>CM037856.1:2472498-3105957 GCA_021234595.1 Delia radicum
GCATTTATTTACAATATTCTACAGCAGCAATATTCTCTGCAGAACGGCTACTCCGGGGTCTGCCACGACTGGCAGCATCTCGTGTTGTAACAGTCTCTTCGGAGCGAGCGCTAAACGTCGCAGTGTTTCACCAGTAGGCGTTGGACGGCCAGGAAATCTGCGACGAAATTCACGTTGTGCCAAAGTCACCGACCGATATTGGTCAAATAAATAGTCACCAATATTCCGCGTCCTGGAGCAGTGTAGCGTAACATTGTTTATTAACGTGTATTTCGCATGTGTTTACTACACAAATGTCAAAACAGAACTGACATTAGGGGCCAATCGCAAATTTATAGCATTTTCTGATAGGAGGATACTTTTGCGCCACCTTGTTATACAACTTTTTTAATATATCCTTATACTTATTAAGTTGTATAAAAAAATTTCTAATTTTATCAATTAAGATAATATATTACACAAAAAATTTCATAAGGAATACAATGCAGCATACCTAGTAAAATATTTTTCATTAAAATTTTGTAAATTTTGTCAAGTTTTATATGAATATGTATCCATTGTATTAATTTTGTATTTGCATAATTTTCCTAAACTACTTTCCACATAGCAAGTAATTTATACATAATAAAATATTACTTATCATTTTATCTATTTATACAACTGTTCATATTATGCTTAATCTTTACAAAATATCGTTGCATGCCTCTAACATTTTTATGTAACATGTAACAAAATAAATGTAAACGAACATTAATAGATAATAGGTCATTTCTTTTACAAAAATGTTTTCGAGAACAAAAAAATAGTACAACACAAAATAGTTTGTTCTCTGTGAAATATAATATGTATTAACTAAATAAAACTTTACTGAAACATAATAAATTAGATTCTTATAAATAGTACAAATAAAAAGGAGCCGAAACAAAATTCTGTGTAAAAGGCAAGCTTATTTTATTTGTTAACCAACTAAATTCTAGGCCTAAGTTTAATTTTTCTAGTTCCAAGTTATTGGAGTGGTGTAATTGGCAGACAGTTTTAATTCTTGGTGCAAATGAGAAGGAGGTTTTAACATTTATAAGTAAAGGTTATATTTAACATTATTGTCATGTATTTGTAATATCTTTTAAAAATAAAAATTATTTTGAATACATCAATAAAAAGAACAGCATTTTTAATCTAAATTTATGGAACAATTTATTAAACTATCTATCTATTGATTCATATGAAATGCAGTGGATATTCTTATTACGCTTTTCTGCTTTATGGTCCTAAATAAAAGTGGAAGACTTACCTACCAAGTTTTTGTAGTTGAATGTCATAATAAAATAAAAGTGGAAGATTACCAAGTTTTTGTAGTTAAATGTCATAATATTTATTTTATCCAAATCATTTTCCTAAGTTGATTGACAAAGTTTCTTAGAAATAGTTATTAGTTGTAATGGTCGAATATTATTTTTGCAATTTTCTTTAACTCAGCGCAAATTTAATCGGTGAAAAGCTGATTAAAATACGATAAATTGTTATAATTATAAATTTTTATTTTTATTTTTACAAATTTTTTACAAATATTAATATAATTTTTATTAATGATTTTATGGTGTAAATTTGGTAGTGTGAATGGCATACTCTTTGAAACCAAATTTCATATTACTTTACGGTATACAAGTCGGTTTGTGTCTGTGCTTAACCCTTTGACAATAGTAGTGTAGAAAGAATACCAATAATATTAAATAAATTAATATAAATCGTTTTGGAATAGTATAAAATTAATAAATTGGCAAATATTTCATAATTTAATAATTTTTCAGTAAAATTAAAAATATTTTATTTTACTACTTTTTTTTATCAAATTTGTCTAAAATCGGTGGCAACACTGTATACTTTTCAGAATTCTCTTGGAAGATACATATTTTTTGATACTTCCTTTTTCAACGAGAATCGAAAGTGTTAAGACGTCATTTCTATAAAGAGGAATAAGTCAATTTAAATACCGTTTATAATAAAGCATAAAATAAAATAAAAAATAAAAAAAAAATAAATATTTATACATCCATTTTCGGTATATATTTTTTTTGTTAAATTTTTACAATTCCGGCATATTTTTTGAATAAAATAGATTGAACATTGCAAAGTACCGCCGATAATGATAAAATTATAAAAATTTTATATTCACGTGACTGCAAATCAAATTTAATTACATCATAAAATTTTGCATTGAAGCCACCATCTTTATACCCGGATTTCCACGTTTTTAAGGGCCCTACGGCCACCAACATTTCAATTGTATTCCTCCTGGGTAAATTTTATGTACAATACGAAAATAATATATGTTAAAAAATTTAATCAACGAGAAATAATTTTGATTGTCACTCTTTTTGTGACCCCTGTACGAGTTTTGCTACTAAGAAGCAGGCAGCTCTCAACTAAGTTTGATATATACCTCATAACCTGTGAATTTCGTGGTGGTCAAAATTTTTTATTATTTTGAGCCACCACCTCTAATTTTTTTTTTGGGACACCTGAAAAGAAAAGCCGATATTGGCTTATAAATGTTCCTGTGTTGAAAATTTACAAAAAAAAAAGGGAAATATTCATCATCAATTTCCTCCTTCAAGGCTCCACTGTACTGTGTTTTTTTTATTTTCATCTAACTCTCTTGAATTGATCCGTTTTAAAGGCAGAAAGAAAATAAATCTATACCTTCCGATTAATGACGTCGATATACATTGCTGTATACATTGGAATTTTTTTTACATCATATTTTCTATTCTGTCTACCTATTTAGTTGGGAACGATATCGAGAGTTAAAAAACAGAATTATTGAAAAAACAATTTTTAAGAATATACAAATTTCAAGAGAAAAAAAACACGTATCTACAGTGACAACTACTTTGCCGAGATAAATTGACGCTACAAAAGCCTTAACCATATCCCCAAACAACTAAAATCTTCAGCATACCGGATTTACATCAATAAGTATATTTTGAAAGTCAAACATTTTTTTTTATTACTTGTTAGATTTTTTTCGATCTAACATATTTAAAATTGGAACGCGTATTTTCGCGCAGTGTAAAAAACCTCTTAAAATAATCAAATATATCTTAAATCGAATCGGTTTTAAAAATTAATTTAAATTCATTCATCACATAATTTTTCTTTAAGCCAATTTGAACTTTCAACACCAAACCCTTAATACTCATATAACTACCTATATAATGTATCTTTTTCTATAATAATTTTAATATCCTAAATTAATTTTTGCAAACATCATCAACCATATCGGGAGGCCTCATCGACGGTTGCGGGGTGACACATTTTGGTGAGTGTACATTTTTATAACACTTTCATATTTTTTTTTTTTGATATTTGCTAACAATTATTTGTTTTATATTCCAGCTGAAAAAGATCATATATTATTATATATGGCCCATGTATGAATATATATGAATATATATGGATCCATACATGGAATGCATGGAAGCATATATGAAAGTGTTTTTCCATATATGGTTACGTATATGAAAACATATATGAATGTATTATCCATATATACTAACATATATATGCCATATATACTACCATATATAAGGGTCAAATAATAAATTTGAAAACAAAAAAACTTTATAGATATTTGTGAGGACAATATCCTAATAAAGAAATATAGAGTATGGCCTCGAACTTGAATAATTTTCATTTTCAATGTATATAAAATATACATTTTTTATGGTATATATAATAATATATATTTAAGCAATAATTTGTTAATAAAAATTGAATTTTCAAACTAACAATTGTTTTTATTTTATGAAAATATACGTAAGTAGGAAAATATATGAACATATATGGGTAGGATATATATGGACAAATGTATGGACATATATGGACATATATATCCATATATGTCCATATATCCTCAATTTTCGGATCCAAACCATATATGGGAACTCCATATATGTATATTATGGGTCATATATGAACTTTTTCACCTGGGTTGTAAGTTTATTTTCTTTGATCGTCAAAGAAGTAACAACTAGGGAAAGAGTTTACGCATAAGGTCTGAATTTTGTATTTGTGTTTTTGATTGTTCGTAAAAAAAAAAAAAAAAACAAATAAATCATTATTTTTTTTTTGCAACAAAAACAAAATATAGACATCAGTGTACTTAATAATATTATATTTTTTTTATCGTAATCATCTTTCGATAGTTATTACTTTTTTTTTTTTTTAAACTTTAACCCTACAACGGGCTAGATAAAATAATATCATTTAAATAAGTATAGACTAATAGGGCTAGGAAAGTTAGATATTTAAGTATTTTTTTTTGTTAAAAGAATTTACACGTTTAATATTTCTATTTGTATTTTCATGAATTGGAAAAAGCATAATGTTTAAAATTTTAACATAATAATTAATAAGTCTAGTTAGATAAATCTTTATCTTTGTAGTAAATTTTGAATACATAAAGGAAGTTAATTTTAGCCAGTATTTTACAAAGATCATTACCCCTTTGATAATGAAATTGTAATTTTTTCTAAAACATTTGTCAAAATTCTAAATTAAGTTTATCTTTAAGATACGATGTTAAATTTAAAAGTTTCTTGAATATATACAAAATTTTGAATATGGAATTTTAGATTTTTTTTTTTTTGGTTTTCTTACAAGATGTGATGTAGGTAGGGTTATATGACCGTTTGTGGGGTTTTAGCGTAAAATTTGCGTAGCTAAAACCAATGGTAGGGTGGGTTACGTTGGTCTCTAACGACATCTAAGAGACCCAAACATTTGGCGTATTGACTTTGAATGCATTTTTTTTAACGCAATTTTATACAGTTTTTTTTCAGCCATAGTAGGGGGGCAATTAGAATTGCACTATGGTCTGGTTTTGGTCCATATTATAACGTAATTTTTTGTTTTTTTTTAATATTATTAAAAAACCATAGGGAGTCTATAATAAGTTTTGTGTAGGGATATTGTATACGGTTTCGGGAATATAGTAGGACACACCCCCCCCATCCGACTGACTGCTAGCAGTATAAATGGCTCCCTTTAGTCTTAACTATTATCTCTGTAAAATTTTTGATTTGTTTTGTTGTACCAACACGTATACAATTGTTTAACATCTTTGACTTTGAAAGTTTCTCGTCATCCCACGTTCATCTTTTTCGGATTAAACGCTACATAGTTGAAATTCTCCTACTGTACTTGTTAATATTATACCCTTTTTTTGATACACGTTCCACTAGATTTATTTGTGTTGTGTGTGTGTGTGTGTGTGTAATTTATACAGCAGGTATTAAATATTTTTTTTTGTCTAAAATTAGATATTTTTTTATCGAAATATGCGAAAACAAAAGCAAAATATTCAAAAATATGCTATATGAAATCAATGCCAGAATTCGTCAATTCGTCAAAATTAATAAATCAAAAAATTGTAAAATAGCCAAAAACGACAAATTACTTTTTTCTGGTTTCAAAAACAACAAATTTTTCGAATTTTTTTTTTAAATTTTATGTATGTTTTTAAATTTTATTGTATGTTTAACGGTCGCTTTGATGAGCTCAAATTAAAAATTCCGAATTTCACACCCATACTTTTACTGAAGTTAAAGATGTTTTAAATTGGAAAACTCTTAATTTGTATCATCAAAAGTAATAATTGTAATAAGTTGATCCACGAATAATTTTTTTAGTAGCCTGGAACTCTTGAATAGTAAATTATACGGTTATGCGAAAATTAACACAAGAAAAAATAAAAATGTTTGCTATCGTACTTTTTCGGATTAAAATTCATCTTAGAGCTCCACCAGTACTTCAAAAAATCAGAAAAATTTCTTTAAAATTTACAAAAATGTTCAAAAATTAAACCTCTCAAAATCGTGGGGTGGATCCGACACTGATTAGGGTATACCTTTTTAAGATATGGGCAATACTGAACGGATAAAAAATATTTTTCTTTGGTCATTTTGGAGACCAAAATGGGTCATTTCGAGACCAATGCCTAAAATACACATTTTTAACAATTTATAAAGATATTTTATACAAACAATATACATAAATATCATTGAACAATTACAAACATTATTAGACTCAAACGAAAGGACGCACAAAAGCCGAACAATAATGAATGTCGGAAAAAGCTCAGACACCACCCGATCAACTTTATTTAATAATATATTTTTAACTTAATCCAACGATATTTCTTTATCCAAACGCCAGTTTTAATATCACTTAAAACACATGTTTTTTAATAGTAAAAATACTTGAAAGTTATCAGACATGTTTCGTTTTAAACTGTTAATGCGTCTGCAAAAGCTCTTTCTAAAATGTCTATGAAACAATCAGAAATAAGCCGAAGACACGAAAAATGGTGTAATTTTTTTACACAACTTTTAAACTAATAAACATGAGATTGGGCAGCCTAAAAATACATGTTCCTTAGAGTACTCATCGGGAGACTCCCCATGTTAGCGAAAGCACTTACATTTTTTAGGGAAAATGTCAATTACTTATGTTGTTTTCTTTCAGGTAAAAAAATGTTTCCTTGCTAAAATGTAAAACTTTTAAAATTTCATCCACGCCCTATTAAAATCAATGTTTGCAATCAGAATAGAACACAATTTTATCACATATTGCATTTTATTAAACATACATATGTATGTCTTTTTACAATGGTGTTAATCTCAGCCAGAGTGAAAGATTTAATATATCTCAATAATTATTTTTAATACTAATTTTTACTATAAAAAAAAAAACTAAAAAATTCAAAATAAAAGATTATAACATAAAACAAAATTAAAAATATTCCTCAATTAAGTATAGAAAAAAAATAGTGATCCAATGTGGGTTTGAATTCCTGCATCAGAAGCCAGCACACTACCCCTCGGCTTACAAAGTTAGAGTTTTCTCTACCACTTATTGCCTTTTTCTAAGGCAATATTTTTTGAAAGAGTCATGCTACCCTCTCAGAGTATTCACCTTATTTTCGAAAACAAAACGAAAGTTTTGTCACAAAATAAAACGCCATTAATATGTAGCTTGTAAAAATGCCATAGATGTCAATATTTTTTCTTACACACATATGACCCCCCTTGTATCAACGTCTGCACCTACTAATTAAACCCTTTCCACTTAATATTTTAGGGTAAATTTAAAAAATGGTTGCCAACGTGTAATTGCAGATACTCCACAGATTCATCAGCTGATAAGTTTACTTTAAAATCAAAAATATGGAATTTCCTTTACACGATAGGTACTTAGACGCAGAAAAAAACTGGGGGAATAGTTTCAAAGCGCTTAGTAATTATGCGACTACATAAGTTTTAAGTTAGTTTTAGAAATTTCTTGTAAAATATATGCATTTTTGAGAAATTTTTCACTAGGCTTGTATATATTTTACAAAAATTTGCAAATATTTTACTAGAACTTTGTAATACTTCGTGTCTGCACTGGTAGGTTTCCCTTGGTTAACGTTACTGCCATAAAATTTGTACGCCTAGTAACCCTAGTATCATTAAAATGTAAATTTTTGTGTTTAGAAGTATGCTATTTTTTATCATTTTAAGAGTAAGCCTAAAACTAGGTACTCTTTTTTATTTGATTTGTTATATGTTTACAAAAGCTTGTGCTTTATACTTTTAAGAGAAATTGCCTCACATATGTTACACATATGAGAGTCCGATTGCATTCGAAAGAATGAGTAATTAAATAATTCAATTTAAGAGATGCATATTTTTGTGTTACATTTATCTTATTACCATTTTTTGTACTCTTAGAGTGTACAGCCAACACAACACGAGTTTTTTTTTATTAAAATATTTTACTATATGAGTTTTTAAAAATGTGTTTTCACATGTGAGTGTTTAATAATAGAATATACAATATTTAAAGAAATGGAGGAATACAGACAAAGATAAATAAATTTTGTAAAAAATGTATGTTGTTTCAAAGGATGAAGATAAATGTGTAAGGGTTGTCTGTAATAATTTGTTTTTTCTTGTGATTCTTATAAGAACATACAACGCATAAAAACAAGAAGTGTTTAAAATCATTAAAAAAAAATAATTAAAATAAAATTTTTAACCAAAATTTCTTTAAAACTGGTGTGTGTTTTTTCAGTAATTCAGATCTGGTATTAAACACTAAACAGTGAACAAAAAAGTTAAACACAAATTTCAGTGAAACCATGAAAATAAATAAAATAGGAGTTTTATCAAAACTCAACAAAAAAAGTCATTAAAGTCAGCAACATGTTTGCTGGGAGGATCATTGCAGAAAAATTGCTAATATCAGCAAAAAAAATTTGAAAATTGAGCAAAAATGTTGCTAATTTTTAAAAATTTTTTTTGCTGGTATTAGCAATTTTTTGCAAAGGATCCTCGCAGCAAACATGTGTCTGTCTTTTCTGACTTTTTTTGAGTGTAATAAAATACTACCCAGTAAAATAGTAAAATCGAAATAACAGGTTGCAGAACAACTTATACTGTATTATAACAGTTTCAAATTTCTGTTCTACCTCCGATTCTTTTATATGGAGTTTGTCCCTATGTACAACATGTTCTTTACCTCCAAACTAGAACAGGATGCTTTAGAACCGGTTCTAGAACCAGTTACAGAACTGGTTCTGAGACAGTGAAACATTACATTTTGACTCCCAAGGACCTGTTCTAGAATCGGTTCCATGTAACCGGTGGTAAAAGAAGCTGTTCTAGAACAGGTTCAAAGGTAATATGTTCTAAAAAATTTTGCTGGGTAGTTTAGATTGAGCTTAAGGGGCTACATATTTAATGTTGTTGAAAAAATATTGAAATTCATGTCCAAGTAATTTTTCTCAATGTAGATCAGTAGTATTAAGAAAGTGCAAAAAACACAACGTAATTTCTACCTCACTTAATGGATTAAAATATTTATATTTATATAGTTAACGAATTTCGTTGGTCGCGAAAAAGCCGTAAATGGTTTTAAAACGCTATACTTTTTGAGTGTATTAGAGTGATCCAAAATTTAATTTTTTAAGTAAACCATTGCGGAAAAATAAAATTATTTAAATAGGATTTTAAAATATTCCCTTAAATTAAGAAATTGTACAAATTTTTCAACAAAACTTGGTAAAACCATAGATTTTCAACGAAATAAGATATTTCTTAATTTTTGTATAATCCTTCCACCCCCTCTAGTACAGATATATCGATTTAAGTGGATGGGCTAAAATTTCAAAATGGATTCAGATCTACGTAAACAATCAAGATTAAAAAGTATATACATACATATTTGTTTATACCACTTTGCCCCACTTTGTGGGGAAGCAACTGTGGTTTTAGTTAAAGTTAACATATAATAATGCTTATTTATTTTATCGTGAGTGGGTGTATCGGCTTTTTTTGTAATCGTTCGACTTTGATATTTCCATATTTCAAATAAGTGGCAACCTTGGGAACATTAGTTTTCTACATTCAGGGAAAAAGCTTCATCATATTTATGAAAACTTCATTCAGTTTGTATAGAGGTAATTTTTTAAATGTTTTTCTTTCACGCACTCTTGCTCAAATATATTTTACGGTTGACGACACAAACAAAACTAAAATTTTCTTCTTTGCTTCAAAATGTAAACCTGTTTTGAAGCCTTAAAAACTGGTTTACATTTTTTGTTTTAGTGGAAAGAATAAATAGCTTAGTTTTGTGTTTAAAGTATTTCATGTAAAAACTAAGAATTATAAATTTCCTCATTTGTTATACATCAATAGAAGTTAAGAACGTCAATTCAAGGTAAAAATTTCAATTTGAAATTAAAAAATATAATCTTCCATTTAAAGAGCATTAAAATTCCGAAGTTTTAACTTATATTCAACAAATTCTATCATCTCAAATAATATTCAATTGATGTTTCAGAATTTAAAATAATTTCGGGTGGTTTTTGAGTTTAAAAAAAAAAATTTATATTTTCCATATTTCAAATGAAAAATAAAAATTTAAATTTACGGTTTCTAAATTGCCTTATTTTTCCCTAAAATGGAAAAATTTATTTTTACAATGTTTATGAAACTTTTTTATGAAATGATGAAGGTCTATGATACATTTGTCATACATTTTTATTAAACTCTTCATCATATTTATGAAAACTAAATAAATATGATGAATAATTAATGCCCAACGATTTATGAATTTCATTAATATGATAAAACTTTTTTCCCTTAACGTACTCACATGAGCAAAATCTGATTTTATTCACACTTACGCGTGATTGACGTTAATCACGCACAATTCTGCTCAAGTGTCCATCTCTATTTTTAATACTGATCAATCTAAATTTCGTAACTTTTAGACATGTTTTCATACAAAAGTGGTGTAACTTCTTTGTTAGTGAAGAAAGTAAACAAAAATGCAATAAAAGTGTAGTCTAGTCAAAAACGACTATTTATAAGGTACAAAGTGGTCTTTGTAAGCTATTTTGGATGCCTTGACACATTCAGATTGTATTGATATCTTCACAAAAGTTGTTCAGATTTACAATGGCTACAATTCTGTCATATATAGTTAGTGAAAAATTATGAGTCCCTGTAAGTTATGCTGAAAAAAGTAAAAATAAAATATATATATTTTTTTCAAAAAAGTGCAGGAAAAAAATAATTTTTTGCAAATAAAATGTTTATAACATTTGTTCAGTAGACTCTTCACTACATTATTGACAAATATAGTTAAGAAATACCATCAAGTCTGAATTAGCTGTTGGCCAAAAACTGAGGACACCTTTTTTTGAGAGGTGCACTGATTTTCAAAATCTTTTGAGGTCTATAAAAAAAAATTGGTAGTCAAACTGGCCAAACCGAGTACAGGGTTTTACTTACCTTTTGTAGTACAATCGAACCTATACTGTCGAGTCCGTGCATTTTTGTCACTGTTGCACTGTGTAATTGATAATCACTTCCAATAATAGAAAACAGCTTGCACTCAATTGTTACAATTACGAGTCGCATCGGATTTTCTGTCAATCGTTGTATTAAATAGAATAATTCGTCGGTAGTTAACCCTAGATGGAGCCACAGAGACTCCTCAGGTGATAGGTATCTAGGAAAATGCATTACTGTCAACCATTGCTTCAAAGGGGTTTTTTCAAAGTTTTTTCTCTATATGTTGTAAAAAAGTAATTTTCAATTTATATTTGGGATTCGATAATATGATCGTAAACCGAATAAAATATTTGTTTTTATTTTTTAATTTTTGAGTAATTTGACTATTTTGACTATATCTCGATTTAGGATCAAGCTGCTTTAGTCAGTCGAATTGCAAAACAAATGTCATTTAATGTGCACACTAAGAAATGGCAGTTAAAATAACTCCATTTGCAGTTGAACAATTGTACACTACATTTGCATTTAAATCAACTGCAACATGTAGTTATTTTAACTGTTAAAAACTAACTGTCGAATGTAGTAAAAACAACTGCAAATGCAGTTAAAACGTCATTACCATCACTTAAAAAAATATTAATAAAAAAAACTTTTTTGTAAATATTCTTAATCCGATTTCATAAACACATTATGGTAAAGCTATATTTACATAAAATATCACTTTAAATATTCACGTGTCACTCAACTTTTCCAACTCATTTCTGCCACATGTCTGTCTTCCAGAGATGGAATATTGTTTCTTTGATTTCTTTACGTCACATTGAATTAATATGCAAACAGTGAATAGATACAAGAAAAGAAATACAGCATTTAACAAATTCAAATATCCTGTTAAAAATCGACATATATGGATCCATACATGAACACACATGATTCATACATGTCCACATGCATCCAAACATGATTCATATGTGTTCATAAACCATTCTTATATGTTCATATGAGGAATCATAAATGTTCATATGTGTGCATTAACGAAAATTAAGGTAATCTTTACATATGTAATCATCCATATCTATACATTTCCATACATGGTCATATGTGTACATTAACGAAAAGGTAGGTAATATTTATATATATAATATATATAAGACCTCGAATCACTTCATATGTGAGCAATGCTCATTGAGCATGTATGAGTTCATACATGTTCAAAAATGGATCCATATGTATGTTGAGATTTAACCGGGAAATAAAACAAAATTATTTTCTGTTCCAAACCTTACCTTAATATTTTTTTATTTAATAAAATTTTCATTTTATTTATCTATCTTCTTTAAAATTCTCTTTTACGCTAAAGATAAAAGAAAAAAATTTATAAACAAACCGCTTGTTACACCGCCATGTTGGTTTTTTGGTTTAGTATCTTTTGATACACACACACACACTTTGTTAAAAAGTCGAAACAACTGCATAAATTAACTGTTACCGAAAGGTGTTAATTTTTAGTGGCCGAACAGTTCGGCCAGAAAATGCATTTGGTCTTTATTAGGTATTTAAAAGCATTATGGACAAATTTGGTGGATGGAAAAAGGTTTATTGGGCTGTTTAGATGCTATTTTGAGTGTCAAATTTGAAGAAAAGTCTGTATTTAAGCAATGAATTCACTGTTCGGCCGAACTTTTAACTTTATAGCTTAACTTCGGATTTTCTCCTAAATTTTATACACAAAATCGAATTAAATCGGCTCAACAAACATGTTTCCAATACCAAAATTTGTCATCATTGCCTCTAGATATCAAAAAACCGACAAAATATAGTTTTTTGGCCGAACTGTTCGGTCGGACACTATTAATTTAGATAGGTTATTTCAAAAAGCATTAAAAATTTGTAAGTCTAAGTAAAACAACTGCAAATGCATTTAAAACAACTAGAAACGCATTACTGCACAAATAACTGTCATGTGGTAACTGTAAACCTTTTCTGAGTGCAAAATTTCCTTTGAATGCTGTTTTTAAATCGGTTCTGTAGCTTAGGACCTATGAGTCGAAATTACACAAAAACATCTCTTTTTTCGACAAAAATTAAAAATGGAAAACTTGCAAATTTTAAAGCAAATTATTTATAACTTATATCGATCAAATATCGAAACATTAAGTTGGTTTTTATTAAAAAACATCGAGTTTCGACTTTTTTGAAAAAATTGCATATCTTTTTTAGAAAAGAACGCTGCAAAAATGCAAGAAAATTTTACATAAAATAAATGACATGAAGTTGTAAAATACGCAAGTGAGGAAAGAGTAAAAAAAAATATTAAATATTTTGACGAAAAACTGAGTTAAAGATAACTGAACTTATATTTATTTTGCTGCAAAATAATGAATAATTTTCAAAAATCATTAAAAATTCAGCAAATGGATCGAAAGGAGTTTTGTACCTATTGGTATTACTGTTACTTTAATATGGTAGCAAAATCTTTTAAATATGTTTTGCAAATATTTTGGAAAAAATCAAAATTTCTTGGGTGAACTTATAGTTATTTCGTCCACTGTACAATGAGGTTAAATTTCATTTCAAGCAAAAGTTTAAGGCATTGCAAGAAAACGAAAACAAAAAAGAACGGAAATGAAAAATGCTTATAGAAGTAAAAACAAAAATCACTGCAGTATGGGAAGTGCGAGTTAAATTAAGTTAAAAATAAAAAGTGTACAAAGTTTAGCCATGGGAAAAGGATGTTACACAGACAATTTATTGCAAATATTTTCTCAAGTATCCTTGCAAATAGAGAACAGCATTAATTTTTTTTGTTTTTCTTTATATCTCTTTGTTATTCCTTAAGTTTTTTTCTCTCATTATAAAATGTGCACAGAGAGAGAAAAGCATAGTTATATCAAATAATTTTCATATTTAGTTTAAAAATATTACTTATTTAAAAAACATTTATAAAATAATAATAATCTTCGTAGTACTTATAGTTGCCAAAAATAGTTTGACATCTACACACATGTCATTTTTGCAGACTAGTAAGGAAAACGAAATGGGCATTTAATTCAGGATTACAAAAAAAAAAATATACTTTTAATTAAAATTTTTTTATTTTAAGTGTTTCTTGTGAATTTATTTTGTTAATAAACGGTAAGTGCATAATTTTAATGTCATAAATAAATAAGATTTGAAGGGCTTATTATAAAAACTTGATAAGGATAGCATTAAATGTTTGATTTGTATTGGGCTTTAAAAGGTTAGCCAAATTTATAAAATAGGAGAAAGGCAGGATATTACTAGTCTAGGTACTTGTAATAATTGTTTAAGCAAGATTTCTATCAAAAATTAATCAATGGATAAACAGCGTGGAATTATGCAACAGTAAATGTGGCTTATCAATTTTTTACAATAAGCCCTTCATATATTTTTCTAATTTCAGAGTTTTTTAGCCATGCATGCGAATTAACTAAAGAATCAACTCGATAACACTATTGATTTTGGTCAACAACCATCGCCTAACAACTTTTCTTAGCCAAAATTACCAACATGAAAGAAAATTTTTTTTTTAATGATATATAGATTTGACTATTTATTTTATAATTTTTTTCAAAAACACTTTTTTTTAATTCCAAATGAAAGGAAATTTCCTGAACTTTCAAAAAGTAATTATTTTTTCAAGAAATGATAAAATAGATAAGAGTATATAGTCTTGCATATTTTATCATTAAAAAAAAAAAAAAATATCGAAGTATTGCTCATAAATTACAAAATTAATAAGAATATCTTGTCTATTTTATCAGTTTTAAAAAAATATATATAATTTTTTTTATTTTTAAATAAAAGGAAATTTCCTGGCCTTTAAAATAGTCAACATTCACAAATTAATTTTTTATTAGTTTTTAATAAAATTTGAAAAATGTAAATTTTGGAATTTATATACTATAAAAAAATAAGATGTAATATGTTAATTTGAAGATTATGTTTTTTTGAAGTGTTTATTATTTGATTGCAACAACAAAGCAGCGAAAAGAGAATGTCAGAAAAATTGCATTTTGACCAAAAAAAGTTATCTTTAAAGCATACTGCATCGTCCTTAGATGACATAAAGTTTTTTGTTAAACAGAATTAACCCAAAATTTTAAAGAAATTTGATGCGGTCTCAAATCATTTAGTGTATAAAGTGGTGAGGTGAAATGACTACAACATTCTTTATTAAGGTTCTAAAGTCGATATAAGTGCTTTTGTGAAAAGTCAACAGATTTTTTTTTAACTTAAAGAAAAAATTGTTATTTTATTTATTAAACACATGAAACTTTCATAACCCTTATATGTATATGAAATTTTTATTGGTTGAGTGAAACCATTCATTAAAAATGATTTAATGACACATGGTTAATTAATTCAATAAAACATTTCTTTGGGGACATTTTTAAGAAAAAATTCATTGTATTAATGAAGAAATTCATTAATACTACTCACAAATGTCTATCAGTGTATAATCTCGGTAATCCATAAGCACTATAAAATATTTTCTTTTTATCCAAAGAAACTTTTCACGGCACACACTATAGGCGTCCTCAGTGATGAGGACAGTGGGCGGTAATGGGTTAAGCGATTTTGATAGAGCCTTTGATAACAAATCATTGGAGACGTTTGGATTTATGCTTAATGGAAAAAAGTTTTAAGTATTGTTCGTCTTCAAGCTGCATTTAGCGAAAAATATTATTGAGAAGGGTACATATAGATTCGGCCTGACTTAAATTAGTTTGTTCCTGTTTTTTGTGGTCTTTTTGGGCCCTCGTCACTGACTGCTATTACCTCCGTGTTGTGTGTTACACATGTTAATTAACATGACTTTGTGGTCAAGTGTAGTGTTTGTATACAATGTTAACGTGTTTATGTACACAAAAAAAAAAAAAAAGAAAATACAAGGAAACAAGTGGCACAAAAAAAGGTTTAACAAGCAGAAAAATGGAGGCAATTAAAGATTTAAAATACTGATGTATGTTCCCAGCACAATATTTTAGAACTGGTTACCTCAGAATCTATTCCAGAACAGCTCCTTTACCAACGGTTGCACAGAACCGGTTCTAGAACAGGTTCCTGTGAGCCAAAATGTAATGCTTAACTGTCCCAGAACCAGTTTTATAACTGGTTCTAGAACCGGTTCTAATGCAACCTGTTCTAGTTTGCAGGTAAAGAACACGTTGTAAATAGAACAAACTCCATACAAAAAGAACCAGTTGTAGAACAGAAATTAGAACCAATTGTAATACAGTGTAAGTTGTTCTGCAACCTGTTATTTGGATTTTACTAGTTTACTGGGTATGTATGTATGTTAACATGTTTTTATTGAAAAATTAATAGATTTGGTATGCGTAGTAAAAAACTGGTGATATGACTGGTCATAAGATTTGGCTCTTAAACAAGTATATAACCTACTAATACCCCAGAAATAAAAGAAAATTCTTTTAAAAAAATTGTCTACAAATTTTTGGAAAATTTTTATTACAATTTAGGTGTTCAAATTTTACTTTTTTGAGGAAAAACTGAGAATACTTAGAATATTACTTACTTAAACACACTGTTGATTCTTTATACCCTCCACCATGTGTGATGTTGGTCATTACGTTTGTAACGCATCGCCTAATGAAATTTTATGCGATGTCCTCCTTTCGATCAGGGCGCGAAAACACAATAGTGATGTTCATGTTAATCTATATTATTAAGCATTGTTCAAAGCTAGAATTGAAAATGAGCAAAATCGGTCTAGCGGTTCGAAAGTTTTGAGTAAAAATGTAAAAGTACCTCTAAATTTGCCATACAATCATATTTGTTCACCAGACGCTAAGAGGTGAATAATATTTAAAATTCACCTCAAACATTTTTTTCACCACAATTATTTTCTTCACCACAAAAAATGTATTTGCACCCCAAAAATATTTTTTTACGTCCAAAAAAGTCGTTCACCCCCAAAAACAAAAAATCTTTTACCTCTATAATATTTTTTTTCTTTGTTTCATTTGTAACATATATGGAGGGTATATAAAAAAATTTGGTAAAACCAAATTTAATGCATGTACTTGTTTTTTTTTTTGGTTTTCACTGGCAAACAAAGTGTTAACACTTACATAAACATTTAATGTGTAATTTGTTTTCATTCACACATGGAATTCGTTTTTTTTTTTTTGCCAAATTGTATATTTATTGTTGTTAAATTTTTTTTTGTAATGATTTGTGTTAAGTGTGCATATTTATAAAATAATTACCTCTGATTTACCGTTTAAAGCATAAGATAAGGTTTATTTTTTACTTATTTTGTTTTAAAATTGATGTTAAGAGTTATTACACTCATAAAGATAACGTAGTACAAATATCTAAAACCTGCTTTTATTTAAATTGTACTGCTTTTTTGGTATTTAGTTATATTGTTTGGGTACCCAAAAAATGTCTAACATATCATGGATTATGAAATAAAATCCATTTTTGAAATCCTGAGAAAATTTCTTTGAGTGACCTCATAAAAAGGTACGTACAAATAATTCTGCGCCAGCAGAATTTTCAATAAAGTTGCGAGTCACAGTTTGCTAAATTCATGTGACCTAAATTTTAGAAGAACTAAATTTTGGTTGACAGTTATAGTTCAATTAACTAAGAATTTAGCTAAATCAACAAAAATTTAAGCTGAATCAAGAGGAAATTTCTGCTAAAAAAGTCTTTCAGGATCTGACCAGATGCAGGTTCGAGTTTACTACCGGGAGTATTGTTAATAAATATTTTTGTTATTTAATAGGTACTGAGTAACGATTTTTGGTCCATTTGGCTCTATCTCACTTAGTTTCCGAGATTTTAAATATTTTATGAATATAAAATAAAAATTATGAGAAAAAAACGTCATCTACAAGTGAGACTAAAATCAGAGTCTCAAAAACATTTAGCTGATATACTTTGGCTGAATAACTGATTTAATGGTAAAATTGGTTTAACTGAATTGGAATCCGGTTTTATAGTAATAAACCAAAAATTATGAAACTTTTAAGCACTATTTCGAAACTTTTTGTTTTGTCAAAATCAGGGATGGCAGACAATACCGCTAAAATACCTTTATCGATTCAAACCCCTTCCAACTTGGCTATATTTATTCCCAAAATACCGTTACAGAAATAATTGAAAACCGTTATCCGTAAAATACCGTTACCGATATAACTAAAATACCAATACCCTTAAAATACCGTTACCGAAATAACTAAAATACCGTTATCGCTAAAATTGAAAATATTTGAAAGATCTGAAAAAATAATCGATGTAAATAGTTTCGTTTTCCCAAATTTTCATCATAAACTATGCAGTCATTGGAATTCGGTCATAGAAGGTCTAAAAATATCGTTGTGAATTGAAACTACCAGAATAATAAAAATAACGTTCCCCTTAAAAATCGTTACCAAAATAACTGAAAAGCCGTTACCGAAATAACCGTTACCGCTTAAAAAACACGTTAAAATCACGTTACAGAAATAACTGAGATATCAATAATACCATCGATGGTCAAAATGCACTGAAACCGGCAACTACAATCAATGGTAGGGAATTGAAGATCTACTTCAAAAATTTGTACTTATTTTTCTCATATTAAGCTCTTTAATATGCATCAATTGGTGATATCCATTCAACCAATTCGAGAAAGTGTTATATTCGGGACATTCTAATATATAGGATTTTTTTTTTTTTTCAAATAAGAAATTTTATTTTAAGAATTTCCTTTTTACTTTTTTTTTATTTCCTACTAATTGTGGTTTTTAACCCTTTCCATAATTTAATGTTGCTACTTTCTACTAGATGACGCCAAATAAGTTCATAAAATATTACATATATTTATTTTATCAATAATTCTCTTTATTCTCTCTGTATACTCTTTAAATCTGTCATCGAAGGGGTATATTTTTTTTAACGAATTGTTATTTTTTCAATCTCCTTATAATAATGTACTGTATTATAAGGAACGCTCTGGACTGTTGGGTTTTTAAGCATATTTTACTTGTAAACTACAAACCGGTAGTCAGCAAGGTTGCCAATTTAGCCTTTTTCCGACTAGATCTAGCTATTTTATTTTTATTTAGTCATAACAAAATTTCTAGAATGTATCTAGCCTGAAGATTTAGACATTAAATTTCCCTCTTGCCATTTTTTTCTGACACGTTTATTTCATACAAATATGCTTAAATTTTTAAGATTTTTTGTTGTCCTTGGATTTATCTAAGGCTTTTGATAATGTTGTGCATTCAAGATTGATAACGAAATGATGTAGTAATTTTAATTTTTCGAAATCTGCTTGCAAACTTCTAAGCTCATATCTTGGAAATAGGTCGGAATTCGTCTCGATTGGAGACAGGAACTCTTGTACTTTGGAGGTTACCAGTGCTATTCCGCAGGGATCGGTAATTGGTCCTATTTTATTTATAATGTATTTGAATTATTTTTAGTGATGTAATAGATAATAACTGTTTTGAAACTTTTGCATATGCAGATGATTTTAATTTTATAGAAAGACAGTTCTTTGATGTTTGGCGGCAAACATTTTACCTTGTTTAGGTAGCACGGTGGATGGACACAAATGGGTTAGACATAAATCCTAGTGATTTAAGTGTATCATTGAAGTGTTTGGGTGTTTTTGTACACACACAAAAGAGACCCAATTGCTGCAACCGAATTTTGATAGTTACATTTACTAATATTTATTTTACTTAGGAATTCAATTGAAGTCATTAATATATTGCTATGAGTACTGACTATTCAATTATACCTACGAAATTAAAAAAATACATGTTGTCACAACTGAATTTATTAAATAGATCGAACCCAATTTAATTAAGAAATACACCATATCCAATGTTTTTATTTTTATTTATTAAAATAAATATTATAGTCAATATACATATAATAGAAATAAAGAGTAGACCGGTCTACTTGTAAAAACCGGTCAGCGCGATTAGAACAAAGTACTTTTTGCATAAAACCATATCCTTTTTTAACGCAAAAGTACATTTTCTCAAAAAATTGCATTTTTCACAAACAAGTATTCTTTTTCAATAAAAAAGTATATTGATTTAAAAAAGTATTTGCTTTCAAAAAAAGGACCTCTTTCAAAGAAACTATTCTTTTTCAAAAAAAAGTATCCTTTTCAAAAAAAAGTATTTTTTCAAAAAAAGTATATTTTTCAAAAAAATTTCCTTTCTCAAAAAAGTACCTTTTCGAAAAACTACCCCTTTTCAACAAAAAATCCTTTTTTAAAAAAAAACTACTCTTTTTTTTAAAAACAGGTATATTTTTCTGAAAAAGTACCTTTCTTCAAAAAAACTATATATTATATTATATTTCTCAAAAACAAGTATCTTTAAAAAAAGGACTATTTTAAAAAAATATCCTTCTTTAAAAAAGTACAATTTTTTCAAAAATATAATTTACAAAAAAAAATGTCCCCTTTCCAAAATAGTACCTTTTCTCAAAATAAGTACATTTATTAAAATAGTACCTTTTTCAAAAAAAAAGTAAATTGTTCAAAAAAGAGAAAATTGATTCAAAGAAGTACCTTTTTCAAAACAAGTACCTCTTCCAAAAAAGGATCTTTTTCAAGCAATAACGATTTTTAATGAAAAACTTCCGTATTCTTTTTAGTTTAAACGAGCTTAAGATCATTTATTTATTAATTATTTATTTCCAATATTTCGTCTCCACCTTGGGTGACTTCTTCAGGGAACAAATATTTGTTCCTTGAAATAATAATTAAAAAATTAATTAATAAATAAATGATCTTAAGCTCGTTTAAACTAAAAAGAATAAAATAAAAGAAGATCGAAGAAAACTAACCATTTTTGAAAAATATTCTTTATAAAAAAATTTCTTTTTCCAAAAAGTACATTTTTTAAAAAAGTAAGTTTTTCAATAAAAGTGCGTTCTTCAAAAAAGCACCATTTTCAAAAAAGTATCTTTTTAAATGGTACTTTTTTTGTTGAAAAGTCACTTATTTTAATAAAAGTGAAACAATGAACTTTTATTGAAAAATATATCTTTTGATACTTTTTAAAGAAAAAAAACTTAAAAACATACTTTAAAAAACATACTTGTGAAAAAGTTACTTTTTTTTGTAAAAAAATGTTCTTTTTGGAAATCAGATACTTTTCTTTAAGGTCATTTTTTGGACAGGTAATTAGGTGCTTTTTTGAAAAGTTGTTTTTTGAAAAAGATACTTTTTTTTAAAAAGGTACAATTTTAAAAAGATACTTTTTTCAAAAATATACATTTTTGAAAAGGTTAGTTTCTTCAGAAAAAAATATACTAATTTTTTTTTGATAAATGTATTTTTTTTTTTTTTTTTGAAAAAGGTGCTTTTTTTAAAAACGGTTCTGTTTTTGAAAAATGTACTTTTTTTGAATGAAGGTAGTTTTTTCGAAAAGGAACTTCTTTGAAAAAAGGTATTTCGTTTTGAAAGAGAATTTTTTTTATGAAAAGGTACTATTTTTGAAAAAAGTAACGTTTTATAATTTTTTTGAAAAAGTATGCTTTGTTTGAAAAAAATGTACTATTTGAAAATAAAATACTTATTTTTTTTTAAAAAAGAGTACTTTATTTTTGAAAGAGGCACTTTTTGAAAAAGGTACTTTTATTTAAAAAAAATTAACTTTTGTGTTTAAAAATCATATATTTTTATGCGAAAAGTACTTTGCTTTAATCGCGCTGACCGGTCTACTTGGTTTTCGGTGTAGCCAGGTTTTATGGGATTCACGTGTTTTCGTTCTACCCGGGATTTTGGTCTATCCGGGTAGACCGAAGACCGGAATAACGGTCTAGACCGTAGGCTCTACTTAAAAATTATATAAAACATCTTTTCGCAACTGCGCTAGATAGACCAATACCGTTAGTTGCTGTTAACATATTACCCCATATTTGAACCACCCGTTTTTATAATTTAAGAAGAATAATGTTGCGCAGTTTAGTAATCCGTCTTACAAATATATTTTCAATTCTCAAAGAAAAACGAGCAACTACAGTAATTTTCGTTTATATGTACACAAAATTTAAGCTTACCACATCAGCATCTCCTTCTTGTTTTTGCCACTATTCCATGGTGTTTGTTTGATTATATTCCGTATTTTCTAAGCATTTAAAATTGTTGTACTTATGTATATGTATGTGTTACTAAAAAAATTGTTGTATCAATTTTCTTTTTGTTATTTTTAAATAATTAATTTGACATAAATTGCAAATAACAATTATTTTTTTCAGAACAAGGTATGATAGTTACGACAATTAGGAGCAATTGTTATGATTACAATAAAACGGCTGTGTTTACTGAAGATTTTTTTATAGTTGCATCGACTAGTAGTTTTCCCAACCATATTTAAAATTTCATATTTGGGGAAATCAACCAATTGTCTGTAACTAAGAAAGTTAGTTTATTAATCTAATTTTTAAACGTGCACTAGACAAACTAACTAGTCCTGATTAACATTTGTATGCACACACAGCTAAAATATTTATTTACCAACTTAAATAATGTAATATCGAACTGATCTTTTCTCTGTGTGTAGATGAAAAGTTACGTTTTTCGGAACACGTTGAGTACGTGTGTGCTTGCGTGAATGCTATGTTGAGGCGATTATGGTCTCTTGATCTGTTTGACTCTACATTTAAGGAAACGTGTAGCTAGTGCACCTCTTATGCCCCAGTTAATTTATGCTTTGGAGGTATTAACGGGTACTAACAGTAACATTCTTAGAAGTCTTCATCTTAAATTTAACCGTATAGTGAGACATGTTTATAGATTGAGGACTAGAGAACATGTCTCTCCGTTTGTGTTGCATTTTTTTTGGTTTTTATTTTGAGAATTTTATTACTATTTTACAAGAGAAACTTGTTATTGTTTTACAAGCTAATTAGAGCGAACTGTCCTAGTTACATTGTTGAAAAGTTTAGATATACAAGATCGAGTAGAAACCCTCAGATAGTTTTTCATCGTATAAATTCTTCTATATACGAGAGATCCTTTAATGGGAGGATAGCTAGAGTCTGGAATTCGTTTCCTAGACATCTTCAAAGCTTCGATGTTGCACGTGCTACGTTTAAGCGCAAGCTAATTTACGATTATTTTCCATATTTTTTTAATCGTCTAATTAATTTGAAATTGTTATTGCTACATGTTGGACCGTTAAACTCTAGTTATAATCTAATTTATGTTAGATCATTTTTATATACGAGTACCTATATACATTTTTTATGATGTGAGCAAGATTATTCAAATTCAAGAACATTTGTTTTTTTTTTTAGTCATAATTCACTGTGTGGTTATTGTTTATTAAATAAACAACAACACTTTCTGACTATAACATTAAATAAATAATAAATAAATTTATTTATTTATTTAATACTATATCTAAGAATTTGACATACTAACTACACTCATAGAAATAAACCTGTAAAAATAGAATAAAAAAAAAACTACTAAAAATTAGTTATAAATGCGCTTGCAGAAAAAATTTATAAATTTAGCATATTTTTTTTTGCTAAATATTAACAAAATAAGAACAGCAAAAATTAATCTGTTAACTTTACAAGATTTTAGTTATATTCGATGTGAATTTAAGTTAAAAGAAAATAGCATTTTACTCTGTAAAATTAGCAAAAACTTTTACTAAATATTTGTAGACTCAAAATAGCAAACAAAAACTAATATTTCCAAATTTTTGCTATATTTACCACAAATTTAGTAGAATGCTAAAATCAACAGAAATTTTGCTAAAAAATTGTAAATTGCTGATTTCGTAAGGGCAGTCTAAAAATTTCACAGTTTTTTTGTGTACTAAAATTTATTAAATGTTTTTGCTGATTTTAGCAAAATTATTTTGTTAATTAATTCAATTAACTAAAATTTAGCTCAAACATATCTAAATATTTGTAAATTTAACAGATTTTTTTCGGCTATTCTTATATTACTAATAGTTAGTAAAAAAAAAATCTGCTAATTTTTGCAGTTTTTTCTGAAAGAACATTTTTAACTAATTTTTAGTAGCTTTTTCTATTTTATTAATTTTTCTAAAATAATTTAACAATTTATAAAATCAAAAAATGTACAATTAAAATACAAAAAACAAATGTTTGAATGATTTGAAATTTAGGAGATCTCTTTTAAATGCCCATTTAAAAATATTTCATAGCATACACAGAGAGAACTTTGTTTGACGAAAAATAATGAAACTTTTCAGTAAATCAATTAAACCTATATTTCCTTCTGTTAGTTCGTTATAGAAGTGTTTCGTGTTAACCACCGTAACAATTATTTTACATTTTTTAATTACCAACAAAATATTTAAAGTGTCTTAAAACAATTTCGCACATTTTGCATTCTTTTTAGTGCTTGTCTTAAATGGGCTGGCAAAAAGTTTACTTGGATTACAAACCTCTTTATCTGGTGTGGCCCTAATTCCGGCCTGTAACCAACACTTCGAAATAATAAGATCGAATTGCATAAAGGTAAAACTCCTCCTGCAAATTATACGACCCTCACAACTAGACCAAAAAAAAAAAAAAAATGGAGTTACCGTCGAAATTTTTAGTTACCCACAGTAAGTATAAATTTGGTTTTTACCTGATATTAAGATTGTTTAAGGGATATAAATTGTGAGTGATACAGTTTATGTATGTAGGTAGACATATCGTTAATAAGGGATATGAGCGTGTTCTTTGTTTTTTTTTTTTAATAGTATTTCGTTTTTGTTCAAAGCTCTGGTAAAATGACCGGCCAATATAGTTTCAACTGGGGTGTGTTCACCAGTGATGTTCTCACAACTTTTTGTCACACTGTGACTCCTTTTTGAGTTCGTTTAGTGAGGTTTTTGTTTTTGTTTTTAGAAAAACGTTGACTTGGTTTATTAATTTTTTGGTTTCTACACGCGAAAAAATAAAAGTGTAAAAACAACTAAAAAAGCGTATACGTTACTAGGGTTATATAGTTGCAACAAAAAGTCGACTTTTCGACTTTCGTAAAACTTTTAAAAGTCGACTTTTGGACTATTTGACTTTGTCGTTTTTTCTAGCGACATTTCGTCTTTTTTTAAAGGAAAAGTCGATTAATCGACATTTTTTATGAAAATTTGTAATCCGGTAAAAAAACTTATTGTTTAATTTGTTTTGGGGTCAATTAATTGTCATCTTAACGTAGAATTTATGCTTTATTGGTAATGAAAACAAACTCGAATTTTATTAACGTTAAAATAATCTTAAAAAAAATGTCTACAAATTTTCTAATTTTGCCGTTCTTCCAAAAACCCCACATTTCATTCCCAAAAATTAAAATTTTAATGTCTGCATGCAAATAATGTTTGGACTATAATACTAATCTCATCAAGAAGATTGCTAAAAGTCTAAAATAAGTTAAACCTGACTATATTTAATGGAATTTAAAGCTGAGAAATAATTTTTACACTTGAGGTATTTTACTTTAATGTTACCTTGTAATGAAATGGATGAATACACAATTTATTGATAACGTACCAAGCTGTATACTTACTAATTGTGCTCCAGCTGTTGCTATACCTTTATCTATTATTTTCAACATATCAATAAAGCATGGTTATTTCCCCAAATTTTGGAAGGAATCTTACATCATTCCCCTTTTTAAATCAGGAAATAAGTCTAACGTAATTAACTATAGAGGCATTGCTAAATTAAGTACGATTCCAAAACTTTTCGAAAAATGTATTACCGATTTTCTAGTACACCCAGTATCATCGTTGCTCACACCTTTTCAACATGGGTTTCGTAAAGGCCGCTCAACAATGACTAATGTTCTACAACTAACAACCTTAGTAAACCGAGGATTTTCAAATGGCCAATTTACCGATGTTATCTTTACGGACTTTAGCAAAGCCTTTGACAAAGTCAATCATAAACTTTTGCTCGAAAAATTGCACTTAATGGGTTTTAATGGTCTCATTTTAAGTTGGTTAAAGTCATATCTTCAATTTAGAACGCAATCTGTCCGATACATTGATGCTACTTCAAGGAATATCTTGGTAAACTCTGGAGTACCGCAAGGTAGCCATCTTGGACCTATTTTATTTCTATTATACATTAATGATCTGCCAGAAGTCATCAAATACTGCAATGTATTAATGTACGCTGACGACGTAAAACTTTTTCTAAGTTCTAAAAATTCTTTTGATCAAGTTCTTCTGCAAAGCGACCTTGATAGTTTTTTTCCTGGTGTAATCTAAATTTAATGGATTTAAATTTAAATAAATGTAAACACATGCATTTCTCCAGGAGATGTGATGCTTCTAATTACTATGTGTTAGGTGGCTACCAATTGGAATTAGTTGATGTATTTTTAGATCTTGGAATTCTATTAGATGTTAAACTTAATTTTATCCAACACATTGAAATGTCTGTCAACGAAGCTCGAGGTGTGTTAGCTTTTATAAAGCGATGGGCTAAAGAATTTTCTGAGCCGTTTGTTACTAAACAGCTGTTTACAACACTAGTACGACCTATTTTAGAATTTGGCTCGATTATATGGGATCCTCAATATAATAATCATATAAATCGCATTGAATCTGTGCAAAAACAATTTCTTTTGTTTTGCTTAAGGGACATATACCGAAACGATTCATTCAACTTACCATCTTACGAAACAAGGCTACGTAGAATTAGCTTGCCAACATTAAAAAGTAGAAGGACCATGTTAAATGTGACATTTTTGATTAATTTGATAAATCGAGATGTTTGTTCAGAGTTTCTTTTACAAAATTTATCATTCAATGTTCCTCAACGCACTCTACGCTTCTTTAATCCGTTATACATAACATTTTACCGCACAAACTATGAAAATGCTGATTCATTTAGGAGGATGTGTACTAATTTTAACGAACTATATAATTTAATTGATTTTTCAACAAACATTAATCAAATAAAACGCAATATTATTATGTTTTTGAATAATTAGTTAATATGTATATCATTTTTATGTTTTTGTTATTATTATGTTAGTTATGTTATTGCAAGTTGTATTAAGGATTTATTCCATAGACTTAAATAAATAAATAAATAAATAAAAAAAAAAAAATAAAAAAAAAGCCTAACTCCGTCTTTACAATTGGGCACATTAAATCCAAATAGGATCTTTTTGTAGGATTTGACCATATTTTACGCTTTTTTCGCTTACTTTTAGGTATAATGACATATAAAACGATTTTTTTCTGGCAACAATAGCTTAATGTTTTTCTATTATGTTATCGACTAAAACTTAATTTACACTAAACCGACGCAAACCGAAACACGATTTGTCATACATTTGCACTGATTTTTAAATAATTGGTTCCATAACCCTGTATTTTAGCTGATAGAAATTATTTTTCTAT
Source organism: Delia radicum (assembly GCA_021234595.1). NCBI lineage: Eukaryota > Metazoa > Arthropoda > Insecta > Diptera > Anthomyiidae > Delia > Delia radicum. The sequence goes on from CM037856.1 coordinate 2,499,737, forward strand.
AAAAAAAAAACGTTTTTTCAACAAAAAAAGAAAAACATAACATAAAGAATTAAAATTTTATGGAATTCATCGTATAAAATTAGTAGTCTGAATCGATGCGTTTATTTTTCTATTCTGAGCTTGAATCATCTCAATCGATTACCGTCTATACAGTTTCATTTGGTAAAGCTTGTGGATTTTTTATGAAATGATCTAAAGTATGTTGGATTGTAAAAGCTTTTTTCCTAAAATATTTCCTTGTAATAATTAATAGCGTCGGCTACATTTCTTGACACTTTTAAACTGCTATCTTCGTCGGATCATGCTTGCGATCGCTTCAGATATTAGCCGTTGTAAGCTTTTTGTGTTATGATTCACATTGCTTGTATTAAAAAAAAATCGGATTTCGACAAGCATTTGCGATACAACTTCGAAACCATGCTAGGCAAACTTAAACATAAACGAAACAACTTCGAAGCCACAGCAAACCGGGGTATTAGTGTACTTTTAAGACAAAATATATGAGAAATAAAAAGTCGGAAACGAAAGTCGTCTTTTTCATTAGAAAAAAGTCGACTTTTCGACTTACACTAAACCAAAATGCACTACAACCGGTAACTTCAATCGCTGGTAAGGCAACTGACTTTCAGCCACCGAATTTTTATTTCCGCCGCCAATTTTGTCGCATTTTGAAATATAGCTTTCCAAATTTTTAATCTTAAAAATTAACTTTAACCTTTTGAAAATAAAAATCACGTTGCATATAATTATAAGGTGCATTACATTCAGTGGCGTACCCAGGGGGGCCCTGGGGGCCAAAGCCCCCCCCCCCCCGAAATATTTTCGATTTTTTATTTTATTTTTGTTTTGGTTAGTATGTAATAAATGAATTTATAATATTTTTTTGAGACTATAATTTTTCAAACTAATGTTATATTAACTGAAATTGATATATGGAAACACTACCATAAAGACCATCAAATCCACTAGATGATATACAAGATTGCAACAAGGAGCTTTTTCCAAACGTTTACATGTTTTTACATTTTCTGATAGTAATTCCTGTTACAACTGCATCCGCGGAGAGAAGTTTTTCCACCCTAAAAAGAGTGAAAACATATTTATAGAATTCTATGGGTGAAGCTAGACCTGGTGCTCTAGCTCTTGCATCAGTGTATCGAGAAAAGGTTGAACCTGACAAAATCATTGACACTCTTATGAAAAAAAATCGTCGAATTAAATTTTAAGAGTTTTGTTAATAGTATATAATGATCTTAATTAATATGATAGCTCACTTTAAAAATCAAAATAAAATTATTTAATTGATACATAAATTTGTTTAATATTAAAAAAAAAAAAAACTTGTTTGTAGATATAAAAAAGCTAAAATAACAAAGACATGTCAAAACATTTTTGCTTCAAAATTGCTATCATAACTGGGTATAACGTCAATGGCAACTTTCCCATCCAAAACTTATTTAACAGATACAAAATATTAGTGTCCGACCGAACTCATTTTTTTCGGCCGAAGCCGAAGCTGAACTTTTTGTTTTAATAAAAAAAATATAAATTGCTTTTTTAGATCAATAAATTTAAACCAAAAAGTTATTAAACATAAACAAAATACAAATTTATAGGTATATTTTTTGAAAAAATCATATTTGGAAAATAGTTTTACTATTTTAAGTACAAAAAAAAGATTAAAATATTTGCATTGTACTATATTTTTATAGTCAAAGAAAAATAGTTGATCGATTTTTATGTTGATATAGAGAAAAAAAACTTAAACTTTAATATTTAAAATTAAAAAGTTTGTTATTGTAATGACAGAAAGGCAATTTTTCCGCATTCACACCATGTGAATTGCTTCGTCTATCAGAATACAGCTGTCCGGCAGCGCTAAAAAGCTATTCGCTAGCTACACTAGTTGGTGGGGCTGATAAATATTTTATTGCTACAACTTTTATATTTGTAAATGGACTTGAATTGCAATACTCAAATATATTTATATTTCGGGACCTAAAGGCTCCATAATAAACATTTTAATTTCTTTTTCAATAAAATTTTCGTTTGGTTCTGCTAATTCTCTTTTCAGGATTACTTACCACTGGAATTTTTATTTTTTTTTTATATTTAATTATATCGCATTCAATTTGATTATTTGCTTATAAGTCTTGTAGGTATATTTCTGGAAATTTTTTTTAAACTCTTTTGGCTTTTTGAAATTTTTTCACACACATTGATGTTTAAATATCAGTGTTTTTTTTTGTATTCTATCATATTCAACGTTGTATTTTTTATGTAGTTTTTTTGTAAATTCTGAAAAGTAAATATAACCACAGTTGTTATTTATTTGTGCTTTTTATAAATAATCATAAAAAGTTCGGTAGTTCGGCCAAATTCGGCTAAAATTTGGCCGAACTTGGCCGAACTTCACTAGTTGGCCGAACTACGAAGCCGAAGCCGACTACTTGGTCGGACACTACAAAATATTAAATATAGGCTCTCGTATGTAAAAAATTATATGCTTTTCAAACAAAAAAAAATTTAAAAAACAAAAATTGGGCCCCCCCCCCCGAAACAAAATCCTGGGTACGCCGCTGATTACATTACATATAATGTAAGGGAAAATGTGCAGATTTTTCTGAAAATCTTTGATTTTTAAGAGATTATATTTCGGGAGCTAGAAGGGAGAGAACTCTTTAGCTTTGTAAGAGTATTTGGTTTGTAAAAGGTAACGTTCGTACCAATTGTCGTTAAATTTGGTAAAAGTGCTGAAGACCCACTGGTTGCTTTGACATGCATTAAATGAAGGGCTTATTGTAAAAACTTGATAAGCCACATTTATTGTTTTGTGGATTTTGGCTGTATTCTAGACATGGATTGATTAATATTTAATAGAAGTCTTGCTTAAACACTTATTGCAAGTACCGAGAGTATAATAGTCCTGCAAAAATTATTTTTTTGCATCTTTTTAAAATGCAAAAACAAACTAAAAATATAATGTGTCTTAGCAAGTTTTTACAACAAGCCCTTCAAATGTTTTATATCAATTAAATAAAACAATTAATTATAATCTTTTTTTTTTTTCTTTAAATAAATTTAATGATTAAATTAAATGATTTAATTAAATCTTTATACTTAATACCTTGTGCATGTTTTTTTTGTTGATTACTAACAAGAAAATAGATCTCATGAAAAATATATTGATATATCACTTGATTTTATTTAAAAATCGCCAAGATAACAACAGTTAAAAAACAGCAATTTAAGCCGACAATTCAGCCGCCGCCGGTTTTTTTAACCTAAACGCCGCCGTAGCTAAATCGGTTGCGCCGCCGCTTGTTTCTCTGTCCCCCACTGTCCTTTTTTCCCCAGAGGAGAAAACAGAAAACGGGGGATTCCTGGATATGGCGTTGGGACACATCAGTGGATTGAGTTCAAACAGAATCATTGTGGGACGAACGTAATGTTAAATAAAGGGTGTTTTTTATACAGTTATAGAACTTTAAGTTGGCAACACTTTTTTAAATGGCGGCCATTTTGTCAGCTGTCAAGTGATTTATGTTTAGTTTGGTTTGGCATTTCAATATGAATAGACTGACGCCTGAACAACGCTTCCAAATTGTGCAAATCTATTTTGAAAATCATGGTTCTGTTCGAAATACGTATCGCGCACTATGTCAATTATACGGTCAACATAATCGTCCATCAGAGCAATTAATTCGATTAACTATGAAACGTTTTCGCACAACGTTTTATCTACAATTATCATGTATCATGCATCCACAGAGACGTCGTACAGTGCGTACAGAAGAAGTCATTGCTGCTGTAGAGCGTAGCGTAGAGGCAGATCCCAATCAGCCTATCCGCCAATGGTGACCGCTATAGAGCCATGATTACTGACTTTTTCGTTCACCAATTGAACAACCACGATGTGCAGGAGCTGTGGTTTCAACAAGACGACGCAACATGTCACAATTGATTTATTAAAGGAAACGTTTGGTAACCGTTTGGCCTCCAATATCGTGCGATTTAACGCCGTTGGACTATTTTCTGTGGGGATATGTGAAGTCGCTAGTCTACGTTGATAAGCCCGAAACGATTGACCACTTGGAGCACAACATTCGCAGCGTTATTGCCAATATACGGCCACAAATGTTGGAAAAAGTCATCGAAAATTGGACCTCCAGATGAGACTACGTCCGAGCCAGCCGTGGCGGTCATATGCCAGAAGTCATATTTAAATTATAATACCAGAAGATTATGTTTCGAATAAAGTAAATTTCATGTCAATTTAAAAAATTTATCTTTGTTTTATTCCATTTCAAAGTTCTATACCTCAATAAAAAATACCATTTACTACTAAATATGGACAGAAGGCAAGTGAGAGCGGTAACCAACTTTTATCTCTGGTTTAGACCAAATATTATGATATTACTTGGACAAATAATTTGATTTTTTATGTATAGCCTTGAGTTTCTAAATTATATTACTTTCCTAAAATTTAATACAATTTTAATTTTGTGTTAAACCTTTGAAAAGAAGTTAGTAACTTCTTTAGTTTTACCTCTTACCCTTGTTTGAAATCATAGAAAACAAAAATAAATAGCCAACCAACCCTTTGAACAAACGAAAAATGCGTAGGATAGTGACTTCCGTGAAATTCATCTATCTACACAACCAACCCCCACTTCCTTACTAAAGTGGACAGAAATAAAAATGAAAAAACTTTTATTTTTTTAATATTTTTTTTAACAAAAAATGGAAAAAGTTTTTGAAAGTATGTAATAAAAAATGTAACTGTTTTTCCTTCAACCACCATATAAGTTTTTTTTTGCTCTTTTTCATTATTATTTTTATTATTAATTTAATTTTGTATCATTACAAATGTTTGCTTTGGTAACTTTGCAACGAATTTGATTTTTTGTTAAGTGGTACACTCAAAAAAAAGTCTGTGAGTCAGCTACATTTTTGCTGGAAGGATCCTTGCAGAAAAATGGCTAATATCAGCAAACAAATTTGCAACTATTTAGCTGATATTAACCATTTTTCTGCAATGATCCTCCGAGCAAAAATGTTGCTGACTTAACTGATTTTTATTTTTTTTTAGTATAGTTAAGATGAATTCATTTACGTATTGCTGCATTCTAAAATATAGTTTATTTTTGCCTGTCAATTTTTAAACATTTTTTAAATATGCTCCAAAAGGATAATAGGACTGACTGATAAAATATTCGATTTCCATGTTGATTTTTTAGTTTCTAATGACTTCCACATTTTCAAATTCTTGTACTGTTATCCTACTCATAGATAATTTTTAAATTGCTGCAATAATGCAGCAAAAAGTATTAAGAAATAGATGACCCCTATAAAATAATTCTAAAAAATTGTATAAGCTTAAAAAAATTCACAATATTTATATATATTTTGAATAAGCAAGAAAAAATTATCTCATGGAACACTTTCGAAAATTCAACAGTCTTGTGACATACTTAAATTTGAAAAAGTTGTAACTTTGTTTTTCCAGTAAAATTCTGTTAAATAATGTTTTTCAGAATGTTCAAATCGTACCAATTTTTTGTTATTATTTGTTTATTAGTAGTATTTTTAATACTTTTCAATTACAATTGTAATTTTTTTTATTTTACAAAATTACATATGAAAGCTTTTATATGTATATATTGACATTTCTAATCAAATTTACAGTTTTTTTTTCTAAAAATATTAGCGTTTACCTTATTTTTAACATCATTTGGCAAATTGTTTGTAAATGAGTAATCCTTTATAAAATAGTGTTATTTGCATGGCATTAGTGTCTGCTCGTTGAAGTCTAGAGCATTCCTTAGATCGTACGGATGTACCTCTCCAACATACAGAATTTGTTCGACCAGATAATCGGGTGCATCTCCTATTTTCATTTTGCGGATAAAGTTATTTGTGTTTAGCTCTAATCTTTGGTGTATATTTAGCCATTTTAAAGTAGCATACATAAATTTTATTGAGTTAAATCGATTGCATTTTAATAAAGCGCGCATTGCTTTATTTTGTAGTTTTTGTAATCTAGTTAATTGCTAATATGAGCAGCATGTATATTTCACAGTTGATCCATATTTAAAAAGTGGTTTGATGATTGTGTTGTACATGTTTATTGCCGTAATAATTGATTCTTAACCGTTTGAAAAAAAAAAAACAATGTTTCCCCGATTTTTTTATATATATGTATGTATATATTCAATATGTTCTTCGAACTTCAATTCATTGTCCATTAAAAAAATCCAGGGTATAAATTATGTATCTTTTTTAAGACACACGACAATGAAATGACACCTCGTTCGTTTTAACAGCGTAAATGTAACAATTTTTGTTGCATCGGTTTCATATGACATTTGTAAGCCATGAGATGAGTAAACAAAATTAGTTCCATCCCCGAAACGATAATGATTTAGGTGTCATTTCATTGTCGTGTGTTGTAAAAAAGATATATAATTCATATATTTATATTATTAAATTTTTCTATAATTACATTGTTTATTTTATATGTTCTGTTAGTGTTTTATGTTTATTTCAATTAATTTGGTTTTATTTTCGTGCACTACTATAAAGCGTTTAATTGGTTGTGTAATAAAGCACACAATGCTTAAATGTAGGCACCGTATGTGTAAAATTTTTGTTTCGACTTTTTAGTGTACACAAATACACATAAAATTTATATATTTACAATTTCTAATTATAATTACACACACTCTGTGTACTTGTAGTATATTTGTGCCGAAAAAGAAATAATAGGAATAAAGTGTGTAAACATACAATCTTTTAACAGTAATTAAATAGTTGTCATTTCAATTTAATGAAAAAATAAAGTCGAACAAAACATCAATTCAAATTGAAAAAAAAAAAATAAAATATAAACAGAGCTTGGTTTATTCACGATTTTGGCTTCTTTTGAAGGTATGTATGCATATGAGACACATTTCGCAAATTTTAATTGAAAAACATTGAAAACATATTCTTTGATCTAATTTTCAAATGTTATCTTTAAAGACAATTGTGACCGACACTATCAAATTTCGGTAAGCCTTTCATGAAAATTGAGTCCAGTACAACAGCATCGACGTAAATTTTAATGTGTGGGGTCTGTGGCTAGAGAATACACCAGTAATGCAATTATTTTAATTTTGCGAATTTATCAACAAAATGTGTCTCTGTTCAACATTCTACGAGTAGTAGCATTCCACAAGCTGCAGTCGATAGCAATGTATGTTCTAACTGCGCGAAGCTAAGGATATTTTTGTCAACAAAATTTGGCTATACCGACAAAAATAACATGATATTAAGGTAGGAAATTGGTTTTGCCAGTCCATCAATCTCATATATTCAGAGTTTCATAAATAAGAAAATTTATGATATGCAAGTACCGGTAAGCGTTCTCCCAGATTTATATGAAATCAACACCCAATCTCATATTTAGCGGATAAAAATGAGGGTTATAATATTATAATTGCTCCTTCAAAATATCCTTTGTTTGATAGCCAATTTGTATATATGTACATTAGGGTGTCCCGATTTTTTTTCAAACAGCGCCATTAATCTGTTAATTGGGTAAAATAACAAAAAACAAAATAAATATTAGATGTACTTTTGTTTAACGTGTGAAGAAAAATCGCAGTAAATATTGTTTTTTTTTATACAACAACAATTTGTTATTTTGCTCTAATAATATTAAATCTTGAACATTATAAAAAATATGGACAAAATTAAAGTATCCCATGAAAAAAATAAAAACTTTTTTAAGTGAATTAGTCTGTTTTTGCTATTTTAAGTATAAAAATCGCCAAAACAGGCATCACAGCACGCAAGCGAATGTTTTTCAAAACATTCATGCTACCCTTTAGTATTAACCCAGCTTTATGCGCTAATTGACCAGTAAATTTCTCATAAAAAAATTCGTTATTTTCTTATTATTAGCTCAAAATTCGCTCGTGAAGAAAATTGAGAAAGACACCCAAACATACATAGCTTGTTCGAAACAAACATATAATTAACGCTGCGACTTAAACTTAATTTTTTAACGATTAAAACTGAGATTGGGTAGATAAATCAGTGCGCTTAGTATTTGTCTATTTTTTCAAATTTCAGATCTTCAATAAGCATTATTTGAGGGCTATGACTTATTGTACTTTTTACTTGGGAACCGACATTAACAATAACATTTCCAGTGCTTTATAAACTTATTATGGTGATGCTGGGTGTTAATTGGACGGTATTCTTCATATATCGTTGTATTTTTTTTTACTTTTTCAGTGGGTGTAATCATCGATTCTTTCCAATCGTTAAAGAAAACTCCACTTTCCAGCGATTTATTTATAACGTTAAGCATAATATTTCCCGTTATGTTCCAGTTATATAATATTATATTATTTTGATATTATTTTGTAATCAGGTTCACTCCTAATGTTCTTACATAAAATTTTTAAGTCTTCCAAAGATATTGCATGAAATTTAAATTTGGAATTTATCACAGGTATTTTATTTTCATATTGACATCATCAATGGTAATTCTTATTTCTTTAATGCTATTTACGAAACAATTATTAAAATGTTCAGCTATTTGAAAACTGTCCTGTTACTCTATTTGGTTAAATATCACAGTTTTTATTTAATTTCTATGTTTTTTATAACTAGTTCTTTTATATGTACTATTTATTTTATTATTTGTATATTTATTTTTTTCATTTTCAATTTTTTCCTTATACGTATTTCTTATTGATTTATAACAATTCCATGCCGCTGTAGTATTTTCAGTAATTGCAATCTGATATTTAAATATTTGATCTCTTTTTAATGTTCTGATTTTATTATTAAACCATTTATTACTATATTTTTATTTTATTTTCTTATTCACAGTAAGTTTTTATATTGTGTTTTCTAAACACGCATAATACACAATCAATTAAGTCTATTAATTCACCACATTTTAGTATTGCACTTAGTTCATTCTTAAATATATTTTTGTTGTATTTAAAAGTTTATATTTCCTTCGTATTCTATAAAAATGGTAATAGATTCATTATCAGCTATTTTATTATTTGTATTTTTTTTTTCCAAAAATGATTCACTGTTTCTTATAATATAGTCTATTAGAGTTGTTGAATTTTGTGTAATTCTGGTATATTCATTCATAACTTGTTTTAAGCCATTATCATTAAGTACACCTTCTAGTTCATTACTATAAAAATCATTTTTCCAGATATTATAATATCACAGTTTTTCTCACATATTTCGTCTATAAAGTTTTCAAAGACTTCACAAAATTCCGCCTTTCCTCTACTCGGTGATATATATAATATTACTATTACAAATTATAGTTTTTCACATTTTGCCATATTCTATGCACTAATCCAATATTTTGAGTCTTGAACGGTATCTTTAATTTTTTTGAAATTCCATTGTTTGTTAAAATACGCATTTACTCCACCAGTTCTGGACGAATTTGATAATGTAATATAGTGGTTATATTGTTCAATTTCTCCTCGGTTAGATGGGTTTCAGAGAGAATTATGAAGTCCGGATAAGTGTTTAAAGCTATTATTTTCAATTGGTTAGAAGTTATTAGTTAGTCCTTGAATATTAGTATATAATCCGTGTATTCGCTTTGATTGCTAGACTGTTAAACCTATCCTTCTCTTTTTTAAGATAAGTTTGTTTTGATTAACTTGACCAGCTCTGTGGTTCGTGACGTGATTTTCATTAGGACTCTAAATTAAGTCTCTTATTTTCATTCATACATTTTGTTATTCTTTCCTTTTTACAATCTTTACTCTTGTGATTTCCATGAAATTTGTAACATACATCTTCATTTTTACATTCTGATGACTTGTGGCTATATCCTTGACATTTAAAACACTGCATTATATTCGTACCATCGAAAACTCTACATCTATCCCCTCCAATATTAAGTTTTTGACCAGCTATAACTTTCGGATATGTTTCATTATCTATTTTAAGTCTCACATTATATGTATATTGTTTTATTATATAATTTTGTTTCGAAAAATTTTATCAATTCGATTTCACTGCTTTTTAATACTTCGTTTTGTTTTTCCAATTTGTCTATTAATTCGTTTTCAGACATTTAAAAATTCACGTCAGTTATTACAATCTGCATATCAATATCTTTAGGAACCTTTATTTCATAATTTTCACTTATCTCATTATACCCGCCATCCCATAGTGCAGGAGGGTATATATCACTTAGTCAAATGTTTGTAATTCTTTTAAAAAAATTCTGGGACCCCATAAACTATATATATTCTGGATCAGCATGAATAGAGAAGTCGATATAGCCATGTCCGTCTGTCCGTCTGTCTGTGTTAATACAAAATACTCCGTCAATACAGAAGAGGTGTTGCTAATTTTCAGTCAAATTGTTTGCTGATATCATGAGCAGTTTCCTAGTGAAAATGATCAAAATCGGTTAACGCGTTCAAAAGTTATGAGTGAAAATGTGGGAATACCTCTTAAAATTTTGAATCAAATTTTAAAATATTCCATTTATTTCATCATACATACGTACATTCAATTCTTATACACAAGAATATACGCAATCAGGGATGGCAGTCAATATCGCTAAAATACTGTTTCCGATTCAAACCCCTTCCAACTGACTATCGTTATCCCTAAAATACCGTTACCGAAATAATTGATATACCGTTATACGTAAAATACCGTTACCGATATAATTAAAATATCAATATCTTAAAATACCGTTACCGAAATAATCTAACAAGATCTGAAGAAAAAACTTCTGTAAATAGATATATTTTCCCAAAGTATGATCAAAAACTATCCAGTCATTAAAACTCGGGCATAATGGGGCTAAAAATATCGGTGTCCATTAACATTACATGAATAGTTAAAATAACGTTACCCTTAAAATGCCATTACCAAAATAACTGAAAAATCTTTTTCCCTAAAATTACGTTACTGAAATATCTAAAATAACGTTACCGCTAAAATACCGTTAGCGAAATAAATAAAATACCGTTAACTCTAAAATCCCGTTACCGAAATAAATGAAGTATCGTTACCCCTAAAATACCGTTACCGAAATAAAAGAAAATAGTGTTACCACATACAATCGGTTACCATCCATGGTCATAATATACACGTACAACAACAAAAAAAAACCCACAAAATATTGTTGTGTTTTTTTTTGTTTTGTAATACAGGGTGGCTGATAAATGCCACTACAAAAAAAAAACGTAATAACTTTTCTTCTGAGTTATTAATCGATTATATTTTTTGGTTTCATTGATTCGTCTTTCAATTTAAGAAAAATGAACGAATGGGGTAATGAATGAAACTGGCGTTTCCGCCTAAACAAACTTAACGGGCACATTAGGCGGCACTCCTCCGAGCAGATTGGGCTCATAAATTATTTTGTCAATCATGAGACAATCATTAGGACGCCTTTTTATCGAAATTTCTCAGTTCGGATGCAAGAAACAATTTTTGCTATAGTTGCTGCAATACAAGTCAATTCTAGAGTTTCGACAAAGAATATTTTTGCTCATATATGTATCACCAGACAGTCAATACGGACAGTTCTGCTTAAGGATTTTCATTTCTCTCCTTTAAAAAATCAAATAACAAGCAATTGAACACAGTAGACTTGCCCCTTTGCTTGGAATTTTCTCTGTAATTTGCACGGAATTTCGCTTGCATTTGATGTCATCAGGCGTGTTAGTCATTTTAATTAAACTGTTTTTTAAAAGCCATTATAAAATACTTAATAAAAATGTATTGCTTCTCAAATGTAAAAATAAAGAAATATTTGTATGAATTGAAAAAAAATAAAGTTATTTGATTTTCTTAATGTAGGAATATTGATCAGCCACCCTGTATTTATGTAGGTTTTATAAATGGCATGTGTGCATGGATTAGTAGCAATCGCCTGCAGTGTTGCCAGGTTTGACGATATTTAATACCCAAAATAACTAAATGGCTATTGGACGATTTTTGCTTCCAAAATGACGATTTTTTGACAGTACATAGTTTAATATGCCAGCAAGACCTATTTATTTATCATTCTCATAAAATCGCCGGATTTATTATTAAATTTATATTGTTTCGTTAAAAATTAAAAAAAAAACGTTGTTTTTTTATCGAAATCTAAGCTTTATTTGCTAATATGATGTGAAAAACAATTTTGCAAAAATGCAAATACTAGAATTAAATAAAACTTAATCCAAACCGGATTTATTTTTTTATAAATTCATTATGGGTTTAGCTTAATTTAGTTTCTGTGTTTAAATTTTTAGAACATTTTTCTTTACATTTTTATAAAATTTAATTGGTGTTAGATTTAATCAAAAATAAAAAAAAAATTCTATTAAAAAACAAGGCATGGACTTTTTTGCGAAACAAACAGATCTAGATCTAGCCCGAATATTCATATTTATAAAATGTTGAATATTTATAAAATGTCCGACATAACAAACTTCTTATATTCACAGCTTCCATAAATACTTCAATTTGCATTTCCCTTTCATTTTGTCCAATTCGACTGAATATATGTAACTGCAACGATTGCCACTTAAACTATGTTAATGTATTATTTACAAAACAGTGCAAAAGTTTCTACGTAATCCCCTTTTTGTGTTTTTTTTAAAGTCCATGTAAAAAAAGCATAACTTTGTTTAAAATGTTATATTAAATTGGTGTCAGTGCATGCAAACGATTTCTGAACTCTGTAAATTGTCACTACTGATTTTAAAACCAACTATTATCCAAAAAAAAAATCCTTCATCGAGAACAAACCTGCAGAATAACCTTGAACATAAATTTGTGTTTCAGTGAAAAATAAGATGAAAAACATTTAAAGTTTTTATCAATATTATTAAAATATAATATTCCTAATATGTGTATATAAAAATCGGTATGTTTTTCGCTAAAATTTAAGTGTTTTTGTATTTTATACAATTCATTTTCGTTACATTGCTAAAAGCCTATTATGTGGTTTTTTTCTAGTAAAATCCCGGGTTTTGTTTTATAGAAAAATAATTATTTCAGTGCTACATTATATGTAAATATTTCATGTACGGATAATATTATTTTCTACAAATATTGGTTACTTTGATACATCGATTTGTGCTTTTCCCCTATTTCAAGTGCTATGAGCAAACTGCATTCAATTATTGCAATACAACTAGGCCTTTATTCTCGATTTTGATGATACGCAGTTTGATATTATTGCCTAATTCTTTTTATTAACCGAGTATTACATCGATTTTCAGTTAGATTTTTTTCCTTATCAAAAAATACTTAAAATACATTGAATTTAAATTAAGCTGAGTTTATTCTTGTCCACATAATACTCGTTAATCGAGTGCTAAGTTTTTTTCTACTCAATTCATTTACAAAGCCAAAGTTGTTTTCCTTCACAATTTAATAGGTGGCGCCAGTTTTTCTTCCAATTAGACCCTTTCTCAATTACAATTAGATATTAAATTAAATTATTAATTCACAATATATTTATTATTTTTAAAACAATTTTTTTCTTATTACTTCCCTTTAAACCTATCCCTTTATAACTTAATAAAGGGCGCTATTGCCAATTTTCTCCATTGGACTCTTCCAACCATTGCAAATGGATTCTTCTAACAATATCAATTGGATTTTAACTCCCATTACAAATATATATGTAATATCATAGAAATTAAACATAGCGATTTCAGTGCCATGAATGTCGACGATTTTTTTTATAGCAAAGACACAAACCATACATGGTGAATTGTGTAAATCTTTATCTGTATTTATAGACAATGCAGTTCTATTTTAACGAACGAAACTTTAATTGATACATTTTTTTCTTCGTCCCAAATACATTAATTAATACATACATTAATTAGCTTATAAAAACAACATACTTATTGTTATTTTTACAAAGAATATAGATGTATATATTGTTTGTAGTTTTCCTGGTTAATGCAAACACAGAGATGGAGGGTATCCAAAAATTCGGCACAGCCGAATTCAGTCTTTTTTATACCAAATTCGGCACATCGGACTTTAATGCTTCCACTTGTTTTCTATTGCATTCTTGATCTTTTCTCTTTCTTCAATATTTTCGCTTTGAATAACTAATGTGTCATTTTTTCTATTCTCAACATAGGTAAATTTAAAATTTATTGTGTCCACTTTTTTTATTTTACTCGGCTTTTGTTTTTCCTGCACTTTGCTTTTCCTTTGGTTTGGCATTTTTTAAAACATCTGGCATCACTATACTGCTTGCTAATGTTTGTGCATATGACATTTTTGTGTTGACGATTGTATCTTTGATCACTTTCATTATTTCGGCTGAAGCCGACGACTTTTAAAATTTTTTTTTGGTTTTTATTAAAAAAAAAGTTTAAAAATAAAAAATTAATTCATTACTACTTTATAAAGGGTCCGCCATCTAACGTTTTTTTTTCAACTAGTGCTTATTTCGTGAATGGTAACACCTAACTCATGTCTGATTTGACAGATAATTAGTTTTATCCTTCCGCTGAACGAATATGGTCCGCATGTTCGTTATCTTGTGAAAAAAGTGAAAGAAACTGGCATCCTCATCGATAAACCAAAGCGTGAAAAGCCAAAAACAGTGCATACACCCGAGAATATTGGTGCTGTGGCAGAAAGTGTGCGTGAAGCGCCATCAACATCAATTCACCGTCGTTCTCAACAATTGAACATTTCGGAGACATCATTGAGACGAATTTTGCATAAAGACCTTGGTATGACGCCATACAAAGTCCAATTGGTTCAGAAGTTCAAAAAAAAAAAAGTTATTTGGCGGACCCTATATAAGCGAGATAGAGCAAAATGAGCCTAAAATTGTTACTCAGTACTTATTAAGTACTCTTTATTAACTACTTATATACTCGGTGGTAATAAATATGGACCTGGCTCTGGTCAGAACCGGAAAGATTTTTTTAGCAGAAGGTTTCTGTTGATTCAGCTTAAGAATTCTGTTGATTAAGCTAAATTCTTAGTTTATTTAACTACAACTATCAACTCAAATTTAGTTCCTCTAAAATTTAGGTCACCTAAATTTAGCAGACAGTGATTCCCAATTTCATTGAAAACACAGGCCTACAAAAAAAAATTTTTTGTTTGGTGCCGCTAATTCTATGTTATAATTTGGTTAATTAGTCCGCAAGACGTCATGGTTAGCTGTCAAAATCGCGAAGCTACGTTCAGGTTTGTATCGATCGGTCCATAACCTAAAAAATGTATTTTATTATACTTAATGTCATTATAGTCAATTAATTTCTTTGATTAAATGATAATATCGATATGCCGTCGTCGAGAAGGTGTTGTGTAAATAATCCAAATACATTTTGTTATATTTGTGGTGAATATGTAGTAAAAAAAATTAAATGTTCTTTTGTTTTTTTAATAAATTTATTAAATGTTATTTAATTTATTTATCCTTGCGAAATCTCGAAAACTACACGTAGCATTAAAAAAGTAAGTATCAATTTTTTATCAGGGAATTCTCCGTGAAAATAATTACAAACATATTATAATAATAATGAAAAAAAAAAACTATTCTAATAATTGAAACCAAGAAAAAAAAACTTTAAAAATATCATATTTAACCCTTGTTTCTAAATCGGATTGAGTGTCTCACAATGAGAATTTTTCTTTTGATTAAGGCAAATGCTTCTACCCATGCGCACTGTAGCATGTAACTGTTAGCGCATGTTGTTTTGTTCATATGTTATTGTTAACTTAAACGTTTTTTTTACAAATGATGATTTCTTACCAATATTAAAAAAAAAAAAACGAACATAAGCTGTTATAACCACATTAATTGAAATTAGTCAATTTTGTTTTTGTAAGGATAAAAATATGCATTGCGGTATTAACCTGCTTTTATAATATCGACATGACATTTATTTAAACGGAAAATTTTTTGTTACACTAGTTTACAATTTTTTTGTACCATTTCATGACATATGTATGTAGCTTACAATTTTTCTAACTTTTAACCCCAGTACAACTTAATATGTATGTTCAGTATTCCCCACGAATAGATCGAAGGCAATTTGAGATTTTTCAAGTTTAAAAAACTTGACAACTGTGGTTTTAATTAATCTCATAAATCGGCTAATGAATAAACTTAAAAAACTATTCAAATTTTATGTAGAGTTTAACCATAGAAAGTATATTAAATTTTAATTAAAAAAAGTCTTTAGGCTTTCGGGACCAGCAACATGTTAAAGTTTAAAATTTAGTTTCTATATTACTGTTATATTAATATCTATATTAGTGCAGAGTTTGGACGGCAAGTTCCCAGCTTTTAAAACTCGGGGGTCAAAGCGTTAACCGAATTTTATATTTTTTAAATATGGTGAGTCCAGGTAAAGTCTGTGCAAAAACCTTGTAGACCAGTCTAAAACTAATCCAGCTAATTACACTCTAAAAAATTATTGTAAATTTACTACTTTAAAACGAGTAAAGTTTCATGTATTATTACGCAAATTCGGTAAATTTATACATCAAAATGCGTAAAACTATTCTGCGCACACTTTTATATACAATAATACCCACTTACAGTATTTTTACCAATTATGTGTTTACAATTAAAACACATTATGCCTAAAAGTAGTATTATTTTGTTAAATAAAATTTTTACGCACAAAGTTTGTAAATATACTAACTAATAATAGTAATAAATATTTTTTTTTAATATTTTGACATTTTTAAATTGAAAAAAATGAAACAAATTAAAAAAGGCCAAAAAAAATCTAAAAAATTTAATTTTTTGAGAATTTTAATGAACAAAAATGTATAACTGCAGTATTTGTGATAGTGTTTAGTTTATAGTTTGTTTTTAGATCTTTTATCATAAATTATGATGTGAGCAAGATTATTCAAGTTCAAGATCATTTGTTTTTTGTTAAACAAAAAACCGTTTATTTATTACTCAATTTTTTTAAATTTTGTCGATTTTTTCAATTTAAGTGATTTTTTACATTTGTAGAGTTTTTTTTTCAATTTTGGAGATTGTTTTAAATTTATGGATATTTATTTCCTTTTAACGATATTTTTTTTTTTAAATTTTAACGATTTTTTCAATTCTGGCGGTGTTTTTCAGTTTCGCCGATTTCGGCAAATTGTAAATCGATTGAGCAAAAAATATATTGAATTCCCAATTATTGAATTCGCAATGATTGAATTCCCAACGATTGACTTCCCATCGTTTGAATTCCAAATGATTGAATTCAATAATTGATAATATCGAATAAGCTAAATTGATTGAATTCACTAGTGAACTCCAAAGAATGAATTCTCAGCGATTGATAAAGTAAAAAATCATTCGATTTAAAAAATCCGATTTGATTTTTTCAATCTTTGAAGCTCTGTATATGTACAACCACTTATATACAAAATTTATTATTAAATTTATTATTATACAAAGTATTAATAAAACTCTTTCAAAAAATTAATTTTTTGTGTTATTTGAAAATTTTTTTGGGCTGTTATTCTTTCTTACCACAAGGTAAAGATACTCCTTTTTAGTGGGTTTTTGCGCATATAAAAGTGTATTTTTACGCATTTTATCCGTATATTTTAAGTAAAGCATGTTTTTTTACTCAAAAATTCAGTAAAATTATTCATTTATTTCTAAATTTAATTACATTTTTACGCACTTGCATAGTACATTTACACACTTTTTGTTGACCAACTTACACGTAATGTGTGTATTTTTTTCATTTACACACAGAGTAAATTTACCCAACTTATAGTATAGTTTCCTACTATAAGTTGGGTAAGGGGTTTTAAACCCTCTATTTATGCACAAAAATGTTTTTTATGACCTTGTTAACTTTTCATTTAGAATACCTACTGTTATTTAACTTTAATATTTTTAAACTAATGAAATTGATATATTAATGAATACTAACGCTTTATAAAAGGGAACAAAAAACGAATTATCCCAAAAATAAGGGATGGTTGATTGTAAAAATTAATCGTCACTTAATTTTGATGGTCACAAATTTATGCATAATTTAGAAATATAAATCCCAAATGTGTAATTAAACATGAACATACGCATGCGCAACCGAGCAAAGATGTTGAAATAAAAAATTTCTATGAAAACAGTATACATACACTCTAAAAAATGATTGTAAATCTACTACTATAAAACGAGTAAAGTTTCATGTATTTTTTCGCAAATTCGGTAAATTTATACATCAAAATGCGTTAAACTATTTTGCGCACACTTTTATATACAATAATACCCCCTTACAGTATTTTTACCAATTATGTGTTTACAATTAAACACATTATGCCTAAAAGTAGTATTATTTTGTTAAATAAAATTTTTACGCACAAAGTTTGTAAATATACTAACTTACAATAGTAATAAATATTTTGACATTTTTAAATTGAAAAAAAAAATTTAACAAATTAAAAAAAGCCAAAAAAAATCTAAGAAGTTTAATTTATTGAGAATTTGAATGAAAAAAAAATGTATAGCTGTAGTATTTGTGATTGTGTTTAGTTTATAGTTTATTTGCAAGTGTTTGCAACTTAATTGTGGAAAAATATTTTCAAAATATAATATATGTACAGAGCTTTAAAGAATAAAATTCTTCATTCGATTTATTCAGTCAGTTTTTACTCAATCGATTTAAAAATATCGCCAATATTGAAAAAAATTGCCAAAATTGAAAAAATCGCCAAAAATCGCTAAAATTGAAAAAATCTTAAAAAAAACATTAAAATTAATAATAAAAAAAATCTCTAAAATTAAAAAAAATCTCCAAATTAACATTTAAAGAAAATCGTCGAAAAATTAAAAAAAATCGTTAATATTTAAAAAAATCGTAAAAAATTAGAAAAATACCTAAAATTAAAAGAAAATCTGCAAAAATTACCCCTACAACGATCTAAATTTCGATTTGATTGGCTGGATTCGTAAATCGCGTTTTTTCTCGAAATCTAAGCATCGCAGATAAAAAGAGTATTTATTTGAAACATCGCCTATGTTTCAAAAACTAACAGAGATAAATAAATGACACAGACAACTTTTTCCAATTTGAGCTATTTTTTTTTTTTATCAATTATTGTGATTTT
The DNA here is from genome assembly GCA_021234595.1 of Delia radicum. NCBI lineage: Eukaryota > Metazoa > Arthropoda > Insecta > Diptera > Anthomyiidae > Delia > Delia radicum. The sequence continues at coordinate 2,518,853 of CM037856.1, forward strand.
TTTTAAATTCGCCGTTTTTAAATTTTGAAGTTTTTTTCTTTTTGGCGATGTTTTCACTTTTAGCAATTTTTCTCATTTTTGGCGACATTTTTTATTTTTGGCGATGTTTTTTAGTTTTGGTGATTTTTCAATTTTGGGAAATTTTAGTGACTCTTTTTTAATTTTGGAAATTTCTTTAAATTTTGTCGATTTTTTTCAATTTAAGTGATTTTTTACATTTTTGGCGTTTCTTTCAATTTTGGAGATTGTTTTAAATTTTTCCAGATTTTTTTCATTTTACCGATATTTTTTCAATTTTAGCGTTTTTTTTGCAATTCTGGCGGTGTTTCACCGATTTTGGTAAATTGTAAATCGATTGAATTCGCAATGATTGAATTCCCAACAATTGACTTCCAAATGATTGAATTCAATAATTGATAATATCGAATTAGCTAAATTGATTGAATTCCCCACTAGTGAATTCCAAAGAATGAACTCTCTGCAATTGATTAAGAAAAAAATCATTCGATTTAAAAAAATCCGATCTGATTTTTTCAAAATAGAATTCAATCTTTGAAGCTCTGTATATTTACAACCACATATGTATATACAAATATTTATATTATATTATATTATATTTTATATTTATTATTATACAACACATTAATAAAACTCTTTCTAAAAATTAGTTTTTGGTTTTATTTGAAACATTTTTTGGGCTGTTTTTACTTTCTTAACGCAAGGTAAATATACGCATTTTTAGGGGATTTTAACGCATATAAAAATGTATTTTTACTCATTTTATCCGTATATTTACAAGTAAAGCATGTTTTTTTACTCAAAAATTCAGTAAAATTATTCATTTATTACTAAATTTAATTACATTTTTACGCACTTGCATAGTACATTTACACACTTTTTGTTGACCAACTTACACGTAATGTGTGCATTTTTTTTCATTTACACGCATAGAGTAAATTTACCCAACTTACAGTAGGAGTATAGTTTCCTACTATAAGTTGGGTAAATTTTAACAGAAATTAGTTAGAGTGTATACTATTTTTCTAAAATATATTTTTTAGTTTTCCTTTTATGATGCAGGATGATGGTGATGATGTCTTTGTGATCATCAGCATTGTTAGAAAATATTTTTGAATAAGTAAAAGCGTAATTCGGCATTGTTTCCCTTTTGTTTATTTTAATGTTTCAAACAATTATATTTGTTTGAAATTAAATATATAGTAATTTTTTATGCCCCAATGTTTAAGTTATTTTTCGTTGATTTTCGCACAATTAAACAAGCAACAAATGCCCCCATATCCATATAAATATACAATACTATCACACAACCACCCACCCAACCACATGCCATCCAACGATATTAATGGTAAGGCATAACTTCTTATAGCTCAATTATATGTAGGTACCCAGGCAGAAAAATACAATCGGCACCGACAAATGGCAAAGCGTCGGTGCTGGTCGATTATTCATTGGCAGAGCGTGGGATTAACAATATTGGAATCATTGTCCTGTTACCCGTTTTATAACACTGGCCAACAGTTATTTTAAGCGAACTTGTCACCGCTGGCATAACGTTGGTAATTCAAAAAATTTGATGCTTTTTTAAATTAATTTTGAGAAATATGTATTATAAAACACATTTAGAAAGCAGTAATACAGTTCGGTCTTGAGTTCGGAATGAAATATAATATAATATTTAAAAAAATTCTTCTAATTGGTTGCAATATTCGTAAAAACAATACTGGCAAAGACTTTTGCGGGTGGTACTGGCAAAACACATGCTTTGTAAACACGGTTGGCAATTTCTACCTGGGTATATACAAAAATACATTTATATGTATGTAGGTATGCTTTTTTAAAAATCCTTTCCTCTTCCTTGGACGGGCCATATTTATAATTTCGTTGTTTTTGATTTTGTGTGTGTGTGTTTTTTCGCCAGTTTGTTGGTTTTTTTAAGCAACCCCTCACTCCTCTTTCGAAAGTCCTGTTGTTGTCCTTTTGTGTTTTTTTTTTTGTTGATTTTTGTACTTACCGCACTTCTTTCAAATTAAATTTTTAAATGTTTCTTTTAATATGGTTGGTACTTTCTTAAAAATATTCTTTTTTTCCTTAATTTTTTTGTGTCATATCCGTTTAAAAGGAAGGAAGTGCGCTAAGTAAATACAAGTAGCCATTAGGTGTAAAATACTCACACCCATGCACGTAGCTAGTGGTGGGGGATGGGGCAAGGGGTTCTAGAGCCCCCCTAAATGATTTGACAAATTTAAAAACTTAATACAATTCGTTAGGAAGTACAAATGTTATTGATAAATTTAATATAAAAATATTTATTTTTGACTTGGATCAAATAGGAAATGCCTGTTAGTTCAGTATTATATGGTTTGAATCATTAAATTTCATTAGACAAAATCGCCTGCATATGGCCTGCTTTCATTGTTAGAGTTGATTTGCGACAGAAAAGCAATACATAAAGTCATTTCATAGGAGATTTCGATGTCTTTGCCTTAAAATATATTCAAAAAATTTCTCGAGACAATTCAATTAAAAATTAAATATGCCTACACAGAAAAAACTAAAATTAAGTTTCAATTAAATTATTTGTTGATTCAATTAACAATTAAAATAATTTGTAACTATTTAATTAATGTTATTTTCAATAATACTTTTATTCATATCTATTACAAATTTAATTGAATATTGTTTTGTATTTAAAACAAAATTTTAGTAGATACTATTAAAACATTAATTAAAATTTAAAAAAAAAAATCACCAAAAATTGGGTAAAAATTTCTTAAATTAACAATAAACAAATCGCCAAAATTAAAACATTTTAAAAAAAATCACCAAAATTGTAAAACAAATCGCCAAAATTAAAAAAAATCTAAAACATTTGAAAAAACCACCAAATTTAAAAAAGGCCAAAATTTAAGCAAACAATCCTCAAAATTGCAGAAATTTAAAAAAACTGCCAAAATTAAAAACGCCAATATTCGAAAAAATCTCTAAAATTTAAACAAAATTGCTAAGATTGAAAAAAATCGCCAAAACGCGAATTTTTTACTTTAATCGATTTTTTAATTTTGGATAGTTTTTTAAATTTTTACATTTTTTTTCTATGTTGTATAAAAACTGGAAATTTTGTTTATACCAAATTCATTTTCAATTAAACAGTTAATACATATTATTAAACATTTTATTGAAAGTGAGTTTGAAATCAAACAAAATTTTAATTGACATTTTTTTGACAACAATTTTTTCTGTGTATTTTGACATAATGTTTTAAAACGGAGATACCACTATGACCCAAACTTAAGTTTAGTGTGCCGTAGTGTGTCATTTCAAAAGTTGATACTTTACTTACAGTGCAATCTTTTTATTTTAATTTGTTTTACTACGCACTCATCTAGCAACACAGTTTTCAGTATTTTTTGTACGATATCTCAAAATCCATTAAAGCCACACAGAGACTATTTTTTTTTAAAGTTTTTGAAATAAATCAAACTTTGATCGATATGCATTATGTGTTAACGTGGTCCAATTTGACTCAAATTTCCAACATTTTTTTTAGATTAACTGTAAACAAATTTCGATAGGCGCTCCTTAAAATATTTATAGTTAAGCAGCTAAACTAGTCTTTGTGTAACAACGATGTTGTTTTTTCTAGAAATTTTAAAGGGTTTTGTTTAAAAAATTGATTAAAGAAAAAAAAGGATGAAACTTGTCTAGTCTGATTTAAAAATTAATAGTGTTTATAATTTTTAGAGAAAACGTTTATTCTTCTTCTTAACCTCAACATTTCAAAATTAAATTTGTCAAATGCATATTAATTAAAAATTAATTGCGACTGTTTATATGACGTTAAAATAACACTGTACTAAAAAAAAAAAATTTATTATTGACGCAAAAGTTAAATACGACGGGTAAACACACAAGAACGCTTGAAAAGCATCTGAAATTGTCCAAAATGTGATTCAAAGTGAATTGGAAATGCACAATTTAGTTTAAATAAGACCTGGGCGATATCAGGTATATTTTTAAATATTCCAATTGTATATATTGTTCTTTATCATTATTTCTTTCAGACTACAATCACTCCTCACTAGCTTTAACGCTTTCTTGTAAAATCTTTTTTACACCGCCACTTTTAAACCCCAAAACATGGGAGTGGGCCGCTGAAAAATACGTTTATCATATTTTTTGCTTCTTTATCACATATCCAAATTTTATTAAAGTTTAATATAATTTTTATTAAAAATAAAAATTGTGTTTTTTTCGACCTTTAATTTTGCAATGAAAATGAAAATTATTCAAGTTCGAGGCCATACTCTATATTTCTTTATTAGTTCAAAGGGAACTTGTAAGTGTAATTCAATTTGTATAGGATGTTTGCCGTTTAATTTATCTGCAAAATGTGAAACTTTTGAGTTCAAGGAAGTTTTTTGGACAGAGTTTTTAATTGTAGCTTGCGTTTAAAGGTTTAATTAAATAGGCCTTTTTTGGCGTATTTTGTGAAAGTAAACCTGTCCGGGATGGACATATCTCAGTAGCTTATCCAAAATTATGGTATCAATCTCTTCTTTGAAAGATTCTCTAGCAGATTAATGCATAAAACATAATTGTAGCTTGCGTTTAAGGGTTTAATTTTTAATTTCAAAATAGGCCTTTTTAGCCGTTTGGTCAATTTTACAAAACACAACATAAATATTAATTAGAAAAATAGTATTTTTAAACCATTTGGGTTAATTTTACAAAAATCGGAAAAAAAATAATACATTATGAACTAATGCGCAAAAGTAATCCTCCTATCAGAAAATGCTATAAATTTTGCGATTGGCCCCTAATGTCAGTTCTGTTTTGACATTTGTGTAGTAAACACATGCGAAATACACGTTAATAAACAATGTTACGCTACACTGCTCCAGAATGCGGAATATTGGTGACTATTTATTTGACCTATTTATTTGACATTTTTCATCAAAAATAATCATGAGTGATGAGGCCCATTTCCATCTTAGCGGGTACGTAAATAAGCAAAATTTACGCTTCTGGGGCACTGAAAATCCGCGTGTAACCCACGAAGAGCCATTACACCCGCTCAAAGTCACTGTATGGTGTGCTGTTTTCGCTGGAGGAGTCATCGGACCTTTTTTCTTCGAAGACGTCGCGGGCCAAACGGTTACTGTGAATGGTGAGCGCTACAGAGCAATGATCAACGAGTTCTTTTTGCCGCAACTTGATGAATTCGGATTGGAAAACATGTGGTTCCAACAGGACGGTGCAACGGCACACACTGCACGTGCCACAACCAATATGCTGAAGGATGCATTTCCCGGGCGCCTAATCTCCCGTTTTGGCGATTTGCACTGGCCAGCAAGATCGCCTGATTTGACCGCTCCAGACTTCTTTTTGTGGGGCTTTTTGAAGTCGCGGGTTTATGTCAACAAGCCCCAGACTCTTGTGTTTCGCACAACGCATTACAGAGAAAATTCGTTTTTTAGTCGAACGATTCGTATGTGGAACAAACTTCCCGCAGAAGTCTTCCCTGTTACTTACAATTTAGAAAAATTTAAATCAAATATCCACAAACACTACTCCCTCTTTCCTCCTTCCCATACCCTATTTTCCTGATCAATACAATGCACTGCATGAGTAGGGGGCATCCCCTGAGTATTGGTTAAATAAAAAAAAAAAAAAAAAAAAATCAACTGTGGCGGCGGCCATTTACATGACATCATATTCTCGACTTGATGTGAAAAAAATTAAAATGCCAAATCAAAATAATCCACAAGAAGAATCGAAGTTTTTCATTTGTTTTTTAAATTACAGCCAAAAAACATCGGAAGGTTATTTTTGCGCCACCTTATACATTATTTTATATACACTTAAAAGTTTCTATCTGCCAGTGTATTTAACCGGGCATAATTTTATAAATGCATAAAATTAATTTCGTTGCAAAATTTTAATATGATGTCATATATAGTTGCGTCTTATCGCATCTCACTCAATATATAATTGTATATTGTATATAGAATATGGCATACGCTAAAACTAATCCAATTAATAATGACGTTATATATACCCAGACATTGAAAAATACAAAATAGATATTATATCAGATTTAAAAAAAAAAATAATTTAATTTTGGATAAAATTGTATATTACCACATGCAGAGTCACACTAGATAATTTGGCAATCATATTTTGGATATAAATATTTATTACATCAATACAATTGTACAATTATTTGCCTATATCATTTTGTATAATATTTTATACTCAAAATATACCACAAATTTTGGTGTTTTGAATTGATTTATTCCTGGTTCTTAAATTTCTACTCCTTATACACCAAAGATGTAGAAGCCCTAAAAAATAGAACTTGTTTCATTTGTAACATTATTAGTTTTTAATTTATTTTTTTTCAGCAGTAAAAAGCTACACAGAAAAAATTATGGGCCAAAAATATCTAATAAATCGATTGTTTGAATATCAATGGCAATTTAAACAATTTTTTTAATTGATTCAATTAAAAAATTTATTGAATTTTCTAATATATCCATGCAGTGTTGACAACATGTAAACAAAATTTTTAAAAATTTGGCAAACTATTTTTTTTATTTTATTTAGATTAAATAATCAAACAAAGGTTTAATTATATTATTTAATATGTAAATAAAAAGAAAAAAAAATCGTAAATGATTAACTTACTTTTAATAAGTCAAATAGTTTACCGATTTCAAATACACGCAAAATCGTAGTTAATTCACTAGAGTTTGCAACACTCTTTTTGTTGAGATATTCGTGTACGCACGAAAACTTAATTTAGATTCGTGTTTTATCTGTGGTAATAAAAGTGCACATGTGGATTTATATAAACCTTATAGAAAAAGGACAATTAAACTATTATTTTTGTAAATAATTAAATTTTCAATAAGTATAAGTGTCATTAAACTATCATTTTAAAGTTGTGAGTAATTTTTTTAAGAAAGCAATTCAATGACAAGAAAAAGTTCAAGACAAGACAAGCAAAACAAAAATTTTGTCTTTACTTTTATTTGTTTTCTTATAATAAATTTTTATATTAAAAAGCTTTAATTTTATTATAAATAAAATGTCAATTTAATTTACAAACCCACATTTCTTTTTTTATTTAATGGGGGGCATATAACAAAAATAAAAAAATACGAGTTTTCAATTAAAACTACCATTGTTTTCTTCTCAAGTTCCAATTAAAGTTTTAATCAATTTAACTAAACTTTTTAATTGAGGTTGTAAAGAAAAACAATAACTCTTTTAATTGATATTAGTATTATTTTAATTGAAAGAGTTGTAATAAACTGTCTGCAAATTTTTTTAGTTAATACTATCATTTCAGTGGTAGGTGCAAAATCAATTAAAATATTAATTGATTCAATAAAATTATTAATTGATATCTACCTTTTAAAAGTTTTTTTCTCAAACAACTTATTTTTTTAAGTAAAAATAATATCCATCACTCCATTAAAGAACAGTTGCGTGTGATTAGGGCAACCTACAACAAATCGAGAGAAGAGCGAGAAGAGTTAGATTGACAAATCCACCAACAGAAAGCTTTAAACAGGAGACACAAACAACACCCAAACCTATTGAAGCTTCACAAACTCGAGCGCCAAAAAGAAAAAGAGACTCAGTTCTAGGAGCTAACAAGAAGAAGTAAAATACAGAGTGCTATAACGCAGCGTTTGAAAATTACCAGGATAAGGTTTCCAAAAATGTACCTTCTGAAAGCGACGGAAGTAATATGTGGAAAACTGTACTAAGCAGAAAAAAGTTTAGACCGAGAAAAAACCTACCCGATGCAATGATCATATCAGCTAAAGGGGAAACAACCTACGCGGATATAATACGTCAGATAAATTCCGACCCGGGCTTAAAAGTCCTAGGAGAAAATGTTTCACGTAAAGTGGAGACCTATTACTAGAGAAATCCAACGAACCAAGAAACGGTTGGAAAATATATATAAATCAATCTTTAACAAATGTATAAAATGTAGGGTTAGGCTTTGGAGAAATAAAAGCAGAGACAATCAAGTTTGCTAACCATGAGACTAGAATATACTTTTCTAATGGTATGATGTGCGGTGAATCCGAAATTGTCCTCGGAATTTCTCCTTCACATCAGGCTTTAGAGATATCACAGCTAAAGTTTTAAAAAACACTTTTTCTCGATATTCGGGACAGTAGAATATCGCAAATTAAGATTAATTCTCAAAACTTTTTACATCATCTGAAAGTCTTATCTGTTGCCTTTAAAATTCAGGCTTAACCTTTCCAATATTTTATTCCTACTCGTAGAAATAGTCTGCTGATATTATGGCTATTTTCGTTATTAATGCGATGCACCATATTAATATTCGCACATCATATTAATAAATTTTCTAGGGACATTCATTACAAATCAGTAGTACACGATTATTTCATCAGTACACGGTCAAAAATCTGTACAAGTACTGATCAAATCAGAACGAATGGTCACTATAAACATATACTACATATACTTTTCTTTTTTCTCTAGCTGTTTTTTATGGTGTTTAATGACTATAAATAGTACATCCATCATGTTGATACTGGATTAAATATTGGATACAGTTTTTAGTTGAAATGTTTAAATTTCAGTGTAGACGACTGGTACCAATTACTGAACAAGACACTAACTCAACCAAAACATTAAAGTATGATGTCTAGATCTGATCTGACTCCTACATAAAGTTTCACCAGACTGCATCTTTATCCAGAGTTCCCGAGTGTATCGAAGTTGTAAAAGTCGCAATTTTAAATTAGTATCTAAGATATTTTGGGCCAAAAGTAATTTGGTTTTTGGTATTTATTGAAAACCAAATTCATATTTATTATTAGCATCTTTTAAAAATGTCAAATTTAGCTGAAATAAAAAATGAAGCAATATAACAGATTATAATTAACAAGGAAACTACACAGCCAGGATAACACCAGAACTTTATGTAATAGATGAAGGTAATTTTATTAAAAATAAGAAAGGTTACTCAAATACCTTTCAATTAATACCAATTTTATGTACACTTAAAAAAAAAGACTGCAAAGTCAGCAACATTTTTCTGGGGATTATTGGAGAAAAATTGTTAATATTAGCAAAAGAATCAGTAAATTCAGCAAAAATTTTGTTGAATTTAGCAACTTTACTGACTTTTTTAGTGTACCTACGATTTCTGTATCAAAATTTGGAGAAAACGTTTTTGTCCTCTACCATATATTTAAGTTTCATTAAGCTGTGATGGACTGTGTCGTTTCCTTGTAAGTAAAATTTATTTTTGTTGTAATCAAAAGGTAAGTTTTGTAACAAAGAATTGTGGCATAAAACAGTTTATATAAGATTAAATATTCATACTCCTTATTTTAAACCAGTTTTTGAATAGTCCTTGAAACATACAAATTTATTTACTTCTTTGAATCAGTATGCACTGAAGTTTTAGTTTTTATTAACCAATTTGCTTCAGACTTGGGTTCATTTCGGTAAGTTTTTGTACAAAAATATACAAAAAAAAAAATAACTTAAATTCTGTTTCAGATAAAGCCAAAGCGGGTATTGAAAAAACAGTTAAATTCTTATATGTTTCTACCATAAGTACATCGGATGCACATTTTTCGCACAAAGCGTTAATAATTTTATCTTTTCGATTTTTGTCGGCATTTTTTAATATTTTTTTTCCGACGTTTCGATTCTGACGTTTTTAGTACTTAAGAATTAGGAAATACAACATGCTGCTCACATATGTACTATTTTTTTTTGCATATGACTACACTTAGAAAATTATGTTGGTAAAGACGACTGCAATTGTAGTCAAAAACAAATGAAATTTCATTTAAAGAAAGGACGACTTACATTTCATTAAATTCAACTAACATTGTCATTTGTTTTTTAATGTTCAAAAAATGACTAACAATTGTAGTAAAAATGAACCACATGGTAGTAAAAAATATACAAACATTTATTTTTTTTTATTTTTTTAAATAACAAAAAACAACTGTAAAAAATGTAAGTATATAAAATCATAAAACAGTCATTTGATGTGAGTTGTTTTTTTAAATGAACTACAAGGTTAGTTAAAAATTATTTGTTCTACAAATGACTTACATTTACATTAAAAATAAAGAAACTGTATTACAACCCAAACAACTACATATTTTTAAAGCAGAAGTTCCCTGAGTGTACGATTTATGACTTTAAGGCACCATGTGAATTCCCTAATTATATTTAATTTGGTTATGCGCATTTATTTATTACAACCAGAGTAGACAAATATGCTTTTTTTTTCATTTTTTGCCAGTTTTACTCATATTTGCTTTATGACATTTTTTGATTTTATATTTTTGGCTCTTCTTTTTCTTAAGATTTTTAAGGTTTAAAATTGCTTTTTCAGACATTCCTTGTTTTAAATGCTTTTTTCCTCATTTTTTGCTTTTTCTATCAAATAGTTAAATTTTTTGACTTTTTTGTTGTTTTGCTATATATATTGTTTGCCTTTTTTACCGTCATTCGTACATTCGAAAATCTTCACGTAACCGTTCAACTTTTTTTACATCGTAACCCAGCAAAACCACACATTAACAAATCATGGGTAAAGTAATGTATCGCCATAGGGCTTCACGCATTACATTACACCTTACTCCACTGATGAATTTTACAGGCGATGAGCCTAACAGTAATGGGTAGACTCATTACCTTGCATTGTGTAAAGTAACTGGTTACTTATATGGTTACATGGTGGGAAAAAGTAATGTGTCTATAAATAGATTTTCATAAAAAAAATGCATAAACAGATTTTTTTGCAGATATTTTTGTTTAATTAAATAAATAACTTTTTTTTTTTTTATTAAATAAATTACGTGGTAATGCTGGGATTCGAAAATGGGGTCTCTGGTATTTAACAATTCGTTAGGCGAGAACTCTGCCAACTGAGCTATCGATACATATAATAGTGACTCAACTCAAAAATTTAATTTTTCGATTTTATATGCTTAAACTATGCACAATATACTTGTTTATCTATAAAAAAAATATCAGTATATTTTTTTGTTGTTAACTGTTGCTAAAATACAGTTATGTCTTTTTTTATGTTTTAATTTGTATAAGTGTGCAAATATTTTTTTTCGATTTCTGAAAAATTAAAAATTTTGAGTTGAGTCACACCTAGCGAAAGCGAAATATGCTTTTTTGACATTTTTTGCTAGTTTTACTCATATTGGCTTTTTTGCAATTTTTGGTCTTTTTCTTAAGATTTGTGAGGTTTAATATAGCTTTTTCAGATGTTTCTTGCTTTAAATGCTTTTTTAATATTTTTTTTTTTTTACTTTTTCTTTCAATGAGTTAATTTTTTAACCTATTTTGTTGTTTTGCTATTGTTTACCTTTTTACAAATTTTTTTTTTAAATTTTTACTTAAATTTTACCATAAATCAATAGCATTTTACTGAAGTAAAATAAAACTTCATAAATAAAACTTTAAAAACTCGTCACCTTTTGCATTTGCAATTCAGAAAATATCTATTTGAATTTAGGAAATATCAATTAAATTTCAGAATTTCCATTTGAAATTTAAAAAACATCAATTGAAATTCAGATCTTCCATTTGAAATTCAGAAAATATCATTTGAAATTAAAAAAATACAATTTTAAATTCAGAATATATCATTTGAAATTCAGATTTTAAATTTGAAATTCAGAGAATATCATTTGAAATTCAGAAAATACTAATTGAAATTCAAAACATTTCTATTAAATTCATAAGCTATCAATTGCAAACAAATTTTCCTTTTATATAGGATTTTATTAATCATATTAAATTTAAAATCACTCAAAATCAATATTTTCTTTTTCAATAGATTTAAAAAAAAAAATACTCTTGACCATACTCAACAAGAAATAAAAAGTCAGTGATCTTGACAACAAAACACCTAATTTATGAAAGAAAAAACTAAATGTCTGTACGTATATATGTATGTTTGTATGTATATCTGCTTGCAAAGATAAAAACAAAAATATTTAAAGCAAGTTAAATTAAATGTAACTCGATATATAAGTACCTCTATATTAATGGGATAGCAACCGAACTTCAGTTGCGTTGTCAACTGGCAACGCAACTGAAATGAAAATTGGTATTATGTACGGCAACCTTCGCCAGTTGCCAAAAAGTTATCGATAATCTTATTTTGACAGTTCAGCAACTGAAAAAATGTAAACAAATAAAAAAGGTTGACAAATGTTAATTTGAATAAAAAATAAATTAATAAAAGTGCTAAGTGTAAAAAAATTATTTAATTAAAAATGTTGAGTTCACTGGAACTGTTTTTTGATGACGATGAAGAGGTCTTAAACGTGGCATCTATTAGACGACACCATTTTAAAATCTACAGGTACAAAAAAAAGTATTTAAAATATTTATTATATAAAATATGTGTATGTAAAATATATAAAAATATTATTTATACATATATTTATTACAAATAATTTAACAATTAAATATACTTACTTTTTAATGTTCCCGCCTTTTTTGTTTGCTTAAAATTCTACAGCAACCAGAACTGTTCAGTTGTCAAATAGTGATTATATTAATCACTATTTGACAACTGAAGTTGCCAGCTGTCAGTTGCCAGTTGCCATACGTAATATGTTTTTGGCAACTGGCAACGCAACGCAACTGAAGTTCGGTTGCTATCCATAGTCGACCCATAAGTATACATATGTATTTTTCCATAAAAAAGTTTTATAAAAAATGCAAACATCAGCATTTTAAGGTGCATGTATTTTTGCTATAAGGCTAAAGAAGTTAAAAAAAAAGCAATGTATTTTTTCCATATGGATAGGGTTTGGGGTTCGGGAATTCCCGGGATTCCCGGGAAAAGTTTGGCGGGAATTCCCGGGAAAAAAAACGGGAGTTTAAAAAAAAATATTTTTTTTTTAAAGTTGTGTGTTTATACAACATATTTTTTTATTTTTAGTCATAAAAAATATTTTAAATACCAAAACTAAAACTTTTTTGTTAAAAACTCTTAAAATAAAACAAAATTGTTTCATAAAAACGGCAGATTTTATTTTATATTGTGGCCACCATATCATAAAGAAGTTCAATTAATTCTCGACGTCAGAACTAGATGGAATAGCATGGTTGGAATGATAAAATCTTTTTTGAAAACAAAAAATTCCATCAAAAAAACTTTAATAGCTTTTAGTTCCACAGACTTATGGATTAAAGAACACATTCCTCTCTTAGAAGTTTTAAATCCAATTTAAATCCCTTAGTCGACGTGACTCTAATCTTTTAATTGCAGATGTCATAATGAATACGCTATACGAGCAGCTTTTATCTACCAATTCTTTACTTTCCCGAAAGATGGTTGACACAATTAAAACCAAAATTAATGATCGTCGTGACAATAATATGTTATTATTAATTAATTATTTAAAAGACTGTGAATATATTAAAAACTGTTCAAATACAAACAACAAATGTATAAACGCCTGTTTGGGCAATGTGATAATGAAGTATCATCTAGTAGTGATGACGACGTTTCCGAAGTACAAGCTGATAAAACTTTTAAAAATAAATTAAATAATGCAATTAACAATGCGAAAGCTATACTCAAAATATCAGCAGGAAAAAATAAAAATATTTTCAAAAAGGAGTTGGCTCTTTTTGAAACTTCTAACCACCGTACCAAAAATTTGGATAAACTGTATAATGCTCTACTAACAATAAAGCCAACATCAGTGGAAAGCGAACGTGTTTTCTCAGTTGCTGGAAATCTTGTAACAAAGATTCGAAACAGAATGTCAAATGATTTGTTAAATGCATTGATAATTTTAAAAGCTCGTTTTTTGACAACCTAATGTTTTTACATCACTGTATACATCTTTAATACTAAGTGATCTCAAATTTATGTAATTTAATTTTATATTATTTTTTTTTTTAGTTTTAATGCTCAACAGACTGAATTTGTGTATTTATTAATTATTAATTAATAATCTTATAATTACAAATTATATGCTATTACCCTAACAGAGCACTAGCTACTAAGGCCTTCAGCGCGTTGTAGCGAAAACAGACCAGTGCCTCTGGTGGGAATCGAACCCACGACCCCCGCACAGATAAGCCAACACGCTACCAACTAGCCTACCGGGGCGCACTTGTGTATTTATAATTTGTTTTTGTTTAATAAACCATAACGTTTTTACCAAAAATGTACCTTGTAAGTAGTTTAAAAAAAAAAAAAATCAGTAAAAAAATTTCTCGGGATTCCCGGGAAACACATTTTTTCATTCCCGTTTCCCGGGAAATAAAAAAGTCCGGGAAATCCCAAACCCTACATATGGATAAAAAAATGTATTTTTCGCCAAAATTTATCTTTCTCAAAAATGTATCTTTCTCTGGCGCTGAAGCCGCATATCTAGACTACTTTCGTGTCAAATATTAAATCATTTTCTGAGGAGACGTAGAACCTACGGCCCGGAAAAAAATAAATTTTCATATTAATTTTTAATACAATGAAAATTAAAATTTTTCAAGTTCGAGGCCATACTCTATATTTCTTTATTAGGATATTGTCCTAACAAATAATCTATAGAGTTTTTGTTTTCAAATTTATTAATTGACCACTTACAGGAATGTGTTGATAGATCTATTTTGGGAATTTTCTAGGTTCCCATCATTAGAACACGTTTTGAAAGAAAATATTTTTTAATTTTTAATATATTTCATGAATAAGTTTTTGAATCTTATATATATAAGTTATTGAAAGATCCCTATTGGTTTGGTGCTTGATAAATTACTGCCTTATTCTTTATTTTGCTATTCTTTTATGTAAATTACAATTTGAATTTTTGTGCTTATGTTATTTAATAATTTTTTTATATTGATTACAATTGCGCTTATGTTATAATTTTATTAATACAATAATTGCACTTTCGATAATGACCTAATTAAATAGTTAAGCTGGATCAATATTTTTTGTCAGCAAAACATTGGATTTAATTTAAATTCAACTAAGTTATATTTTTTCTTATGATACGGAAGTGCAATCGTTTTAAAATATTTAATTTAACCTAGTTATGTTTTTGCTTATGATACTGAAGTGCAATTGTGTTGTTGGTGTTTGTTGTTAATGTAATTGTGTTAATAAGTATTTGCCCTAAGATAATATGTTAACTCCCACTTTCCTAAGTATCAGTGTCCCACTGATTGAAGTTATCGAAGTTAGAAATTGCAAAGTCGCTTGGTAACATCTGCATTTAGAATAAAAAGTAAGGCGAAGTTAGAGCTAATTGAAATTAAGCCCTTAAATGAAGGGTTATTAAATGTTTAATACAGTGCGTTCATAAATTATAGGACATTTGCAAATTTGTAAATCAATGTTTTATAAATTTTCAACAGTTGATGCTATAATCATCATCTCTTTGTGGAGCTTGTATCAATATATCCTCTTTCTGAAAATTAAATAATATTACTCAAAACTCTCATTAATTAGAAATACCGTTATTGAAATCATTTACATTGCAAAACATTGCATATTAAAGCATTCAAATTGTATAGCACAAAAACAAAAAAGTCTTTGTTTAACAAAAATAAACAATTAATTCCTTTATTTATTTTACAAAAATAACAAAAATAATAAAAAATAACAATATCTCAATAATTTGTAATACCACCTTTCGCTTTAATGCAATCAAATATTCTATTTTTCATAGAACTTATTAATCTTTTCAGAAGAGCTTGATCCAGTCTTTCCAATTGAATTCTTTTTAGCTCATTCGCATTTATACATTGACGATTGTCAGCATAAACTCTCCTGGCGAGAATTCCCCATATGTTTTCGATAGGGTTCATATCTGGAGAGCAAGCAGGCCATTTCCAAAACATCGACATCATTCGAGCTTAACCATTCATTTGTAAATTCGCTGGCATGGCAGGCTGCATTGTCTTGCTGGAAAATATATTTTTTATCTGTATTTGCATGTAAAAATGGCAACAAACTGCATTATAGTAATTCGCAGAATTTTTCGCTGTTAATTTTAGTTGGGACGATTTGCAACTCCAAACAACATTCTTCAGTAAATGCACCCCAAATCATAACTGAACCGCCACCAAAGTTTCTACGAGAGAAACATTGTTGTTCTTTTCGTAGGTCACGTCCACAATTCCCGTCAGGGCCATCCAAATTAAATTTTTTTTCATCTGAAAAAATTATCTTTTATGATTTGGGGTGCATTTACTGAAGAATGTTGTTTGGAGTTGCAAATCGTCCCAACTAAAATTAACAGCGAAAAATACTGCGAATTACTAAAATGCAGTTTGTTGCCATTTTTACATGCAAATACAGATAAAAAATATATTTTCCAGCAAGACAATGCAGCCTGCCATGCCAACTTCTCTTTGGTTTAAACTTTTGCAAATCCTATGTACGCGTGGATAGGAAAAAAATGCTGATTGTGTGACGTCGACACATGTACACTATAAACTTCTTCGTGTGGTCTCTGGCAATGTACGTTCGGCTGTTGCTTTGTTGTCATTTCGTCAAAGTTATTTAAATCAGTTGCAGATCACCACTTCTTGAAGTAAGATCTCGCTACGCAACTTCTTAATTACACCCAAAGAAAAATGTTCAATGAAAAATGGGAATATGATTTTTTTTATAGAGAATATGGATGGTGAGGCGCAATGCGTGAATTGTTATCGCGTTATAAGTAACAAAAGTTTGTTTTGTTTAAGAAGTCATTACTACTCTAGACATGGAAATTACGATAACCTGAGCGGGGGTGATCGATCGCTTAAACTTTTCAATTAAATGCAGAATTTTTCCTAAAATTTATTTTTGATGAAATTTATATTCATCATCATATTAGTTTTCAATTAATAAGAGAAAATGTTTCATTTCCTCTAAAAAAAGGCATCCTATGTAGTTGCTTTTGGCAAAGCAATGTCGCCCATTTGAGGATGGTATTTTTTTTAAAGATTTAACATCAGATGTGTTGAACTGTTTTGGTGAAAAGTGTCAAGAAGGTTTGAAACTTTGCCAAAACATTCCTTTACCTCGACGTACAGTTGCACGTAGGACAGAAGAGATAAGTAAATTGATTCATTCTGCAGCTTAAACTAGACAGATAAATTACAAATATTTTTCATTATCTATTGACGAAAGTTAGGACATTAATAATATTTGCCAGGTTATTATTTGCATCAAAACAGTTGATGCAAATTTAACCTGGTTTGATGAAGTTTTAGAACTAGTTTCTCTTCATGGTAATGTTACGGGACAAGTTTAAATAAAATAATAATAATAAAAAAAACTGAAAAATTTTTCTAGTGTACACTCAAAAAATAAGTTAGTACAAAAGTTAGTAAAACGTCTTGTAAATCAGGTATACTATTTTTTAGCAATTTTTTTTGCTAAAATCGTGTTTTCAGCTAAAATTTTTGTTATACTTATTCAGCACTTAACTTTTTTATACTAATGCTTTACTAATATACTAATGTTTCACCAATTAATTTTGCTAAAAAAAATTGTACTGATAAGCATATTAATAGTGTGGACAACCAGATTGAAAGATATACGCAGAATGAAGCAGATGTCGCGGCATGTCAAGATGTAGTAGAGAAGAGGAAAATGATACTAAAAAGTACAACTCTAATAAGACATATAAAAAAATCAACCATGGAAGACTTTTGTATCTGTTTTTCAAACATAAAACAAAATTGAGGATTAAAACAACTTAAATTTTGAGTTGTCACCGGCTTGTGAAAATAATTGTCTTTTAATTAAATAAAAGACAAAATAAAATATTTAAATTTAATATGTATTTCTAAACTAAATGTTTATAGATAATAATAATCTAGTGTGGTCAAATTGCAAACAAACATATACAGACATGTAGATAGAGTAAAGCGAAAGACAAAGACACATATCATAGGTAGATTTTTATGGTTCCTTTTTCTTATTGCAAAAAAGGGTTGTTTTTTTCGTTTCGTTTGTTTTTGTTTATTTTTTCGTTTCGGTTCTATAATTATCTTCGGCAGTTGAGTCCTTTAAAAGAGAGCATCATTTAGACAACCATTGATGTAAGTAGTTGAAAGAAAATTTTTGTTATGTTATATATATTTATTTCTATACATTTTCAGATATTAAATAAATTCATGTCGTCAATGTGGGAAAATGAAATTTTTATATTTCGTAATTATTGTAAATTATTTTTAAAAGAATCACAAAAATATGTTTTATGATTTTTAGCAAATAAATTAACTAAATTACAATTTTTCTACAAATTTTTTGCGTTTTTTTTCAGTCTACTAAAATTTAGCAAAAAATTTATTAATTTTTAGCAAGGCATTTTTATTTCTAATCCACTAAGTGTTAGCAAAACTTTAGCTGAATCTACTAAGTTTGTTCCTAAAAGTCAGTTCGCTGATTTTCAGCAAAAGATTTTGCTGACATTAGCAATTTTTTTGCATGCACCCTCCTGACTCAAATTTTGCTGACTCAGCAAAATTTTTTGCTGACTTTACAAACTTTTTTTTTTTTGAGTGTAGAATTAGTGAGCGTCATTCGTTTTCTGCTGCTTCCCACACAAGCATAAATGTGGTAATATGTGTGTTGCCCTTCACTGGTTTAAACTTCGAAAATCATTATATTTTACAACGATATTCATATTTATAAAATGTTGAAAGATCAAATAAATAAAACTTTAAATGAAACAAATGTTACCACTTGAACTGTTAATCACTTATATCTACATAATTCTGTGAACAACATTTCAGTAGTACAACTTTTTAAATCTAAATTTTTTTTACATTTGGAAATTCTTTAACAATAATTCTGTTCGATTACTTTTCCAGTAAAATTCAGTTAAAATGACTCATTAACAAAATTACACAAAAAAGTAAACGAACGGAAAATATTATTAAAAAAAAAAATATTAAAAAAAAATCAACTGGTCATTATGGAAAAGATAAAAGTTAATTGAAATTGTCGACCAAAAATAATTTAAATGTTTTATAACTTCTTCCATAGTTAATTATTTAATATTTTTCACTTTAAATCCATAAACAATTAAAATTTAATTTAATATTTGTGTTTGTTTACTAAAAATACAAGCATATTTTTTCAATCATATGTTTTTTTCATCTTACAAATTTTTACTGGCAAAAATGTATCCAGTAACAACTTGAAAGTTCTTTGGCATCAAACTGCCACTTTACTCTCTCTTTTTACCAGTTTTTACTGAGTATTTGTCTAAACGAACACCTTCCTTGTACACATTTTGGTGTTATCGAACAAACTTAATGTTATATTTTTTAATTATTAAATTTTGGTACTTTATTTATATTATTAGGCCTGTTTTTAAGCACCGGATTTATTTTGTTTCATTTAAAGTTGTATTTATTTCATCCTTCAACATTTTATAATTGTGAATATTCGGGCTAGAGATCTGTTTGTTTCGCAAAAAAGTCCATGCCTTGTTTTTTAATATAAATTTTTTTTTATTTTTATTTAAATCTAACACTAATTAAATTTTATAAAAATAGAGAAAAACAAACACACTATAAATAGAAATCGTTTGGGGTAAATAAAGTTACCCAATTTCTTTAACGTGTGAGTTAAATAGAAGATATTTACGATCAGTGTTACCATATTGCCAGTTTTAACTGTTTTTTCCAGTTTTTTAAGATGCGTAACAGTTTTCCAGTTTTTCATGAAAAAAAACAGTTTTTGTTTAATTTCAGCATTTTTTTCAGTTTTTCCAGTTTTCAACAGTTTACCTGCTCGATTTACTTTCTTTTACTTGAATTTATAAATTTAATACAAAAGTTGCACAAAATGTTTCAATAAAAAATAATACTACGCATTGAATGCAACTGTGTAGTATGTTTTAATTCCCTTTTTAGCATTTGTTTGTGTTAAAATTTTGTGGAATGAAACGAAATGAAAATCATATTTAATCAAAAAATGTATAACTGATATTTTTCTGTAATTAAGTAAGATCTCAAAATGTGATGAATTATTTTGTTTTTTTTATGGTTTTGTAGCTATTTTTTGCTATATGCTAAATAATTAATATAAATATAAATATGTTTTTTTATATTATATTTTTTTTTACTTTACACAAGCACACAGAAAAAAAAACATATTATTCCTATTGTTAATTAAAATGTAGTTTTATAACAGAGCACAACTTGTGATCTGTATTAACATAAATTTGAAAATATTTTTTTTGTTAGTATAATTAAAAGTTAGTCTACAACAAAAAATATTTTTTTTCTGTGTATATAAATATGTTATGTGTTTAATGTTTTTTATGTTGTTTTATGTTTAAATTAAATGCAATTGAATTCAAAATGCACATATTAACTGTTTTTTCTACTGTTTTTTATTAAAAAAAAAAACAGTTTTTTCTTAAAAAAACAGTTTTTTCTGACAGTTTTTTGAAAAAAGTACATGGCAACACTGTTTACGATTAACAATAAATGTCACGAAGAATGTTAATGAAGACCGTAGTGGGTCAGAGAATGCATTCCATTCATGCTAGTGTCTAATAACTTTTTCTGTGTTTTTTCTAATAGTCAATGTAAATTATCATATAAAAATTATAATTTTTCTGTTAATTTAGAGAAAAATTTGTAATGATCTCAAACCGAACGAATAAAATCTCACACATAAACTTATAGATCAACGATAAAATTCACTATTTTATAAAAATGTAAAAAAAAAATGTTCTCAAAATATAAACACAGAAACTAAATTTAGCTAAACTCATAATGAATTTATGTATAAAAAAATAAATTCGGTTTGGATTAAGTTTTATTTAATTCTAGTATTTGTATTTTTGGAAAATTGTATTTCACATCATATTAGCAAATGAAGGTTAGCTTTCGATAAAAAAAAACAATGTTTTTTTTAATGCGATGCGATTGCTACATACATACATACATAACATTTATAAAAACCTACATACATACAGGGTGGCTGCTCAATATTGCTACATTAAGAAAATCAAATAACATTTTTTTTTCAATACATATAAATATTTTTTTATTTTTTCGTTTGAAAATCAATACATTTTTATTAATTATTTTTAATGGATTTTAAAAAACAATTTAATTAAAATGTCTAACACGCCTGATGACATCAAATTCAAGCGAAATTCCGTGCAAATAACAGAGAACATTTCAAGCTAAGGGACAAGTCTACTGTGTTCAATTTGATTATTATTTGATTTTTTAAATGAATGAAATGATAATCCTTAAGCAGAACTGTCCGTATTGACTGTATGGTGATACATATTTGAGCAAAAATATTCCTTGTCGAAACTCTAGAGGAGTACCGCCTAATGTGCCCCTTAAGTTTGTTTAGGCGACAACGCCAGCCTCCAAAGCATTGTAGTGGAGCACAATCAAAGTGTTAGTTTCAATACTCCATTCGTTCATTTTCCTAAGTGAAAGACAAATCAATGAAACCAAAAAAAAAAAAAAAATGGAACCGATTAATAACTCAGAAAAAAAGTTATTAGGTTTTTTTTAGTGGCATTTATCAGCCACCCTGTATTACAAAAACAACAACAATATTTTGTGGGTTTTTGTTTGTTTTTGTAAGTGTTGATTATAAGCATGAATGGTAACCGATTATATGTGGTTATCGGTTCGGTACCGCTATTTCCTTTTATTTCGGTAATTTAGGGGTAACGATACTTCAGTTATTTCGGTAACGGGCTTTTAGCGTTAACGGTATTTTTTTATTTCGCTAACGGTATTTTAGCGGTAACGTTATTTTAGATATTTTGGTAACGTTATTTTAGGGAAAAAGATTTTTCAGTTATTTTGGTAACGGCATTTTAAGGGTAACGTTATTTTAGTTATTCAGGTAATGTTAATGCACACCGATATTTTTAGCCCTATTATGCCCGAGTTTTAATGACTGGCTAGTTTATGATCATACTTTGGGAAAATATATCTATTTACAGAAGTTTTTTTTCAGATCTTGATGGATTATTTCTGTAACGTTATTTTAAGTTATTAATATTTTAATTATATCGGCAACGGTATTTTACGGATAACGGTATTTCAATTATATCGGTAACAGTATTTTAGGGATAACGATAGTCAGATAACGATTAGAATCGGGAACGGTATTTTAGCGATATTGACAGTCATCTCTGATTGCGTATATTCTTGTGTATAAGCATTGGAATGTACGTATGGATGTATGATGAAATAAATAGAATAATTTAAATTTTGCTTCAAAATATTTAGAGGTCTTCGCACATTTTCACTCATAACTTTTGAACGCGTTAACTGATTTTGATAATTTTTACTAGAAAACTGCTCATGATATCAGCAAACAATTTGACTGAAAATTAGCAACATCTCTTATGTATTGGCGGAGTATTTTGTATATCCACAGACAGACGGACAGACGGATATGGCTATATCGACTTCTCTATTCATGCTGATCAAGCATATATATAGTTTATGGGGTCCCAAAATTTTTTTAAAAGAATTACAAACATTTGACAAAGTGAATATACCCTCCGCACTATGGGATGGAGGGTTTAACAAAGAAAACACAAAACAAATATTCGAAATGGACATACGCATTAATAAATTGGAACAACAAGCCATAAACAAAAACATTGAAATAAATAATGTTCAAAAGCAAGAGATGAGTGCAAATGATGTTGTTAAAAAAAATTCTTCGTCGCTAACAAGTCGACATTGATAATGCTGATATTAGTGATTCATATAGGCTAAGAAAGAATAATAAAATAATAATTGAATTCTCTTCTCTCAACAAAAAAAAGAGAACTAATGGGAAAAATAAGGAGCCACAGATGCAAATGTACTTAATGATGAAGAAGATAATAACCAAAACAGTAATGCAACAACAACCAACAGCAACAAAAATTATGTATATGTTAATGATGAATCGACGGCTTTCATGGTTAGCTAAAACAAAAGCTTAGGAATGCAAATGGAAGTTCGTTTGGGTCCGAAATGGCAATATTTTTGCACGTAAAGTGGAAAACACTCCTGCTATCATCATCAATAATGCCGCTGATATTGAATTAATAAATGCAACAATTTAAATTACACAAAAACATTTGAACTTTTTCCTATGCCAACTTTTTTTTCTTAACTATTTCAAAATAAATAATGAATAATATGCAAAAACAAACTTTAAATAATTTTAATGAACTTAATAAAAAATTGTTAAGTTATCCCTTTTCGATGATTTATATGAACATTCGATCAATCCGTAAAAACTTTACAATTTTCTAGTTGATATTCAAAATGCAATAAATGACAAAATGTAATAAATGACAAAATGTCTAGTGACAAATTAAATGAGGATTTGAAATCTATTTATTCTTGGGTGGAGGCTAACAACTTGAGGCTTAATCCTGGGAAGTCTGTGGTATTACCAGTGTGTAAGGCGGATTTGTGTGTTAATCAATTGCCACGAATAATGCTTGGGGATACTTCTCTTACCTATGTGAAGAAGGTTAAATATTTAGGTTTCTACATAAATTCCACACTCTCAACATTGTGATACGTAAGGTGTACCTTACACTTCGTAACTTGCGTATGTCATCTAATTATGTTTCGACTAAAACGAAGAGACGTTTAGTAATTCAGTTAATAATGCCGATTATAACTTACTCGGCTGAGGTCTTTAGTAAACTTGATTCCGAGTCTTTACACAAATTGCAGGTATCTTTTAATAATGCTACTCGGTATGTTTATGGACTGCACCGGTTTAACCATATATCACCGTGAAGAACAAAGGTTCTTGGATGTGACCTCGTCGACTATCTTCGAATGCGTAACCTGTTATTTTTACACAGACTGATATTTCAGAAAAGCCCTTTATATTTGTATGAAAAGATACGATTTGGTCCATCAACTAGATGCATGAACTTGATACACCCCCTTTACAAACTCTTAAATACCGGCAGAATGTTTTTTATTAACGCCATTAAACTTTGGAATTCTCTACCAATTCACTTAAAACGCATATCCAGAACTGACAGCTTTAAAAAAGCAATTCTCGATTACATTAATATTAATAACTAGTCTTCTTATCTTTCATTTTCTTTACTTCACGTTTTTCTAAAACTTGTTTATAATTTATCTCTTAGCATTCCTTACTCGATTTATTTACCTATCCTTAATTAATATCAATTAGTTATTTAAATCTCAATTTCATTTAAAAAAAAAAAAAAAAAAAAAATTATATATATTATATTACAATTTACTATTAACCCTTAACTATAGATAAAATATTTATAAACTAATTATGACTTATTTACATGTTATTTATTTGAACTATAAAAGAATTTTATTCTTATTGTTCTAACAATGAAAATTTTTAAAATAAACATAAACATCTATCATAATTAATTTTAAAAAAACTTTGCTAACACTTTTAAAGAAAGTGTACAAAATAGTTTACATAATTGCAACATCGGAACAATAAATAACATAGATAGAACAATAGAAAATACCATGTATCTAACTTTTACAAACGAACAAGAAGTATACAACATACTAAAAAAACTAAACGTTAAAAAGAGAGCAGGCTTTGACGGAATACGACCAAAGGACCTGAGAAATAATGTAAGCTTTATCACTCCTGTAATGACAGATCTAATTAATTCATGCTTAGACAGCTCATTCATATCAAATACGCTTAAAACCTCACTGATACGTCCAATATATAAAGAGGGAACATAGGCTGACTACAACAACTATAGACCTACTATATCAATCTTGCCAGTTGTTGAGAAAGTTATAGAAGAAATTGTTGTAAGAAGGCTGAACCAGTTCTTAGAAAAATACAAAATTATTAATAAAAACCAATTTGGATTCCAAAAGGAAAAAAAAATATTAACAAGTTACTTGGAAACTTTGCAAATTTTATCAATAATAGCTTAAGTAATAACAACCATTGTCTATCCCTATTCATAGACTTTAGCAAAGCTTTCGACACATTATCACACAATAAACTAATCTCAATCCTGGAAGGAAACGGAATTCGGGGCAGTTGCTTTAATTGGTTTAAAAACAATTTGAGTTTTAGATCCTATAGAGTCAAAATTAATAACATCCTTAGTGACGAAATTATATCATCCTATGAAGTACCTTGTAAATTGGGCCCAATACTGTATATTATCTATGCAAACGATATGATAAGCAAGCTAAAGAGTAGCACAACTTTTGCCTATGCAGACGACACGGCAATTGTAGTAACACATAAAAACATCAAAAAAGCTAGTGAAATTATGCAAAATCAACTAGACATCGTTGCAAAATGGTGTCACGAAAATGGCACTAAGACAAAGCTTATGCACATTAAACCGCCACATAACTACGAAATATAAAAACTTTCATTTTCCCACATTGACGACATGAATTAATTTAATATCTGAAAATATATAGAAATAAATATATATAACATAACAAAAATTTTCTTTCAACTACTTACAGCAATGGTAATCTAAATGATGCTTTCTTTTAAAGGACGGAACTGCCGAAAATAATTATAGAAACGAAACGAAAAAATAAACAAAAACAAACGAAACGAAAAAACAACCCTTTTTTGCAATAAGAAAAAGGAACCATAAAAATCTACCTAAGATGTATGTCTTTGTCTTTCGCTTTACTCTGTCTACATGTCTGTATATGTTTGTTTGCAATTTGACCACACTAGATTATTATTATCTATAAACATTTAGTTTAGAAATACATATTAAATTTAAATATTTTATTTTGTCTTTTATTTAATTAAAAGACAATTATTTTCACAAGCCGGTGACAACGCAAAATTTAAGTTGTTTTAATCCTCAATTTTGTTTTATGTATAAAAAGCAGATACAAAAGTCTTCCATGGTTGATTTTTTTATATGTCTTATTAGAGTTGTACTTTTTAGTATCATTTTCCTCTTCTCTACTACATCTTGACATGCCGCGACATCTGCTTCATTCTGCCTATCTGGTTGTCGTCCACACTATTAATGTGCTTATCAGCACATTTTTTTTTAGCAAAATTAATTAGTAAAACATTAGTATATTAGTAAAGCATTAGTATGAAACAGTTAAGTGCTGAATAAGTATAACAAAAATGTTAGCTGAAAACACGATTTTAGCAAAAAAAATTTCCTAAAAAATAGTATACCTGATTTACAAGACGTTTTACTAACTTTTGTACCAACCTTTTTTTTTTGAGTGTAGGATTGACAAAAAAAGCCGCAATGAAAGGCAGATACCAGACTCCGAAAAAATGTTGTGGGTATGAAATTTTAGGTAGGTATGTTACATATCGTCGGAAAGGATAATTTGTTTAGTTACTCAGTAGAATTTTTATTTTTAAGGTTTTAGAAACACTTACACACAAATAGGAAAAAAGTCAAAATAGTGCATATGCTAAAAATTTAAAAACCTTTGTCTTGAGTTACAAAACATTTATTTTGATAGATATCCCACTCACATCCCACTAAGCAACTAAGCTTTCGTTTGACCAAAAAAAAAAAATGGGGATATTTTGAAAAAAGGTCAAAAAAATTTTTGATTTTGAAAAAAAATAGTCAAAAAAATTTTTTTTTTTTTAATTTTTTTTTTAAGATTGCAGAAATAGCTATCTAAACTATTGGGACAAATTTTGCTAAGAACAATAGGTAATAAGTTACATTAATGAGAAAAAACATACGTTTGGCCAAAATGTAAAATTTTGACCCCCTCTAACTCAGAGAGTTCTTGACCGAACTTGTTGAAAAATTGTATCTAAACTACTATCCAATAGCACTTACCTTGGTGCAAATTTCATCCCGACCGGAAGACATCGATTTCAAAAGTTGGGTCACTTGAGATGAAACTCCCCATAAATATAAATATATAAGATCTAAACACTTATTCATGAAATATATTAAAAATTAATAAAAAAAATATTTTTTTTATTTTTTCCGGGCCGTGGGCGCAGCAAATGACTTAAAAAGAACAATATTATGTAACTGAGAACAAATTTTACCAAATA
The DNA here is from genome assembly GCA_021234595.1 of Delia radicum. Lineage (NCBI taxonomy): Eukaryota > Metazoa > Arthropoda > Insecta > Diptera > Anthomyiidae > Delia > Delia radicum. The sequence continues at coordinate 2,545,938 of CM037856.1, forward strand.
TCATCTAATTTAGACCATTCATATGAACACTGTGGTCCGAATATAAGAAAAATCCATAGATTTTGTATAGTTTCTAGCCCAGTGTTTCGTATGGATACTTCAAATTTGATAATATTAAGTCCATATAGTCTTGATATATGTGTGGCCATTTCATATGCAATAGGAACTCATATTGATTATCGATGTGGAAACGCCGACCCATAAACTAAAAATTTACCATAAAAAAATCCAAAAATTATTCATTGTCAGCATCCCATGGATGATCCAAATAAGACAAGATTTGGTGCGAATCATCTTCATTTACATAGCAGCTCAGTTGCTTCAACTATGTGGAAACAACAGACCAGGACATACAAAAAAACGGTGTTTTTTATATAAATTGAGTTGTTTTTTTTTATAAAGTACCGAACTGTACGGAAAATGTATGTATTGGCTATAAATCATTAAGTTACACTTTCGTAGATCAGTGTCAGGTTAATAAAGCAAACATTGGGATAAGTTTGAAGACACAGGCCAGCATAAAACGACTAAAAATTTTCAAAAAACCGAAATTTAAAATCGCGATATCTCGAAAAGCGGATCAGCTTGGATTCCACTAAAAGTGGTTAAGGAAACTACTAATGGTCATCTACCAACATATGTGAACCGTTTTTGGATCCTTTTATATCAAACTTCTTCGAGCATACTGTGACAGAAGCCAAACATATTATTTTAGAGCCTTCTGAAAAGTCTCATATTTCAGATTCAGTTATGAATCATAATTTCGGAGTGCTCTAAAATTTGTTGGCTAGCTTACCAATGTATCAGAATTATCACATCAGGTTTTTGAGATATCTCAACATGAATTTATAAAATTTCTGAGTTTTCGCTATATTCGAGTTATTATAACATCCCGTATTAAGCTTAATTCTCAAAAAATTTTATTTAATCGGAAGCTTTTTCCTGTTGTCTTCAAAACTCTTGTTTAATCAGTCGTATGTGGTATTTATCTACTGGGTGTCATGTAGATTTCTACTGACAGGTTTTGTTTATGCATGTGTCCACATGCTTTTTCAGAAAATCAACGCAAAAGTGCTATTTTTGACAATAAGATTGCACAGTTTTTTGTTAAAATAAACAATTACCAAAAAACATTGTTATCTGGAATAGTAGCTCTAATAACTTAAATATGCTAGTTGAATTCTATTAAAATTTGAAAGTTTCAAAGTTCTGGATTATAAGGTTGCTCAGATATCGTCCAAACGCGTTGTCTGAAAAATAAGCTTTTTTTCGAATTATCATAGTTTAGAATGGGTGTATCGATATGATGGTGTCTTTTATTAAGAGTTCATATTTAAATATTTGAAAAAATATACTACCTCTGTTTCATATTATGGTATACATTTCTATAAATTCGTTGAGATTATCCAGGGTTATAAAAAATATAGATTCTTTTGAATAAAACCAGCTGCGGTCAATATACTACACTCAGGGAAAAAGCTTCATCATATTTATGATGAAAAACTCATTGATTTTCATCTAAAGTAACACTTCATAATTATGATGAAGCTGTTCCATACAAAGGCAAATTGATTGCAGGCTTCTTCATATTTATGAAGTTTCATAACTTTTTATGTGTTATAATGCTATTTTTTATGTGTTATAATGTTATTAAGCAGTTTCATAAATTTTTATGGAAGTTTTATAAACTTTTGTGAAATGTTTCGTAAGTATTATGAAACGAGGTTTTGCTGGGCCATATTATGGAACAAAAAAAACACACCAAATATATACCATAATATAAAACAGATGTAGAATGATGATGAAATGTTTATCCATTATTTATTTATCTCTATTGTGGACACAGTGTAAAAGGAGCGGTATGTTTTGCGACATATCAAATTTTAAATTTTCAATTTCTATTTATCATATGCACTCATAATACACACCCAAAAACTTGCATAAATTAAAAAACTATATATTTTTTGTGCTGATTCTTGTTCAAATTGACATGTGTTTGAACATTCACATTTTATGCGTTAAAGGATAAAGCGTAAAATCAACAAACATTAATAATAGAAAAAATAACATAACACACATGCATCAGCATACAAACGGCCAAGCAAGTAAACAGCGGACCGACCAGCTGGTCGATCTTTTACAGCAGCAGGTAGGAAGGACAGAGATTTTTACCTTTTTAATGCTACGCGTTGTACCCTAGAATATCGTTTACACTCAAGGATCGTATAACATTTGTTCTGCACACACATGCACTAGCACACAATTAAGAGGAAGGGTTGCGATGAGCAGCACATTCATACAAATAGGACAATACATATTTTTGTCAATGTTATATATAACCGACCATCTAAAGCTTATACCACACACACACATGCGCATACATATTTATAACAACGGATGTTGTTAATAATTACATTTCACTCTATCCATTCTATCAACCATCTATTTTTACTATTTGATTTTTTATATTCATGTGTGGCTGTTTTTCAACTGTTTGATGGACTTTAAATGTTTAGGCTACTCTGACGGTCTGCCAAAATTTGAATAACTCTGAACACTGTATGCTTATTAGCATAATTTTGTTGCCGTTATTTAATTGTAAAGGTAAGCAATACTTGTATAAAAAATGATTATAATGACGACTTTTATTTTGTATTTTTAGTAGTTTCAAAAATGCACATCTGGAACTTTTTTTAATATTTTATGTATTAAAATATTGCAAAGATTTAACTACCAAGGATTAACAATTGCGCTAAAATGTGAATATGCTATAGATAGATAGATAGATATATACAAGACTTTTTACTAACTTATTTCTTTAAGCGTGAGTATCATGGATCATAAAAATAACATCATTTTTGAAATCTTGAGGAAATTTCCTTTAATTTGAGTACCCACACTTATAGGTTTGGCCTCGGCACAATTTTTTGAGAAATTTTAAAAAATTGTTAATTTGCAACAAAAACATTTTTTTTTTTTTGGTTAAAGTCGGTTTTTGAAAACCGGCTCGATCACCCTAGTAAATATATCCTTTAGAGTTAATAATGCACTTGAATTAACAACTGGTTCACAGATGATTTCTTGTTTTCACCGTTAAAATATTTATTAATTCCTTTTTTTTTGTTATTTTGGATAAAAGTATCCTTTTGCATGACTTTTTTAAGAAGGATTTTATTATAAACATTTGTGTGTAGTTAGGTCAGTAGAACAACATCTGCTTGAAACTTATTTTACGTAAGTTTGAGGTATTTGTACAAGTTCAAGTTTTAGTTACGTTCATATATGGATGACACAATGTTATACCCTACAACATGAATACCCTACAACATCAATGATTTTAAAATATAGTACATACATTAATATATGGTAAAGTTGAACTAACATTAAGTATTTCCACAGCACATTAATGGTTGACCAACTAAATTTAGCTAGCTAGACCTTGCCTAATCAATTTTTAAAGGAAAATAGAATTCTGATCCTTTTTAGTAAGTCTTCAATTGTCACTTTTTTTTAAATTTAATTTAATTATACCCAGGAAAAAATTACACATTCCAAAAAGAAGGTGATGCCCACACTTGCTTACATATCTCATTGCCAAATTTAGTAACTGCAATACCAAACTCATTCCAACGATAGAGTCAAAAAAGCAAGTAGTATTGTAATCAATTCTTTGAATTTAAACCAGAAAGCATGAACTCAATAACAAAGTAATTATTTACTTAAAAGAAAATAATTACTTTGTTATTGACTTATATGTATAACTTTTTGTACTCAAGAAGTAATCATATACTTTTTCTTAATAAAAAGACGTTATTGGAAGTAGTTCCTAATTTTGAAAAAATAAGTTATACAATTTTAAAGAATTTATCTCATATATTTTTTCAAACAAATTTTTATTTGCACGAAAATAATACTAAAAATAGAAATTGCATGTTGCCTAAATTTTGTTAAACTGTGGTTAGGTATAAATTAGGGAAGCGCACGTGAGCAGAAAATTGTGAGTGGAAGTTGAAATTACTGAAGTTATCGTGAGTGAGTGTAAAAAATTTTCGAGGGTGATTTTGCGTGAGTCATAGTTTTGTTTTTCAATTTTGAATTGTTCCTTTTTTTTGAAAAGTTTATATTTTCGTGGTTTATAGCTCCAAAATTATGACAAACCCATGTTATCATAACAATTCGATGTTTCACTTTTTAGGATTTTATTTCCGTATGAGTTTTGATCGTTATATTTGAGTGACCTAGGAGAATCATCACGCGTGAGTAAAAGTTGAATTTACTTATGGAACTACTTCCTTTTTTTTTAATGTAAGTACTTCTTATTTTTTCTAGTGAACTATTTATTTATTTTTTTTGTGTAAGTACTTCGTAGTTTTACAATGGAACTATTTCTTTATTAAAAAATGTATGTAGTTCTTAAAAATATAAAGTAAATAGTTCTTCGGTAAAAAAATAATCAATTCTAAAGAATCAATTATTTTAGTCTCACGCCCTGTTAAAATAATCGAGTAGGTAATCTAGTAAGGAATGCGTTCTGCCCAAAATGTTTGATTACAAACCCGCTTACCTTTTTGGAAATTTTTTGCTGGGTATACACAGTACATATGTAAAATAGAAATCTTTTCAAATCGTGTTGTGTAGGTGTGTTTGAGATCGTCTCAAACTGACTATTTATATGTGGGTTTTGTTACAATCGCAATTGTGATCGCGTCTTTTAAATAGCGTATAATATTTGAAGCAGCATATGTACACGTTTTTGGAACAGTTTATATTACTGCAATTCTTTATTTCCGTTAATGTCAAACGGACGTTCATAAATTGTCTGTAAACGACGTGGGGAATTACAATTGATGTAAATTATATTGAAGATAAAAGCAAGAAAGCTAAAGTCAATAATAACTGTTGCAAACAACAAAAACTGAATAAAATGCTATTACGGTCGTAGGGAACCTTTCGTACCCTTTGCTTTTGTTACAATTGAAGAGTGGAGACGAATAAGGGTATACAGTCCATAAAGCAAATTGTTCAGGAGGCGACAAAAACGTAGAAAATGGTCACAACTTGATATATTTAACACTCTTACCGGGTATTTTAAATTTGCCATAAATGCTCCAAATGAGCGTTTGATTTTAAGAAATTAAGCTATTTCGTTAGAAAACTAATTTAACAAAAAATATTTAGTGAAGTAAGTTTTTATAAAGTTATTATTTCGTAAAATTTAAAAAAATGAATATATTGAAATGAGCACAATTTTCAAAAATCTTGAAAACATATTTATGTTGACTAGAAACCGTTGATACTTAAGACAAAGTAATATTGAAGCTTACGCTTTTCAAAAAAGCTCTAATTTTAGTCCAAGGACATACAGGACTTCAAAAGAATACCTGTAAAGAACATCGTCGTAACTTGAAAACGTATGTACGGATTTTTATGAAATTTTCAGAAGATTATATTTAGTAATATTAGCAAAGCCCTTAAGTCTAATCAATATATGTTGAAGTTTAGATGCGTTTTAACTCAATTTCGCGTTTTTCGAAAAAAGAAAACCGGTATATCTTCTTAAGTAAAACCACCAAAGTTGTAATTTTAGGACTGTACCCAGAAAAATAAGAGCCGGATGTGGTGCAAACTTAGGTGAATCATTAATATTGTCGTGTCATTGGGCGAATGGAGTGAATATATAACTTCTTTAATAGCATTTCAAACAGTGCATGAAAGCTACTTTTCAATAGTTCATGGAAGGTCTTTTACAAATATATATTAACATTTTTATTTAATACAAATGTGCAACATACTCTAGGGGATCTTTTGGTGCCAGCGAGTATTGAACACACGAATCTAAATCACAATCTGTTGTATTGAAGTAGACCGCTCTAAATTATGCACCAAAATTTAAAACGAACTTAAGTTGAAAATAATGATATTTTTTTATGAAAACAAGAAAAATATGCTACACAAATATATAATATAAAAAAGATGAAATAATGATTTTTAAAACATTTTTATTATGTGATTTCGTATCACTGAGATAAAAATTATTTTTAAGTTTTGATTAGGTTAAAACAAATAATAAGAAACAATAAAAAAGCTCATTTAACAATTTTGAATTCATTGTATAGTTTATAATATTTTTTTAATAATTAATAAGACGAGAAGTGTCTTTAATAGGATAAAATATACCTGACAATGAAAAAAAGTATTGGAGAAGTAGTTTAACTACAGGTAGGGAAAAGTGGCATGCAATGAAACGAGTGTGCCTTGGAACGTAAGATCTTTTAATGTTTCCCGTATTTTCTGGAGAAAGAGGTCGGTAAAAACGCTGTAGGTAAATTAAAGTCATGTATTTAAATGGAGTAAAAGTTATTAATGAATTAATTCACTAATTAATTATTATTATTTCAAGATTTGGCTTCGATATTTTTCGTTTTTGCTAATATTTTGCGATCCGAAACAATAGAACTAAAAAATCAAATAGATTTTTTAAGCCAAAATCAAATTTTTTAATTTAATTTTTCTGAATATTGCACACATTTCAAGGCATACCTAAAAAGTATATCTTGAAACAAATATGAAAAATTAATTTTAGCAGTGAAATACATCTTTGCATTTTCTTATCAATATAACAAAAAAAAAATATAAAGCTTTAGGTTTTTTATATTTTTAAATAAGTTTTACAAAAGTTCCATCGCAAAGGCAAAAAATAGATGTTTATCAAATAATTATTTGTCAACTCTGGATAACAATTTTCTAAAAAAAATTTCTTTATGATTAAAGTCAAGATTTTTATTATTTGGTCGTTTTAAATTACTTAATTATTTTGAAATACACAGAAAAAACTGAATTAAAGAATACGAATTAAAAAAATATTAAAAAAAATGTATCTGCCCAGTCCGAAATCGATCTCACAACCTTCTGATTGCAAATCTAACCACTAACCACCTCAAAATCCATATAAAAAAAGAATATACGTACTTATGAGAAAAAGCATTTCTTAGGATGTTATTAATTTAGATACCAATTAATTTATATGGCGATGCAAATGCTGTTTAAAATATCTTTAACATTTTTGGCAGTTGTTAATAATAACTTCTATGAAAGCGAAAAATGTGCCTATACTAAAGCTTTGGAAGTCAAGTTAAAGGGGTTTTTAAAGCACTACTTCCACTTTATTTTGCTATATGTTGAGAGACCGTTACATCCAGAAAAACTGACTGTTTGGTGTGCTTTATGGGCTGCTGGAATTATTGGTCAGAACTTCTTTAAAAATGATGCTGGCCAGAACGTTACAGTCAATGTTTACCGCTATAGAGCAATAATTATTGACTTTTTCGTTCATCAATTGAACAACCGTGATGTGCAGTAGCTGTGGTTTATTGAAAGAAACGTTTGGTAACCGCATAGTTTCACGTTTCGGAACCATGAATTGGCCTCCAAGATCGTGCGATTTAACGCCGCTGAGCCCGAAATTTCTATTTCTATAAGCCCGAATTGCCAATATACGGCAACAAACGTTGGAAAAGGTCATCGAAAATTGGACCTCAAGATTAGACTACGTCCGAGACAGCCGTGGCGGTCCTTTGCCAGAAGTCATATTTAAATTATAATGCCAGCAGATTATCTTTCGAACAAGGTAAATTTCATGTCAATTTAAAAAATTCATCTTTGTTTTATTCCATTTCAAAGTACTATACCTCTATAAAAAAACAGCCTTTAAATAGTTACGGTTTCCTACACTATGTTTCTTAACTATATGTGGAATCAGGCCGAAATGTTTTACATAACCACTGATTTACAATTTTTAATGTAACTGATATAATTAAATGGACCCATTTCTGGTATGAAATTGTATTTTCCAGATACAATTATATACGCCCGTTTTTACCCCAGTATTTATAATTTTAATTTTGTAAAAAAAAACTCAAAATTAAATATATAAACATTTAACATGTAAATAACAATGGAAAATTAGGGGACGGGGAGGAGTTTTTGTTGGGGGATATAGAAATTACGAAAATTGTAATTATAATAACGCTGGCTTCACACAAGAACTTCATCAGCTGCAGCATCATTATCCGCATAAGCGTAACTCTCACCTCTGCTTGCATGAAAGTCTATATAATTTATTCTAATATACTATTATATAAGATTACACATACATGTACAATGTGTAATCTGCTGACCAGTGCTATGAACAAATTTATCTGTAGTATAATATTTTTATAAAATAAAAATTATATATTTATTTATTTTGATTAGATTGATTTTAAAATAGCGTAGGATATCCCACTGTTTTCAACTTTTTTTCCTGAAAGATCAAAAACTTTTGTCTGGGAAAGATTATGTACAATGACTAGGGCTAGGAATTTCATGAAAATATATTTGTAATGTCGATACACTTACAATAAGACAATGCAATTTTTTAAAACTATCAAATTAAGATGATCGAATGATCCTTTCTACGGAGAAAATCATGCAATTAGCTCAAAAATGCAACTTACTTTTGTTTAGGGTTGCAAAAAAAAAAAATGTGGTAACTGTAGAAAAAATATGGCAACCCTACAAAACTACAATTTAAGTGCCTTTTCAACTCATTTTCTATGACCATACTAACTTGACCAACCAAAATTTAGGCTGCAGCTTAGTAAGTATATCATTTATTTATGTACCAAATTTCAGTTATTTAAATTAATAAACAAAAAAGTTAAAGAGTTATGAATGAACATATTTTACAATTTTGCAAATGTCGGGTGTTCTGTTGCAAGCCATTTTTGGAATTTTATAAGCCATTTTACACAAAAAGCCTGGCCATGTAGGTACCCACTATGTGAAATATATATATTTATATGAGGCGTTTCATATCAAGTGACCCAACTTTTGAAAACGATGTCTTCCGATCGGAATGAAATTTGCACCAAGGTTTGTCCTATTGGATAGTAGCTTAGACACAATTTTTCAACAAGATCGGTCAAGAACTCTCTGAGTTAGAGGGGAACAAAATTTGATATTTTGGCCAAACGTGTGTTTTTTCTCATCCATGTAACTTATTACCTATTTTTCTTAGCCAAATTTTTCCTTTATAGTTTAGATAGCTATTTCTTCAATCTTTGAAAAAAAAATATTAAAAAAATGTTTGACCATTTTTTTGCAAAATCAAAAACTTTTTTTGGCTTTTTTTTCAAAATATGCCCAATTATTTTTTTTTTTTTGCTTAAAAGAAAGTTTAGGTGTTTTGCCTTTAAGAGCTTTTTGGTCGCTTAGTGTTATGCGAGTGGGATATCTATCAAAATAAATATTTTGTAACTCAAGACGAAGGTTTTTCAATTTTTAACATATGCACTATTTTGAATTATTTAATATTTGTGTGTAAGTGTTTCTAAAACCTTAAAAATAAAAATTCTACTGAGAAACTAGAGAAATTAACCTTTCCGACGGTATGTAACATTCCTAACTAAAATTTCAAACACTCGATACTGTAATACATACAATATGTTAAATCCCCAACATTTTTTCTGAATCTTATATCTACCTTTCATTGCTGCTTTTTTTGTCAAAATATAAGGTGCCCCAGAGATAAGTTTTTGAATCAGGTGGAAATATTTTATGGCCATTCTCCGAAATACCAGTTTATGACACTTGAGTTTAAAAAGTGTTTGGAGAGGTAGAAGTTAACATGTAGTTTATTTTAACACTATGTTGAAAAGGTAAAAATTAGCAGGCAGTTTATTTTTATTATTATTAGTATCATTTGGTTAAAATTATCTTAAAAAACTATTTATTGTCATTGTAGAGACATTCTGGAATCAGTTTTTGAGAAACAGCGTTAAAGCTAAGACATGTGTTATTTACATAATTTCTTGCATAATTAATCTTCACAATGTCTACGGCTCCTAAAAAGGCTAAGCTTGAAAATAAAATTCCTGGTTCTTTTTGTTTTAATCCCTTTAACAAAAAGAAACACACCATCAGATATTCGAAATATTTCCGACGGCTTATTAAGATAGCATCTTAGATGCGATTGCTTTATTCCATTGGGCAAAGAGTGATTGTAAAGAAATTAAAATAGGTTTCAGTAGCAAAGAGGATCATTAGGTAACATTGAAAATACTGAAGAGCAGATTCGATGCTGCGGTAACAATCGATGGCACCGCTCAATACCATGCTTCCATGTCGATGGAAGACTCAAGTTGAAAAAGTTTTCTGCCTCTACTCAATGCGATTTCTTTCCAAAGCCAAAAAATAAACCAGCAGCGAAATCAACAACTGAACCAAGTAACGCCCAGAAAGGATTGACAAAAAAAGCAGCAAATACAGGCGATAAATAATCCGGATGAAAGACTGGGTATTTGAAAATTTACAAAACTTAAACACTTCATCAGCTGCAATAAATTAAGTATAAAAATAGTTATGATATAAATGGATCTAATGTGATTACAATTAAATTTTATTAAATTATTTATCTTTTTATTATTATAATATATTAATTTAATTATTATTACAAATAAATAAAAAAAATAATGTTTCAACATTTCTATAGAAAAAAGTGATTTTATTCCTGAGGTTAACATATTGTGGGCATTGCAGTATCGAGGTTATGAAATTTTAGTTAGGTATGTGACATACCGTCGGAAAGGTTAATTTGTCTAGTTTCTCTGTAGAATTTTTAAGGTTTTAGAAACACTTACACACAAATAGGAAATAATTCAAAATAGTACGTATGCTAAACATTGAAAAACCTTTGTCTTGAGTTACAAAATATTTATTTGATAGATATCCCACTCGCATCCCACTAAGCGACCAAAAAGCTCTTAAAGGGAAATACCTAAGCTTTCTTTTGAGCAAAAAAAAAAAAAAAATTGGGCATATTTTGAAAAAAAAGTCAGAAAAGGTTTTGATTTTGAAAAAAAAAGTAGTCAAAAATTTTTTTAACATTTTTTTCTCGTAAGATTGAAGAAATAGCTATCTAAACTATGAAGGACAAATTTGACTAAGAACAATAGGTAATAAGTTACATGGATGAGAAAAAAACAACTGGTTGGCCAAAATGTCAAATTTTGTCCCCCTCTAACTTAGAGAGTTCTTGACCGATCTTGTTGAAAAATTGTGTCTAAACTACTATCCAATAGGACAAACCTTCCCGATCGGAAGACATCGTTTTCAAAAGTTGGGTCACTCGATATGAAACGCACCATATATATTTATATTTAATTTTTTATTTTTGTGTATATATATATATATATATATATGTCCATATACAATATATATCTCCCTGCAACCCAGAGTAAATAAATTTTAAAGAATTTAATTAAATACGTGCCAAACCTAAAACAAAATAATGTTTGCAATTTTCCATAAAAAGGGAGCATCAAACTGGCGGCCATTGTAAAAATGCATATGACATCAATATTATATACATATTATATGTTTTCCATTATAAAAAATATCAACGTTTTTTAAATTACGCATGTAAACAGAGCAATGCCAGACAGTGCGTGCATTTAACACGATTTTTTTTTGTGTTGATTTTACAATGCAATAAATTTGTATCGGGTGTAGTGCTGGTAAATTCGGTTACTTTTCAATACTCGATACTATTCGATATTTTTTAATTGGATAGTCGATACTACTCAATACTTTTAACGGTTTTTAAATTTAAAACTCTCTTTAATTTTTTTAAATTTTTTTTTTTAAGTTTTATTTTTATTTTAAATTTTTTCAACTTCTTTCTTTTAACTTTTCACCTTTGATTTTTTCTTCTGGGAGAGTTGCATTTTAACGCTAATAATTTTAGCATAGTCGCATTTTTGTATTGCTTTTCTGTCCAAAATACAACTCTGAAAATATCGAGTAGTTACTGCTAAGTATCGAGTTTAAAAAGAAAGAAATAATTACTCGATACCCAATACTAATTCTTTTACCAGCACTAATCGGGTGAGTTTATGGGCAGTTAAAGAAAAGTTTATATAAAAAATACTCTCATACCAGACCATTTGAAACCCAGCCACCCTTATTATATCGTTTTGGTCTGATTGGAAAAGTGAATGCACTTACTAAAACATGTAAATGCATTGTCAAGAGTAAAATTAATATAGAAAAAATTACATTCGTATACATATAATCAGCCACTTAGAGAACGGCTACACTACTAAACATTTAAATAAGACAAGTTATGCAGCAGATAATAGCATGGAAGTGTTCGAAGAATGTTTAGAACTAGTAGGGCAACTAAAAACCATCTCTTAAAATAATGTTTTAAGCCTATAATAAAAGCTCTCAAAACAGTAAAATATTCCGTTAAAATTTAAAAATAAGTCGTTATATTTAAAAAAAAAAAAACCGTTAAATTCATATTTTTTATTAAAATCGTTAATACAAATAAAATTTGTATATAATTTGTTCCTTGGAACTTCGTAAGACAAAATTGTAATCGAAAAAATGTTTTTTTTAATGTTCAAAATTCAAATTGGTTTAACAAAATATTTTGATAAACCAATTTGTTGGCCCCCTCCATCACATGTAGCATTACATTTTCAGATTTCGATTAAAATAAACTCCAAAATACTGAGTGATAAAAAAAAGCACTATTTTAAAAGAAAAAAGCCAAAATAATCTTAATTTTTAAAGAAATAAGTTAAAAATAAGCTTATATTTACAAACTAAGCTAAAATAAGCAAATATAAAAATATAAGCTAAAAAGCTCTAATAAATATGGCTTAAAGTTTCCTAATAACAAGATCGGAACTTGTATTCAATTTAAGTTGTTATATCCTTTCAAATAAAAAACAAGCTCTGGTTATTTTTGGTTGCCCTAAGAATTAGTATTGAATTTGGTGTGATGCAAGTTTTGGAACAAATTTTCTTCATAACAAAAAACATCTTCTCTCTGGGATTAACAATACATATTGACAGTAGTGTCCTGTTACCCGATTGATAGCAGTGGCCGTGGTTGGTTTCAATATATTAACATCTGTTTAAATAATATTTAATATATTTAACACACATTTTATTTCATGGGCATCAAACTGTTGTGTATATATTTTTAATCGTGAAAAAAGCATTTCTAATTTTATCATTTTTGTGCACGAAATTACCTATTATCTGAGCACGAAATGCACTCTTACCCAGTTTTTAATAAAACTCTGTAGCGATTCGTTGCGTTATTTTACTGTTTTGTAAGTAATTAAGTGAAAACTAATTATTTCCCATTATAACTGGAACCTAAATCGAATCGAATGAAAGTTATTAACTTAGCAAACCATATTTTTGACAAGTTTAAGTCACTGTACCTGCACAAAATATCCGATAAATGAAACATTTTCTAAATAATTACCATAAAAGGAACAAATGTTAAGTGATTTTTGATAATGAATGAAATGACTTGTAGTAGTGACTTGAAAGTAGTTTGGGACAATTGATTAACAATTTATACAAAACGTGATTAAATCCACAGAATTTAAATGAAAAATTGTTTGCTAGGTATGCTTTCATCGTATTCCCTCTGGGAATTTTTTGTGTGATCGAAATCCACTTTAAACTAGATTTTGATTATATAGTTGTGCATAAAATGATATTGTATGTAAAGCGCATTTACGCACTTACACGATCAATAAAAAACTGACAAGGAACTGTTCGTAAAAATAGAATTTATGTGGCATAATTAATATACAAAATTAATTGAATCTTATCTGTGCCTAGCACAGGAAGGTGAAAGGTCCTGGAAAAAACTAATTATGGACGCAGTTTTAATAATTAAAACACTTCGCAGCAACCTTTGACAACTTCACGGACCGTCACTGGAATGTATGAAACAGGTTTCATTAAAGTCAATGTTTATAAAAAGTATGTAGAATTAATGAAAATCTTCATAAACCTAATGAATCATTCCGACAATGAAGCGTTTATAGAATTTATGAAACAGTTTCATAACATTTTTTAACAATTAGAGGTTTACTATCTTTAGAAATCAATAAAAACGACAATATGTTGTAAGCAATTATAAACAAATAAATAAACGGTTAATTAAAAAAATTCTTTTTGCGATAGTAAAACATACTGCTAACGATTATTCTAAAAATTATAATTTAGAATTCGGACTACCGTGGCAACCCTGGTAACTATTTCATTATAGGCCCTTTTTCAAAATCAAAATCAGGTCCCAATGTGGAGCCTTGTATCTACATACGTTAGGGACTTCACTTTTTAGTCCTCTTAAAACCAAAAAAAAAAAAAAAAACGGTTGAAATCGGTCCACCCGTTAAGGCTGCACAGTGGCACCCGATTTTCAATATTTTGTTTTGAGAAAAAAATAATTTAAAGTAAATATTGCTCATGTAAAATATATTGCAAGGAGTTGCTGTTACTTTTGTATTTCTGCGATTTTTTCTCCAACATTTTCATAGCATATAGAAAAAAGTTAAAAATATTAAAAAATTAAAAAAGAATTAAAAAAAAAAAATAAAGCTAGTAAAAACCTTAAGAAGTTTAATTGAATTCAGTATTTTGTAAAGCCATTATACAAAAGCTCTTACCATTTATTACACATTTATTTAACACAATCCTCACAAAATCCATTTTTCCAGAAGTATGGAAGCATTCAAAGATTATTCCTATTCCTAAGCAAAACAATGATTTTCGTCATATTGCGATCCTTCCATTTTTGTCAAAAGTATTGGAAAATCTCATGAGTAGACAGATTAAAGATTACCTTAGTCGACATAAACTCTTATCCGATTTTCAATCTGGTTTTGTGAAGGGCAGAAGCTGCATAACAGCGCTAACGGACGTGATTGAGGATTTAAGAGCTAAACTTGATAGAAACATGGTTTCATTCTTAGTTCTGTTAGACCATAGTAAAGCCTTCGACACTGTAGATCATTCAATACTAATAAAGAAAATTGAAAAAAATGTTTTATTTTTCTAGTTCAGCATGCAAGCTTATTAAGTCATATCTCACTGACAGATCGCTGCTTGTAAGTTTTAACGGAAGGTACTCAACAGCTCTCGATGTAAAAAAAGTAGTTCCGCAAGGATCTATACTATATATAAACGATTTACCCGATGTAATGAGACACAGCAAGGTGCAAATGTATGCTGACGACGTCCAAATCTACAACAGTACTTCTATTAATGAAATATGCGTAGAAAATATTAATTGTGATTTAGCCAATATACACAACTGGGCTGTTGCCAATGGCTTAAGCATAAATCCTTCAAAATCTAAATGCATATTTCTGTCAAAAAGTAAAAAAAATTTTAAGTAATGATCTTCTGCTTTCTATAAACAACAATATTATCGAACTCGTAGACTCATCGAAAAATCTAGGAGTAATATTCAATTCTAAATTAACTTGGTCCAACCACATAAACTCAATAGTGGGAAGGATTTTCGGAATGCTTCGTAATCTATGGATTGTTAAATTTTCAACTCCATTTAATATACGTATGCTATTAGCAAAAACGTATCTTATCCCTGTTCTGTTATATGGCTGTGAAATTTATGCAAACTGTGACACTGCGGGCTTTGGAAAACTTAAAGTTGCTTACAACAATATTGCAAGATATGTCTTCAACAAAGCGCGCCGTGAATCTATATCTAGTTTTTCATATCAAATTAATAAGATGAGTTTTGAAAACCTTCTTAAATTTAGGAGTCTTATTTTATTCCATAAAATAATCACGTCAATGCAACCTGTCTACCTATACAGCAGAATACAATTTGCTAGATCAAATCGTGGGAATAATATTATCCAGAAAAAATTTAAAAGCCTATTAGCACAACCCCAATTTTTCATTTACACCACTAGTCTTTGGAACCTTCTTCCTAATCGAATTCAAGTCATAAACAACGCAAACAAATTTAAAAATGAGCTAAAAATATACTTTGGTTAAATATTCAATTTGCCAGTTATTTGTCTAACCTTTGATGCCTTCCTTATTTGAAACACTTGTTACTTTTAATTTTGTATTTTTATCTTTGTATCTTAAATATTAAATTTTAACTTTGTTTTTTAATTTTATTTAATATGTGTAATGTTTTTTATACTCACTAGCACTATAATAAGATTTACATTTTGTAGATTATCTAATAAATAATAATAATAAAAAAGAATTTATAAAATTCTTCATGAATGTCTTAAAAATGGAGCTAAGCCAATGAAACGCTTCATATGATTTTTAAAAAATTTTTATTGAAGTCCAAAATTAATTAAAGGCTACATTGAAACTATGAAATTTTATGAAAAAATTAAAAATAAATCTTTGAAATAATTTTATAGCTCTAAAGAAAATGTTCATTAAATTTATGAAGAGATAATTTAATTGAATGATTTTTTTTTATGAAACTATGAAATTTTATGAAAAATTTATCAATATTAATAAAATTTCTTGGATATAAAGAAATTGTTCATTGACTCCACGAAAAAAATTCGATGAAATTGTTTCATTAATATCATGAAGTATTATTATTATTTCTGTGTAGATTTCGAAAATTTACTTAAACCGGATTTCGAGCTAATGTGAATGCGTATAAGATGAGGACAGTTGGTTCGATACACCGCATATTTCGGGGACGATTTTTTCCGTGTCCCTAAAGTATGCGCTGTGCATACATATATATATATATATATATATATATATATATATAAGGGGCGTTTCATATCAAGTGACCCAACTGTTGAAAACGATGTCTTCCGATCGGGATGAAATTTGCACCAAGGTTTGTCCTATTGGATAGTAAGACACAATTTTTCAACAAGATTGGTCCAGAACTCTCTGTTTTGGCCAAACAGGTGTTTATTTTCAAAATCAAAAACTATTTTTTTTACTCAAAAGAAAGCTTAGGTCTTTCCCTAGTGGGATTCGAGTGGGATATCTATCAAAATAAATGTTTCGTAATATCAAAATAAATGTTTTCAATTTTTAGCATATGCACTATTTTGAATTATTTCGTATTTGTGTGTACATATTGTGGGTATTACAGTATCAAGGGTATGCAATTTTAGTTAGGTATACTACATACCGTCGGAAAGATTAATTTGTCTAGTTTAAGGTTTTAGAAACACTTACACACAAATAGGAAATAATTCAAAATAGTGCATATGCTAAACATTGAAAAACCTTTGTCGTGAGTTACAAACGACTTATGTTGAGAGATATCCCACCCGCATCCCACTAAGCGACCAAAAAGCTCTTAACAGAAAAGACCTAAGCTTTCTTTTGAGGAAAAAAAATGGGAATATTTTGAAAAACAAGTCCAAAAAGTTTTTGATTCTGAAAAAAATAGTCAAAAAAAATCGTTTTTTGTTTTTAATATTTTTTTTTGAAAGATTGAAGAAATAGCTATCTAAACTATCTAGGACAAATTTTGCTAAGATTAAAAGGTAATAAGTTACATGGATGAAAAAAACTCACCTGTTTGGCCAAAATGTCAAATTTTGACCACCTCTAACTCAGAGAGTTCGTGACCGATCTTTTTGAAAAATTGTGTCTAAACTACTATCCAATAGGACAAACCTTGGTGGTCATCCCGATCGGAAGACATCGCTTTCCAAAGTTGGGTCACTAGAGATGAATATATATATATATATATATATATATATATATGTATGCACAGCGCATAGTCCAGAGACATTTATTCGTTCCCCCGCATAGTTTAGGGACATATGCTTACTTTGGGGACTGTCCCCAAAGTTTTCGCGCCTTTTCATACATCTAGCGTATTAGATGAGGACAATTTTTTCCATACACCGCATATTCCAGCGACAATTTTGGGCGTGTCCCTAAAGTATGCGCTGTGCATACATGTATATATATATTCATCTCTAGTGACCCAACTTTGGACCCAACTATATATATATATATGTTGGGGACAGTCCCCAAAGTAAGCAAATGTCCCTAAACTATGCGGGGGAACGGATAAATGTCTCTAGAGTATGCGCTGTGTATACATATACTATATATATATATCTATATATATATATGTATGCACAGCGCATACTTTAGGGACACGGCCAAAATTGTCGCCGGAATATGCGGTGTATAGAAAAAATTGTCCTCATCTAATACGCTAGATGTATGAAAAGGCGCGAAAACTTTGGGGACAGTCCCCAAAGTAAGCAAATGTCCCTAAACTATGCGGGGGAACGAATAAATGTCTCTAGAGTATGCGTTGTGCATACATATATTGAATATATGTATATATATACTATATATATATATATATATATATGCACAGCGCATAGTTTAGGGACACGCCCAAAATTGTCGCCGGAATATGCGGTGTATAGAAAAAATTGTCCTCATCTTAAACGCTAGATGTATGAAAAGGCGCGAAAATTTTGGGGACAATCCCCAAAGTAAGCAAATGTCCCTAAACTATGCGGGGGAATGAATAAATGTCTCTAGAGTATGCGGTGTACATACATATATATATATATATATATATATATATAGGAACATCTGTATATACACCCAAAATTGTCCCCTAAGTATTCGGTGTATCGAACCAATTGTCCTCATCTTATACGCTAGATGTATGAAAACTTTAGGACAGTCCCCAAAGTAAGCAAATGTCCCTTCACTATGGGGGGGGGGGGGGGGGGAACGAATAAATGTTCCAACAGTATGCGCTGTACGTATATGAACATGATAAATTCTCAAAAATTTGTTTTTTGAAAAATTTTTTTTTGCAAAAATTTATATATTTTATAGATAATTTTTGCAAATAAAATTAACTGAGGTATCTACACATATATCTCAAAATAATGGAGAAATATTAAATATCGCGACTTTTGTTTTTACTTTAACACCTTCATGAATGGCCCCCGATTTAATTTTCCAAGGTCGATATAATTTTGCATATTTAATATTAAAGATTTTAGATTTTTTTTGGATTTTCCAAATACGTGGGACTTATGAATTAACCACTGATATAAAATAATCCCGCCATGTTTTTTGAATAAAATATTTTTTTATAATCTTCCACTCTTCATTTTTATTTGAAAATAATCGATATTTCAAGCAATTATATTTCATAGAACTGTAAAATGCGTATTTAAGTGACCCTGTCAAAAAATCATACCTTTAGCCCAGGTTAGTGTTCCAAAACAGGTAAATATTGTTTGTACTATATAGAACACCTAAGAATATTAGCCAACGAGAAAGTTTTCCGATTTTACACTTTCCCATTTCTTCAGAAACATTTTCGTGCAATTTTTTCGACTATGTAAATTTGTTGACTATTGAACCACTACCCAGGAAAAAATTACACATTCCAAAAAGAAGGTGATGCCCACACTTGCTTACATATCTCATTGCCAAATTTAGTAACTGCAATACCAAACTCATTCCAACGATAGAGTCAAAAAAGCAAGTAGTATTGTAATCAATTCTTTGAATTTAAACCAGAAAGCATGAACTCAATAACAAAGTAATTATTTACTTAAAAGAAAATAACAATGTTATTAACTTATATGTTTAACTTTTTGTACTCAAGAAGTAATCATTTACTTTTTCTCAATAAAAGGACGTTATTGGAAGTAGTTCCTAATTTTGAAAAAACAAGTTATACAATTTTAAAGAATTTATCTCATATATTTTTTCAAACAAATTTTTATTTGCACGAAAATAATACTAAAAACAGAAATTGCATGTTGCCAAAATTTTGTTAAACTGTGGTTAGGTATAAATTAGGGAAGGGCACGTGAGCAGAAAATTGTTAGTGGAAGTTGAAATTTTTTAGGATTTTATTTCCGTATGAGTTTTGATCGTTATATTTGAGTGACCTAGGAGAGTCACGTGTGAGTAAAAGTTGAATTTACTTATGGAACTACTTCTTTTTTTTAAATTTAAGGACTTCTTATTTTTTCTAGGGAACTATTTATTTATTTTTTTTGTGTAAGTACTTCGTAGTTTTACAATGGAACTATTTCTTTATTAAAAAATGTATGTTGTTCTTAAAAATATAAAGTAAATGGTTCTTCGGTAAAAAAAATAATCAATTCTAAAGAATCAATTATTTTAGTCTCATGCCCTGTTAAAAGAATCGAGTAGGTAATCTAGTAAGGAATGCGTTCTGCCCAAAATGCTTGATTACAAACCCGCTTACCTTTTTGGAAATTTTTTGCTGGGTAATTACCACACTGGATTGGTGTGAAATTTTACCCCAACATTTTCTTAAAGTAGTTTTATCCTTTCTCCATCTGCCTACGAAAACCAATTTGATGCACCTCTTACCGGGTTCTAGCTTTATGTAAATACACATTAGGCGGGAATTGGTTAATAAGAATTGTTAAAGAAAAATTTCCAATCACAAAAAATTTATCAACATTTTTTTTATAAAAACAGAAAATAATCAAATGCAATAAGGGCTATCTATATACCACAAACTCGTGAAAAACATGAAACTTCATCAAAAAAATTGATATTTATGAATTAGTATAAATATTTTAAAGGATTAACTAATTTAAGTATTAATGATACGGTAACTTAATGGTTTTTTAGCTTTCCTTAACAATTGTGTATTTGTAAATAGCCTTTATTGAATATAAGCCCTCGATATGTACTCTTCTTACGTTTGAAAAAATTAATTAATTTTTGCATTCTCCGTAATTAAATATGCTAAAATCAGAAAACTTATTTAACAAATTGAGAAAAATTAATTTGTTGTAGTCTGGTCCCTACTAGGATCTTATTCTTGCCTGAGGAAATCGCCAGGGGACAATGTTTTTATTTATTCTTTACTCATTTTCGCTTTTGCGCTTATAAAGTACCTTTTATAAAAAGTATCTTTCATAAAAATGGACTTTTATAAAAAGTACGTATGATACTATTAGATGGGTTTTAGTCCGGAGGTTTTCAGAATCCTGACCACGTATAAAATATATAAAGTTATTTCTCGCCGTATCCTAACAACTTTCAGTGTACTTGCATATACGTACATAAATGTATATCAAATGCAACTATAGCACGAAATGCAAGTGTAAACTTTCGCCTGACAACAACAAAAACAGATGGTAAAGAGAATCAATACATAAGTAAGTGCATTGTATAAACAATTTTCCCTTAAAATATCACAGACACACAGATATGCGACAGAAAATGCATTTCCAATACTAAATAATTTGTTTGTAAGAGAAATAGTGGTGTTATCCTGTTGTCGGTCTTGTTTACAAAGCAGACAAAATGACAGTTGAACTGTCAGTCATTAAGACAGTTGGCCTGCCTGTCTGACAACAAGCTAGATAGCCAGACAACAATCCATCCAGTCAGTTAACTATTTAAAGTTGCCGGCCGGTTAAGCTCCCATTTTGAGCTCAGAGAAAACGTTTTCACTATTTCTTTATAATGCTATAAAATGCATATTCAACTCTTGACAACGTTGGCAGAATCAAAAGCATCGAAACATGAAGTTATTGTAGACTGCAACTGTGACCAGTTAATGTGCACTACAGTGTTATGTACAGCGGTTAATTGAAGAAAAAAAAGAATTTTGGTAGTTTTAACTGAATCACTATTATATATAATAGCTTCCTTTGCAAGGTTTCTAATCGGTTTGTCATACTGTAAAGGTGTTCTATAACATGCGAGAAGTTTTCTCCTCGAACAGGATGTGTCACATAATGAGAAATTTACTTAGCGGTATGTAAAAACATTTCCCAATGTGACTCGCCCTGTTCTATATGATAGAGGTGATATTTTCAATGTGAAAACTTCTCACATAGGTATTGCAATATGCTCGTATTTCGCTAGATATATCCTTGATCATTATATAAGCAGTTGAGTACTTCAAATGAATAGATTCGGTCGAGTCGTTTAAAAGTCATGAGAAAAATTAAAAGAGATTTCTTAAATTGTCTTGTGAGATAGCCTCTAAAATTGTATATAAGCCGGCGACTGACCTCAAAATTTAAAATTATTGAAATTTACCTAGGTGTTTACCCTTATTGGCAAATAAAACCAATGCAATTTTTCAGTAAATTAATGAAACTTTTCTTTACAAAGTAATTGAAAAATTAATTAAAATATTCTATATTCTATATTTTTTGAAAGAAACTTTAAACTTGTATACATAAAATTTGATGAGCATTGGGTTAATTTAATTAAATAATTACATTAATCAAACTAAACTTCGCTTGAATGCGCAATCAAAAATGCAGAGTTTTCAGCGCATTTAAGCGAAAACTAGCAGTAACGCATTTAGGAAATACTGTTAGCGAAATAATCTAACAAAGTATGAAAAACCCAAAGTTTGAACATAATCTAGCCAGTCAGTCACTAGAATTCGGGTATAATTGGGCTAAACTTATCGAAATAACTGAAAAATCGTTATTCCTAAACGAACGTTACCGAAATAACTAAAATACCGCTACCGCTAAAATACCGTTACCGAAATAAATAAAATACCCCTAACATAGTTTTAAATAAAACTCTGTAGCGATTCGTTGCGTTATTTTTACTGTTTTGT
The DNA here is from genome assembly GCA_021234595.1 of Delia radicum. Taxonomy (NCBI): domain Eukaryota; kingdom Metazoa; phylum Arthropoda; class Insecta; order Diptera; family Anthomyiidae; genus Delia; species Delia radicum. Next base: position 2,568,394 of record CM037856.1, read on the forward strand.
AAAAAAGTAATTAAGTGAAAACTAATTATTTCCCATTATAACTGGAACCATTTAAGCCTAAATCGAATCGAATGAAAGTTATTAACTTTTAATAGCAAACCATATATTTGACAAGTTTAAGTCACTGTACCTGTACAAAAAATCCGTTAAATGAAATTTATAGTGCATTTTGCAGTTTCATGTTATGCGCATCTACAATTAAAGACAAACACATATAGAATGCACTCATATGCCTAAATATATTGAACATGTGTAAGTGTATTAGACTTATTCAATAAACAATTTTCAACATCTATTTTAAGTGGTTCGAATGGTTCATTTACATTCAAACCTAAAAGTATATTTTATGTATGTACTTCTAATAATTATTATATTTGTATAGGAAAAATGACAGATATTGAGTTCCCTAAAAAGATTTCATAATTTTTGGAATTAATTCGAAATTATCAAACTTCAAAGACAGAAAAATATGAATTTTGTAAAAGTTTCGGATGTATTGTCACCCACTATATATTAGAGAGCTAATCTTCAATAAGGCATTTTACTCCACATGGTAAAAATAGGTGAATTACCCAGAGTACAATTAGAGTCCGAAAAGATCTTCTAAAATCATAGCTGTATGAAGGTATTTTTCTTTGCGATGAAGCCTCTTTCTGAGCGCTCTCTTATGACTCATATGAGTCATTTATGAATAATTTTTGAGCAATTTTGCTAATAAATAAATTATAAATTATGACTCAAAAATTTGGATGCTGGGAAAATTATCATATTTTAGAGTATTTTATGAGTCATAATTTCGGAGTGCTCAGAAATGGATTGGCTTGGAAATATTGTTTCTGCTTGATTTTAGCTTTTTGTTTGTGTATAATAGCTAAATTTACACAATAATTGATATTTGGTGGTAAACAATTTTGTCTATCCTTTGAACAAGGAGTCCAAATTTAAATTTAGTGCCGCAAATGTAAGACAAAACTTTATACTATATACTGTAACGATTTTTTTTTCTATGGTACTTTCAGTTCCGACACGCGATTTAAGATCTTAGAAATGGAATGTTTAGTCTAAAAATAATTGTATTACTTTTTGTCGACAAAGGTCTCCAAAGTTTCGTTACGTAGAGCTTATTATGGGAAAAATAATTATAAATTTTTTTTAGAACATTTTTGTTTCCCATAATAAGGTCCACATAAAAAAACTTTTGATCCATATTTTGACAACTACAGGACCGTCTTTGCACGCCCCATGAACACCTTGGGAGTGGGGCGGACATAGACAGGGAAGTGGTTAGGATAACGGGCGGCCTTATTGAAACGTTTAAGGAGTATTGCCCACTCCGATCGCGAAGATCTCCTCAGGAAAAACCCTGGCTGACGGGGTATTTGATCAATCTCGGGAGGGATGTCTGCAGACTTTTCAATAAGCCCGCCGAAAGAAGCGATCGGTGTTCTGGGATGACTATCACAGTAGACTCAGGGAGTATAATAAGAGGATACGCACGGCGGAACGCAACTCCTGGAAACTTTTCTGTGAACGAGTGGTCAGCGTGAGCGAGGTATCAAGGATAAAGAAATTCTTATCGAAAACCCATACGCAGCCCGAGAACCTTGTTGACGCCAGAGACAGGAGGGCGGACACTATGGAACATTCGCGTAGAATACATATGGAGGCACACTTTCATGTGACAGGGCGGGAACCAACTTGAAGCAAGGGCGGCATACGTTGGGCCTTCAGAGGATCAACAACTTGCACCAACCTTGGGGCGAACAGTTGAACCTACTGAGGACCGGCCACGAGCGGGAAGTGTATCGGGCCATAGTATGGTAATAACCAGGGATATGGTGAAAGGGCGGTTAGTAGTTTCGCCCCTTACTACAGTAGAGCATGGATTGGATCGACGGAAGTCTGGTAAACACTTTCTCTGCGTGCCTATAAATCGAGTACAATCCAAAGTTATGGCAAGAGGCATACCTAAACCGGGAAAGGAGAGTTCTGCGAACCCAAAGGCTTATCGGCCGATAAGCCTAACTTCCTTTTTACTCAAGACCATGGAGAGGTTGGTGAATGACATGGTTAAGGGTCAAATTCCTAGGGAATTGACAACACATGTGGAGAGATCTTTTGATCTGAACTGTTTCGCTCTGGCAATTTTTATTGATATAGAGGGGGCTTTTAATAATGTCTTGACCGATGTGCTTATCCAGTCTCTAGACCAGTTTGACATTCACCGGGACATAGTAGCCTGGGTCGGTAATATGTTAGGGAATAGGTGGAAAAATTGCGAGGCAAATTTCATATGGATCAGAGACATGGTTAACCGTGGGACACTTCAGGGGGTGGTTCCTATCTCCACTCCCATAGGTGACCACGTTGAATAATCTCTTGAGGATGTTATCCAGTGAAGGTTTCCAACCTGTCCGCTACGCAGACGATGTGGCGATACTTTTAGGAGGGGAGAATCCTGGATATCTATGTAGGAGGGCATCTTATGCACTCGAACAAATCAGAAAATAAACTGAAATGTGCTTTTTTACTAGGAGAAAGATCACTGATTCCAGGAAAAAACGGTTTACATCTCCGATAGGGTCAAGTATCTGGGGGTTGTTTTTGATAGGAAACTATCATATTGATGAAAGGGTGAAGAGGGCCCACATATCGTGGACCATCTGTAGAAGGGCAAGAGGATCTAAATGGGGTCTGAATCCCAGGATGACACACTGGCTATACATAAGCGTCGTCAGACCTATACTGACATACGCATCTGTAGCATGGTGGACATCGATGAGATTTGGTACAGCGCCTATGCTGTTTGGGCATTAGTGGCGCAATGCGAACGCATCTACCAGGGCTGTTGAGACTATTCTGGCAATTCGCCCAATTGGGGTACAGGTAAAGTACGAAGCCGCTTCGACTATGATGCGGCTAAGGGCTACCGAGGAATGGGACAGTAGTGGCCATATTACCGGGCACCGTATTATTTTGGATCAGTTGCCAGGGTATTGGGTCACAGACTGCGACAGGATTTCAGAGGGGTCGGTCACGACGCTCTGTGACACGTTAATCCCCGACAGGGAACCATGGTTAAATGGTACCTCCTAGGGGAACCGCCCGGGTATATACTTTTACACGGATGGATCGAAACTGGACGGGAAACGGGTTTGGGCTTCTGTGACGCTGACTGCAATGTACTTAAAAGCTTCCATCTTCCTGACCATAATACCGTACTACAGGCGGAGGTCACCGCGATTACGGAGTGCATGAGGCACGTGAATATCATGGGCTTGACCGGGTGCTATCTACGGACTCTCCGGGCGCTATCTACGGACTCTGTGGGATCAATGACGATACTCAGGTGTAAAGGGGAAATTAACGAAATTATTGAAGAAGACCGCTCTAAATTATGCACCAAAAATTAAAACGAACTTAAGTTGAAAATATTGATATTTTTTATGAGAACAAGAAAAATGTGCTACACAAATATATAATATAAAAAAGATAAAATAATGATTTTTAAAACATTTTTATTATGTGATTTCGTATCGCTGAGATAAAAATTATTTTTTTAATATTTTTAAGTTTTGATTAGGTTAAAACAAATATTAAGAAATAATAAAAAAGCTCATTTAACAATTTTGAATTCATTGCATAGTTTATAATATTTTTTTAATAATTAATATTAATAAGATAAAATATACCTGAAAATGAAAAAAAGTATTGGAGAAGTAGTTTAACTACAGGTAGGGAAAAGTGGCATGCAATGAAACGAGTGTGCCTTGGAACGTAAGATCTTTTAATGTTTCCCGTATTTTCTGGAGAAAGAGGTCGGTAAAAACGCTGTAGGTAAATTAAAGTCATGTATTTAAATGGAGTAAAAGTTATTAATTAATTAATTCTCTAATTAATTATTATTATTTCAAGATTTGGCTTCGATATTTTTCGCTTTTGCTAATATTTTGCGATCCGAAACATTAGAACTAAAAAATCAAATAGATTTTTTAAGCCAAAATCAAATGTTTTAATTTAATTTTTCTGAATATTGCGCACATTTCAAGGCACACCTAAAAAGTATATCTTGAAACAAATATGAAAACTTCGATAGACCAATTTTTAGCAGTTAAATACATCTTTGCATGTTCTTATCAACATAACAATAAAAAATATAAAACTTTAGTTTTTTTATATTTTTAAATAAGTTTTACAAAAAGTTCCATCGTAGAGGCAAAAAAAAAAAAAAAATGTTTATCAAACTCAACTCTGGATAACAATTTTCTAAAAAAAATTCTTTATGATTAAAGTCAAGATGTTTATTATTTGGTCGTTTTAAATTACTTAATTATTTTAAAATACACAGAAAAAACTGGATTATATAAAAAATATACTAAAAAATTAATAAGAATTAAAAAAAAAATAAAAAAAAATGTATCTCCCCAGTCCGGAATCGATATCAGAACCTTCTGATTGCAAATCAAACCACTTACCACCTGAAAAAGCACTTCTAAAGATGTTATTAATTTAGATACCAATTAAAGGTGATGCAAATGCTGTTTAAAATAACTTTGATTAAAAATTTTTGGCAGTTGTTAACAATAGCTTCTAGCTGGGTTATTAATATTATAAATCCTTCTGTTTGTTTGTCTGTCGGAATGTTTGTTCAACCATCAGGCCCAAAATGCTGAACCGATCTTCTTGAAAGATGGACCAAAAAGATATCCCCAGCAAATTTCAGCAAAACCATGCAAGATGTTTTCTAAATAATTTTAATGAAATGGGTGGGATAGAAGTAGTGGGAATGGTACTTCGGCTCCTATAGAACCAATATGGCCAGAATTTGCCAAGGTGTTTTATAAAGTCAAAGTAAGTACTGTAGTAAAAGTGGGCTGAATAGGAAGAGGTAGCGTGCCACCTCCCATAAAAACCGACATTATGAATTTTTTTTAACTCGGCATCTGTTAAAAGTACGCAAACGAAATTTGGCAAAGTGGGCGGGATACAAAAAGGGTGCTTGGAAAATCCAGTCCGAAAAATAAAATTGATTTGCATTGGATCCTGTTAAACCAATATAGTCTAAACTTGGCACTCCGTTTTATAAAAACAATATGAAGTACTATGCCAAAAGTGGACTGGCCATTTTAAACTGTTTAACCTCGGCGCCTGTTAAACTTAGATGATCAAAGTTTGGCACGCCGTTTTATAATAACATTTCTGTCCTAAAATTGACATTTAAAGCTGACATTTAATATTGTTTTACCTATGCTCCTGTTGATCACATATGAGCAAAGTTTGGCACGGAGTTTTTAATTAAATTTAAAAAAACTGTACCAAAAGTTGGCAGAATTAATTATTTTTAAGCACTGACTTCTTAACTGTTTTTTAAATACCTTTTCTGAAAAAAGTACTAAGAAAACTACATATTCGTGCCGATAAAATTAAAATACAATGACTCCGAGGTAATGCTCCGGAAACCGGATTTTTTTTCCAAAAAAAATCTTTTTCCAAAAAAATCTTCTTCAAAAAATAACTAATTTTTGTTTAAATAAAAGTACTTAAATAGTAATACTTCCAAAAATATGTACATTTAAAAAAAAAAAAAAAAAAACGTTTTCCACAAAACAGTATTTATTTCTAAAAATTAATTTTTGCTGTATTAGCTACACTTTTTAATCGATTTTTCCGAGTGTGTATCGACAAAGGATAGATGTAGCTTTCAAATCATACCAACCACTTGGACCAGTGTGGTCTAAGAGCCTAATAGGGTGGCCCAAAATTTTAAAAAATAAAGAAACATTGACACTGATTCAATATGGGACATATATAACTCTTTCGTCGTCAAACGTAGAAAAGAGGAGGGGTTTATTCAGTTTTTTTTTTTATTTTTTGCTCGTATAGAAATTTAAGCGTTTTTTGTTTAATTTAAATGTATAGATTTTTATATACTGATTCTAAATCTGGTCTCCAAATTTGTTTAATCCTTCATAAAAAGGGTATTTTAGGAATACAGTCAAAACTTTATTTACGACTCAAGCTATTTTAAAAGTGTTGGCATATTCGTGTCAACATATAGCAAAATAATTAAAAAACAAGACACATCTTTCACTATTACTTGGGTGGGGTATTTGTTCACAAATGTTGACCGTTGACGACCAATAGGATATATAAGCACGATGGCTTTTTTCATAGAAGAAGTTTTCTAGAAGTTTAAGTTCGGTCGTCAAGGGTTAAAAACATGTTATAAGTTTTATATGAGTTGTCAAGTGTCCAATTTATTGTTCATACTATTTTAAGCATTCATACTAATTTTCGATGATATAATACTAATTTACGACGATAAAATACTAACCGTACTAATTTACGATATTATCGCTCCTGCAAAGTGGCTTAATTGATTTCAATGTTTAATTTTGTTTACATAGGAAATCAATTAAACTAAAAATGTGTGCACAATAAATATTACAGTATACCCGTTTTTTAAATATTTGTGATTTGTATTAAAATATAATTTTTGTTGTTTAATTACATTATTACTTTAAACTGGACTACTAAAATTTTATAAATTCTTAACGTTGGATAATCTATAACAATATGTGGCGTGACTGAGTGATTCAACATCGCCCTTTGGACCTAGGAACTTGAAATTGGCTACATATGTTCCGACTTAGACTTCCACTAAGCAGCGATTTTTGGATATTTCAACGGAAAAGGCAAAAAGTGGAAAACTCCACTTGTACCTTTTACTTTTTCCAAAAAAATATATTTTCCAAGAAAAGTACTTTTTCCAAATAAATTATAAAAAAATTACCAAAAATATTAAAAAGAACCAGTTTGAAATATGTACTTTTTCAAAAAAAAAAATCCATTTCTTCAAAAAAAAAAAAATTACCAAAAAAATTAATTTTTTTAAAAAATTACCAATTAAAAAAAAAAATATTTAATAAATTTAAAAAATATAAATAATAGTTGCATAGTTTTGGTTTTTTATTAACAAGCAAAAAACTTAAATCTTTGTTTAACAAATGTCTGTTTTTAACGAACAACTTTGACGTTCTGTAATTCGTTTAACCAGAATTCTACTACACAAATATAATTTTGTTGTAATTAAGCTTTATGTAATTTTCAACACTTTATCCCGTTAAAATTTTATTTAAGTTTTTTTTAACAATTATCGTTTTGAAATCTTAGTCTACAAATAGAGGTTAAACTGTTTTAATGTATCTGAAAAAAAATTTTTTTAATCTTAATCTATATAATAATCTACTGACTAACTCAACATCGCCCAGGATCTAGGAACTTGAAATTTGGTATATAGGTTCCTCCTGGAAATTAGACCTCCACTAAGACGGGATATTCCGATATTCCACAGGAGAGGTATTTTTTCAAAAAGTAACGGTTGTTATTTTATAAGTACGCATTTTGCAATGCGAAAACTTCTCGCATTAGAAACAGAAACGGGGTACAGCATTTCTCAAAAAAATAACGGGTTTAAAAAAAGTTACTCTTTGTTAATAAAAGTAACTCTTTTTTCTAAAACTAAATTAAGGAGTTTTTTCAAAAAAAGTAACGGTTTTTTTAAAGTAATGGGTTTTTTCCAACGGATATGGCAAAAAAAAAAAATCCGAAAAAATAGTATCTTATTCCAAAATAGTATGTGTTTCACATAAAAGTACTTTTTCACAAAAATAGTACTTTTAAAAAAAAAAATACTTTTACTTTTGTCGAAAAAAAAATACTTTTTCCAAAAACAGATACCGCTTTTTCCGAAAAAGGTTCTTTTCTAATAAAAGTACCTTTTTCAAAACAAAAGGACTTTTTCCAAAAAGCTAATTTTAAAAACACATTTTTACAACAAAAAAATAATGCCTTTTCAAAAAAAAAAAAATTTCAAAAAGTTACAAATCAAAGTACTTTTTTTTAAAAAACGTACAGTAATTTTGTTTAAAAAATTAAACATTAAACGCAAATGATACATATTTTTTAAAAAATCTAAAAAACTGAAAGATAGTTAAAATTTGAAGAATACATATAGCAAGTTTCATGTTCATGTCACGATGGTTATTTCCAAAAAGTTCTTCAAACAAAAATATACTTACTAATTAAACATCGCCCAAATGTAGACCTCCAATAAAACGGGTTCTTTAATATATTAATGAAAGACGTAGAAAAGAGAAAAGAGTCCCATTTTACGACCATTGGCTAAAAAGTTGAAATATATGTTTTCTGCCATGTGGGCTAATACATTGCAAATGCACTTATCGAATTTTCCACTGGTAACTTGGCATTACCGGGATTTGAAATGTTTTTAAGTGCTCATCTTAATCAAAATGGTAAGCTAAATCTGAAACTGAAAATGTGCAGATTAGTGAACATTTGGGGTTTGAAACATTTTATAAGAACGGGGAAACAAAGGGGTTTAAAATGTCTCCTACAGTATGATCGTTTATTTGATCGTCAAAGCATTAAATTTTATATGTAGTTATAGGAACATGCGCACTGAGAATGGTCTACTAGGAATTCGGTGATGAAGAGGATAGAATGTTTTCAGAAACAGCCTGTCGTAAACCCTGTTAACAACATCCGCATTAAATAATTAAACGTTTTCCTTCAAGACATCGAAAAAGTTTTTTGCATCAATTGATAGGATTTTTCACAAAAATAATATATTTAAATTTCAATATTCCAAGTAGTTCCAAAATAATAGTCTGTTGAACTCAAAAACTTCATTCACATTGTATGTGTTTTTAATTTTCATTAGCATTTTTCCCAAACTTTATTTTTCGTAAAGCAATTTTAATCCAAATTGAAAAACAAATATACAAAAATTATACTTTTTTGAAAAACAGATTAAGGAATATTGTATTCAACTTTAAAACCACATACAACTTCACTGAAGTTTTTGAGTTCAAAAATTCAACCGATCAAGACGATTAACTGGTTTAGCCTAATATTTACATACAATTTTTATTCAAGTCAAAAGCAATGCTACATTGATGTTAAAGAAAATAATAAAATTTGGTCTTTCCCATTACCGCCATTACATTTTAATTTTGTGCTCTTTGTTCAAAAGTTTGGCAAATTTAGTTAAATTTGTTTTGGATTTTTTAAAATTAATAAAGCAGTTAAGAGGTTAAGGGTCGCGGAAACTTTCCCAGGCCTGGCCCATATCTATTAAGAACATTTGTGGATACTCCGAAGAAACGAAAATTTTGTCCGGTTTATAAAATAGAATATTTTTCATCAATCTTGAAGGCTCATAATCAGGATGTCCTCTTAAAATTGAAAAGTTTAAAATTTTAAAAATAAATTTAGGATCGGGAGCTAAAAAATCATCCAGGATCAAATTTTGTATCGTGCTTTTGTGTTCATTGGTTGTCCAGGGCCAAATATTTTTTGCAGGTTCCCAATTTACCACTTTAATTCTCTTGATATGCGTTTTTGCGGCTATGAACCATACATAACACCCATAGAGCAATATAGGTCTAATAACTGTTTTGAATATAATTATCTTATTGTTCGGGTTAAGCTGTGATTTTTTATTAAGCAATGGATAAAGAGCTCTACAGCATTTGGTAGCTTTATCGACAATGTGTTCAATATGTTTTGCAAATGTCAATTTGTTGTCCAGATACACGCCCAGGTATTTGACAGTATCACTAAATGGTATAACAGCGTTCTCATTTTGAAGTGGCATGGAAGGAACACGTTTTGGAGACTTATTAAAAGGGAATAAAATTGCCTGTGTTTTATCTGTATTTATTTTAATTTTCTACTTTTCATAATACGTTATACATGACTGAAGGCTTTTTTTAAGTTTCTGAACAATAGCATTTGAAAGTTTACCTTTAACGATCATATCCATATCGTCGGCATAGAGCGCAATTTCTGTACCTCTTCTGGGAACAAAGTCTGAAACATACAGCGAATACAGCGTAGGTGAAAGTACGCCACCTTGTGGTACTCCAGCAGGAATTTTCCGAGACGTTATTTGTTCTATTTGATCTATTCGTTAGGAATGACTTAATTGTTTTTACAAATTTATTACAATTGATATCAATGAAATTGTAATGAAATCATCAATTAATTAGTCCATTCAATTAATTAGACTCATGTATGCTCTATAGTCAAAGCTACACTCCGATAAAAATTCTAAAATTTCATCCAACCGAATCGATTCGGTTACCGCAACCTCGTAAATTCAGTTGTCACATCCCCCAATTCGGTTGCATCAATCGAATTCAGTTGTGACAACCGAATTTACAAGGTTGCAGCAACTGAATCGATTCGGTTGGATGAACTTCTATTGAGACAGCCGAATTTGTTATGTGAGTGTATAAACGAATTTTTTTAAACGTCTACCTACGATTTTTGTCATCAAGCAAAAGTATTAAGAGTTAAACTTGGAAACCTTTCAGGGAAAAATATATACATTACATTACTTTATTTTACATTTACGTTTATATAAAACCCTTAATAAATTTATTAAATTTGAAATTCAAATTCCTGTTCGTTATTATTGAAACATCTACTATTTTATTTGGTGCATCGCGAATACTTTTTCCGATAGCTACCTAACTCTAAATAATTACTATCTCTTTAATTTATTTTTGTGTGAACTTCTTGTTAACGTTCTTCCCCGTACAATTGCATTTTGAAGAGCTTTAATAGTTACCTTATTTATAGTGTCCGACCGAAGTAATTTTTTTCGCCCGAAGCCGAACTTCGACCTTAATATCAATGTTCGACCGAAGCCGAACTTTTTGTTTTAATAAAAAAAAAAATATAAATTGATGTTTTCGATCAATAAATTTAAACCAAAAAGTTATTAAACATAAACAAAAATAAAAATTTATAGGTATATTTTTTTAAAAAATCATATTTGGAAAATAGTTGTACTATTTTAAGTAAAAAAAAAAAGAATAAAATATTTGTACTATATTTTATAGTCAAAGAAAAATAGTTGATCGATTTTAAGTTGATATAGAAAAAAAAACTTCAACTTTAATATTTAAAATTAAAAAGTTTAATATTGTAATGAGAGAAAAGCTATTTTACAGCATTCACACCATGTAAATTGCTTCGTCTATCAGAATACAGCTTTCCGGCAGCGCTAAAAAGCTGTTCGCTAGCTACACTAGTTGGTGGTGCTGATAAATATTTTATTGCTACAGCTTTTAAATTTGTAAATGGCTCCGCAATAAACATTTTAATTTCTTAATGAAAATGAAAATTATTCAAGTTCGAGGCCATACTCTATATTTCTTCATTAGGATATTGATCAATGGTTATAATCTTTAACTTCAAACTCATATGTATATTAGTTCTCATGTAGTGAGTAAACTAGTTCATATGTATGTTTGATGTTTGGCATGGGATTGTTACCGCTTTCAAAACGTGTTCTGATGATGGGAACCTAGAAAATTCCCGAAATAGATCTATCAACACATTCCTGAAAGGGTCAAATAATAAATTTGAAAACAAAAAACTCTATAGATTATTTGTTAGGACAATATCCCAATGAAGAAATATAGAGTATGGCCTCGAACTTGAATAATTTTCATTTTCATTGCACAATTAAAGGTCGAAAAAAACATAATTTTTATTTTTAATAAAAATTATAACAAAAATTTTAATTTCTTTTTCAATAAAATTTTCATTTGGTTCTGTTAATTCTAAGCCTGGTTCTGCATCATGTCTATCCGAAATTGATGAACCTTGTATTCTCTTTTTACGATTACTTACCACTCGAAATTAATTGCAAAATATAAAAGTATATGTTTATTTAAATTATATCGCATTAAATTTGATTATTTGCTTTTAAGGGTTGTAGGTATATTTCTGGAATGTTTTTTTTAAACTCTTTTGGCTTTTTGAAATTTAAATATCGTTGTTTTTTTTTTTGGTATTCTATCATATTTAACGTTGTATTGTGTATTGTTAATTCTGAATATTAAATATAACCACAGTTGTTATTTATTTGCGCTTTTTATTAAATAATCATAAAAAGTTCGGTAGTTCGGCCAAATTTGGCAGAACTCCGAAGCCGAATACTCGGTCGGACACTACTTATTTATAATCCTTTATCACCTGGGGACTACGGGCAAGCCCGGGCTTTAGCCCGCTTGTTAAATTATATATTTTAAATTTAGAATTCCAAAGGTTCCATACAAAATTACAAAAGTTCCATCAATAAAATATAGACGTTTAAAGGTACTGGGTCAAAAAAGGAACACTATGTCAAAAATGAGTAAATGAATAGGTCTAATGAGTATGTGTTGAACAAATGGGGTTATATTATTGCAACGCAGACACTTAGATATTGCAATTCTTCTCTACTGAAGTCATGGCTAATAAAAATCAACGTTTACGTTGGTAAACTTGCGTTATTGTCGAATGAAGTTAATGCCCATACATACATATATAAGTATAATCACAAGCGGCTTTTAGATTTAATGTCCTTTTAAGTGCATACATATGTGCAGTGACAACAACAACATATGATGACACTGATTATGACGATGATGTTGATGATGATGATGCTGCTGCAAATGCTATCGTTGCTGGCGTTAACTCGCCGCTGCCATTGCCGCTATTTGTATAGCCGGCCAGCCAGCCAGCCAACCAACCAACAATGCCGAGCTGCTGCCCGAAAAGTGCATCGCTAAACTACGTTGACTTTGGTGCATTGGAAAATATATTTGCAACTTTTTGTAGAATCCACGAAAAAAATTTGAACTCATAATAAGCCTTTTGTTGGATTCTACAACACACACAACATCAAATTTTTCCGGCAACAATTTTTTTTCCAATTATTTATCATCATCCAAAAAAATATATATTTTAACAATAAAAAATAAATCAATAGTTAAATTTTTTAATGAAAAACTAAAAAAAAAAATAATGTATAATAATATATAAATATATATATATATATAACAAAACAAATTAAATAAAGAAACTTGGCAACGAATTATTAACAAAAAGTCACAATTTTTTTTAACAACTACGCAAACAACAAATGTTAGAAAAAAAAAGAATTCTAACAACAAATTTGTGAAAATAATGTGAATTTTTTTTGTTGCAAGCAGTTTAACAATAGCAAGTTTTCAAAATAATTGAGCCAATAAAAATGTTTTTAATATCAAGATTAATATAAACTAAATAACAAATTGTGAAAGAATTTATAAAAATATCGTTAAAAATCATAAATAACATTTAACGTAAAATCTTATCAATAACCTGAAGTAAACGCAGACTAATTCGCTTTTTTGCGCATTATCTATAAAAAGTGTTTTTTAACGTAACTGTACTTTAGTTTATCTACTAGGATTGCCAGACATTGCGATTTTGGCCTTAATTGTTCCGCTTAGATAACTAAGCGGAAGAAACATTTATCGGAGTTGTTTTATTAGATTTAGTTGACATTAATATACACTAAAAAAAAGTTAGTAAAGTCAGTTAGATATTTGATGGAAGGATCCTTGCAGAAAAATTTACTTTACTGACTATTTTTTTGAGTGTAAAACTAATACCAGCCAGTACAATATTTTCTTTCATTATATACGACTTTTCTTTAAGAACAATATTCATCGGTGTAGATATGACGGTCTGGGGGCAAAGCAACCCTCCACCCCCCCCCCCCCCCCGCCACTATCATACCACCAATAGAAAAATTTTTGTTTACAGTCATTTTTAAAATGTTTCTTAATTTATTTTCACTAAATATCTCTTTCCAGTAAAGATGCTCATTAATGACGTAAATTTCAAAAATATTAATATATTTTTAATTATTTCATATAAAAGTGGATCGATCTCCTATAAGATCATGCTGTGTACTCAGAAAATACTTTTAAAAAAAGCGTATAAAAAAATTCTCATACATTAACTTTTGGGGCTGCACTTCATCCATTTTACACTGCCGTCGCTTTAAAGCAGTATCTACTTTTAAGGTCCGATATTTTCGGAAAGAAGGGATATATAATAACGCAGTAAAAAGCACGTGAAAATAAATAAAATAAAATTTTAAAACTGTTGTTAATGGGTTTCCATATAATTAATTAAAAACACAAAGTTTCACATTTTATAATTTATAGAAAGAAGACCGGTGTTATAAAAGTTATATATTGATTTGGTTTAGGACGTATGAGAAAAGCCAAAACTTTAATAATCAGAAAATTAATTAATTTTCTTTTTTAATGTAAAAAAAATAGCTTGTTTCTTTTAGGAATCAAACAAATTTTAAAAAGTTATTCACCGGTGTTGCCAAATTTCCATTTTCAAAAATTGTCTAAAAACAACAATTTTTTTAAAAAAATTCTCAAAAATCCGACAGATAAAATTGTGTATTACGGTTTGATAGATATTTGCTCTAAAAACAAATAAAAACAAATAATTAAAAAAAAAATGAACCCGTTAAGTACATACAAAGCGCCAAAGTTTGAATTTAAATTGGGAATAATACCGCTAGAGGGAGCAATAAGTGTAAAAAAACTTCAGAAAAAACTTATTGAGACACCATTGCATCTTTCTACCAAATTTCGTCAAAAAATTCTCACGGCAAAACAAATCAAAAATTTTAATCCTAATGTATGTACATATAGTTATAACGGGTATGAGTTTTTAAAAAAATTGGTCTTCGAAACTTTCACGACATTAAATGTGTTATACCTATCATGCACTATGTTAACTAATAATATTTATCTTGATATTACAAAAATTTTAACTTTCATACCATCCTAAAAAACTTACAATTCACTCCCTAAGGGTCAATATTGACCCCAATTGAAATCGATCAATAATTGGTAAAAAAAAAAAACACAACTTCAAGAGAAACAAGATGATGCAAAACTTAATTTGATTATTCAAATATTCTCAAAATAATAAAACAATAAGACTAAAATAAGATTAAAGACATTTAAACTAGTTTTTCAATTTCGCAAACATTTCCATTATGCTCCAATTTCGAAGATGTGCATACACTAGAGTATTCAATGGTTTAACAGTTACTCGATTTTTTGATGACCTTTCGTCAAATAATTGTTCGAGTAATTTAAAATAGCCAACGTATAACAAAACTATTCAGAAATGCAATTCTGACATCATCGGGTATCATTAACCCACTTTAGCTTGGAATCCAAAATGACCCACAAATGAGATAGCAACGCAGAAGAAACGTTTTTTTTTTTTTTTTATTATTATTTTTAAAGATTTTTTTAGTTACAGAAAATAAAAATTATATTTGTGACGAAAATGTCTATCCATGTAGTAATTTTCAACTATTGATAGAACAACTATAATAGTAGTAAAAACGAAGCGGCCAAAAACAACTTACCTTAAATGAATGCAAACCATAAAAACTGGGAAACAAAACAATAAAAACAATGAACATAAAACAACTACATAAGTTTTAAAAACTAATGTTTTGAACAGTTATTTTTCCGGATTTTTTTCTTTTAATTACAATAAAAATTTGTATTTCGGCATTCAAGTTATGACGTTTTCTGGCGATACAATGCAAACAATGAACATATCAATAATAACAAATATAAACTAAACGAGAATTTTTAAAAACTCGACATAAACTTATATTTTTAAATAACTAACAATAGTTAACAGTTTATTGCAAAATTACTGTTTAGGTAGTTGATTTTTAAAATACTAAAATAACTACTCAAAACAAATGTTACAGAGGTACAGTATTCTTGGTTAGTTATTTTTTGAAATGACTTTCGAAAATAGTAGTTTTCCTTTTTTTTCATAGAAAAATTACTACAATAACAGTTAAAACAACTACTACTGTTTACTAGCCGTATAACCTACATGTAGTTACTGTAAGACTATTCTGAGTGTACTACATGAAATAATTATTTTTTTCGAGTGTAGATTTTTTTTATCAATTTAAAGGCTTTAGAATAATGAAGTCATAATTAAAATTAAGTTTCGTGTTTTTTTTTTTTGTCCCCAGGCCACTACGGGTTAAAGAATGTTTAGATAAAAGTAAAGATAATTATTGTATTATCAAATTTAAGTTATATATTTTCGAAAATTATGCAAAGTTTAATAAAAACGTTCAAATTTCGTAAAAGTTTTGACAAAATAAGCAATTTTCATCAAATCTCATGGAAAGTAGTCGCTCCAAACAAAAACTCGAATTATCAACTACAACTATTATATTATAAAAATAGCAATCGACAACTCCAAATTAGGCGCTTTAAAAAACCTTTAAAATTAATTTTGGATTCCAGGTTAAAGTGAGTTAATTATACCCGATGAAGTCAGAATTACACATCTGAATAATTTTGAGTATAGTAAATGAATAAATGAAATAAAAACTACGTTTTTTCGAAACTTCTTCGTGCAGGTTAACATTTTCCAAAAAAAAAATATATTTCTTACATTTGGAACCATTTGTAATAAAACTGAGGGGTATAATGACAAACCCATTTTTAAGGGAAACCTTAATATATATATATATTTGTAATCATGTTAACGTTACAATTATCTATTACAATTGTTTTTTTTTCTAATTTCCTTCCATTAGAGTGATGAAATACAAATAGCTTTGAATGGGGTCAATATTGACCATGACGAAAGAAAATGTTAGTTTTTAAATAGAACTTTTAAAGAAGCAAATGTTTAATTGAAATTATGTTTTTCTGATGCAAAATTACAAAATTTTCTAATAGATAAAGTTTCGTTTGTTAAACAAATATTAAAAAATTAAATCCCCTATAAGTCAAAAACGGACCAGTATGGTATGAAGGTTAACAAGCAATAAGTGTGTTCGTTTAAATGGCACTATTTAAAAAGTTTTTATATTTTTTGTGTTGAAATAAAAAATAAAATAAACAAAAATAGTAAAAACAAGAAGTCAAACGAATTGAACAAATTGTATACATGTTTTTAATATTCTTTGTTTTTTTTTTCAGGTCATCATTATTTAAACTCAATGCAATAGACCAGATCAATTTAAAACAAAATTTTACTAAAAAAAAAAACAATAGAAAAATCCTCTATAAAAACCAACCATTTTTAAGTTTATATCCCAATAGAACAGTTATAACTACAAAATAAAAACAAACAAATCTAAACCAAATATATTTTAAACGGCAAATTCAGGCTTATATTAAATTTAGAGAAAAAACGACCACTTTCGACAAAAGGAAACAAAAACGAAAATAAATTTTAGAAATTTATATAAAAAAATATATTTTTTTTTTTTGTTAATTAACAAATTAAAACGTTCGAAAAATATAAAGTTCGGTAACAAAAGTACAAAAACAAATTATTTTTATTAATTAAAATATAAAACTTTAATTTTTATAAAAAAAAAAAAATAAAACAAACACATCAAATTTTAAAAATTATCATTATGAATGTAATATATTTGGTATAACAAAAAAAAAAAAAAAAACAAAAAGTAAATAAAATTTTATCGAAATACTAATAACAAATTTAAAAACAAAATTAGAAGTAACTTCAAAAGCCGAATTCCATCTAAAAAAATAATTTTTGGATAAATATTTATTAAAAACACTGAATTTATTTCATTTAGAGACACTAAAATTGCAGAAATTTATCAATAAAACGACTAAAAAACCAACGGATACATAAATTTCAAAACGTTTTAAGAAAATTTAAAAAAAAACTAAAAATTCTGATATATAAATTTTGAATTCTATAAAAAAAATGTTGGACGTAGAATAAAGTTTGGACGTCTTCTCCATAAAAAAAAATCTTTAAATTAAACAAATTTTAAATGAAAAAACTAAGTTAAATAAAATCTGAATAATCGAAGCGTTAAAAAACTGTTTTTTAAAAAGCTTTAAAGAAAATTTGGTAAAAGCAAAAAAAAAACAGGCTAATTAAAATTAAAAAAAAACGCTTTAATTTTTTTTTTTAAATTACGTTTTTTATAATAAAAAATATAAATAATAAAATAAATTGCAAATAAAGTTCTTTTTGCCAGCAAATAACTAAAGTTAAGTAAATTCTATAAAACTAATTCGTTTATTATTTGATTTTATAACTTTATTGATTCATTATTTTTTAATTTATAAATTAAGTCAGTTAAGGTAGCTGTTTTATTTTATTTGTTGATCATATTCAAATATTTCATTATTTAAATAATCATAAGTTGGAGCAGAATTAGTTTGTTTTAAATAAATTAAAAGTTATAGCATTTCATAAACTGCATTTTTTTTTAAACCATGTGGTTTTATAAAAACTGGTAGTTTTTAAATATTTACAAACTTCAGAAAACCCTTTAAGGAATTAAAAACAAATTTTTTTTAGAAAACATCTTCATTTTTGAAACAAAATAAATTTCTCCCCAAGTTTTAGATTTATTGCAATAGACTTTAGTTGTAATTCTTAAAAATTTATCACAAACGTTTTTTTGAGTAGAAATCTTTAAGCTAAACTTTTCTGTTTCATTGTGGAACTTTCAAGATTTCTGAGATTAAGAATAGGCTACCACCTTAAGCTGTTTGTGCTTAATAAGCTTTGAAAGATATAAATTACACAAATTATTTCCAACTATTTCTCAACGCAACGTCTCATTTATTTTATTACAGCTTCCTTAGGAGTGTTTTTTTTTTCACATTAATTTTTTTACATTGTAAGGATTATTTTATGATTTAAAAAAAAAAAATTGGACTATCACGACCAACATTTTATAATTACTAAAATAAATAATCACCTAACGACTTAAAATATCACAATATATATTTACGCACAGACAAATAAAGTGCCAACCGAACTGAAAGGCGCAACTCGGTTAGTACAAGCATATTTAGGTGTGATTTCAAAATATTTTGGGTGTTGCAACAAAAACTCAGTTGTGTTAACCGAATTTTGTTGTGATAACGTATTTTCATTTGTACCAACCGATTTCAATAGCAGTAACCGGATTTAAGTTGACAAATTTCTTAATTTCAGAGAACTTAACTCTATATTTCTGAATTGTTAATAAAATCTTAAACTTAGAGGGAAACAAAAGTTTCAAGTGTATTTTTTACACTCAAAATTCAATATTTGTAAAAAACGGTATTAAGTGCTTAATAGAGCATTAAAAAAGTTACATAAATAAGTTATTAATCTCATCGATTAACAGATAATTAAACTTTAAGTAACGGCGACAAATGTTTTTCAAACACCCATACTTTCGTTGTTGCTGCATTGGAGTCGGATTTGAAACTTAAAGTTAAACTTTTACTAATTTTATCGATTAATAATTTAAAGACAAGGGGTTTGAAAAGAAAGGTTGCGTTTCTATCGATTAATATTTTGGTATATTTTCTTAATTTTATTGTAGTTTTAAAAAGTTATCAAAAATCTTTTATACCATACAAATTTGAAAAGTGGTTTAATTTATTTTAGACGTCACTACCAACATTTACCAAATTGAACACACATTTCTAACTTTTTTTTTTGTTTTCAATCGCATACTTTTGATAATTTTTTTATTAAATAATAATTTTTCATGAAAGGAAACAATACTTAAACCTACAGATTTGGATTAAATTTATATATTTGTATATGTAGAGATAACACAAAAAAAGGCTTGACAAAATAAAGTCTTTGATAAAACAACAAAATTACACTGACACCGGTACAGACAGTTTTCAATACCATTTGCCATATAGCTAGCATTTACTGCAACAACAAACACTACAAAAATTACTACAGCAACAATAATAACAATTACAAATACAAATACAACTACTACCACTACTACTACTACTACAACCATAACAATAGTCCACATAGCCCTCATATAATTACATTTATAATAAAAATAATTATAAGATATTTCTTTTATAAATTTTTCAAAAAAAAAAAATTAAAAATAAATTAAAATTTTTTAAAATGTATGCCACTAAGAATTTTTTTTTTTTTAATTTTAAACATTTTAATTGTAAATTATAAAAAAACATAAAGAAATTTGTAATGCCCAATTTTCTTTCTTCTATATCAAATATGGTCAAACTCCTAATAATTTTTAAAAATCCAGTCAAACTTATAACGACAGTTAAGGAGAGTTTTTAAAACTTTAAAGAGCTAAAATCTTGAACCAGTGTAATTAATATTTTAGAATACGCAATATTATATTTACTTAAAATATTGTAATCATTATTTTTTTAATAAATTATCAAAAATTGTATAAGTTAAATATATATAAAAAATACAATATAAAAAAGTAATCTAAGTTAAAAATATTAAAAAAAAAAAAAATTATTTAAAAATATAACAATAATAATTACAAATAACCATTAACAATAATAATATCAAAAACATTATGTAATTTAAAAATACTATTGAATTATTAAAAAAAAAAAAAAAATAATAATAATAATTAAAACATAATAATATAAAAAATCAACTAAACTATGAAACTATCAAAACGAACAAAAAATCAAGCAAAAGTGATATTTTTGGTGTACTACTGTACGTAATTTTTAATATTCGGGTAACTTAATGTGATTAAAAAAAAAGTAACATAAAAAACCAGAAAAATGTTCCCAAAAAAAAAAATCAAAACCGGCTTAAAACAAATTATTTAAAATAAAACTAAGAAAACGTTTATATAAAAAACACACATTGAAGAAAAAACAATTATTTAATGCAGAAATAATAATAATTTTATGTGTGTCATAACCACAATGAAGTCAAGTGTAAAAAATAAACAATTTTGTTAAAAAAATATACAAAACGAATATGTGCCTTAGCCTGGCCTTACAAGAAACAATAATGAATTAACTTTAGTTTAATAAAAAATAATAATAACTGAAATAGACAACACTGAGAAAAGAGAGAAAAGCTAAAAATTCAAAAATATTGGTATCAAATATGACCTGTGTATTAAAAAGGTAAGAAACAAATAATTTTTTTTTTTTTTTTTTATTAATTAATAATCATATAATTACAAATTATATACTATTACCCTAACCGAGCACTAGCTACTATGGCCTTCGGTGCGTTGTAGCGAAAACAGACCAGTGCCTCTGGTGGGAATCAAACCCACGACCCCCGCACTTATAAGCCAGCACGCTACCAACTAGCCTACCGGGGCGCACACAAATAATTTATTTATTATTATTATTATTAAGACATGTTTATAAACTTAGTCTATTTACAAAGGATTTCCATTCATTTCTGTCATTAGCTATATATCTTAACTGGTTAATTGTTTGGTTGGTCTTATATTCTATTGTTCTGCGCCATGTTGTCCTTGGTCTGCCTCTGGATCGACGACCTTGTGGGTTATATTGTAGAGCTGATTGCGCAATATCGTCTTCGTTCTTTCTTAAAGTGTGACCGAGCCAGCTATATTTTCTATTGATTATATCTTTATGTAAGGGTTGTTGTCCAGTAATTAGCCATAACCTTTCGTTGGAAATAGTACGTGGCCACCAAATCTTTAACATGGATCGTAGACAGCGGCTTACGAAGGTTTGAAGCTTTGCTATTATATTATTAGTGATGAACCAAGTTTCAGATCCGTAAAGTAAGATTGATTTTACGCATCGTCTATTTGTTATTTATTTTGAAGTACGTCTCATTATCTGTATTGATCCTCATAGTCTTAGTTTTTCCAGTGTTTATTTTGAGCCCAAGTTTTAGCGATTCATTTGATAATTTATCAATCTTTGCTTGCATGTCTGTGTACGTATTTCTTATTAGAACTGCATCGTCTGCGTATTCCAGATCTCCTAACTTATCAAACATTCTCCAATTTATGCCAGTTGGGTTAATATCCAGGGTTTCGAATACCATATCCAGAACTGTGATAAAGAGTAGTGGAGATAAAGCGCAGCCCTGACGAACGCCGCTGGTGGTGAAAAAAGGTGCATTTAAACTTCCATCATGAAAAACTCTGCAAGAAGTTCCATGGTAGCTATTTTTTAAAATGTTGATTATCTTTTCAGGTATTCCCCTCGATAGGAGAGCTTGCCATATATATTTTCGACTGAGCGCATCAAAGGCTTTTTCGTAATCTATAAATGCTAAGAATATATTCGGAGGACTGCTCTAATATAATTCTTGTAGTGCATACATGATCGATGCATGAGTTTCCTGCACGAAAGCCGGCTTGGTTTTTACGTATCATACTGTTCAAGTGCTCTGCTATTCTATTTAGTATAATTTTATTGAAGATTTGAGCAATAGTTGGAAGCAGTGAAATTCTTCTCCAGTTATCGCATTCCTTTTTGTCTTCTTTCTTTGGCAGCTTGACAATAATAGATTCTTTTCATTCTTGTGGTATAACCTCTTCCCTCCATATGCGCTGGAAGAGCGGGTAAAGTTTGTCGGAGACAACATCTGCACAAGCCTTATAACACTTTGCCGTAATGCCATCGTTCCCTGGCGTTTTTTCCATCTTTTAAAGAAGATATTGCGTATTTTATTTCATCTGGCGATGGATAATCAGTTAAAATAAAAGCATTTGTGGGGTGTCTTCTTGGTAATTCAAAATCGAGGACTTCGTTTTGAATAATATTTAAAGTTTTTTCAAAATGCTGTTTCCATGTTTTCAATTGATCATCTTTGGAAGTTATAAAGCATCCTTGTTCATCTTGTACGGGCGTTCGACTAATCGTTGTGGTTTTTCCGCTAAGAGTTCTTATAATTTTGTAGAGTTCCTTAGAATCACCCTTAATCGCAGCTGTTTGAGCATTTCTTCCCAGATTTTCGTAATATGCCTTCTTGTCTCTTTTTATTTGCTTTTTAATTTCCTTGGTTAGAATTTTGTATTAATGGTCATAATCTGTTTTTCGATCATCATTGTTTTCTCACAGCATTTTACATTTTACTTCCTTTCGTTCTTCTATGAGATTCCATGAGCTAATTGTCATCCATTCTGTGCGTTGATTCCGTTTACGTCCTAGTATTGTTTGGCAAGTATTTTGCATTTTGATCTTGAAACTCTTCCAGTACTCTTCAGTTGTTTCATAAGTGCTTAGCTCCATATTACTTATACTGTTTGTAAATTCTTGTTTAATTGAAATATTTTTTTAATTTAGTTACATCAAATCTGCTTGTTTGACATCGCTGTGTATTATTTTTGGGAAACAATTTGAGCTTAATTTCTGCGATTATAAGATAGTGATCGCTACCGATTTCCGCGCTTCGTTTGTTTCGAACGTCACATAAAATATTGCACCATTTTCTTGACACACAAATATGATCTATTTGACTTTCAAAGTTTCTTCTTGGTGATTTCCATGTCATCTTGTGGTTCCTTTTATGAGGAAACATTGATCCACCTATCTTCAAGTCGTAGTTCAAGCAGAGTTCTAACAAAAGTTCTCCATTCTAATTACGACAACCTAATGCATGCTTGCCGAGTACATCCTCATACCCATTGTTGTCATCTCCCAGTTGTGCGTTGAAGTCGCCAAGAAGTATAACAATGTCTTTGTTAGGTATTTTTATTAATCCGCTATTTAATTGGCTGTAAAAATTTTCTTTATCCGATGTATCTGTCTCCTCCGTAGGAGCGTAGCATTGTATTAATGTGATGTTGTTGTATTTTGTTCTTAAAGTTGCTGTGATGATCCTTTCAGATATTGCTTTTCCAATCGACCAATGCTTTATATGATCGGTTGCTAAAGAATATGCCAACCCATCTTACATGTGGGTCATCTTGGTTAGGCATGCCAGAATATATAAGCACATCGCCTTTTCTGTTACGTACTTTTCCACTCCCATTCCATCTCACTTCACTAAGACCACACACACTTATATTTAAACGCTCACATTCTCGTGTTAGTTCGGCAAATTTTCCAGCCTGATTTAACGTCCTGACATTCCATTGTGCAAATCGTATCCGTTTAACATTGCTATTGTTCGTCATCAAAAGGTTCCGTTCGTTTTTGTTTTTTATTTTGCTGTTTCTTGTAAATACTCGAATCGTTTAATATTCGGATATCGATGATAGATTGAACCAACTTTTTCTGCCGCATACGTAGGCCTCCGAACTTGACTCATGCTGGGTTGAAAATAATTTATAAAACAAACAATTTAAAGTCCAAACTCGCAATTTATGAGTATTTTTGGAATCCTCTTAACCCTGTAACGGGCAAACGCTGTTTTGCAATAAAATTCATACCATGTGTTCGTCTCGAAAATTAAATAATAAGTTCTACAAAAAATTTTATCGTTGCCTACTTTAGGCGATATAAACCAAAATAGTTTAAAGTGCATCTCGAAAACTAACGCATATAAAAGAGAAGTTTTGGACAAAAATTATTGCTCTTACCAAGAAATAACCACAAGCAAAAATTATTTTTTTGTGCTTCTACGCTGCGTTGCATAACTATAATTACAAATGATTTTTTTTTTTTCTAATATTACAAACAGTTTTTTCAAACTATACCTGTTTTTTAGAGTGTGATAACTGCTCTCTTGTTGTGTAACATTTAAGAGATTATTTAATTGATTTAAGAGAAAATTGTGTAATAATATTTTGTTAGTGTTTCATAACTGAAAACTCCATATAACTGCAAATAAAGAAGAATAGCAAATAAAGCAAAATTAAAGAATTATGTTTTATGCAATTTTAATCAATTTGATATAAAATTGCGTGTGCTTCATATATTAGTGATTTTGAAAAAAGTAAAATTTCAGCCTATTTAAAAAGTTGCTTAAGTTTTCGGGAAGTTGCTAGAAAAATAAACCGGTGCCATTTATTTAAAATAGCAACGAAAAATAATTTATTTTCTAACAAGACAATGCCTCAGTACATATAAGTCGTCAGACGATGGAATAGCTATCATCAAAAAATATAAGAGTATTGTAATGGCCCGCATGTTCTCTGGATCAAACCCCCATTGAGAATATTTGGGGAGTATGAACCCGTCGAGTTACGCATAAAACCGTCAATGAGAGAGCGTTTTTCATCGAAAAGCAGCAGTTATTGATGTGTGGAGATCTATAACGGTAGAACTGCGAATAAATCTGGTAGACAGTATGTCTGAACAAATTTTCGAGTTGATTCAAAAAAAGGAAATATTTTTCATAAATTTTTGTAAGTTTTGATATATTAAATTAAGTGTATTTATAGTTACACACAAAAAATAAAACCCCATTTCAATCACCAAAACCACCGATTCAATAACTTTAATTGCTGAAATTCCGCCAATAACGAAAATTGCTAATTCAATTAGATATTGATAGCTCTTTAATTGAATTGTTTTTCAAATAAATAATAACACATTTGATTAAAAAGTGATCAATATTGTATACCTTCTCAAAAAGCAAAAAACCATTGGATAAAGTGTTGTTTTCATACTAAATGTTTTTTATATCTTGAATTTTATAACATTAAATTTAAACCTGCATGTAACTCTCATTTAGTTAGGAGATTTATTTATACTTAATGTGAAGAAATTCACACATAAATTAGTTTTCTTCTTTTTATTGATTTTATTTATATGCTGAAATTAGAATTTTTGTTTAAAAAAAATGGTTACATTTTATTAAACAAAATTTAACTTTAAAAATTACATTATCAATTTTATGATAATGTTCTAGAAGAAATAAATCTTCAGATTTAAACTACTGAAATTAAATTATTGAACTTACTAAAGTAATAAACCAAATAAGAATTATTTAAATTAATTCAAAATATTTATTTCCAATATATAAAGATTTGTAAAAAAACAACTACATATAAAGGGTGTTCTTTATAAAGGCATAAAACTTTGAAATGGAATAAAACAAAGATGATTTTTTTTAAATTGACTCGAAATCTATTTTATTCGAAATCTATTATTCTGGCAATTTTCGATGACTTTTTCCAACATTTGTGGCCGTATATTGGCAATAACGCGGCGAATGTTGTCATCCAAATGGTCAATCGTTTCGACGCACAGTGGGTTCGATGGTACCCAAAGTGGCGATTAATTCATAAAAGCCAGTAGTCTTAAAATATTATATTTTTTTATTGATGAGTTATTATAAGCACATAAAAACACAGCATTTTAGAAAAAAAAAAGTTAAAAAAAAAAAAAAATTTTTAACCCAATTCCAATTTTATTTTTCAGAAAATCTCAAAAATGTATAAATTTATTTCAAAAAAGTCACAAAAGAGAATATTATAATTTTTTTAGTAATGAATAATCATAAATACATAAAAACACAGCTTTAAAAAAAAAAAAATTAAAGAAAACAATTTTTATAACTTGTTAAGCGTTTTTTGTTTTTCAGAAAAAACATGATCCACAATTTTCGCTGTAACTTTAAAATTAAAATAAATTTAAAGAATAAGTTAATAATATGTATTGCTATTCGTATAAATTTGTATCCAGTTTTTGCTTTCACTAAATTCAGAAGCTCTTAAACTCATTTGTATAGCATGAGTCAAAACTGGCAATAAAATACTATCTCTTATGCTTCTAGTTTTCTTTGATTTAGTTTTCGCACTGCAATCTTCGAATGAAAGTTCCTTGCGACCTCGTTTATTTGGTGGAGGAACAAATGAGATAGAAGCATTTAGCCATTCAGTATTTAATTCCAAAAACCGATCATGGTACCTTTTACATTTACTATAGAGTCATTCTATATGAAAACACCGAAAAAAATGAAAAATTGTTGCTGGACCATTTTGGATTTTGTTAAAATTTTGTGGAAATGTTCCTAAGGGTTCCCAGAACCAAAATCCAAGAGGATTTAATTTTTGCACACGGCACTACCGGTTCACGCAAAATAAAAAAACTAAAAAGTCTTGTTTTTGTGCGTAGTGGTTTGAGCTGTTAAAATTTTTCTGCTAGAGATATCTACATGATGAAGGCATCGTTTTAAAGCTGAAGGATTATAGTTTCTATCAAAAATATAAAATTTGACTTAATTCATACACCCGAAAAATAACGTGGTATTGAAAATAAGCACATTTGATTGGTTTTTTGTGTTTTTCAATGAACTTCAGTGTCGGCGCTAATGAATATAAAAGCATAATAATTCTCAGATACAAATTAGACATGTCGGAGAAAACAATTAAATTAAAATTTGCTCAATGTGGCAACTCGTTATGAAAAAATCGTTACTTGAAATTTTGAAATTTTGAAAATTTGCATATTTCAGGCTACAATTTGGTCATGTTTGTTAGCAGATACAAACTTGAAAATTACAGAGTACTTACTCGCTACTTTTAACTTTATAACACTTCAAGACCCGTTTAGTTATTTTCACTCCTCTCGGATTTACAGGGTTTTAAATTAAAGCCTTTTTGATTTTTTGTATGTATTTTTATACTTACCTCAATTGTTGTATACAGAGAAATCAAAATAAAAACAAATAGTATTATGAAGTAACAAAGAATAATTATGGACTAAAAAATATATTTAATAAATTCAGTAGATTTTTTATGTTAAAAAATGTTACAGTGGTGGCAGAAAATAGGCACATGGTATATTTTTATCATTTAAAGTAGAAAAGTTATAGTTTAAATGTGGGTAATTAAGAATCGTGGAATAAGTTTTATTTTATTTTAATAAAGTACTTGTTCTATAATATTCGGAGTTTCAAAGTTATCAGAAGCTGAAAACTTTCGTACTTTTAACTGACTGTGAGAAATCGGAGAGAAACTGTGGTAGTTTCTTGTATTTTTAATTGTGCAAACATCAATAAATCTTCTTGACAAAAAGTTTTCAATAGCATCAACATCAGAAATGGATACAAAAAAAAATTTTATACCAGGAATTTGGGTGGATATGATGATCCGCAGTTCGCTGTAGACTTGCTTTCCTTACAGTCCGCTTAATTGTACCTCCTGCTCCGTCACAAGGACTTTTGCCATGAGAAGTGGCAAAAAAGTGCTACTCTGCTTCTAAGCCGAAATCGTCTTTGTGATGACAAATGTTGATAAATTTTTTTTATTTCTGTATTGAGCTGCCGATCCATCGCTATAGTAATGGAAACATCAAAATCATCAAAATTCTGCGTCAGTACTTCATTTATATCATTCGAATTTACTTCTGACTTATTTTTTTTAATTCTTCGATACAACGTGAACAAATTGCTTGGCCGGGTATAAGATCTACATTTTTATTTACATCACAAAAATTTACTGTTATTTCTTTCAACGATTTACGAATTGTGTTTTATGAACTTTTATTGGATCGCAACACTTCTTTCCGAATGCGTGAAAATAATACTTTATATATTTTTAATAATGATATGTGCAAATATTAACAATTTATATAATTTGTAGTCGTTTATTTAATACAAATTTATCATTTTCATTTAATTCATCTTTACTCATTAATTCCGATGATCGCGAATACATAAAGTTATGACAGTCTTCTTGTACAAACAAGCCTATCGAGCATTCCATTGTTTTCAATTTTTTTTTTCACTAAGCACAGCACGTTGTGGATCGATTGAAAAATACCAAAAACTAAATGATTGATTTTTCACAAGCAACTAAGCAAATATCGCCGCCTACTTAGTGAAGCTATGTAATTTTTTTACAATTAGAATTAAATATACCTTTAACTTTATAACACTTCAAGGCCCGTTTTGTTATTTCCACTGCTTTTGAACTCACAGGTGTTTAAAGAAAAGCTAAAATAAAGAAATTGTTTACTTTACATGAAGTATGTTCTCTTCATGTGCGTATTTTCTGCCACCACTGTAAAATTGTTTAACATAAAAAATCTACTGAATTTATTAAATATATTTTTTAGTCCATAATTATTCTTTGTTACTTCATAATACTACTTGTTTGCTCTGTATATAATAATTGAGGAAAGTATAAAAATACATACAAAAAATCAAATAGGCTTTTCTTTAAAACACTGTAAGTCCGAGAGGAGTGAAAATAACTAAACGGGTCTTGAAGTGTTATAAAGTTAAAAGTAGCGAGTAAGTACTCTGTAATTTTCAAGTTTGTATCTTCTAACAAACATGCCCAAATTGTAGCCTGAAATATGCAAATTTTCAAAATTTCAAGTAACGATTTTTTCATAACGAGTTGCCAGATTGAGCCAATTTTATTTTTTTTGTTTTCTCCGACATGTCTAATTTGTATCTGAGAATTATTATGCTTTTATATTCATTAGCGCCGACACTGAAGTTCATTGAAAAACACAAAAAACCAATCAAATATGCTTATTTTCAATACCATGTTATTTTTCGGGTGTATGAATTAAGTCAAATTTTATATTTTTGATAGAAACTATAATCCTTCAGCTTTAAAACGATGCCTTCATCATGTAGATATCTCTAGCAGAAAAACAGCTCAAACCACTACTCACAAAAACAAGAATTTTTATTTTTTTTATTTTTATTTTGCGTGAACCGGTAGTGCCGTGTGCAAAAATTAAATCCTCTTGGATTTTGGGTTTTCAGACCCTAAATATCATTTCCAGTTAGTTTGAGTAAAATCTAAGATATGCCAGCTTTGCCGATTTGGTGATTTCATACAGAATAACTCCATAGCTACTTCTTTGTGATATTTATATGAATTGTAATTACATATTTTTTTAATAAATCATTATTCATTCATTCATTTATATCATATTAATTCTATTTAAAATTAAGAACAACTCAAATAATATTTAATTGATGTTTCAGAATTTTAAAAAATTTCTCGTAGATTTTGAGTTTTAAAAAAATTGACTTGCGAATGATATTTTCTATATTTCAAATCATAAGTAAAAATTTTAATTTATGGTTTCATTATTTTTCCGTAAAAAGGAAACATTTATTTTCACAAAGCTTATGAATTAATGATGGTCTATGAAACATTTGTCATGCATGTTTATGAAACTCTTCATATATTTATAAAAACTTCATAAATATGATGAATAATTGATGACAAACGATTTATGAAACAATTTCATCAATTTGATGAAATTTTTTCCCTGAGTGTACATACAAAGCGTCAAAATTTTAACTTAAACTGCGAATGCCACAGCCAGAGGGCGTAATAAATGTAGGAAAACTTCAGAAAAAGCTTATAGAGACACCATTACATCTTTCTACAATGAGCACAAATCATTTAATTATTGGTTTGTGGAGGTATGTATAATAGTAAGAAGAATAATTATTGCATAAAGCCACTTATTGTTATGCATTAGTTTTTGAGATTCACGTAAAACCTTTTTTGGCCCATATCGTCCAAGTATTGTTTATTTTTCGTACCGAAAACGTGATATAAATTTCATTTGCAAAAAAGCTTAGGCCTGTTAGAGGGTTAAAACTTTAATACTATTTTTGACTGATTTGACATTTCAGACCTGACCGATATACAATTGTTGGTCAATACAATTGAAATAATTTAACAAAATTAATTGAGATTACTCTGACAACTCAACCGACGGTAGTATTACATTGATTTTCGCACTAAATCTTAATACTATTTCCATTCTCTTTGTGATAGCAAAAAAGAAACTGTCACAAATACCTGGCTAGGACTATTGGTAATGCATGTGTTACATACATACAGCCAAGAACCGTGAGTAATATGGCGAACGAATGAATGCACATTTCAAATGCATTGAAATAAAAAACGAAATAACAAACTTTACGCCAATAACAAAAAACATCATCTAATGGTTTGTAGAACATCATATACCTACTCTTCTAAACGCGTACAGTTAGAAAATACTAAATATTTAGTCCTTAGGTGCAACTTTATAAGCAAAAAACTACATCGTTTTACGAACTACATGCTAGGAAACACGAGGAAATGCACAAGGCAAGACGAATGAGAAAGTAAGAAATCTTAAAGAAAATAACAAGAAGCAATTGATGATGGTAATGATGATGATGATGATAATGATGTAGAAACGACTCGACACGTTAAACAAAAGACCACCATATAATATTTATACTTTAGACTTAAAACAAACTAAATTAGTTTGTTGTCAACTTTCGCAGAAGTATCTCCGAGTATCTCTAGTAATAAATCCGCTAAAACCATTAACTACCAGTGACTTAAAAGAAATATACGAAAAAATTGTTAAGAAAAACGAAAACCAAACAAAAATACCAATATACATATTAAGAAAAAATAACAATTTTAATATATTGTCAAAAAAGTGAAATTATTTTTGTTAATTGCGAATAAAAACCAACTTCGGTTTAGTGTCAAAACATAAAATTGTATATTATACGGCATTATGTCAAGATTTAATAATAAACTTAAACTACAACGAGTATATCCTTTAACTAGCATGTGCCAATCATTATCGGTACCAATCAGACAATATTATCTTTATGTAAGCAACAACATTGCTTTCCTCAAACATGAATACATGCATACACATTTTTGGCGCCAAAACCTAATTCAAATGCTTGACTACAGCACCATCCAACAAAATTTAACTATTGATTGTACATTAGACTGGCCCACGTTTGTATGGAGAAATAAAAGTATATTCTGATTCTTTCGCCACAAGCTTGCTTTTGTTCATTTTATCAAAATATACGTAGTATATAATAAAAATTGGCTCAGTCGGATGATATTTAGAGGTCGCTATTAAATGCGACTTTTGGGTTTCGTCTCTTATATTACGTGCAATTACTAGTGTTTCGGTGTTATTGTATTTGGTTTATTCACACTCAGAAATATAACTGCGCATTCTTGTTTTACTGTGTAGTTATAAAATTTGGTTGTTGTTAATACTGTTCCCAATCTTTCATATGATCTTAACTACACTCAGCAAATTAAGAAGGTAGTAAAGACTAGCAACGACAGTTAAAATGACTACAATGTAGTCAAAAAGGCAATGAGTGTATTTGTCATAAAAATGGCTAACTATGTAGTAGTTTTCAACTATTGATAAAGCAACTACAATGCTAGCAAAAACATAAAACGAGTACATAAGTTGAAAAAACTACTGTTTTTAACAGTTATTTTTCCGGTATTTTAAAAATATTTGGTTAATAAATGTGCAACATTTACAAGTAAATTCGGGTTTTTCTCAGTTTTTACTAAATATATTTTACTATTTTTGCACAATTTATCATCATTTTGCAATCGATCAAAGCATTTTTTTGCATAAGCAAATAGACAAATCTGACATATTATTTCGTGGAAAAAGAAAGTGCGGTTCATGAAAAACGCGAAATGTATCAAAAATTTATATGATTTCATAGAGAAAAGGGATGACCTATGAGCTCATGTTTTAGTATTATAAAAAATGTTTATGTTTGCGAAAGTTATTTTAACAAATGCTTTCAGTACAGTGAATGTCTACAAAATAATTTAAAATTTTATTTTAAAACTCATTCAAAGTTTTACATTTATATTATGAATTTGTCTTCAAAAAAGCTTTCATTTTACTTCAAAATAGTACAAAATAATCTACAAAACCCAAAATATTGTAATTTAGTAAACTCACTTAGTAACCTCTAAACATGAGATTGGATTTTTATTCTCTACAACATATCCAAAGCTCATTAAGATCTGCTGGTCCGAGTTGAAATATCTCCCTTGTGAGGTGATTTACAAAATTCCATGTTCATCCCAGTGTGCATCACAGTGTTTCACAAATTACAAAAAAATTAGGTTAAGTGAGGCGTTGTGATTTAAGAAAGTTTTTAATTCTTAAAATTTATTTTTGGGATTTTCTAAGAATATATAAAAATTGGGTTTTTCGGCAATTGATCACGGTGCGGAAGGTTTTTGTTTTAAAATAGCCCAAACAAATTATTTTCACTAATAACAGAATATTTAGCATCACATAGCGATAGGGCCAACATTTTTTTATACCCCTAATATATAGTGCACGCATAATTTCTTTTACAGGAAATGTGTCGAATAAAGTGGATAAAAACAATAAAACTGACGAAAACTAACCAAAAATAAAAACAACGTAATAATTGTAAAGATAGAACGGCCAATACAAGACAGAAACATTTAAAAAATAATCCACGCTGGGTCAACAACAACAGCTTACAGTGCAGCAGCAACAGCATTACACTACTTCCCGGAAGAGCCAACAACGCTCCGTTGTAGAGCACAAAACCGAAGAGGGCAGACAGCTGGCCAATAGGTCGCACCCTATCGAGAATTGCGAGTTGTTAAGCGCTCACTCAAAAGTGGATCAGTGGCTGTTGCAGCACTTTAAACGAACTGGTAAAACTCCCGCTAACAATTTTTGCCCAGTTGCAGCGCCTATAAAGCCGATTTCGTCAAACGGTAGCAGCAGCAGCACAAGTAGCTGTTGCAGCCCAACTACAAACACGTTAAACATATTCAATCCAAGAATAAAAGCACTTGAGGTTTGTACGTTAAGTCACGCTGCTGCCATACCGAATGTAGCAGCTATTAATATACCGCAAGTTGCGCTGACGACTCGTCAAGGATATACCCAAACTACGTCACCATCGGCGACAAACGTTGCCGCCGATGTTTCAATGACTACAACCGATTTGCAGCAGCACGATCATTTAACACAACCAACTCAACTTATTCATATTAGGCAGCACTTGCATGCATCTCCTCCGCAAACACACACGCCTTTATATCACTATCAGCAACATCAAACGCAAGCCGCGCTTTATCCGCATCATCTTAAAATGGATGCTGAATTTTGGCAACAAACTCGAGGAGCACCATTTGGTTTGCATTCTGCTTTAGCAGCAAATCATATGCATCATTCTCAAGCGGTTCAAACGAATATGCAGCAACATGAGCAGCCCCAACATCATTTGGCAGAACATCCATCTACAGTACCGCCTCAACACTTGACACCAACTTCGACAGGACAAAATACACACGACGATTTAACGGCAATGACAGAGCAACAACAGCAAAATCTTCATCACCACCAACAGCAGCATCTCCATAATGAACAACTTCAACCACATACGCATTCAGCACCTTTGAGAACAGATCAAAGTCATCATTTACTTTTTAATGCAGCCGCTGCAGCAGCTGCTGCTGCTCATCTTAGTGGTGTAGTTAAATCAAATGAATTGTCTTCCACGACCAATGATGATGATAAAATTATTAACAACAATAATATTGCCAATAACAACAACAACACTAATAATGAACAATCTATTATAACCAAACAAGACCCTCAGGCCACAAATGCCAACAACAGCAATGGTAGTGGTGTTTATGCTGACAATATGACTAACAATATTGCCCATACCCAACATGCAGTTAGTGAACAACAACACCAGCAACAATTGCAGCACTCACATTCACACCAGCAACATAGACAACAACACCACCAAGAACTAAAATTCGAACAAGGAAGTGTTCCTAGTCCTGAAGCACTTCCGCTCGAAGCATTGCATCAACAATTGCAACAACAAATGCAACAAAAACAGCCCAACGATTCCTTCAGGACCCTAAACAGCGACACTACATACAACCCAGAAAATCATTCTTACCATCAACATCATCTAACAACACAGAATCAACAACAAGTATCTGCTGTTGAGGGCTCATCGCTTGATCGACAACAGCAAGTGCTACCAGTAACGACAACAGCAACTAAACCAAGAGCTGCCTCCAGTCCTCTACAGCTGACATCTTTAGTTCATCACCAAACACCCGCCGCCTCGCCTCAACCCTCATTAACTTCACTATCTGGAGGTAGTTCTACACCGGATCTTAAGTTTAATAGTGAAAACAACAATAAATTACCCCAGGATTTGCAGGTGAGAATTTCAAGTGTTCATATTAACAATAAACATTGGGGGGGGGGGGGGGGGGGGCAATGCAAATTGAACTTTATATTTTCTTTGATTCCCAGGGTGAGCAAAACTTTTACGATATCTCAAAAATTGTTTGAGCTATTTCAAAAATGTTTTTCAATTGGCGTCCTGCATACTTTTACAAACAATGTGTCAATTATTACTTAGATGTTTTTTTATTTGTTCCGAAACTTGGGCCTCTAGGCGCAAGGCTTACGATTTGGACAAAATTTTCACCATATGAACTTTAGACAAAAAATCTGCTTCGTTAAAACTTATACAAAATTTCTCTTCATAAATTGTATTGTGACCCTAATAAACATAATACATGTTAGGGTGGATTACAAAACCCAAATGATCAAATTTAGATAACGGTGGTAAAGTTGAGAGAGACAAGACGTTACAAATATTTTCATGATCAACTTGCAAGTACAGAACTTAATGAAATATAATTTGTTTGCGTTAGGCCAAACAAACAAATTTGTGAATTAACTATTTTTACTTTCAGATTACATTTTTTGATGTTCTTAAAAGCAATAGAAAACAATTGTTCGCTAC
Organism: Delia radicum; assembly: GCA_021234595.1. NCBI lineage: Eukaryota > Metazoa > Arthropoda > Insecta > Diptera > Anthomyiidae > Delia > Delia radicum. The sequence goes on from CM037856.1 coordinate 2,603,599, forward strand.
TTTTTAGCCGCATTTTTAGATAACCCAAGAATAAAAAACGGTTAAACTGCAATTTAACCATGTTGTACACACTTTTCCTGCTTCATGTTAAAGTGACAGGTGTCTTTTATATCAAGAGAGTGGTCCGTAGGCAGTTCACATAACATTCTTGCAAGGTACACACTCCAGTGTATTAATTTTTAAATAAATATAAAAATGTTGATAATGCAATAAAAAAATGTTGTTTAAATGTGTTCATTAGGATATTGGTCATTGAAAAAAATTATTATGTGGATCAATTGTTGTTTGTTGCGATATTTGTTAAGAAATTCCGATTTTTTAACGAACATTTATTTCCGAAAAGGGACGTTTAGTGTATCCCATAAACTAAGAGAGCCATAATCTCGATATGTGGCATGTACCTTTATCTAATGATCAAGTATTCGAATATTTTAGTGGTAAAACTGGGCAGAGAAGTTTCAAAAATTCGATTTTCCCCATTTTTTTTTCCCGTTCCCATTTTTACTTGGTAGGAGAGGGAGGCGGCAAACATGTAAACATTTTTCGTTTTTTTTTAAGAACCCATAACAAGAATCTAAAATCAAAATATAAATATAAATATATCCACAAACAAAAAGTCGGTAGTGAAAGGGTTAAGTCTGTGAGTGGTTTTACTTTTGGCTTTCAGTTATCGTAAAATAATTAAGGAAATTTTTACTTACAGTAATAATTATCAGCATAGTTTTAAACGGCTACCGGAATTTTAATTTTTCCTACGCTTTTTACATATCTTAATGATTTTTATAGCTTTAGTGAAAAGGTCTACAGCTTTTATTAACAAAAAATCTTACCATTAATAAATGTTATACTGTGTTCTGTTACAGTAAAATCAGCATAAGACGCATTCTGGGTTTCAATAATAATAATAAAAAATGTTGAATAAAAAAAAACTGAAGCTGCGCTGACGAAAAAACATGCTTTTTTCATTATATCCGTGATGGTAGTGTCCAAAGTACATCAAAAACTATATTACTCCTGACCGAAAAACAGTAATGAGGAACACGAGCTAATTTGAAGCCTTAGCTTTTAAATTAAATTTGATTTTCGTTCACATATTTTGAATGGTAGGAGGGGGTGAGGGCATGCATGTAAACCTTTTTCTTTTTTATATAAGAACCCCTAACAAGAATCTAAAGTCAAAATATACATTCCCACAAAAAAAATGTCGGTAGTAAAAGGTCTGTGAGTGGATTTACTTCTGGCAATAATTATCAGCATTGGTTTAAAATGGCTATCGAAATTTTAATTTAAAAAAAAATTTAACTAGTGGCGTTTTCTTTTCTGACAAAAAAATGTTGCATTTTTATAAGTGACATTTAAATAATGTTGTCATAACCCTCTTAATATGTTGCCATATTCATAGTCACAATAAAACATGAATTTATACAAAAAATGCTGCCCTGCTTTAGAACAGCTGATTTGTGTATAAAAGAAAACAAGTTGAAAAATAAAAAAGCGGCAAATTGCAAATTGGCATTCAAATTGTTTTTAATTAATTATTTTTTTTTATTTAAAATGGATTCAGGAATTGATGCAAGCACAATATTTCGCTCCTGCAGAACACACATTTCCTCTTCATCTGATGATGAGGAAGAATCCATTAGTACCCCAACAACATTGTTTACGCATATCACTACAGCAGCTTTTTCCATTTTTAGCAATTTAAATGTATATTTTTTAAAATTATTATAATTTATAAAACAAAATTTGTTAATTTTCGTCTTTAAATATTTTTTTTTTTCAAAACAAAACTATAAAATCAGCTGTTTTATAGTGCAACATTTTCACCCCATCATTTTATAAAGCGTGAAAATGGCAACATTTTTGCATGTTAATAGGGCGACATATTTTTAAAAGAACATGATTCCTTTTTAAAGTGCTGTCAATTTTTTAGAAAAGAACACAAAAAGTGCAATTTTTTAGAAAGGGCAAACAAAATGTTACATTTTTTGCCAGAAAAGAAAACGCCATTAGATAATCTCCTATACAATATAAACAAAAAACATGCTTATGGTGGTAATATATCTCTTATAACTAAAAAGATATTTGATGATAAAAATGAAAATGCCAATTTTTTGCCTTGACTTTTTTTTGTTTGTGGTCAATATCTTTTTTGTTACCAAAACAAATTAAAAAAAAAAAGAATTCTGAGCTTTACTAACATATTCAGAAACAAACTTCAGAAAAGATTTTTAAATTATCTTAAAAAGTTTAGCGGTTAAAAATGCTCAAAGTCAATGTTTTAAAAAACTCTCTAATTTGATTTATGTCTGTGCATGTCATTCTACATCCAGTATTGGTCGAAATTGTTAAATTTGTAAACGAAAATTGTAATGCAAGTATGCCCACCAAATATTTTTCAAACTTATCTTTATTGTTTTAAATTAACGACACTTTGAGCTATAAAAATTGTAAAAATCATTTTAAAGTTTTAAAGGGCCAATTAGAGTAAAACATTTTTTTATATAATGCTTGTTTTTCGGCAAAAGTTTTAAAAAAAAATTTTAAATATTACATTTTTTTATAAATTTTCTACTATAAATTTTACGTTACGTCGATTATATTCTTTGAATCTTTATCTACCAATTCATGTAAAAAAGCGCGTTGCGCATGCACTATTGATGTCCAATATATTGTATTGTGCTGAAGTTTTTACAGGTGTAAAGGGTCGGGTAATGCGTAGATACAACCTTCTTTTCAATCGAATTATTCGATTTGTGTACAACCTTAAATATCGTGATCATGTTTCAGATTATGTAGTAGACTTTCTAGGATGCAGTTTTAAAAGTTTTATACATACGCGATTGTTGATACATTTTTATAAAGTTTTTAGGTCTAAATGTCCGGAATATTTACTAGAACATTTTGTATTTTCAAGGTCTTTAAGAAACCCTCAATTGAAGTATCCTATACATAATACATCAATTCTTCAACGATCTTTTCAGTACAGGGTAGCTGAAATTTGGAATTCGTTGCCCCTATTACTTAGAAAATTTGACTTTTCTGTCAATGTATTTAGGGCCAAGCTTAGAGAATATGCCTGCTATAACAATGTTTAAACCTGTTTAAACCTTTCTAAACCTTTTTATTCACAAATTTATTAAATTTGTTAGTATACATCTGATATTTGAACGCAACTATATTCATTAGGGACATTTTTTTGAGAAGGATAAATGAGGAGTATTATATACGTTTGTGTCTATTATTATATATTTTTTTTATTTTTTGTTACTTTTAAAAACTGTTTAATTTAAAATTTATTAATTTAAATATAATATATAGTTTTTCTATTCTTTCTTTTAACTTCTAAAGTTTTTATTCTTTTATAATAATATACTATTTTATATTAATTATATTGTTGAATTTATAGTTTTTTTTTTTTATTTATATAATACAGTAGTCTTGTGTAGTAGATATTTTTTAGTTATATATGGCCCTCTGGGCTCGGTTATTTAAAAGAATAATAAAAAAAAAAAAAAAAAAAAAAAAAAAAAAGAAGTTTTTACCTATTCATCGATATATAATATGTATTATGTCTTTAATCTCGTAAAAGGTTAATATATTGCATTTGAAAGTTAAACCTCAAGCAAAACCTCTTTCTTAAACAAAGCCAAACAGTGCAGGTGCAGTGCATAAAAATGTAATTTTACGTGTTTTTTTTTTGCCTCTTAATACATTTTGAAAAAAATATATATATCATTCAGAAACCACAAATTTACCTGAAAGAATTCTGTCAATGAAAATGGAACCTGAAAATATGTCTGTTGGAGAGGGTTGGATAAGACCAAAAGCAAACCCATGGCACTCAGACAGCAAATTGTGCAATACAAAATACGAAAACATTATAGTTAGGTAATACCATTAAAAAAACGTAAAAACAATTTTAATTTTCAGATACCACAGTTTCAATGTAACGTTTTCTTTATACTATTTACAAAACTATATTATTTATTTTCTACAAAAAAGTCTAAAATATCAAAACTTAGAAGATTATTAATTTTGGTTGCTTCGGTGTAGTTCTTTTCAATTTCTGTGCATATCTTTGGAAACCATTTTTTTCATATGTTGTACAATACTGGATCCGATGACAACGATAAGTGATGCATTACATCTGAATTTTGAGCTAATTTCGTGTGTTAAAAAGTCTATATTATTTTACATCTCGGTTAATTGCTTCTAAAAAACACGCAAAATAACATTTTTATGCATACACCTCCACTACGTGAATATGTTTAAGAAAGAGGATTGCTTGAGGTTTAACTTTCAAATGCAATATAATAATCTTTAACAAGACTGAAGATATATCAATGAATAGGTAAATACTTTTTCTTTTTGAAAACTTTTGAAAAAAATTTAATAATTAAAAATTTTTTGCCGAAAAACTAGCAAGAATAAAAAAATGTTTTTCAAGAATTACCTTTTAAAACTTTGAAGTTACATTAGTTTTTACCTATTAATAATATTGAAATGATTTTTAACAATTTTTATAGCTCAAAGTGTCGTTAATTTAAAAGAATAAAGATAAGTTAAAAAAATATTTTTTAGATATGATTTTTAAAGATAAAAGTTAGTATCATTAAAAATAACTTTTTCACAAAATCAGCTCTCTAGCTCTGAATTATGCATAGGACCAGTTTCTTTTGTTGAGGAGTTGCTCAAAACATATGGACCTATTACTATTTCAAATTGAAAAAAAAAAAAAAATCAAAATCCACAGGCAAAATGTTGGGCACACATTTGCTGAGTAAGATTTTCGTTTAAAAATTTACAATTTTCGACCGATGCTGGGTGTAGAGTGTATGTCCAGAAATAAATAATATTACATTCACACACACAGAGAAATAAAGTGCCAACCGAATTGAAAAGTGTATTTCAATGGTAACAACTTGTAAACTCAGTTAGTGCAACGACATTTACCATAGAGTTCTCCATATTTTGTTGTTGGAACTAAAATTCAGTTGAACTAACCGAAATTTGTTGTGAAAACTAATGATCAGTTGTACCACTTGATTGAAATTCGTAATAACCGAATTTGAGTCCTACACTCAGGGAACTTCTGCTTTAAAAATATGTAGTAGTTTGGGTTGTAATACAGTTTCTTTATTTTTAATGTAAATGTCAGTCATTTGTAGAACAAATAACATTTTTAACTAACCTTGTAGTTTATTTAAAAAAACAACTCACATCAAATGACTGTTTTATGATTTTACATTCATTTTTTACAGTTGTTTTTTTATTATTTAAAAAAATAAAAATAAATAAATGTTTGTTTATTTTTTACTAGAATGTGGTTCATTTTTACTACAATTGTTAGTCATTTTTTGAACATTAAAACACAAATGACAATGTTAGTTGAATTTACTGTAATGTAAGTTGTCCTTTCTTTAAGTGAAATTTCATTTGTTTTTGACTACAATTGCTGTCGTCTTTACCAACATAACATCCTAAGTGTAGTAACTAAATTTCAGTTGGCAAATAGTTAAATTTTTCTATGTGCTGCCTTTATTAAAGTCCATTTTTTTATAAACGGTTAAAAAATAATAATAATTATTAACAAAGTTCTGACAAAAACGTAAATTAATTAAGGTACATTTTCGCAGAAAATTGCCGATTTTTAAAGAGTTTGACTTTGAGCATTGTTCACCGCTAAATTATTCACAATAATTTATAAATCTTTTGTGTAGTTTGTTTCGAAATGTGTTTGTAATCTCACAAATTTTATTTATTTTTTTTTTGATTGTTGGCCGAAAACAAATATTGTCAATGCAAAAAATTAACATTTTAATTTTTAACATCAAATATCTTTTTGGTTATAGATATATTTACCATTTATATTTTATTTATTTTGTATAGGCGATTATCTCAGTCAAATTAATTTTCAAATCGGTTCACATTTGCTAAAGTAGCAAGCACAGGGTGTCTCAAATGACAATATTCTAAAAGCCTAGTTCCTCCCTTATAACACCTCCAATTTTTATGTTAATGGGGCCAGTGGTATAGAAGTTCTATACTTATTACCACTTTTTTTAGACACAGCACTGTCCGTTGTTTTACCATGAAAACGTATAGAAGAAGTAGGCGGAATGAAATTTACCAAAACGAATATATTTATTATCGTTTTTTTAATTGAATGTAGTCACATATTCTCCAGTTTCAGGTTAAAACCCAAACGGACATTTTCGTTTTGTTATCACTACCAAAAGTTTTCAGAGCATAATTTTAAACACAAAGTATGGGGTAACCCCTAAGCAAAGTAAAAAGCTTTACTTAGCGATGCCGTCTTCGAAAATATCACAGAAAAGAAAAATCCTTAAGCCGGACCGGTGACATGACATAATTCCAACGAGTATTATTCCGATTTCCCCACACTGGATGTTGGGTTTATATCCGAAATATTTCAGTGAAAATATTATTAGAAAATTTATAAAAGTATCGGATTAGGGTCATAATTCCTTTACTATATTGAAATTCTGCATGAGCAAATTAAAGGTTTTATTAGTGGCCTGCATTCGGTAGGACTTTTTTCCTCTGGAGTATGTTGAACTTTTCCTGTATATTCCAATAATTATAACCACAATTTTCTATTTTGGGGTTAATGTCTGTTGGGATAATATAATCACAAAACCGTATATTCGGATACTGTCCGACATACTATATTTTTCTGTAGGGTTTGTGCAGAGAAGCCACAAAGTTGTTTACTACTTCTGCACTCAGGGAGAAGTAGTATCTGCTGTGAATAATTGCAGTTGTTTGAGTAGAAATTTAGTAGTTTCAAGTGAAAAACCAGTAATTTGTAGAAGAAATTGAATTGTTTACTACATTTGTGGGTCATTAAAAAAACAAACCACAAGAAATTACTGTACTATGAATTTACATTCATTTTATGCAGTTGTTTTTTATATTTTAATAAAAAAAAAAATTAAAACAAATGAACGTTAGTCCATTTTTTGTTACATGTGTGATTAATTTTTACTGCATTTGTGGTTCATTCGATCAACAGTCAAAAACAAATGACAATGTTATTTGAATTTAATGAAATGTTAGTGCTCCTGTTTTCAAGTAAAATTTCATCTATTTTTAACAACATTTGGTGTGGGGTTTACCTACAATGTATTTAAAACCTAAAAAATAAACTTAGGTAATAATTTCGAAAAAAAGTATTTCTTGTCTGTTTGTATATGTTTAAAGGGTAAGTTAGTTAACGCAGATAGGGTAGGCTGTGGCTATTAGTCGGCGGCTTGCAGCTCTGATTGTCACAAAAAAATCATCGGCCTTAATCATTAAATCAAAAAAGGGATAATTTATTTTGGAAATATGAAATGTTAAAATAAAATTCATTGAAAGAAAAAGTCTCCCAGTTTTAACTATTATATCGCTAAACTTTTCTTCTCAATGGAGAAATTTCAGTTAAAACTAGCATCATAAAAATAAAAAAAGTAAAGATTTTCATTAAATTTAAGAAATGTTCCATTTACTTTGTATACACTCATAGAAATAAATCTGCACAAATTGGAGGAAAAACTGCTAAAATTTAGTTGAAAATGACCTTGCAGAAAAAACTACTAAATTTAGCAGATATTTTTTCTAAATATTAATCAAATAAGAACAGCAAAAATAAATCTGTTAACTTTACAAAATTTTAGTTATAGTCGATATGAATTTTAGTTAATTGAAAATAGCATTTTACTCTGTAAAATTAGCAAAAATTTTACTAAATATTTGTAGACTCAAAATAGCAAACAAAAACTGTAATATTAACAAAATTATTGCTATATTTACCACAAATTTAGTAGAATTCAAGTAACAGTTTATTTTGCTAATCTAAAAAAATGTAGATTGCTGATTTCATAAGGAAAGACTTAAAAAAACTTTAAATATTTCACATTTTTTTATAATTTTTTTTGTCTACTAATATTTAGTAAATGTTTTTGCTGATTTTAGCAGATTATAAATATTTCTCAATTCAACAGCTTTATTTTTTGCTATTCTTATATTACTAATATTTATTAAAAAAAACTGCTAATTTTAGTAGTTTTTTCTGCAAGGTCATTTTTAATTTTTAGCGTCTTTTTGCTATTTTTACATGTTTATTTATATTATTCAGTCAGAATCGTCGAATAAAATTCTCTCTGTGTGATGAAAAATATTTCATCTTAAACAAATTTTACTGCCAGTGCTGCCAAAACATATGTTTGAAAAATCGTAAATTTTTGTGAAAAAAATCGTCATTGTTTTCAATAAAAAAGTGGAAATCACTTTATTTGTAATAATTTTACCAGTTTCTTTCCCTTTATTGCAACAGATCCTTTAAAAATGGTAATATCTTCAACCTATATAGATTTTTTTGTTAATATTATGGTGGTTGAGTTTTAACGTTTATTTAGCTGGAATCAAAAACGTTGCAAATCACTTTATTAGTAATTTCGAAGCTAAAAAGATTTATATCCTTTAAAAATTAACATTTTTGGATTTGTCTACCAAAAATATATGAAAAATCCTTTCGTTTTTCGTTGTTTTTAAAGAAAATTTAGATTATTTTACTAAAATCTTTCAAAATATCAAAATTTTTAAAAATCGTCATTCTCCACACAATAAATTTTGTAAAATCTTCAATCGTCATTTTATTATATTTTACTCTAAAAATCGTCAAAGTTGGCAACTGGTACTTACATATATTTCTAATTAGAAGTTTGGGAAATTCTTATGTTTCAATTCTTAACGTTTTTTAATGTTTTTCTCTTTTTTTGTCTAAGAAATAAAACGCGTAATGAGGGTTAATGTTCTTTCATCTAGCTTTCTCTTAAGTTGTAAAGAGAATATTGTATTGTAAAAAGAATTTATACTTTAGTATTTCAGCTAGTTTTTTAGAGTTAGTTTATGCTCTTTGTTATTTATTTACGATTTAAGGGGTAAGAGGTTTCTTAATATGTGTGTGTTGGATGTAAGAAGGGGTGCTTCTCTATTTCATGATAATGATGATGATGACGATGAAAGGGGACTGTAAGAGTTTTTGTTTTAGAACCATACACATATTCCTTGTGTGTTAGTTTCCTTTCTTTTTTTTTGTAAATTTTTAACCCTTTTCTTAGTCTCTCTGTGTTAATTTTTCGAATTTGTTAGAGTAATTGTAAAAAATTAAACGAAACTAAGTCTAAAGGAAGAAATGTAAATGTATGTTAGTGTAGGTTTGCTAGTTGTGTATAGTGTCGAGAAGTGAAGAGGAAGGGGATGTTTCTTGTTCTTGTACAATTTATACGTCTTAATAGGAAATACAACAACAACAAAAATGTATGTTATGCATATACAACACGACGTGAATTGAAAATAATTTTCTCCTGTTAATGTTATGTTGTATACCGTCATTTCAACTTCTTCTGGCGTTAATATAAAAATTGTAGATTTTAGATGCGTGTGTGTAAGTGTATACAAAGTTATAAAGGTATATAGATACCATTTTTTTTTTATTATAATTTTGTATTTTTTGTGTGTGTGTGTTTTTTTTTTTAATTTTTTATTTCGCGCATTATTTCTTGAGAAGAAGACGCAGCTTTTTCAAAGACGTTTGTTGTCCCGTTTGAGGATAATATTACTTAACTATTACCGGCAGAAGTTTTAAGGACATCAAACAGTAAAGATGTTTAAATACGCGTTAAAAAATTAGAAAAAAAACAGAAACAACACAAAACTTAAAAAAAGAAAAACAGAAAACCTAAATCAAAATAATGACAGTAGTTTTAATAAATTAAAATTTGTATTAAACCAAATAATAGTGATATAAAATGTGTTGGAAAATATAACAAAAAAAAATTTATTTGTTTAAATAACAATAACAAAATTGAATACGAATCACAATAATAATTAAATTATTAAAAAAAAAAAAACGTATTGACATAAAAAGTTTATAAAACTTGTATAAAAAAAGAAATAAAAGCAACGGATATTACAGAATTTTCTTTTATTTATTTGTTTTGCCGGCATAAACAGGTTTTGTTGTTGTTGTTGTATTTCATATATTAACACACACACACAAACACACATGTGAATAACAAAGTCATACCACACATATGCAGTAAATGCTTAAATTAAACACATTCTCTTACACATAGCCAGACACACGCAAACACACACATGAAAGGACCTTCATACACTCAAATACACATATGATAGTAAACATAAACAATCAAGTAATATATAAACATTTGCAGACACAATATAATGATGATTAAAGCAATAGCACAAAGTTGAGTGTTGTTTTTTTTTTTTTTTTTTTTTTTTGCTTTAAAATAAATAGCCACAAAAATATGTTTCCCGTTTATTTTTTTCTTCCTCAAACAAAAAATGTGATCGCTGATCAAAATAAATTAATCTGTTATTAATTAATCGTTTTGCTTTGTGGTATCATTTAAAATATGTAAACAAACAAAAGTTTTTGAGTGACAGTCAAATTGAAGATGTGCTAAAAACAATCCAATATGTGCCAATTGTAAAGGAAATATTACTTAATTATATTTTTTTAATCCAAAATGTGCCAATCTAACACAAAACTAATCATTATTACTGTTTTTTTTTTTTTCTAGTTAAGTTCACAATAGGCGTAATATGTAATAATAATTCAAAATGACATTTAAGTTGAATGTGTGTTTAAATTAATTCATAATTGTTTAACTAATAAGGAGGTATCCCTACCTGAACCGGCAGAGCTTAATGATGAAGAGACTAAAAATTTAAGGGCCCAGTGCTTTTTTTTAGCTGCTCAATATAATGTTTAGGCGTTACTAAGTGGGGTCAAAAAGTACCTAATTTTACGGTTTACCAACTTTTTTAGGTTTATTTCGTTCTATTTAAAGTAACTATAGACAAATTTGGTATCAAATGAAAAATTTTTGAAGACACATTCACTGGTGCACATGTTATGTTTAAAAACTATCAAGTATTCGTGTTATTCAAAAAATAAAACATTAAATCTGGCGTTTTATTGAGGAATTGTAGTTACATTAAGCTAAAAATAATGCATAGTCATGTCCATTTAATTTAATTGAGGGGGTGGGTGAGCTTATTCAGATATTCAAATTTGATTTAGGCAACTTTTCACGAAGAGCCTTTTTCTACTATTTTGCTATTTTTTTTTTTATTATTTTCTTCAAAAATATGGCAACTCTGGGCAATATGGGTATTAATTTTTTTTTTATTAAATAAGTTAACCCTGTGTAAAAATAAATCTAGTTTTCGTAAACTAAGGACAAGTTTTCATACAAAAACCAATACATTTTTAACGCAACTTTTTAACCCTTAAACGTGAGATTGGGCAGCTAAAAAAGCGTTTTTTCTCCTATGCAATATATCTATAGTTCATTGAAATCTGAGAGTTCGGGTCGGGATGCCTAGCTTGTAAGTTTATATATAATTTATACAAACATTATATTAAATGTTGTCAGTGCAAATAGAAAGAAAATAAAAATCATACTAAAGCAATTGTTTCAACAAAAAACCATAAAATTATTCATTAAATTAATAAATTTTAAGTTCATCAACATTTAAAAAAATTCAGATTTTGAAGCAAAAAAAAATATATTAAAAAAATTCATGTCGGATTTTTATTAAATTGGTTTTTTTTTTATATACAAAACCATTTCAATTCGAATTACAAGAAATTAAAAAAGTTTCCACAAATACTACAGCAATTCAAACATGATTTGTATGTGTGTCTACATTTTGTAGAAAAAAAACTAACAAAAACAAAAAAAACCGGAAATATTTTCAAATAGCTGTATATAACATTTACTTTTTCTGATCTGTAGTTAACATTTTAACGTTTATTTTTAACATACTTTTCATTTGTTAGTTATTTAAATAATATTTAAACATAAATAACGAGAAACATTTGATTTAGATGAAAACTAGGTATATATTTTCAGTAAATTTAAAACTACAAACTATTTTGAGTGTACAATTTGCAGTCACTTTTTTATTTGTTGTTTTGTGACCTTTTCTAAAATTTGCATATGGCAACCCTGGCATCACAATTTTGTAAATTGTTTTAGAATTAGTATTTGTTAAATTTAAGTTTTCATTATTTAGATTTTTTGAGAAGAGAGCTTCCAGATTGTCCAGTATAGGTTAGCTTGAATAACTGATTTTGTGCCTGTAAGGGCAAGTAAATTCTTTATTAATAACCAGAGTTTAACTTTAACGACAGACATTTTCATATAAATTTGAGACTCATAACTCTGTTTAAGCCTTAAACTTTGGTTAATCTAAAATATGTTAGCAGACCCAAGTGCCTTAATAATTATATGTATTTAAATTCAAATAGTAAAAGTAAAATATTATTAAATAAAATACAACCGCTATTATTTTACACATGTTTTTAAAGTTTGCAACACTTAAGTATTAGTGTAAAAACTTTTTCCGTTTTCTGGTGTCTGTAAATGTTTGTGATATTTTTTGCCGAAATTAAAAAATGTAAAACTTTAAACTTTTTCCTTATGAATAAACACAAAAACAAAACCCATAAATATTAATTTATAAAAAACATAGTGATCCAAAATTCAGAAAAAATGTATAATATTAATATATGTTAAAAATTAAACAAATTACATAAAATTATACAAAAAACCAAAAAATATAAAAGTTTTATGAACGTACCCGAAGATTTTTAACAAAAAAATGACTCTCGAATGCGAAGAGCAACACGATGTAATTGTTTATTTTGAAAGCAAAAACAAGTTTAAAATCTTTTTGTTTTCTCATTTCCATTTTAATGAATTTTTAGTTTAAATGGCCGTTTATTAAAATTTGTTATGATACAAAATAAAGACAAAAATTGTCTTTTTTTTTTTAATAAAAAATGAATAAGTTGTAAATTTTTAGACATAACAAATTTTTTTAACTGGCCATACACTCAAGCAAAAGCGTGTAAAGACTTTTTTGAGTGTATAAGTAGTTTTTTTGTTCTAATTCGTAAAAAAATATTTGATTTTTGAAATTGGCTTATTAACAGAATTTATATTGTATATGTAAACAAAATAAAAATTTGGTTTTAATTAAAAAAATAAATTACTCAAATTATAAAAAAAAAATTATTGATTTAAAGTTATCTTTATGAAGTGTGATATTTGTTCTTGTAATAATAGGGCGCCCATAAAAATGTAATTGTCGATTTCGAAAACTTATGTTGTTTTTCATTGCGTTTTGGCTCAGCTTAATTCAGGTTTAAAAGTTTCTATAAAATTATAAAATAAATAAAACAGAAAGACATTTCTAAGACCGTAAGATCTAAGTTAGTTTTCCTACAGGTCCTTTCACAATTTTTATATTACACAGTAAAAACAGTAGGCACCAACAATGGTATTTGAATTTATTTCCAAAAACTTTTTTTTAAATGCTTGTAAACAAAAATTAAAAAATTAAAATTCAAAATTTGTATTTACAAATTCCCATTTTTGGAAAATTTCTTTTTTTTTAGTTAGATTTTTACAGGAAGTAGAAGAAGAAAACATATTTATTGACAAATTTAACGGATACAATGGATATGCCGCACTGCCGCAGTTGTGTCCCCTCCAAGGACTCGTCTGTGGTTAATTTATGTGTCAATGGAACAAAGTATTTCTCTATATGAAAAACTATTTACTTTGTGTCGTAGTGAGTTTCAAACCCACAGCAATTTAACTGGCTATTACTCGTAGCATAATCTTTGTTTTATTTTTGTTTTTGTTTTTATAAAAATGGTATATGGGACATGTTTAATATTACAAACTGACTTCTGTATTTGTTTTTTGTGTACAACACATTTGCAGAAATTATTACTTAAAAAAGGTGGACGCAAAATTCTAAAGAATAAATTTTAAATTAAATTGACTTTTCGGCAGTGGAAACTTGACCTTTTGGTCTCAGTCCAACCAATATTAAAGCCGAGCTAGATTCTACTCTGGGGGAGTCTGCTACTTTGGTTACAACTATAATCAACATAGTAGTCTAATAACACAATGGAAAACCGAAATACACAATAGAAAGCGTGTGTTAGCAGTTTTCTTGGACGTTATTTAAGCGTAAATAGAGAATTGAACTTAAATGGTTTACTTGTTATTTAAAAAACAAAACACAAAGTACAACGTGTGGTGAATTTATGTCTACTTTTGAAACTGTCAATATGGGACTGCTTCAGTTTTAGGAACTCTACTGATTTTAATTCACATTAATGATTTAGAAAAAGTATTAAAGAAACAAAAAATTACACAGTGCAACACGAAAAAAAATAACCATATACGGACACCACTACGTGATAAAAGACTAAAAAAAAAGACCCGTGTCTTCCAATTTTTCCGAAAGTCATCTAATTTTTTGTTTATGGGCCGCCAAAGATTTGGGGCATCGGTATCATTTTCGCAAAAAAGTGATCATTTTCTCAGGCTCATATCTTGCAAACCGTTCAGAATTTCGATTTACTCTATATGGCAAAGTTGTAGCTCTTGTCATAAAGAACAAAAATTGCGAACTATATAAAATCAAAAAAACTTCACCTTCCAGATCAAAATCGCAAAAAACTTAAAAAAATTCGATTTTTTTTACCTTTTTTCCCGTGTTCAGGTCCATAGGTAGCAAATCGTTCAAAATTCAAGGAAACAATCAACTACAAAAATTTACCTATAGATCTCAATAAACAAATGTCTAGAACATATAAACTTCCTGGGAATTGGGTTTGCTACCTATGCACCTGAACAGGATAAAAAAGAAAAAAAAATGATATTAAAAAATTTTTCACTTTTGCGCGCTACCTAAACAGTGTTAAGAATCATCTCTAGGAAGTTTATATCGTTCTAGAAATTTGTTTATTGAGATCTTAGGTAAATTTTTTGTAGTTGATTGTTTCCTTGAATTTTGAACTTTTTGCTACCTATGGACCTGAACACGGGAAAAATGGTAAAAAAAAATCGAATTTTTTTAAGTTTTTTCAGATTTTGATCTGGAAGGTGAAGTTTTTTTGATTTTATATGTTCGCAATTTTTGTTCTTTATGACAAGAGCTACAACTTTGCCATAGAGAGTAAATCGAAATTCTGAACGGTTTGCAAGATATGAGCCTGAGAAAATGATCACTTTTTTGCAAAAATGATACCTAGGCCCCAAATCTTTGGCGGCCCATAAACAAAAGAGGAGATGACTTTGGGAAAAATTGGAAGACACGGGTCTTTTTTTTTTAGTCTTTTATCACGTAGTGGTGTCCGTATATGGTTATTTTGCCATGACTTAAAAAATTACACACAGTGTTATGCATATTTGCGGATGATGCTAAAAATATAGATGAGTGTGTTCGTCGTATTTTAAATAGCGAATTAAAAGAACTGGAAAAATATCTCAAAATGAACAAGTTAAAACTAAAAAATACACAAAAAACTAAAGCTGTAGTTATAAATGGCAATACTGATAAAAATATAATTATCGAAGGAGTACCAATTGAAAAAGTAAAATTAATGAAATGCCTTGGCGCTCATAATAGACAAAACCTGAAGTTTGATTTGCACTTTGATTATATTTGCAAAAAGATTTCCAAAAAAAAATTGCTTTGTTGAGAAGAGTTCGCAGAAAAGTTTCTACAATCACAGCTATTAGAATATATAAAAATGGCAAAACTTCATTTTGAGTAGTGTTCAAAGTTGTTGTTTCTTGGAAGTCAACAGATGAAGCATATGCTTCAAAAGCTACAGAACAATTGTTCTGATTTTAGATTCATTTTCAGTACAAACATTTTTTATCAAAATATTTTATTTTATAATGGTCTTAAATTATTTGATGCAATTTCATTAATATAATATAACTGCGTTATTTGTTATTTATTCGTTATAAAAATAAAAATTTATAACTTATGGAATTTCAACTCAAGAAATTGAAATAAATATCAAAAATAACTTTTATTTTTTCTCGAAAACATAAAAATCAAAAAATAACTTTTATTTTTGCCCGAAAAAATAAAAATCAAAAAATAACTTTTATTTTTGCTCGAAAACATAAAAATCAAAAAATAACTTTTATTTTTGCCCGAAAAAATAAAAATCAAAAAATAACTTTTATTTTTGCTCGAAAAAATAAAAATCAAAAATAACTTTTATTTTTGCTCGAAAAAATAAAAATCAAAAAATATTTTTTATTTTTGCTCAAAAAAATAAAATCAAAAAAAACTTTTATTTTTGCTAAAAAAAATAAAAATCAAAATTTTAAAAAGCAATGCATTTTATTATAGACTAGTTCACAAGGATCAAAATGGTATACTTGAAACAGTTTTCCGACATTTACTTCTAATTGCCTTTTTTTGTTTAAAAATTTGAAAATAACTGTTATTTTCGGTCCCTGATTATTTCCTTGCTAGAAATATTTTAAGACAGCACATCCAAATTTAAGCGAAATCGATTGGTGAACACGGAGACACCTTCATTGTAAGACCCAAACTATTAATCAAATTTATCTAAACCCCTTTTGTACCGAATATAAACAAAACTTCTAACAAAAATGTACTTAACTAACAATTCAGTAATTTATATTTTATAAAAATAAAATGATTAAAATATTTTAATTACTTTTTAATATAAAACAAAAAGTCTCTTCATAATAATATAGTTTTGTTAAGATTTTTTTTAAAATTTTTTTAAAAAAATCTTTAATATTTTAAAATAAGAACTAAAAAACATAACTAAAGCTGGCTTTTATTAAAATTTTAATGTCATGTTTGCAATATGGCAATTATAAAAGATGAACAAAATCAACAATATTTTTCTAAAAAAAAATTAAAAAATCGATTAACATAAAAAAATTAATTTTTCATATATATTTGAATAAATATTTCTTCTCAAAATTAAAGAAAATTGTAATTTGAATTGTCACTTTTGAGATCATAATTAAATGCTAATATTTCAAATAGAAATCACTTATTGTTAATAAATGTAAGAGAAGGTGAAAGAAGTCTTGTGGGGAAGAGTAAAGAAAATTTTAATTTTTAAAATTTCTTCCACCGATTAGTATATACATTAGGGTGGGGCGATTTGAACATCTTAATGGGCGCTTCGCGTTTCTGATTCTTGGGGTTGTACTGAGCAAAAAAGTCCACTAGACCATACGTCTACGGTGAAAATCGAGCTTCCAGATTTTGACTTTTTAGCCGTATTTTGTGAAAGTAACAATGTGTGGGATGGACATATCTCAGGAAGTAGGAGGAGCTTATCCAAGATTATGGTATCAATCTCTTCTTTGGAAGATTCTCTAGCAGATTAATGCATCAATCGTATTTGTGGGTACGGTTTAAGGGGTTAATTTTTAATTTCAAAATAGGGCTTTTTTGCCGTAAAGTCAAAATCTGGAAGCTCGATTTTCACTGTAGACGTATGGTCTAGTGGACTTTTTTGCTCTGTACAATCCAAAGAATCAGAAACGCGAAGCGCCCATTAAGATTTTTTTCCTTCCATACTAATTGCCCCACCCTAATATACATATATTTCAAAGTTTCAATTTGGTTGATAACACTGTGTGTAATTTTTTTTACCTTTTTTCCCGTGTTCAGGTCCATAGGTTGCTACCGTTCAAAATTCAAGGAAACAATCAACTACAAAAATTTACCTAAGATCTCAATAAACAAATTTCTAGAACATATAAACTTCCTAGAGATGATTCTTAACACTGTTTAGGTAGCGCGCAAAAGTGAAAAATTTTTTAATTTCATTTTTTTTTTTCCTTTTTTCTCCTGTTCAGGTGCATAGGTAGCAAACCCAATGCCCAGGAAGTTTATATGTTCTAGAAATTTGTTTATTGAGATCTTAGGTAAATTTTTGTAGTTCATTGTTTCCTTGAATTTTGAACGGTTTGCTACCTATGGACCTGAACACGGGAAAAAAGGTAAAAAAAATCGAATTTTTTTAAGTTTTTTTTGCGATTTTGATCTGGAAGGTGAAGTTTTTTTGATTTTATATGTTCGCAATTTTTGTTCTTTATGACAAGAGCCACAACTTTGCAATAGAGAGTAAATCGAAATTCTGAACGGTTTGCAAGATATGAGCCTGAGAAAATGATCACTTTTTGCGAAAATGATACCGAGGCCCCAAATCTTTGGCGGCCCATAAACAAAAAATTAGATGACTTTCGGAAAAATTGGAAGACACGGGTCTTTTTTTTTAGTCTTTTATCACGTAGTGGTATCCGTATATGGTTATTTTTTTTCGTGTTGCACTGTGTAATATTTCTTTATTTTTCAACCAATTTTTGCAGAATGCAATGATTTATTAAGAAATTTTTGTTTTTTTTTACCGTAAAGCGCCTTTTTTTAAAGCACATTTTAAAAGGTGTTTCAAGGCAAACAAAAAAACATATCTTAGGAATGAATTGCATTCTGCAAAATTTGGTCAAAAAATGTTTAGCGTGTCTATGACGTGCCTTTAATGAGTTAAAGAAGTTTTCTTTGCATATTAGAACTTGGAATGTTCTTTGAAAGCATTAAAAAAAAAATCATTAATTTTTATGAAAAGAATTTACAAAAAATGTAATTTTCATACAGTTAATGACGTTTTTACTAAATAAATTAAATTGATACTTTATTGCTTTATTGCTTCATTGTATGCATACTTTATTGCTTCAAAGAAGGCATTTTGGGAAGCACTACAGAATGCCTTAAGTAATTGCTTTATAGTATACATGGCGGTGAAGCGCTATTTTGGAAGCATATAAAGGCAGCAACTGCTTACCAAATCGAGTTTTTTTTTTGTATAATATAAAATATCAAGTAGTATTTGCATTTAAAATGCTCTGTATATGGAAATTCGTTGATTTTGTAATGTAATTAGGGAATGCGTCCCCGGATTCCCGGAAAAATACGCATTGTTCTGTTCCTGCAATCCCGGGAATTTGGTTCGGGAATCCCGGGGCTTTTAAAAATACATTTTCAAACAAGAAATTAAAATATTCTACTTTTTTAATAAAGCAATTAGGAGTTTAAACGAATTTTTAAAAGAAAAATTGTGATCATTAGTTCACTTAGTAGTTTATCGTAGACTTCGACCTTGATTTTGAAAATTTAAGTTCTCCATATCTCTCCTTAATAACTTTCCTATTATAAAAATTTTTCAAAAAAATTATCAAATATCCAGATGCCGATTCTGGCCCAAAAACACTTCGATTAGACTTAAATTTGTTTATATTTTTTTTTTACTTTTCATTGTTTTTTTTTTCATTATTTTAAGCTTAAAATTTATTATACAGATTTTTTGTAGTCAAACTCTAAGCTTTAAATGAATTACTGTTATAAAATGAATTTCTCTCAGAGAGAAGAAAAACTGGAAATTTTAAGAAAACCATAAATTTATAATGGAGACTTAACTAACAGACTAACTAATAGACTAAAATTTTTTTAATATTCGTTTTTGTGGGATCCCAGGAATTTCGAAAAATATAATTTTAAAATTAATTAAAATGGTTTCCAAAAATTTTGCCTCTCTTTGTTTTCGCAGATACAATTTTTAAAAAACGCCGACATTTTTTTTTTTTTCTGTTTATATTAACAAAATATTGGATAAAAACACCCCAATTATCATTAAATAAAATGTATTTAAGGGTGTATACTGGTTAATACAAACACCGAGATGGAGGGTATCCAAATCATTAAGCATTTCCACTTGTTTTTGCTGATATTAGCAATTTTTCTGCAAGAATCCTGCCAGGAAAAATTTTGCTGACTTTTTTTTAGTGCAATTTAAATATGATCGTGCCAATTTGAATTCAATCATATTAAATATGTATCGGGACATAACTTTTATTTGATAAATATATAAATAATTCAGATACGATCTAAACCAATACAGTGAGATACAACCTAATAAAAATCAGACATAAATATGAGTCTATTTTTCGGAAGAATTTATAAATTAAGCTACGTATTAATTTTTTTTATAATGAGTAATTTATTTTGTGAAACGTATTGTATTTGAATTACATAGTCTTAAGTAAAAGTTTTTCATTAATTAATTAATATTTTTATAGTTTAAGTTTTTATGATTTGTGCCAATTTCTTAACAAATTTAGCGTGTTGTTGTATTTTTCTAAACGTTCTTGTTGTTTTTTTTTTAACTGCATATAAAAAGCTGACTAACAATTGTTGCCAACGGCAAGCAAAGCACGTAATGAATAAAATTTTAATTTTTTATCATCTATTAATGAGTATGAATATGAAATTATTATTTATTTTAACTAAACGTTTATTTATCTTCTTTCTTTATGTGTATTTTTTGGTATTAATTCAGGGATGTTTTTCCATGTAATTTTGCTTGCGATGAGTAATTAAACAAAAATTAATTTTTTTTTTGATTTGTCATTTGTGCAACAAAATTTACGTTATTTGTTCGAAAGAAAACATCCCAACAAAATGGTAATAAATGTGTTGAATGCGCATAAAATATGGGTTTACTGCAAAACTTCGTTAGCTGAAATTTTAATCAAATCACTGTTTTTATCTAAAACAATTCTCATTTATTTATTTTTAACTTTAAGAAAGGTATCCTCCGGATCACCCACGGATTGAGGGAAAATGTGGATATGTGACAGGAGATAAGAAAAAAAAAAAACTAAAAAAAAGTGTTACGAGTTGTGTTCGTCTACACAGTAGATTTCTAAGCACTAATAGGTATTTATTGGTAGGGCTATTTCCTAACAGGCATTAATCTCTTGTTTAGAGGGAAATCGGGTAGTAGGGGAACCATGTTTTTTGAAGGTTGTAAGATATTTTACATGTAACACTTTCCAAGTAGTGGGCACTAGTTATTTCGTGGACAAGCCTTACATGTTAGACGTATTGTGTTTGATGTGTTGTATGATGTTTTGTTAGACAGGGTCTGTGTACCCTAATTTATAAAATCCTAGGTCAACGATTTTCATGCACATGCATGTGTTTTCTCGATAGTCAAAATCTGATATATACTAAAGATTCATCAGAATCATCCAAATTAGAACAAAATTACATCGATTTGTACATATTTTTTTATTTATTTATTTATATAGTATATATTTATTAGGGTGAATTTCAAAAATTAGATTTTGGGATATCATCATTTTTTGGATTCTTTTTTTTTTTTAATTTTAACTCTTTTTCCTCCTTCAAGGCTGCCAAAAACCACGATTTTCAGGCCTAGTTTCTATAGAGCAAAGACTATTAAATATAATGCAAATATTACTTCACCAATCGATTACTCACAAAAAATTAATAATGTGAGCATTTTTTTTTTAACACTTTCAGGACGCACCAAATAGCCACAAGAATGGGCCGAAAATTCATTTTTTTCAAAAAAATTTAAAAACTGTTTTTTTGTACACCGCAATTAAAATGTATCTCAAACTGAGAAACATTGTGTAAAAAACTATGTATTTAATGCTAATGGTTAAAAAGTTACTGCCAGTCGTTAAAAAGTTCTAATAATAAAAAATTTAATTTGTATTAATATTTTCATTTTACGTCACTTTACAAAATTATCTTAAACTTTATTCTTCCAAAATGTCGAGCATTTTAAATTTAGCAGAAAAAAAAATCAAGACGAATTTCAGGTAAATATACGCTTTTCTGTTTAATTACGCGGTAATTAAACTATTGTATAAAAATCCTTTAGATGTTCGAACGTGTACTAATTTAGACGTCTTACGTCGTTTTATGACCATCCATTATCTCAATAAAAAGAAAAATGTGTGTACTTCAGCAACAACTCTTGCCTCGGAAATCGAAATCGACGTTCAAAAATTAAATTTTACAACAAATTTTGCAAGGCTAAACCTAATTTTAAATGACAAAGCGTGGTTCAAATGATCTTCTATATGATCAGGATTTCATTGAAATCGAAGAACAGAATGAAGTTTTAAAAAATGATGAAGAAGAAAATGCAACATTAACAAATAAAAATTTTCGTTTTTTTCAAAATCACCCTTAGATTTTGTTACAACACAAAGTCTGAAAACTTTAATTAATTTTGGAATTAATATTTCTTTCATGCGATATAATGCATTTGAGTGGCCAAGAGACAAAAGTTTTCTAAATGGAATCAAAATTGCGAAAAATATAAAATCAACTAGCATTTACACTGAACAATTGGTTGGACGAATATCACGATTGAACGATTCATGTTTATTGAAAAATAAAAACGAATTGAAAAGTTTAGCTATTACCATTGTAGATAAAAGTGAAAATTTAATTATTTTAGTTTTTTACAAAGAAATTTTGTAAACTTTATATTAAAAAAAAAAATCAATAAAATGTTTAGCCTTTATAACTTTTTAACCGTTAGCGATAACTTCATACTTTTTCCACATTTTTTCTTAGTTTGAAATACGTTTTAATTGTCGATGTAAAAAAAATCAGTTTTTAATTTTTTTTTTTAAAAAGGAGTTTTTGGCCTACTCTTGTGACTATTTAGTGCGTCCTGGAAGTGTTAAAAAATTGCTCACATTATTAATTTTTTGTGTAGAATCGATTGGTGAAGTAATATTTGCATTATATTCAATAGTATTTGCTCTATAGAAACTAGGCCCCAAAATCGCGGTTTTTGGAAGCCTTGAAGGAGGGGAAGGAGTTAAAATTTTTTAAAAAAAAATTTGTGCCATAATTTTTCTTAAGTCAAAAGGATTCTAAAAATGATGATATCCCAAAAACAAACTAAAAAGGCATTTGAAAAAAGCACCTTAATATTTATATTTATTAGATTTCGGCAGAGAAGTATAAAGTTTCTTTGTTTTTGGGATATCATCACTTTTAAAAATGTGTTGGCACCAATAAAAAATATGGCGGTATTATTTTTTTTTTTTAATTTCAACTCCTTAACCGTGCTAGATGCGGGTTTTAGGGTACCTTTTCCTGCAGAGCAAAAAAAGTTGTATTTATATGAAATTTGAATTCGCCTTTCGATTCCAGACTTAAAATTATTTTAAAAAACCAATTTTCCCATTTTTTAAAGTGAACCATTTAGAAAAAAACGTGGTTTCAAAAAACATATAAAGTGCTTTTTTTTACAAAATTAATATGTCTATTTATTTTAAAACTAAAGATTTTTAATAAAACTGGAATGGTCGTATCCTTACATTGGCTTGCCTCAATAAATTCTCGAGAAGCGTTTCATAGAATTCCGAAGATATAACAATTTTAAATAATATTTTGTTCGATAAACTTACATCAGCATCCTTTTTTACCAATTTGTAACATTGTAAATGGCTTCTTTCAATGTTAGCATATTTTACAACATATTCCAAGATTTGCTCACTAGTAACACAAGGCTTAAATGCGGGACAGATGATCCCATATTGTGTGATCAATAGCGTCTAACTCCTTGCTGTCTTTGTGTGCAAAACCAAAATGTTTACGCTTAATTTTAGAGGTAACTTTTATCCATTCAGAACTGTTTACTGAGATTTCAATGTCTACTTGAGAGCATGCAGTAGCAGCAGTATCAGTATTGTCAGAATAACAAATACTGTCTCTTTTTCACGTGGACTATTAGCATTGAAAACATTAATATCATCATTAGCAGCAGCAACAGAACTATGGCAATCGTCAGATTTTTGCGAATAACAAATGCTTTCTCTTCGCATACGTGCACTTATATGATTACTTTGTTCAGCAGCAACAAAACAACAGCATTGTGACAATCATGTGCATTAGCAACAACATCACTACCATCAATACGATCATTAGAAATATTAAGACCATTTGATGAACCAGACAGAATATCACAAAGTTGAATGACCTCTATGCTTTGCTATACTTTTTGAAGAAAACCATGGTTTAGCATTTAAAATTTTTTTTTATTTTTTAAAGAAACACTCAATTTTTATTTTTGTTTATGTAGTCATGGAATTGTGTTTTTAATTCATTAATTTCGTTGGACAAAATTGAAAATACCCTGCAGGAAGCTTGGGGTCAAGTGTCTCCAAGTCTCCAATTTTGTCTACTATTTTGTTGACATTGTCAACTAAGCGTCTACACTTTTTACTTTATTAACTCACTAGTAAATTTTTGGTTCCAATGTCTACATATGGTCCCATTAGAACTAATTAGTCACTAGTGAATCTATGGTTCTTATGTCTACATGTGGTCCCATAAGAACTACCTAGTCACTAGTGAATCTTTGGTTCCAATGTCTACATATGGTCCCATAAGAACTACCTATTCACTACCTAGTCAATAGTTCTAATGTCACTAGTGATTTTCAATGACACGTACATGTTAAATGTCTATAGCAAATTACATTGCCTGGGGAATATTTGGTTAGTAGTACTGGTGACACAGTCAATAGTGAATCAATACTTTTTCACTATTGACATTTCCTGCAGGGTATGTATTGCAATTTAATCATTAAATGTTTGAGAGCATCTTTGGCAATATTATTTGAAATTTTTAGTAAATTAAAGTCTTTATCATTATGAACACCAGAATATGGTGAGAAAAATGGTGCTAAAATTGCAGCTTTCTGTTAACCCAGTTAAAAGTTATAAAGTTTTCAAAATGTTGTCTTTACTAAAAAGCAATATTTTATTGATTAACAACCTTTTAACGAGCCCGCGATTTATCGAAAATGATTGTGGCATTTTCTTAGCTCAAAATACTTGTTTGTTGGTTGTTTGGGCTAAAGAAATATTTTTATAATATTACATTTTGAATTGTCAGATTTATTTTTACTATATTTCATAAAAGCTGTACCCTAATAACTTTTTAGAGGTTCGCGATATGTCAAATAGTTTTGTACTATTATTCTCAGTTGGTACACATAGAGAATTTTTCTGACTAGTTTTAATGAATTTCACTAAACTAATGAAATTTTCTTCACAATGTGATTGAAGAATTTCTTAAACGTTATGAAAACGCTTCATAGTTTTAATGAAAGTATTTTTAATGAAACTTGTTCATTAGTCGTATGAAATTTTTATTAAATAATAATAAATTTTTCTTTAAATTTTATGAAAAATTACATTAACTTAACCGGGCAGTATTTTTAATTAATTTTTTAATCTTTTTTACATTTTGGTATTGAAAAATATCATATTTTTAAAAGTTTTTGAAAAAACAGAGTTTTAGATCCACTCTTTAGACTAAACGATGCACTTTAAAAGCCGGGAAAAAGTTTTTTTTTTAATAACTGTTGGCGTGGAATCGAATGTCAGGTTCAAATTTCATATAAATTGTCCCGTTTTTGCTGTGTACACACAGAGAAATAAAGTGCCAACCGAATTTAAAAGTGTATTTTGGTGTTAACACCCAATAAATTCGGTTAGTACAAACATATTCAAATTTGATTTCTGAATATTTTGGTAGTTGCTACTAAAAATCAGTTGTATTAACCGAATTTTGTTGTGATAACCAATATGCAATATTGTGCCAATCGATTTCAGTTGTAGTAACTGAATTTGAGTCGTAGTAACAGAATTTCAGTTGGCAAATGGCTAAATTTGTCTCTGTGTGCAGTAAGAGGGAGCTGAAATTAGCTTTTTTAGCCACCGCGCGAATGTGGAAGGAGTTGAAATGTATATGGGAACTTATCAAATGAGGCATGATTATATTAGACTCCATATTTAGATTTTTAACCGGGTTTTAAAGTAATGATTAGTAGTCATCGAGATAAAAATATCTTATTACCTTTTCTACACTTTGTAGAGATTCAGAAAACCCACAGCATTCAAACACAATTATTACATTATTTATAACTCGTATTTTATTTTTTTTTTATATTTAAAATACAAATTAATAATAATAAATTTTTAACTTTGTTTTCTTTTCTCTTTCTTTTATAAAACTCTGTATGACGTACGATTCTCTGATGGCGATGTATAATTACAGCTACAATTATCCCGTTCGAACAGTGCTGCTGCTATAAGTGAACGTACTTTGGAAGAATGCTGGTCGACCCTGCAACGAGTGAGTTGGCATCTATTTCGTTGTGTATAGTACTCTTCCACGTTATAGACACAAACATAACAACCAAATCAAATAAAACACTTTAAAAATTAAAACATTAAATTTTTTTAATCGTTTACCTTTAACGAGGAAAACAATTTACAACAAATATTCGCAATTTACTCACAAACAAAATAAATAAATTTAGAAAAGATTAAGGAAGAAAACAAATTTAAAACAGTTTTGTTTTATACTGATAACTGACATTTTCAATTTGAGTCCATCCTATATCAGTAAAATATGGAAATGATACACATATAAAAAAGGTTTGCCAAAATATAAAAACTTGGTGTAATCTAACAAGTTTTTTGCAGAAAATTTTAAAAATTCACGTAATTTATACAAAAAAAAAATGTGTGTTTAGACTTTTGCCAGTTTAGTGAAAAATATTTGTTTGTGTGTATAATTTAAAACATAAATGAATTCGTTTCGTGCACACTAAAAAATTAGATTTTCAATTTTACAGAAATTACATATGCTTTACGGCCTAAAATTATATTAAAACAACTAAATCTAAAAAAAAATCAACAAAATTTTTAACAAATTTTGATTTTTTATTAGTTAATTTTAACCATTTTTATTTGAGGCCGATAACACAGTGAGTAATATTTCAACTTTTGAACGTAAACTTTATATTGGGTCGTAGAATCCAGTGGTATGCTCCGATTTAAAAATTATAAAAAATTTAAATAATATTTTTATATTAATTCTAAGACTTAGGATTTAAGAACTGGAACGGGTGCACTCTTACATTTGACGGCCACAAAGAGATATTTAAAAGCCTTTCGTATAACTGAGCAGCGACTCCAATTTTAAAAGATATTCCGCTTAATACATATATGTAAATCAGCACCCTTTTTCACTAACTTAAAATACTTCAAATTGTTTTTCAATGTTTGTATATTTTTCTACATAATCCAATATTTTTTCAGCCGTTACACTGGTTTTGAATGAGGATATATGAGCCCATTTTTGATTTGAAGCAACATCTAAATCATTACTCTTGTTATTTCCAATAACAATAGGTTTACTCTTCATTGAAGATAAAACATTAATCCAACCAGAATGTACTGAGACATAACTTTCTGCTTGAGATTTTGCAGCCGCATTATCAGAAGCAGCATCATCAGAACTTTGAGAAAGATGATGCTATACGTACTTTTTTAGATTTTTTTACACGATCATTCGGTTCAGTAGGAATCACAACAGCATTATCATGTAAAACAACAACAGCAGAATCGTCAATAAGATGACCATTAGAGTTGTTTAAAGCATTAGCAGAAGTAGAAAAAAAAAAATAATTATTTAAAGTTGAAGGACCTCTGTGTTGTAAGTCTTTATTAAGCAAAATTGTCTCAGCATTTGTTTTTTTATTTGTTTAAGAAACACTCTCAACTGCATTGGTTTTATTTAGTATATTGGCATGGAATAATTTTTTTTAGTTCTCTCACTTCACTTGGCAATATTGATACCCTAGCAATTAAATCAGTTGATGCAAAGCGAAAAGATATTTCCATTCTAAGTTTGCTTTTACTCAAGCAATTTTTTGAGTGGATTTTAAATAAAAGACATCGAAATTTCTTTTGAAATTGCTTTATTTATTGAGGGTATTCACGATGGTCATTTGCACACGATGCAAATATGCACAGCCGGTTATCTGCACTTTCTCAGCCTTGAGCAGTATTGACGATGCAAACTGTGCATATTTGCATCGTATGCAAATGACCATCGTGAGTACCCTCATTGTTTAAATGTCGAGACTCGAAGCTAACAAAGATGGCTGTCATTTTTGAGACGTAGATTCGAAACATATGACACTGAACTAAAGATATCAGTATAAGTCAAAGGTTATTACTGGGGTAACCAAAAATAGGCTATAGCCTGTCTTCTACACTCATAGAAATAAACCGGTAAAAGTAGCAAAAAAAAAAGCTACTAAAAATTAGTGAAAAATTACATTATAGAAAAAACTGTTAAACTAGCATATATTTTTGCTACATGCTAGTAAGATAAGAATAGAAAAAAGAAATCTGTTGAACTTTGAAGCTTAAGAAACCGCCTTTCTCTATTGTACCTTTTATGAAATTAGAAGTTTTTTGAACGGCTTATTATTTGAAAGTTTTTCGAACTTTTTTTTTTAGCACTTAAAGCATTGTTTTTAGAGATGTTTTTTTTTTTGGTTGCTCTAATTATTACCCTGACTTTTCGGATTGCATATAAATGAAATATATCCTCCTAAAATTAGACGGCCATCATTGTTAGACATAAGTTTAGAAAATAAACAATAAATAAAGTAATTTCAAAAGAGATTTTGATGTCTTTTACTTCAAATACACTCAAAAAATCGCTTGATTCAATGCAAACTTAAAATGTAATTATCTTTTTATTTTGACCTAACCTATTAGAACGGTGTATACCATTGTGTTGTGTTCTACACGCAAACAAACTTAAGTAATTTCCCTAAGTTTACATCTCTGAATATTTTTGCCTAAATAATGAAAAAAATGTTTAAAATATTTTCCATAGATTTAATTTTTATAATATAAGATGCCTATTGGTCAACTATGTTTATGCATAATTTTTATGAAATATGTTTCCGACAGAATTGTATTAAAAACTTGCACAAATTATTTAATATGGTTTTAAAGCAGCATACAGATTAAGCGTTAAAATTTTGTCTTAATTTGTACTATCTAGAAATACATACCTAATTTTTTTTTATGTCATAATGTTTGGAAGTCTGTACTAAAACATACACTTTATCATACACTAATTAAAATACACATATGAGTCATTCCATATCAGACCGAACACCTTTTTTACAACACCTCCTCCGATTTACTTTAAATTTGCCAGACGTATTAAATATCAAAAAATATTTTACCCGTGTTTCCAGAAAAAAAAAATTTTTTTGAGAAGGTTATGGGCATTTGAAAATTGTCAAAATCGTGAGAAGTCATCCGACATGACAACTTTTAAACTGATGTTTTTCTAAAACTAGTAAATGGATTTTAAAGTTTAATACCTTATTTTAAAGGTATTTCAACCTTATTTTTAATTTTTTTTTAATTTATTTTTTTTTTATTTTTAAAATTTAGTTTTTTACTTAATTTCTGTTTTCCACCATCTTCGAAGAAGTCGAAAAATCCATTCGACTTCCATTCTGAAATTTACAGGGAATATTAAGGTTATATTGAACTTTAAGAAAATATTTTTTTCAGATTTTTCGACTTGTTCGAAGATGGTAGAAAACAGAAATTAAGTAAAAAAACCAAATTTTAAAAATTAAAAAAAAAAATAAATTTAAAAACTAAAAAAGAATTTTTAAATACCTTTAAAATAAGGTATTAAACTTTAAAATCCATTCACTAGTTTTAGAAAAACATTAGTTTAAAAGTTGTCATGTCGGAAGATTTTTCACTATTTTGACGATTTTCAAATCCACATAACTTTTGGAAAAAAAAATTTTAATTTTTTTCTGGAAATACGTGTAAAATATTTTTTAATGAAGAATACGTACTAAAATTTTGAAAAACATCGGAGGCATCAAAGTAAATTTTTAGCAAAAATCGTACGGTCTGACATGGAATGACTCATATACCCCATACGGTACATTAAGGTGTCCTTTATTTTGTGCACTAAGAAAACAACAACAACTCAGCGAAGTAAAAAAATTGTTAATCAAGAATGTGCTTACCGAAAATTTGCAAATATGCAAAACTCTGCTAAAAATGGAATTATATAATAATATCCGACATTTTAGCCTACACACACACACACAAAAAAAAAACCGTAAAGCCAGCTACATTTTGGGAGGATCCGTGCAGAAAAATTGCTAATATCAACAAAAAAATTTGTATATTCACACAAATTGTGCAGCAAATATGTTACTAACATTCTTTTTTGAGTGCAGAAAAAATTTTTACATTTCCCAGCTAAAATTCGGTTACTACGACTCAAATTCGGTTACTACGGCTCAAAATCGGTTGGTTTCACCCAACATACTCAGAAATCAAATTCTAATATGATTGTACTAATCGAATTTATTGGTTGTTAACACTAAAATACGCTTTTAAATCCAGTTGGCGCTTAGTTTCACTGTGTCCATATTTGTATAAAATGATTTAAACACATGTGTATCAATTTGGATATGAACTGATACCATAAGATAGAAACATTTATAATTGTATCGGACCACAATTCGAAAATAAGAAAATTATGTACACTTAGGAAATTATGTTGGTAAAGACGACAGCAATTGTAGTCAAAAACAAATGAAATTTCATTTAAAAAAAGGACGACTTACATTTCATTAAATTCAACTAACATTGTCATTTGTTTTTTAATGTTCAAAAAATGAACCACAATTGTAGTAAAAAAGAACCACATGGTAATAAAAAATAAACCAAAATTTTTTTTTTTTATTTTTTTAAATAACAAAAAACAACTGTAAAAAATGAATGTAAAATCATAAAACAGTCATTTGATGTAAGTTGTTTTTTAAATGAACTACAAAGTTAGTTAAAAATTTTATTTGTTCTACAAATGACTTACATTTACATTAAAAATAATGAAACTGTATTACAACCCAAACAACTACATATTTTTAAAGCAGAAGTTCCCTGAGTGTAGGAAGAATCAGCTGCAGATGGCAGTTAAAATAACTACACTTGCAGTTCAAAAGGTACATTTACGTTTAAATCAACTGCAATGTGTAGTTATTTTTAACTGTTAAAAATTAACTGTCGAATTTAGTGAAAACAAGTGAAAATGCAGTTAAAACGTCATTACCAGCATTTAAAAAAATATTAATAAAAAAACTTTTTTGTAAATATTTTTAATCTCATTAAATTAAATTATTTTAATTTAAAACTATACAATTGAACCTCGATTATCCGGGTTGTATGGGACCGGACTCAGCACGGATAATCGAAAACACGGTTAATAGAAGTTATTTATTTTTCCCGAATTTTAACTCTTTGTATGTAGGTAAAAAGAAAAAACAAGCAAATAAATATGTGTGCTGCACGGATAATAGAGGTGAAGCACGGTTAATAGAGGAAAAAAATAATACCACGGATAACAGAAGTAAACACGGTTAATAGAGGTAAACCACCAGCATGTCGGTTAACAGATGTACCCGGTTAACAGATGCCCGGATAATCGAGGGTCAACTGTACTATATAAATTGAATGACACTCACAAGGCAGTTTTCCCGATGGATTCCCTATGGACTTAATAAAATTCGGATTTTTGATAAAGGAGATAAAATAAGATACAATCCCATATTTAGGGGTTCAAAATTAGCCCATTTTTTATGAAATTATGTTTAAGCTTTAGGAAGTTTACACTTATTTAGAAATAGCTTTAAAATACTAGAGAAAACACTTATTTTAAAAGTCGTGGTCTCTGGCTGCCACTTATTTGAATTACAGTTCTAACATCCAGCATGCCGGTTAACAGATGTAAACGGTTAATGGAGGTCCGGATAATCGAGGTTCAACTGTTATTACATAACATATCACTTTAAATATACAAGTTTCACGCTATTTTTCAAACTCATTTCTTCCACATGTCTGTCTTCAAGAGCTGTGTCAAATTTTCGGGTAAACGGGGTTTGGGTAATTTCACTTTCCATGTTTATTGGCAATAAAACAAATTTATTTTTCCTTTAAAACATTATAAAAAATAACTTTATTATTAAGTGTTTTACTTTTAAATTTTATAAAATTAAAACCAAAATTTGTTTTTCGATCTTTCATCATAAATTATGATGTGAGCAAGTTCAAGATCATTGGTTTTTTGTTAAACAAAAAATCGTGCAATGTTTATTTATTAATTAAAAATGTCTTGATCCGCTAATGTAATGCAGACTTTATCTCCTGGCAGAATTTTTTGTATAATATATAAAGGGTGTTTTTTATACAGGTATAGAACTTTAAGATGGAAACACTTTTTTAACTGGAGGAAATTTTATCAACTGTCAAGTGATTTATGTTCAGTTTGGTTTGACATTTTAATATGAATAGACTGACATGACGCCTGAACAACGTTTCCAAATTGTGCAAATTTATTTTGAAAATAATGGCTCTGTTAGAAATACGTATCGCACACTACGTTCATTTTACGGTCAACATAATCGTCCATCAGAGCAATTAATTCGATTAACTATGGAACGTTTTCGTACCACATTCACTCTTAATGATAATATGCATCCACAGAGACGTCGTACAGTGCGTACAGAAAAGGTCATTGCTGCTGTAGAGCGTAGCGTAGAGGAAGACCCCAATCAGTCCATCCGCCATCGTGCACAGGAATTCGATATGTGTCCATCCACTTTATGGAAGATGTTGCGGAAAGATCTTGGTTTGTGTGCTTCCAAAATCCAACTCGTGCAACAATTGAAGCCACATGATCACCTAGCAAGGCGTAGATTCGGTGAATGGGCAAAAAACAAAATTGCCGTTGATCCCGATTTTCATAAGCGAATTTTGTTTAGCGATGAAGCTCACTTTTGATTAAATGGATACGTCAATAAATAAAACTGCCATATTTGGAGTGATGATAATCCTCAAGTGTACGTTGAGACACCGTTACTGCCAGAAAAACTGACTGTGTGCTTTATTGGCTGGTGGAATCATTGGTACGTACTTCTTTAAAAACGATGCTGGTCAGACGGTTACAGTCAATGGTGACCGCTATAGAGTTATGATTACTGACTTTTTCGTTCATCAATTGAACAACCATGATGTGCAGGAGCTGTGGTTCCAACAAGACGGCGCAACATGTCACACAGCTCGTGCCACAATTGATGTGTTGAAGGAAACGTTTGGTAACCGCATAGTTTCACGTTTCGGACCCGTGATCGTGCGATTTAACGACGCTGGACTATTTTCTATGGGGATATGTGAAGTCGCTAGTCTACGCCGAAAAGCCAGAAACGATTGACCACTTGGAGAACAACATTCGCCGCGTTATTGCCAATATGCGGCCAAAAATGTTGGAAAAAGTCATCGAAAATTGGACCTCCAGATTAGACTACGTCAGAGCCAGCCGTGGCGGTCATATGCCAGAAGTCATATTTAAATTATAATGCCAGAAGATTATCTATTATCTTTCGAATAAAGGAAATTTCATGTCAATTTAAACAAAATCATCTTTATTATATTCCATTTAAAAGTTATATACCTCTATAAAAAACACCCTTTATAAGTCTAGAAACAAATTTCTAAAAAAATTCATATATTTGAAAAGAAATTTCTTAAACTAACTTGAAACTTATGTAGTGGTACACTTAAAATACTATGTAGGTAAAGAAAACTGCAAATGTAGTTAAAAACAAATGAAATTTCACTTAAAGAATGCACGACTTACATTTCAGAACCTACAACTAACATTGTCATTTATTTTTTAATGTTCTAAAAATGAACGACATGTTAGTAAAAAGTAAATAAACATTTATTTTTGTAAAAAAACAAAAAACTACTGTAAATAATTAATGTTTTTCAATAATTTTTTTGGTTTTCAATAACTTTTTTTTAATGCCGTGGGAGAACGAGTAAGAAAGTTGGATTACCCATTAGTTATTATTAGTGTTTGACCGAAGTATTCGGCAAAAAACGATATTTGGTCTGTTTTTTGGTATTTGGAGAAAATGTGGAAAAATGTTGATATTGAAAGCATATTTATTGAGTCCAGGGATGGCATTCAATAAGTTTTCATATTAACGATTGTTGGATACCACAGTTACACCAAGATCAAAATGGAAATTTTAAAATTTCGATTCCATTAAAGGCATGTGTCTACTTATATAACCTGTCTTATTTCGCTATTTTGGCAGTCTGATTTTAAAATATCTCGAACAAAAGTATAAATAACGCTAAAATACCGAAACGAAGATTTATAACGGTATTTTGTAGATATATAACACCATTTAAAGGGTATAAATTTAAAATAAACTTTATGATATTTGAAGATACATGCCACTATAGCAATCGTAGTTTAAAAATTTGTATGTCGGTATCGATTTGGGCATGGTAAGCAACTGTCATTATAATGAAACGGTAGTGTTTGCCAACCATGACTGAGCCGTTTTAATTCGATTTTGAGTACAAAATTTAAGGAAAATTCATAGCTTTACTACCGCCTTTTGACAATTTGACACTCAAATTGCATCTTATAAGCCCAATACACATTTTTCCATTGGTCAAATTTGTCCATAATGTTTTAAAATTCCGAATACTGGCCAAAGTTTTCGGTCGGGCACTAGTTATTACAGACACTGTACACTTCATGCTGTTTCATACTTACGCGAAATATTTTTTTTTTTTTTTTTTTTTTTAAGAGACGCAACGCTCCGGAAATTCTTTTATTAATTAATGTGTTACTTTCTTTGGAAAGGGGATAGTGGAGAGATGAAAGGTGGTGAAAGATGAAGGGCTTCAAACATGGCAACACTGTAACTGCGCGAGTAGATAAGTCTTAGAACAGTTGTTGCTCGCCACCTGGTGTAGAGTTGGCGAATTTGTTTCATTTTTGTTTCATAGCCCTGATTCATTATTTTACTTCGGTGGGGTTAAGTGCTATGGGAACACCGAAGGTGGGCCCAGCGATACATATAAGTGATAGAAAACTCATACATATTATTTTTCTAAATTGATGTTGTCGTCACCGGGAATCGAACCCGGGACCATCTGTGTAACAATCCAACGTGCTAACCTTTACACCACAAAGCCCAGAACGCTGATCAAAAATTAAACACAACTATATGTCAATTTTCGAATAAAACTGTATGCTTATTAGGTGGTCCCGAATATTGCACTTTTTCGAATACATTAAAGAAATACCACTAAATCAATCGATGCATATTAAAAAGCCGAATATAGGAAAAATAAGTAAAAAAAAGTTTTAAAGTGGATCTTCAGTTCCCTACCAGCAATTGAAGTTTCCAGTTTTAGTGCATTTTGAAAAAAAATAATGCTCAAAAGTTTCGTAATTTTTGGCTTATTACTGGAAAAATATTTTTTAATTTTCTTTAGAGTAATTTTGGTCCAATATTTATCTTCATTTTGAATCTATGAAAACAGGTCTTAATTTAACCGAGCTGAAATAATAAGCTTTATACGGAACTGCCAAAAGAAAATCATTGAACTAAACAAACTTGTTTAGTAAACCGTACTAAAAATGATTCCAAAGTAATAAAATTCGAATGTATATGGGACACCTTAATGTCTGTATAGATATTTAAAAACTGTTACAAATACATGTATTTAAGCACTGCACATACAAATTTTCTGTTTTAGTTTTAAATTATTTCTTAATATTATTTTATAATAGTTTCTAATTTTGTTTATACTTAATTTTTGCATTTTTTAAATAAATTTTTTAAATATCTTTTAAAAAAAAATATATGTAAAAAATGTTTTATTTTTGGTTTACTATTTTTATTTTGTTCTGTAAGAAAAACTTTTTATTAGAAATACTCGTTAAAATACAATTTATTTAATGCACTGAGTATGTTCCGGTAGGCCAGTTGGTAGCGTGCTACATTATCAGAGCTGTTTAGGCTATTGCCTTAAATTTATTTCAGTTAACCCTATAATAGACTATTTACATTGTTTGCTTTTGAACTAAGCGCTACCTACCTGCTGATCGTAAAGTCTACAAAACTTACATACAGACATGAAACAGAAAAAGCTAACTTTTAAATCTAGGAATGGATATTTTGGTGTTTTTCGATGTCTAGAATAAGAATTTCTGCATTAAAACAGAAACTCAAGAAAAAAA
Organism: Delia radicum; assembly: GCA_021234595.1. Classification (NCBI taxonomy): domain Eukaryota; kingdom Metazoa; phylum Arthropoda; class Insecta; order Diptera; family Anthomyiidae; genus Delia; species Delia radicum. The sequence goes on from CM037856.1 coordinate 2,639,377, forward strand.
TTTGTTTTGGCGACCAGTGAAATTATAATCTTTTTATTATTTATAAAATTAAAAAAATATTATAAATTTTATGTGATGAATTTATTTTTGAGAATTACAATGGATAGTATGTAAATTATATTAATTCAATTACACGAAACAACAAGTTCAAAAGGGTTGATGTGTACTCAATCCAAACAGATGGGTCTTTCAGATGACATAACAAGTTCTGAGAATAAAGCGCAATTCGCGATGTTATATCGTCCCGAATATAGCGAAAAATACGTTTTCAGTTCTTCTTTTACAACTTTTAGTACAAATTGCAAATTTTTAAAATAACTAGTACTAAATCGTCGTCCAATTCAAGGTGTTCTAAAACAAATGTCAAGCTCAAACGTATTCTTTATATAAAACAAAATAACAGCAACCCTACCTTTCATACTGATTTTAGAAAAATACCAAGTTTTCATCCACCAAAACTACTTTAAATTTTAAACATTTGTTTTTTCCACTACTTTCAATCTGGATTGCCCAGTCTTTTACTCCATAAAAGTAGTAAAACTGTCCGTTTTTATTTTCTCCAAACACACACAATAAATTTCATAGTTGTTTTCTATTGTAGAATTTTTTTTATATTTTTACCCTGCCAACATTTGGGAGTGGCATAGTACGAGTATATGTATTTGGCTTACAAAGCCGTCCATTGGCTTCGTTGGAACAGAAATTTAAAAAAAAAAGTAAATACAAAAAAAACACAAAAGGGAAAAAAATCAGCAGTAGAAAAAAAATTAAAAAAAAAACATTCACAGTAAATTAAGAATATATCCACAACTTTAAAAGATTTAATTCATTTTGGAATTAATACATCAAGAACTTTACCAGCCAATAAGAATCCATTCGAAATTTGAACATTATGTTTCTCTACCATCTGAAGTCGTTTCGATACTCAGTTGTTATGCATTAATATTAAAAATTTGCAAGCAGAAAAAGACACCAAGGCTGATTCCGATTTTTGAAAACTTGCGAATTTTGTGACGTAATAGCACTAGAATGAAAGAAAATAAGATGAAAAAACAGACACGTATTTTTTTAGCTGCCCAACCTTATATTTAAGGGTTAACAAGTAGGGTTAAAATTCATTGGTTGTTGTATAAAATCTTGTCTTTAATTTATGAAAACTAGATTTATTTGTACGCAGGGTTAAAGTACTCAAGAAAACAAAAATGTTGATACGTATATTGACTATATAGTGGACCCCGCTTTTAAATTATTTGAAAATAAGGGAAAATGGCTCTTCGGAAAAAGTTGCATAAAAACCGAACGGTTTCGAACATCGGAAAATGCTCAGAAACCCCCTCTATTATATTAAATAGGCATTGCTATGCATTATTTTTAGCTTCCATTTGATCCCAAATTTGTCAATAGTTACTTTAAATAGAACGAAATAAACCGAAAAAGCGTACAATGGGGTCATTTTTTGGCCCCATTTAGTAACCCTTTAATTTTTATTCTCTACAACATATCCGATGTTCATTAAGATCTGCCGGTCTGGGTCGGGATACATCGCTTGTAAGTTTAATGTTATGTAACATTTACAATAATTGAAGTATTGGCATTAAAATTTTAGCGGAAGCTACAAATCTTTGTTATAAAACTCTTGCTCATTTAAAACGGTATTTTCATTCCTTTAAGCACTGCCATCCCAAATGTATATGTATTAGGGTGGGTCAAATTTTTTTCAAAAATCGTATAGCAAAAATAAAATCTACATGAAATTCTAAGAAATTTTTCAGAAGAAACCATAGGTCTAAAATCAAATCCGATCCCGCGCAAATCGACATAAAGATTTTTTGCTACAATTATTCTATGTATAAACTGTATAGCTTTATTAAAAACCACTATCACATCATTCAAAATATACAAGATGCTCATAAAATTTTGTATTTTTTTTCCAATTTAATATTTTGTCATGAATGCAAACAAAATAAGTTGCTGAAAACAACATTTAGAATATACAAATGCAACTCCACTTATAAAACGATAGCACTGCCATTTCATTTAAATACCCCAAATACCCACTTAGTTGAAGTACAAAATTAAGCCTATTTTAAAATAACTTTGTCTACCGAAAGTTGTTCGCAGGTTTTAATTAATTTAGTTAGAGTACCCCTAGCAGTACCTGGTCCACTTGTAGCAGACATTACCAAAGCATTAAATAGATGGCGAAACGGAAGTTCATTAAAATACAACAAGCAAACAAACCAATGTAATGGTTTCTCCAATAGAATTTTAAACCTTCGAATTATGCCATTTTCAATGCCGGTATTGGTTGGCTCTCCACCGCAGCAAATACCTATTAAGTTGGTAAGAGATAGATTTTTTACTGGAAGAATTCGTACAGTTTACTTTGTTTTGTATTGGCGTCTTCAGCATCAACTTTAATATGACCCAACAATTTTCGGAAAGCAAATTAAGAATCACTATATGGGATTCTTTCTTAAGTTCCGGATTTTATTTTCCACTTATTTATTCCCTTGTTAGTGAGTTATTTTTTCTCCCATCAAAAGAAAATGCTAACAAATCTGATTCGTTATACTGCATTCTACGAACCGACTCCCTGCTTTTTATTTTTTCGCCAGCTACTTTAGATTTATCCATAAGAAATGGTTCCCCATTTTTATCTTAAAAACCAATATCTTTAAATAAAGCCGTAGCTAAACACGAAGTTACCCTATCAGAAATTCCAAATCCATCGCACATCATAGCATACCTTAAAATCGTATTTTTTCCTGTGGTGTGCTGATCAATCATGAATCTTGCAGGTGATGAGGAATCAATCCACAGCAACATGGCGTTGTTTTTGTACATTGGCATTTACCGATGTAAAATATATTGTTTAAGGTTTCCAAGAATTTAAAATATGTCTAAGTTCTAGATTTGCTTTTTATTTCTCTTTTATATTTATTAATTAAACCGTTTAACTTTTCAATACACTTTCTTCATTGATCATTGAAAATTAATTTTGCTGCAAATTGCAATTATTTTCTGTGCTACTTCCGGAGAAAGACTTTCATAAGAGTGTTTTCTATTTTTCATTTTCTCACGATCACTTAAAAAAAATAATATTTTGAAACATCGCCATTACTTGTTAGGTTTCGTTCACTAAATTCACTTGATAAGCCAAAATCGCTAATGTTCGGAATAACAAAACTTGACCCAGAATTTTTTCTTCCCGAATCGGAAGAATCGATGGACATTGCTGATGTTTCCTCTTTTAAAAGAATTTGAGAAACAAAGATGTTCAAACCGCCACCGAACACACGTGTGCTTTTTGAATGCAAACTGACCCAAGAATTTACAATTAACATAACAAAAATTGACATCATGTTTTTATAAAATATAAAATTAACGGTACATTTCTTACGTACTTAATTCAACCTAGCAACAATAAAATGAAAATTCGTATATTGAATTGAAATAAACTGTGCTACAGTGTATTTTTTTTTTTTAACGGGCACGTTTAAACATTTGTAACTCGATCATTTTTTTTACCGATTTTGAATTTTTAAACGGCATTTGAAAGCAAGTTACATGGTCTTTAAAAATATTTCTTTATAATAAAAAACTTGAATAATTTTCATTTTCATTGCACAATTAAAGGTCGAAAAAAAATAATTTTTATTTTTAATAAAAATTATATCAAACTTGTATAAAAGACAAAGTACGGTCTTGTTTACTACTCCCCCTGTACATTTTGTTTTTAAAACAAGTGTACAAATAAAAAGGGGAAAAACAAGAAACGTGTATTGAATATCTACTAAAGGTAGACCTTACACACAAAAAACAAGTTTTCAATTTATTTTTGATCAATGGTGATAATCTTTAACTTTGAGCTCATATATTAGTTCTCATTTAGTGAGAAAACTAGTTTATATGAATGCTTGATGTTTTGCATGGGATTGTTACCTCTTTCAAAACGTGTTCTGATGATGGGAACCTAAAAAATTCCCGAAATAGATCTATCAACACATTCCTGAAAGGGGTCAATTAATAAATTTGTAAACAAAAACTCTATAGATTATTTGATAGGACAATATCCTAATAAAGAAATATAGAGTATGGCCTCGAACTTGAATAATTTTCATTTTCATTGCACAATTAAAGGTCGAAAAAACATAATTTTTGTTTTTAATGAAAATTATATCAAACTTGTATTAAAAAAAAAAATAATAAAAATATATAAACTTTTAGAGATTTTGTCAATAATATTTAAAATTGTCTATTCTCTTTAAACTTTTTCGTTTTCTAATAGAATTTGTTTAAAGTCTTCTTTTAAAGCAACAATATTCTTAAAGATAATGATTTTCTGAGTAAAATAAGACTTCATTTGTTAAAATCCGTTGAAAGTAGACAAAGTTTTAAGAAGTTGATGATTATGATGTCCATTCAAATCTTTAGGTGGATTTGCGCTGGATCGGAATTGATTTCAGACCTATGGTTTCTTCTGAAAAGTTTCTTAGGAGTTCACGTAGATTTTATTTTTGCTATACTATTTTCCAGTTTTTTGTCATCCATACAATTTGACCCACCCTAATATGTATATTTTGTGTTACCATGTGATAACTACAGAGTGTTTTGGATTTCTTCATACCTTTAAGACTCTGTTCATAGAGAATGGAAAAAGTAAATAAAAAAATTTAATAATTTCACTTCATTCAACCAACAGAACAAAAAAACTATACAGTAAGAATATTTTTTACATTGCATTTATGTGTATGTTCTTATAATCCTCACTCTCCCTCCCACAACCGCCGCAACGACCGCGTAATAGTATCTACAAACTGGCTACAACACAATAAACTCTTCGAAAGGCAGTATCTGTCCGTTTATGTGATTTAACTTTAAACTACAATTGAATGTTACGTTATTGCAACAACAAAAAACTCCTACACTCAAAAAAAATTAAGAAAATAATTAAAAATACTCTAACTCCCCCCCCCCCCCCCTCAAACCTTTTCCTGGATCCGCGCCTGTATCAATAAGACTACAAAAGTAACGTATTACAAAATATGACATCATCTAAAACGTACACTGAAAGAATTATTCTTCATGATATTAAAGCAACAATTTCATAGAATTTTGTTCATAGATTCAATGATAATATACAAGAAATCCAATTAATATTATGAAATTGTTCATAAAAAAATTCATTCGGTTTCACAAACTATCTTTTATTTATTATTTATTTTATTTTTAAGATTTAATTCTCAAGTGTTCAACATATTTTATGAATGTTCAATATATTTTACATATTTTTTACGCCTTATAAATTAAATGATTTCGACTTCTATGGAATTGTTTCACATTGTATATGAAGCATTTCATTTGCTTAATTACGACGCACTTTTTCAAGAAACTCATGAAGAGTTTCATTGTTTCAATGAAACTTCTTAATATTATAGAACTTTATGTAACTTCATAAATTCTATGAACGCTTCATTGTCCGAATGGTTCATTAGTTTTATGAAGACTTTGATTAATTATACGAAGCATTTCACAAACATTGCCTTTGATGAAACCAGTTTCATAGATTCTATGAAAAGTTTCAATGGACGAGTTCCAGTGACAAAGCTATGAAGAAATTTATAAATTAAACGAAGATAATTCTCTCAGTGTATCTAGTCAACCAACCATGTTTGTGGAACATTACAACCATTAAGACCTGCTCAAGTTAACCAAAGTTTAGGGCTTCACCATATGTAGATATGAATGCCAAATTTATATAGAAATATCTGTGGTTAAAGCTTAACTTTGGTTATTCGTAGAAAACATACTTGCCCTAAAACGTATAAAAGGGCCTGAAGTCCCATATATCAAAATGTCACTGTCCTTGAGTGGAGTACAAATATTCTGAAATGAAAGATGCTTTTTTGTCGAAATATTGTTCTTAAATGGGAACGCCCCTTATACACAAGTAATAAAAATATAAAACGTTTTTTATGTACTTTATTAAAGTAAAAATATATAAATAAGTACCCAAGCAAAAAAAATATTTTTTGAATTGTCGTATTATACATATATGAGAACATTAAATTGTATCATATTATATCTTATCTGATACAATTAGACATTATTTGATACAATTAGATCTAATTTGATGAGATTAGATATAGCTTGATGCAATTGTATTCGAATTTTTCCCCCATTAAAATATATCAAATTATATACATATAATGTGATACGATTATACCCAATTAGATACGATTGTATACAAATATACCCATTCGTCACATGTGCTATGTAACCATATACATAGAGAAAAATATGTTATTATATATCTTTACATATTGCACTCTATGAAGTGCAATACATATGCATATATATTTATATATTTAATATATAATTTTATAAAAATATATATTTTGCAATATATTAATATAAATAATTGTATAAAATTGTATAATATAGTTATATATTACTATATCAAAACGTTTTTGCTTGGGTATTTAAATAAAAATCGAGTAGGAAAAATGTCCCCTGTTTATACACAGTTAGTAGGGAAATGAAAAAAAACGCCATCAAAACAAAAAAAAAATGTTGTTTCTTCGTATAGTTTCAATGTTTCTGTATTGTGACTGTTGTACAATACACAACTCTGGTTGGTTGCAAAAAAAAAGCGGGTGGTCGTCGGTTCAACCAGCACATTACAGACATACAATCATACAGCACATTGACACAAAATTATAAACTTTACACCAAGGATGGTATACGATACCTTTATGATACCGGTCCCCATTTTAAAAGCCTTTCAAATTGATTACCTACCTACACCAGTGCTGGTATTATTTTTTATTTACTTTTTTTTACATTTTTTTTGTATAGAATAAAAGTTTAATGTGTTTTTTTTAGCTGCCAAATTTTATGTTTCGTTTTATTTTGTTCTATTAAAAGTAACTATAGTAATTTGGTATAAAATGAAAGTTTTTTTGAAGACACACATATTCACTGAAATTATCTCTAAAGATTTTCAAGTATTTTTGTTATTCAAAAAAATGTGTTTGGAGTAACATTAAATCTGGCTTTTTATTAAGGAATTTTAGTTGTATTAAGCTAAAAGTAATTCATATCAATGCATTTAATTTAATTGAGCGGGTGTCTGAGCTTTTTCCGACATTGGAAACCGTTCGGACTTTTCCCAAAGAGTCTTTTTCGCCTATATTTCAAATTATTAGAAAATATGGCAGCTCTGGGTCCACTATATAAGCAATATGGGTATCAACATTTTTGTTTTCTGAAGTACTTAAGCCCTGCGTAACACCATACAAAAACAAATGAATTTTTACTACAATTTTTAAGCCTTAAGGCTCAGTTATGCGAACTTTGCTGTATCCGTATCTGTACTGTATGAAACAGCTGTTCGTTTTTGGTATACGAAAAGCAATGCAAACGCTTACCGAAATTTAATGAACCGTAGTTGTAACGTATTGTAATGTAACATTCTGTATAAAATAGAATTTTATTCCGTTCTTACGTGACATTTGTAAAGCAGTGATGGCCTGCTTTTGTGTTAAATTAAATGCGGGTATTTTTGCCCTTTTTTTGGTACTTTTTTTAGTAATAATATCTTATAATAACTTATAATACATCATATTTCCATATATGTTTATATATGTATATATACACATACATATACACATACACATACAATAGAAATGTGAAATATATAAAAAGGTATCAAAACCTTGTTTTGTGTATGCACATTTACAAAATAATATATGTATGTACATGTGAATGTATATGTTAAAATACATATCTGTTTATTGTAAAACTACAATTAAAATATCAATTATTTAATTATTAATGTTTATATACACACACAAAATACTGTTTGAATACCATTTAAATTACTTGGTACTTTTTCTGCACAGCGGTCACCATTTGAACATTTTGGATATCAATCACTGTGTTGTAAACAGCTGTTTGCTTTTCATAAAAAAAGAAACAAACAAAATAAAGAGAAGTGAATGTGGTTTAGAATATTTTTTAATTAATTCAATTAAAGTGATTTAAAAATTTAAACCAACTACCTGAAAATGGACGATGAACATCTTAGACACAACAAGCTTGAAAAATATTTTGTATTTGTTTGAATGCAGTGTTGGTTACGTATGTCAAAAACATATGGCACGTTTTTAATTGTTCTATAAGTGCACCAACGTGCTTACATTACGATACGGTTCGTTACGGATACAGCAACGTTCGCATAACTGAAACTTTAAACGTGAGATTGGGCTCCATTAGAGATTGGGCCATTTCAAAATATCCAAAGTTCATTAAAATCTGCGAGTTCGGGTCGGGATACCCACCTTGTAAGACCACTGTAAGTGGTAATATACTTTTGTCTGGAATACATTTCCGTTTTCATTGGTCCGTACTTCTTAAAAAACGATGCTGGTCAGAACGTTACAGTCAATGGTGACCGCTATAGGGAAATGATTACTGATTTATTCGTTCATCAATTGAACAACCATGATGTGCAGGAGCTGTGGTTTCAACAAGACGGCGCAACATGTCAGACAGCTCATGCCACAATTGATTTATTGAAGGAAACGTTTGGTAACCGCATAGTTTCACGTTTCGGACCCTTGAATTGGCCTCCAAGGTCGTAAGATTTAAAGCCGCTGGACTATTTTCTGTGGGGATATGTGAAGTCGCTATTCTACGCCGATAAGCCCGAAACGATTGACCACTTGGAGGGCTACATTCGCCGCGTTATTGCCAATATTCGGCCACATATGTTTGAAAAAGTCATCGAAAATTGGACCTCCAGATTAGACCACGTCCGGCTAGTGAAAGTTCACTTGAAAACGGAGTCACCCACTATCATTTCATTTAAATTCAAATAACATTTTCACACTCAGAATATTCTTACAGTAACTACATGTAGGTCATTCGCGTAGTAAATAGCAGTAGGTGTTTTAACTGCCATTGTAGTCATGTTTCAATGAGAAAGTGAAAAACGACTAATTTAGACAGTGATTTCAAAAAATAACTAACCAAAAATACTGTCCTTCAGTAATAGTTGTTTGGGTAGTTATTTTAATATATTAACAAACAACTGTCAAAACAGTAATTTTGCCGTAAACAGTTAATTTTTGTTAGTTATTTAAAAATTATTACGTCGAATTTTTAAAAATTCTCGTTTAGTTCTCGTTTATTATTATTGATATGTTCATAGTTTGCAAATAATAATTAGGAATTTTCATTGTATCTCCAATGCATTGAAACGTCATAACTGGAATGCCGTTTGAAATGTTGTCTTTGCATTTTAAATAGGAAGTAGGAAATACAAATATAAAGAAAACATTTTTTTTAAAATACTGAAAATAATAACTGTTAAAAACAGTAGTTTTTTATGTCCATTATTTTTATTGTTTTGTTCCTCGTTTTTATGGTTTATTTTTATTGGTTAATTGATTTTGGCCGCTTCGATAGTAGTTTTAACCACCATTGTAGTTGTTTTATCAATAGTTAAAAATGTCTTTATGGCTAGTCATTTTTATAAGATGGGCAGTCATCGACTTTATGACTACATTTGTAGACATTTCAACTAACAGATTTAGTCATTACTGCCTTCTGAATTTCCTGAGTGCATTTATTTTTGACTGTAAATAAAATGATCCGCAATTAAGTAAAAATAGAGTTTTACTAGCAAAACGTTAGTAAACGTTTATTTATTTTATTTATTATTTTGTTTTGTTTTTAAATAAAAACAAAACAACTTCCTAAAATGAGTGCTATGAATTTACTAGTAATTTTATGTGTTTCTAATGACCTACAAATGTAGTTAAAAATAAAATTTCCTCTACAAATTACTGTTTTTTCACTTGAATATAAAAATACTGATATACTACCTAAACAATTACAAATATTTACTGCAGAATTTCTCTGAGGGCACAAAATATCTGAATTGTAAATTAACTTAACTTTATTGTTTTCTGTTAAAAAATCGTATTGCCAACTTAACGTACGGTTATAAATTTTTAATTTGCTTTGGAAATATTGTGTTTTTTAACAACACATAATTTATTGTGAAAACGAATTTCCAATAATATCGATACGTACCATTACCAAACCAAATAAAATATATAAACCAATACCGGCATTCGTTTCGGTTGCTAACCTTGGTTCGAAGCCTTTTTTGATTTAGCTTGCTATGAAGTGTTTACCATATCTTGCAAGGTACCCGAAAATTTTAATGAACTTTGGATATGTTGTAGAGAGGCAAAACAAATTAATATACGAAAGGAGATTTTGTAAACTTCCCAACGACATATAATTTGTCCCGAACAGATATGTAAATAATTTTTGAGAAAATTAAAAATTTAACTCTTAAGCCTTGCCGCCTCCAAAGGGGGCGTGTCTGACAAAAAAATATAATTCTCAACTCTGCTCACGTATCTGAATCGTTCCTAATTTTTTTTTTTTGCCAAAATCGGTGAAAATTTTGATTGGCCGCGAAAAAAAGATTTTTTTTTTGTTTTTATTGAAAATTTGTTTTTAGACCATCTAAAAACAGAATCCCATTTTGAGATTGGAGTAACACGCAAATTTAATTTAATCTGGCTCAGGCGCACCATGGGCATTTTCTGACTGGGTAATTAGTATTAGTCAAAATAGAAATTTATTTTTTTATCTTTTTGTTTTACCAATTTGTAAACTGCAAACAGGAAATGGGCCAAAGCTAAATTGTTAAAGTCTTTGCTTAAATTATAACAAATACGGAAAAAATCATCAGTAACAACTCTAAAGAAAAACGATTTATCAATTTAAAAGCATAAAAAATCAATTTTCTGTTTGCAGCCTCATATTGAATGTTTTTGCTCAGAAACTGAGAGTATTGCATTCTCTTTTTTTCTTAAAAAGACTGATGTATCGTATCATATTATCGACAAGTCGGCTTTATACATATATTTAAGAAGTATTAACAAAACTTTTGAAGGTTAAGTACCTTACTATGCAAACCCTGCTGAATTTACAATCCTTGTAGAGTTTCTAATTTTTTGGCAATGTCCTGTATGCTTGACTGTCTAATATAGGAGTAAAGCAAATGCAAGACTTTTATTTTTTAGACTTTATTTTACTTGTAGTTCTTAATTCAATTTTTATGCTGTCCCACGTCTCTGGAAGTTTTTTGTTACTTTTTTAACTATGTATATTTTTTCCAGGCAAACTTTGGAAAAAAAACTATTCTCATTTTTTTAGCTCTTTTTTCTACTCTCAACTAAATACTTTGCACCTCTCTTAACTCATTAATGGCACGTCATACACTGAACCAAAAACAGCGGTGAAATCAAGTAAATCCCATGTTAAATTGATGAATGTGTGATCACTATACAACCAACAAAACCTGTCCGTCATTTTAACAAATTCTTTAGTAAATGTCTTTTTTGACGTTTAGCTATTTGTTGATTATTATTTTGGCGAAATATCGTCAAATGTATTAACAGAAATTAGTTATTTTAACAAATTTATTTAACCAAATTGAATAATTATTTTGTTGTTTTAACAATGCGCTTTATTCAATTTAACAATGCGCTTTATTTAATCTATTCATATTTTGTCGATTTATTGTTAATTTTTAATTTTATATTTCTTTATCGTTTATCGTTTATATTTTATAAATTAAAATTTGTAGTAATGTACGTTTTTAGTTAGTATATAAAAATAATAAGAAATTGTTAAAATACAAAAAATAATGAAATCAAAAATTATAACTTAGTACGTACCCAAATCCGAAATTTTAAAACACATGAAACATTACATTTACAAAACACATTAATTTATTTAATATTTAAATTGATAATTATGTAATTCGGTTTTTTATATTTATACATGTAAATAGTTTTCTTTAATATTACATATAATCACTTATATAAACAAATAAAATAATGACATTAATAAAAGTTTACAATTTACATAAAACAGTATGAAATTACATAAATTTATTTAAAAATAATTAATAAACACATCCACTATTCACTACTGACACTATATCCACTATAATTCACTGAGTTTAATAATAAACAATTCTTTTGTAAAAACTCATTTAACATACATAATTTCATTAATTTTTACAACTTTTTTAAATGGTTTTTACACGCTATCACCAGTAATGACACTACAAGACTAAAAGCACGCCAAATTATTTTCTACAACTATAAAACTTCTTCAAGTTAACATATTTTGATCAAATAAACTTTATTGCCTTTTTATGAATTTATCTAGAATTAATAAATAGAATTTTGTTATCTAATTAACAAAAAATTTGTCAAAACGGCAATTACTTCATAAAGCGATACAATTTGTTGGTTTTTCAAAAATTCACATCAATTTGAATGAAATAATTGTTGTTCTAAGAATAAATTTTGTCAAAAGTTAACAAAAATTTTATGTTTATTTCACTTACGGCTTTTGGTTCAGTGTATATCCGCTGGACATTTTTCAACCAAACTTTTCTTTTGTAATTTTGTTTACCCGAAAGCGGACTCTAGAGGAAATATTTGCCACCAAAGTAGAAACTTTGACAGCATATAAATCCTAGACGGCTGGCGATATTTTAAAAATTTTAATTTTGTACAATTTTGTGAACAAATCTTTATTAAAATTATATGAAAAATATTAACCGATTTTTAATATGACAACACTGGTGAAATAATTTTTTATAAATTTAGTAGTATTTTTATAAAAACCATCCATTATTTATGTTTTCAGTGGAAACGGAAAAAATCTTAGAATATTTTAGACTTTGTGTATTTGAAAATTTCATCCTTCGATCGGTCAGATTTTCAGAAAGTATATACAATCGATGAACTTATTTCTATCAGAGAAATAAATTTTCATTTTTTTAATCAACAAAACAATCAAAAATATAAAAACATTAATCTTAAGCGAATTTTAATTTTGTTCGGTTTAAGATCCCAAATAGAAACTGATAATTACTTTTTTACAACATACTCGTATATAGAAAAAACTTAGAAAATAAACCACTGAGAACAAATGGTTGACACTAATGCATTTTCCTAGATACCAATCTATCCATCAGATGTCTATATGGCTCCATCTAGGGTTAACTACCGATAAATTCTTCTATTTAAGCAAACGTTTGACATTATTTTTTTTTTTATATTTTTAAATAATTTTTGAAAAAAACTCCATCAAAAAAGGTCAAAAATAGTTTTTTATTTGGCACAACAATTTTTCACAATTTTTTTTTATTGAAGATTGTGATCAAGATGTTGAATAAATTTAACGTTTTTAAATCACTTAATTATCTTTTTCCAGTAAAAAAGTATAGTCGTTTAAAAGTACTGGGTCGAAAAAGGAACACTGTGTCAAAAATGAGTTAAAAAAAGAGGTTGGTTGAGTTGTAAAAGTATTGCGTGTTTTTAACAATTTTTTCATTTGTCTGACCATTTGTCCGTAAATATCATCATCAACACCATAGCCGTTTGTATGTTTCGCCAACCAACCAACAAAACAACTAAAACTTGGTTGGCTATTCTAGAATATATAAAAAATACCGTTATAAAGATAGTGTTTGTTTATACAGGTTTCTCCTTCGCTGGAAGCCAAAGAAATTTTTTCAATTATTTCTGCTTTTGGAGAGATACAAAAAAATGTCTTGTGTTATTCACAAAAAAAAGTAGATAATAATGATGTTTATACTAGCCACAATCAATCAAAAGAAAGTTATTTATAAATGGTTTTCTTAATACATAAGGCTATTTTAAAGTTTCGTCAATTATACACTCATATACTCAAAAAAAAAAAGTTAGTATACAATTTAGCAAACAGCTTTCAATCTCAATTTACTATTATTCTACTAATTTTTAGTATAAATTTTTTTAAAGTAAAATTTGTTGCTATTCTTATTTTACAATTTACTAAATTTTTTTACTAATTTTGGTTGCTATTTTAACTAGTTTAATTTTACGAACTTTTGAAAACCGATTTAATAAAATTATAAAAAAAAAAATTACTAATAATATATTTTTGTAAAGCTAAAAATTATTTGATATAGAAACAAGATAGGGCAAAATCTTGAACTTTATTTATGCACTTATGTAAATATTAACTAAGCTTAGGGAAAAAAGTTTTATTATATCGATGAAAATGTTTCATAAATCGTTTGACATAATTTGTTCACCATATTTACGAATTTTTTATAAATACGACGAAGAGTTTATAAAATTGACGACAAATGTTTCATAGATCTTCAGTCATTTCATAAACAAATAATTTTAATAAAGGTAAATTAATTTTATTTGCTATTCTTTATTTATACATATATATTACTAATATTTAGTACAAAATTTTATTGATTTTAGCAAATCGATTTCCATTAAAAGTTTTTTTAAAATTTTACTAAATTTTAGTAACTTTTTTTACTACTTTTAGTTTACTAAAAAATTACATTCACGTTTTGCTAAAATTAGCTTTATATTAGCTGTAACTATTGCAGTTGTACAAACATGTACAAACATTAGGCTGCTTATTAAAAAACAAAATTACGAATTTTGAAAGGGACTGCGTTAGATTAAGATTCATTAATAAAAATTCTATAATTTTTTCAAAATTTAAAAAAAAAAAATTATTGGTCGCTACTAGATTTTGACAAATTTCCCAATTTTCAAGAAGTACACATTTTCATAAAAATTATTTTTATAAAAAAATATTATATTTCTTTATCTAACCCCAAATACTCAGAAAGAAATAATTAGTTTTTATAAGATTGTTAACCCCTAACCACACTAGGCCAACAAATGTATAAAATGTTGCATTATTTTCAAAGCTTCAATTATAAATAAAATTAAAAGATAGCAAACACTAAAATAATGTTGGTCGCTTTTTCTTAAATACATCATAAGAATTAAGAAATAAATAATTCTTAAGAAATCCCTCAATCCACTTAGCGTGTGGACCGATTTAATTTTGGCGGATTTGGAGGAAAGTCAATATTTTTGATAATAAATAAATTAAACAAATATATATTTGGTGAAGGGAACTAATTTTACATTGTGAATTGTTTAATTAGAACAAAATTACTTAGTTCCGAAATATTAAATATTTGGCGCATCGTTAACCCAGGTTAACCGGAGGTAAAAATTATTCCACAAAATAAAATTGATATTTATAACTGAATTATGTTTAATTTAACCAACGGAAGATAAGTCTAGTTCTCCAAATATTTTTGTTTTGAAACTGAGTAATTATGATCACATAAAATAATTTTCAATTTTAAACTAGTTTTTGCTCCAAAAATATTTTTTTTATCTAAAATACTACCTTTCCTCCGAATCCGCTAAAATTAAATCGGTCCACACGCTTATTGATCTAAAGGATCCCTTCAGTATTGTTTTTATTTTAATTCTCATTAAAAAAAGCGACCAAATTTATTTTCATATTTTCAATCCCTCATTTTTTTATTTTTTTTCATAATTGGAGCTTTGATAATAATGCAAAATTATAGATTAATTTTTGGCCTAGTGTGGTTAAGGGTTAACAACCTTAAAAAAAAACTAAATATCTTTTTCCTGAAATGTCGCGGCTAAATATAATTATATTATAATGCAACAAAAAATTAATATTAATTTTTTTCTGGAATTTCATAAAAATGAATTATTTTTATGAAATTGTGTTCTTTTTGAAATTCGAGAAAAATTTTCAAAATCAGGTAGCGACCATAATTTTTTTTTTCTAAATTTAAAAAAAAAAATTACATGAATATGAATGTTAATCTAGCCCAGGGCTGTCCCGGCAAAAAATTGACGTTTTTAAATTTTAAACATTTTTTAAATGTTAAAAAATTTTCATAAATTTAGAAATTTTGTAAATAATAGAAACACGATTTTCTAAAATATTTTTAAGATAAAGTACGTAATGAAGTTCGTAAATAATACGAAACAAATTTGTAAAATATAATAAAATGTACAAAAATATTTTATATTTTAACTAAACAATAGTATATTTCCAATTAAAAAAAAGCCAGTAATGTCAGCAACATTTTTTCTGGGAGGATCCTTGCAGAAAAATATCTAAAACCAGCCAAAAACTTAGCACATTCAGCAAAAAATCTCGACTGTTTTCGAATATTTTGAATTTCAAAATGTAGAAAAACTTATTTTGGTCTCTTGTTTAATTTTACAACTCTGGACTCTTAATTGTTAAAAACTCAAATATGAAATACCTATGTACATTAGGGTGTCCTTATTTTTCAACTTGCGAATTTTGGGGCTGCCCCCCTCTTAAAATATTTGGTTGGGTACAAAAACTCACCATGCAAAAAATTAGAGTTCTAGCATAACGGGAAGATGTCCCGCATCGCCCTTGAAAATCGGGCCCCTTGGAAAAATGGGCATAATTAAAAAACAATTACAATTTTTTTTTCATCAAAATTAAAAAAATATGAAATAATTTTTGTGTTGGGTGTAATCATAACTACTCAGATAAAAAATATTACTTTCCCAGCAAATCGCTAACTTACCCTAACTTTGTGTCAAAAAAATTAATAAATATTTTGGGGGTACCTCAAAGTGACTTTTTTGCATTTTTGAAAATTTTATTCAACAAAAATGAAAAACCTGGTGTTTGCTGTAGTATTTATTAAACACATCTCAAGTATTAAATAAGCCAAGTATTACGGATATCCGTTGGCAAAAATTTTTGTTAGAGCATTTTGATTCTAGCGGATTTCAACGTTTTTTTAAATTTGTATAGACTTTTTTTTAACAAGATTTTTGTAATATTTCATCAATGTTATTGTGTATGCTATTTTATATAATTGTAATAACTTTATTATAAAGTATAATTTTTCGTGTTCATAGTTAACCTGGGTTTTCATGGGGTCACAATTGACCCTCGCATTTTAAAGAGTCAAAAATCACAAAGATGACAAAATAAATTTTTGTTTATGTTTCTAATTGTAATTTATTTACATTTTAAAATAAATTAAAATTAATTATTTAGTATAAATTCAGATATTTGTATTCATATTAAAATTGCTTTTTTGTACATATTCAGGAGTATTTTCGAAAAACGTATTTTTAATTTAATAGTGTAAGTTTTTTTCCCTCAAAATTATTATTATGGAAAAGTTTTAAGTTCTAATTTTTACTAAATTGACCTACTCGAAGACTAGAAACGGTTAACGAAATTTTTTTAGAATAAATATAATTTAAATTATTCCTTTTTTATTTTATATATAAATTTTGACACAAAGCTGCATTTTTCTTACGTGGGTCATATTTGACCCCAGGTTAACATGGGTTAACCATCAACAGAAAAAATAGTATTTTATAATAAAGTTATTACAATCATATAAAAGAGCATATACAATAATATTGATGAAATATTATTAAAACCTTGTTTTAAAGTAAAAATGTATTAAAATAAAAAAAAAACCTTGAAATCCCCGAGAATCAAAATGCTCTAAAAAAAAAGTTTGCCTACGGATATAAACAGTACTTGGCTTATTTAATACTTGAGATGTGTTTAAAAAAATACTTGACAGCAAACACTAGGTTTTTTATTTTTGTTGAATAAAATTTTCAAAAATGCAAAAAAGTCACTTTGAGGTACACCCAAAATATTTGTTAATTCGTTTGACACAAAGTTAGGGTAAGTTAGCGATTTTCTGGGAAAGTAATATTTTTTATCTAAGTAGTTATGATTAAACCCAACACAAAAATTATTTTATATTTTTTTTTAATTTTGAAGAAAAAAAATTTTTAATTTTTTTTTAAATTATGCCCATTTTTCCAAGGGGCCCGATTTTCAAGGGCGATGCGGGACATCTTCCCGTTATTCTACGAGCCCTAACCACTATTAATTCGTACACCAAGAATTTTTGTGAAAATGCAGCGTTCAAGTCTTAATTTTTTACGAAACAATATTAACTACACCATAAATTTTGTATCTTCTGAAAGATTATTTTATTGGCTTTAAATTCATAGAAAAATAACTTCACATATTATTAGAATTTTTTTTTAAAATTAAATAAAACGAAAGTTCGTTATTTTTTATAAAAAAAATTTGACCACTATTAATTCATACAGGTGAAAATTTTATTGTCTAAAACTGTGCAACGCACCCTTTGCTTTTTAAAACAGCTTCTACTCGCCGTGGCAATGTATTTATCAAGTTTGACAATCTTCAGGGGTTATTGAGTCCCAAATTTCCTGAATTTTGGCTCTCAATCCGTTAAGCGTACGCTGTGGGTCAATTCGCAACTTCCTTTTCATAATTGGCCACAGGTTTTCGATTGGGCTGAAGTCTGGGCTAGATGATGGCCAATCCAGAACATCAATTCCATTTTCTTCGGGCCATTTTTTTGTTTTTGTTGCTGTGTGCGAAGATGCGCCGTCTTGTTGAAATACATATTCGCCTACAGTCGCTAAGCTTTGGTACTGACGGAATTAGATTTTCTTGCAATATATTGATATATTTTTCCGCATTTACGATTCCATTAATGAAGTGAAGCTGACCGACACCCTTTGAGAACATACAGCCCGTTTTTTACGTTTTTTCATTTGAAGTGCAGTAAGTAAGGGTTTTTCTGTGGCATAAAAATTAGTTCTGTTTCAATAAATATTTTTTGCAATACCAACATATTGTTTCACTTACTTTATAAAAACCATAACCTATTTCTTTAATTTTCTGACGCGTCCATTCACGTTTTACGGGTTTTCCAATTGTTTCGGACCACGTTGAAGCTATGTATCTAACAGTGCTTCGACGATTTTTTTTTAATTATAACCGCTAATGCCCTTTTATCGCGAAACGTTATTTTGGAGACCCGGCCTCTATTCGCAACGTTATTGCAGTAATTCCCATTTTTTTTGATATTTCTGAACAATACTTTGTATTGTAGATCTGGGGAGCTTAAGATCAATCGATATTTCGCCATAACTCTTTCCCGATTTGAATTTGTCGTTAATTAGTAATCGGATTTCTTCACAAATTGTCTTACCGCGTGCCATCGATAAAAAAGTAGTAAAAATTAACATAAAACAACATGAAAAAGAAAGATTTTTTCTTCCACTGACATTTCTTTATTCTAATATAACGGTACATTTGTATAATTTGTTTATATTTCCATTTTTATAGTTGTTTCCAGCTGATTTTTACACTGAACGAATTAATAATGGTCAAATTAATATTTACAAATAGTAAACTACTTTAGTTTAATTTCGTTTTCGAAATATTTTTTATGAAATGTGAATACATTTTTTAATTCATATCAAGAACACAAAATCAACTTTTAGAAAAGTTCAACTTTGGTAGCGTAGTTAACATTACTTCATTATAAAAGTGGCCATTTATGTTGTACAGTCAAACAATATTTGGTGTACGAATTAATAGTGGTTAGGGCTCGTAGAACTCTAATTTTTTGCGTGACCACCCTAATGTACATATTGTCTTTCTACAAGTTAACGAAAAAAAAAAAAAAAAATACTGAGTTAACAGAAAAAAAAAATAATAAAACTGAAAAAAATTGTAAAGAACTGCAAGTTTAATTGTTTTATTAACAACAAAAATATGTACCAAAAATGTATGTATGTCGTTTTGTCGTTGTAACACATGCTAGTTACATACATTTTTTTCGAGTCAACACTATACACTGCGTATTATATACATACCTTATACCTTTAATCGCACCTACACTTACTAGGGAAGTCACCTAACGCTTACAGTTCTATTTGTATAAAATCGTATAAGTTACAGATGTTTGAAATCTAAAGCTTAATTGGTTTTTATGTTCAATTCCCTTCAAAGGAACTATGTAAGATAAACTCTGATTATAAGACGAATTCTAGGTTCATACGAACTAATTTCCAAGTACCGACGAGTTTTCAACTACAATAAGGGTTAAATTCAAATAAACAAAACAGTTGTTAATACACTCATGGTAAATCTATGCTAAAAATACGAAAAAAACACTGTCAAAACTTCGAAATATTTTGTAAAATTAACAAATATTCGTGTATTTTACGAAAGTTTTTGTTAATAGTGAATTTTTATTGTTGATCTATATAAATTGTATGTGAGTTGTTGGTTAGTTCGGTTAAAGATCATGAATATTTTTCCATATTAACAGAAAAATTATAATTTTATTTGTGATAATTTACTTTAATTAACAGAAAAAACAATTTGTTATTTTGGAATTTTTTCGTATTTTTATGCATGGATTATTATCAGTGTACGAATTCTCTTAACACTTGGTTTATAAAAACTGTTTTTAATGGTCCCATAAACAAAATTTCATATAATTTTCCATTTTTGAAAAAAACTATCTAAAATTTTTGAAATTCTTTCTTTACTTTTTTTTATTATTTTAGCATTGTAAAAATAATCAAATAAATTTCTCAAAAAGTAACGCAAAATATTTATTTTGGAAATCTACATACAAAAAAATCGTTGCCAAGTAACTAGGAGCATTTCAACAAATAAAGTTTTTTCACATAAATTATTCAATACTAGTTTTCGCATAACTTTTGTGAATAAACGTTATTAGTTGAAATGCTCCTAATTACTTTTCAACGATTTTTTTGTGTGTAATAAAAAGACAACTTCATTTTAAATTTTTCTTTCGAAAATATTAAATATTGTATAAATAATGAAAAAGATTAAAAAATGTTTGACCCTGGTTAATACGAAACTTGCTTATAGTAGTGTCCGACCGAAGACTTCGGTCAAAAAGCGATATTTGGTCGGTTTTTTGGTATTTGGGGACAATGTGTACAAATTTTGATATTGATATTTGAGCCGTTTTAATGCGATTTTGAGTGCAAAATTTAAGGAAAAAGTCGAAATTTAGCTATAAATTTAAATACTCGACCGCCAAAGTTAATCCGATTTGGCCGATTGTTCGGCAGCCTATTAGTGAATTCATAGCTTAAATACGGACTTGTCTTTAAATTTGACACTCAAAATCGCATCTAATAAGACCAATAAACATTTCTCCAATGCTTTCGAAATATCGAATATTGACAAAAAGCCTTTTCTGGCTGAAGATAAAGAGGGCTCGGTAAGACACTACTTATAAGGAACTAATTTAAAAATGTGATATCATTGGAAAGAGATTTTGAAGATCCATTTACTGATACCTTAGCTTGGTACTATTTTTGTTTCTGTACAAAACATACACCGTTTTTAGTACTTTATATTAAGGTGTATGCCTAACCGCTTTTTGAAGGCTTATCCCGCCTTGAATTTTAATCCCGCCTCAACCTGCTTTATTCCTCATTTTCCTATTTTTAAACTATAAAATCACTGGTGTTCAGCTATAACGGGCAATGATTATAACGAATTTACTGATTTAAATTGTTGGACCCGACAACAAGTTTCCAAACAAATTAGCACGGTATATTAATGTTTTAATAGATCTTGAGACTAAATCTGAAAATATTCCGAAATATTAAGTACTAAATGATTCATTGAAGTAGTTTCTTAAGTTATAATTGTGATACTATGTACTGCAATTTTTTACATCCCTGAGACTTGATTCTGGTTTAATGATAAACTCGAAACTTTGCATACTTTTGCATATTTTTCTATAAATGTATATTTTTTGTATATTTTGCTATAAATGCATATTTTGTTGCATTTTTTGTTGCATATTTTGCTATAAATACAAATTTTTGCATTAAAATGCATGTTTTTATGAAAATTGTTTGATGTTTTACTAAAAATAAATTTTATAGGTGCAATTTATAAATTTTATAAATAAAATATTTTTAAAATTTATACATATAATTTTTTTTTATCACGAAAAGAAAAATAACAGAAAAATGCAATTACTAACTTTCTGACGATGTTTATTCATAATTTTCAATTTCTTAACCACTTTGAAACAAAAATTACTAATGTTGTTTAGATAATATTGAAAACGTTAAAAAAATCTATAATAAATATTTTTTTAAATTTTAAGTTCATACATATTTATATGTCACTAACAAGGGAGGTATCCCTACCGGAACTAGTAGATTTTAATAAGCTTTGGATATAGTATTGTAAACGAAAAAGAGACACGTATTTGTTTGATGCCCAATCTCACTTTTAAGGGTTAAAAAGTGGTTTAATTTAAGAAAACTAGATTTATTTGATTTAAAGTACTCAAGAAAACAAAATGTATTATTTTGAGCTTAATACAACTATAATTAATTAATAAAACGAAAGATTTAATATTACTCAAAATACAATTTTTTGAATAACAAAAATACTTGAAAATCTTTGGGCATAATTTGTACATCAGTGAATATACCTTCAAAAAACCTTTCAGTTGATACCAAATTTGTTTATAGTTACTTTTAATAGAGCGAAATACACCGAAAAAAAACCTAAAACAGGGTAATTTTTGACCCCACTTAGTAAGGCCTAAATGAGACAAAAACATGCGTCCCTTAAATTTTTATTCTCTACAACATAGCCGAACCTCATTAAGATCTGCCGGTCCGGGTAGGGATACCTCCCTTGTTAATTTTCAATCAGTAAAGTGACATTTCTTTTAACTACACAGCTTATCACAGAAGGGGATTCCAGGGCCATGTCTGTATTCCGAACAAAATGTCTGATATAAAATTTTGTTTATTATTTTTTATTTATTGGTCACAAAGTTCAACAACAATTTACTGACCCAAAAATAAAAAATAAATGCAGTTTTACGTTCGTACAATCTACCTGAAAAGTTTACATACACTCTAAATCAAAGGTCAGCAATTTTCCAACCGATTTTCAAAAAACAATCTGTGTTTAAAAAGTAAAGCTCATATTTTTCAACCAAAACAAAAACTTTGATAGTCCGTTTAAAAATATCAAACTTATAATTTATTGAAATTGTAACTTTAAGAATACAATTATTTCACTACAGTTGCTGAAAAAAAATAATTAACGAAATGATCGAGAAAAACTATAAAACTTTTTGTACACAATAGACTCCAGCAAAACAGAATTGCTATATGAGAACTCCTGCATATTGTTTTCTTTTACTTTTGTAGCACTGTGTAATTAACATTTTCAGTTTTTTTAACCTTTCCAATTTTTATGAGGGTTTTTTTTTTAATCTTCTTTTAAAACAACAATATTCTTAAAGGTCGGTTAAAAATCAACAAAGTTATGGTACTTTTTATTTTTGTTTCATCCTCCTTCGCAAACTTAGATGTAGAAAAAGTACCATAACTTTGTCAATATTTGACCTGATTGCAACAAATGAAGGCTAATTTTACTCAGCAAAAAACTAACCTCGTAGAAATTGAAGATTAAAAAAAAAAGTTTAAATGTTATTTAAATAATCTCTACAAATAAAGTATATCCATTTGGAAATATCAGGTATTTTTTTCCAAATACCGTTTAAAAATTCAAAATCGGTTAAAAAAATTAATAATTTACAAATGTTTTTGAAACCCCGAAACCGCGATTTTTAAATACTACAAAATGACTCCTTCTTCCGCAAACAATGTCACCATGTTATTTTTATACTACACTATGCAACACCGAAAATTCACTCGTCAAATTACTGGTAAGTCTAGAAATTCCAATATACCCTCAAATTTTCGAGATAACGATAAAAGAGTATTTTGTGCGACTGGCGCATTTCAACATTTTTTACTCAGTAATTTTTTATAAAATGATATGTTCCTTCTAAAAATATAAACTTTCTTTATATTATTAATAAAAATAAGTAGAGATTTTTTTAACAACCATAATAAAATTTTTAATTTTTTTTCAAACTTTTTCAACTTCTACTTTGTATACATTTATAGAAAAAGTACGTTAACATTGTCAATTTCCTACCGATTTAAACATATTGAGGCTCAAATTACTCAGGAAAACACTAACTTTAAAAATATTGTTGTTTTAGAAGTAGATTCGTAAAAAAAACCTCGTAGAAGTTGGAAAAGTTAAAAAAATTAACATTTCAATTGTTATTAACAAAATCTCTACCTAATTATATTATTAATATATAAAATATACATACACTTAAAAACACCAGACAATTTTCTTGCAAATACCGTTTAAACCTTCAAAATCGATTAAAAAATGATTGAGTTACAATTACAAATAAAATGCACCAGTCGCAAAAAAAAATACTCTTTTATCGTTATCTCGAAAATTTGAGGGTACATTGAAACTTTTTAAACCGGTTTTGTAATACACTCAGCTAGACTCACAACCTACACTAGGTCCCTTGAAAAATAATTGCATTTTTTTATTTTTTGTAGCACCGTGTTATTAATAATAAATGGCCTTATATTCATATTTAATGCGTTACTTATTTATTAAGGGTGTACGTTATTTTTTTGATTCGACTGTATGACCGACCACATACGTAATTCACAAATATACAAAAAATTCTTTTCTTATTTTTGCTTTTTATTTTGTAATATTAAATTTTAATAATTATGATTTAAAGAATTCCCACAATTTAAATTAAACTTCCAATAAAGTAGGTGGAAGTTATTTTCTCTACAAGAATTTATGCAAAATTCAAAATAAATCATGTGGAAAGTGAAGTGAAATCAAAAATTAGACTCGAGTATTTCAAAAAAGTTTTCATTACGTTAATTCATGATTTTTTTGCTATAATTTTTTTTTTTCAAATTTTTAAACATAATACATTTAGAATTTTTTTTTATAAATATTCAACAAAAAAAAAAACATAAATTTTTCGTAAATTAAAAACACTAATTCATTAATTTCTTATTGGTTTTGTTATACGATAATGCGTATTTCTCGTATTTTTTTGTGTTTTTCGTTCGTTTGTGTACTTTTTACAGCTTTTTATGCACAAAAACGCCATGCAACAAATCCAACAACAGATTCCCCGCACCGGTTTGGGTCCTGCCATATCTGGAGGTATAGGAGCCGAATCTAAACCCCATCAATGTCAGCAGTGTATGAAAAGTTTTTCCAGCAATCATCAACTTGTTCAACACATACGAGTGCACACTGGCGAAAAACCTTACAAATGTTCATATTGTGATCGCAGATTTAAACAATTATCACATGTGCAACAACATACTCGTTTACATACAGGTAAGTGATAAGAAATATTTAAACTGGGGAATTTGGGATGGAATTCGAGGCATGAATTATAAAGTGGGTAGAGTTGGGCATTCCAGTGCATTTCGTTCAAGTTGACTAGTTCATTTTTATATAATCGTTTCTAATTTGCGTTCATTGTATTCAGAATTGTCAAACAAAACATTGACAAATACAATCGTACGAACAATCGAAGAAACTGACGAGTAAACT
The DNA here is from genome assembly GCA_021234595.1 of Delia radicum. NCBI lineage: Eukaryota > Metazoa > Arthropoda > Insecta > Diptera > Anthomyiidae > Delia > Delia radicum. The sequence goes on from CM037856.1 coordinate 2,664,670, forward strand.
AAAAGAACAACTAGTGCAATAATGGAAGTGGACTAAATGAGCTGTGAACTATAATATGCAACTCTAACCCCCCGTTGCCACATGCAAGTTCAATTTCGGAAAACTCAATACACTCACACTTTTTTACTAGTACAATTACACTTGTGTCATTTGCGACTCAACTTACAACGAAATTTTGAAGGCAAATGAATTTTTGGCACTTGTGACAAGTTACAGGCATACCTAAACAAGAGAGGAAAGCGCAATTTTTTTACCGCTTAGCGTTAACGCTGAAATGTCATCCCTAAACAAGAGCGGCAACTCTACGTCAAATCGATAAAAACAGGGTTATCAAAATAAAAAATATAACAACCCTGATTATTTTAACAATTAAGCACATTACAATATTGGTGTTTGTGATTTGTGTTTTGTATAATAACAAATATATATAAATAGTAATAACAAATATATTATATTATTTTTTCTCGCTTATTTTTCTTCTTCTTCTTTATTTATTTGTCAAAATCGGATTTTACAATTGCAAAGAGTTGCCGCCGCGTTATTTCGGGATGCTACATACAAATTGTATGGGCATGAGAATTTTTGACAGCTAGAAAACGTTTGCCGCTCTTGTTTAGCTATGGCAGTTAGACGTCAAAATGAGCAACCAGTGTTGCCTTGTATTAAGTTTTCTACAAATTTACTGGTATTTAGTTAATTTTAGTAAGAGGGAATAATAATTATGTGTATATTTATAAAAAAAAAAACGAATATAGGACACACCGACAAGTCTTAATGATAAATTATAATATTAATTTTGAGTTTTTTAAATAAATACAACAAAATTTTTCCCTGGATACGTTAGAATTTGGAATACTTGGCAGTACTGAATTTAAATAATTTGAGTAACTTGTAGGTCATAGTGTAAGCACTAGAAAATTTTGCATGTTTTTTCTATAATATCTCTGATAATACATATTCTCAACTTGCGACGGTTTACTTACATGTGACAACGGTGGTAAAAGTGGGTCAATACTTAAAAAATAACCGGAAACGGTTTCTGTAACGCTATAATTTTGAGAATATCATCTTTAAATATGCGAAAAAGCTCTATTTTAGACTTTTTCGAAAGCAGGTTGAGCCGAATTTTCAATACTCCGAATCCGGTTTTCATCACGTCACAATTTTAAGAAAACCATGTTTAAATATGAGGAAAAGTTCTATTTTGGGCTTTTTCGAACGTTAATACAGTAGAATGGACCGAATTTTAAAAAATAAATATTCGAATGTTCCCAGCAATATCTTACATTACCCGGTAATGAGTTTCGAAATGATAAATTAAATGGTTACAAATTCCTTTTTTAACAAGGGCATGTCTATTAGGGCGTTTCAGCATTTCCACTTTTGTTGGATTCTTGCAACTCTTGAAGCATTTCCATTTTATTTTAACGACTACTTTTTCGATCTTCTCCGATTTTGATAAAATTGGGTGAGAATATTTGCCAATGAACGCATATTTTTAAATCGATTTTTTTTAACACATAAAAAATGAGGTGTTGGTGCATCATTCAAAAGGCCAGTTTTTGTTGTGTTGAAGGTATTGAAAAAATTATTTTTGCACAAAAATAGTGAAAACGTTTAGGTTCACAACACGTGTTTTGCTATTTGTGTAAAAAAATAAAAAAAAATTAAATTTGTCTTTTTCAAAAAATAATTTTAACTTTTTTTCCAATGTCTAAAATTTTTTAATTCTTCTTTTTTGAAATTTCTGAGCACCAACGTTTTCACTATGCTTATACAAAAAGAATTAATTCAATTTATGGCCCTTTCACGCAACAAAAGAATGGCCCTCAATTTTCGATATTTCAAAGCTGCAGGGTTGCCACATATACGTTCACTGGCAAACATACTCACCAAATATTATCGAAATCAGAGGCTATCGAAAAATTAGTTGTTGGAATAAAGTGGAAATGCAAATCTTTAGTCTAATTAAAAACGACCATTTTTAAAGTAGTAGTTTTTAAAGAAGTTGCTCAGCTTTAACATGGCGACAATTTTTCAAATATTGTTAGTGAAAAAGTAGAAGTTCCTCCAAGTTTTTTCAAAAAAACATTTTTTTTTTAATAAAATGTTAATAAAATTTGTTTCACGGATTCTTAGCAACATTATAGCCAAATATAGTTAAGCGGTATCACCAAGTCTGAATTAGCTGTTGGACAAAAACTGATGACACCTTTTTCGAGGGGCCCACTGATTTTCAGAATCTTTGGAGGCCCATAAAAAAGCTTGGTCACCAAACTCGCCAAACCGAGTATTGCATTTTACTACCCTTTGGTAGTAAAATCTAACCTATACTGCCATGACCATTCATTTTTTCACTGTTGCACTGCGTACTTATAGGAAAAAAAAAAAACTCTTGACAAGCATACTTGCTTGTGGTCGTCAAATTGTTAAATTTGACGACCCTTTCCAGGGTTCATCTTTAGCCATAACTATTTTTAAACATTTCTTTAATTAAACCGTTTTTCCTCTACAACTGTTTAAAATTTATTAATTTTATTTTAATAATTGTTTTTTATATATTGTATGTGAATTTTTATCCTTTTGTCTATTATTAAAGTCCTCAACTTAAGTGCCTCTGTTTGGTGATTACTTTGTAACGAGTTTTTGTTTTTATTAATTTTTTTTTTTGTATTTTAAATGCTGTAGCTGTTGTCTTTGCTAATGCTGTTTTGGGAATATAAAAAAGAACACATTTTTAACACGAAAGGGTTGAGAGGGTTATGGACACTTCCAATTTTTTCACGTTTTTTTTTTTTACATATTTTTTGTATAAAAATGCCTTTGGAAACCACAACATTTTAGCGGAACAAATTCAAATACGACTGGCCGAATTTTATACATCCTTTATTTTCTTGTTTGTTTTAATAAAATGTGTATATGCTATGGATTCGGTTACCATCCACAGCGTATACGGTTTAGGTAAGGGTAACACTATTTTAGTTTATTTCGATAACGGTATTTTAGGGGTAACGTTACTTCGGTTATTTCGGTAACGGGTTTTTAGCGTTAACGGTATTTTACTTATTTCGGTATTGGTTTTTTTTAGCGGTAACGCTATTTTCGTTTATTTCGGTAACGTTATTTTAGGTATAATGGTTTTTCAGTTATTTCGGTAACGGTGTTTTAAGGATAACGTTATTTAAGTTATTCAGGTAATGTCAATGCACATCGATAAGTTTAGCCCCATTATGCCCGAATCCTAGTTTGTGACCAAGTTTAAATATACATAAATGCTGGTAACATACTTGTGTTTGGAAAATATTTCCGATCCCCATGTTTTTAATATAACATGTTTGATTGCAAATATAATTATGATTGAAATATTGTAAAATTGCAAATATGTATATATATCTTTGTTTAGGTTTGAATATTTGAATCATTGTAAAAATATATATAATTAAATGCAAACATATTTAAAAGTGTATTTTTTTCTGCGTGAAGCTTTGGAAAAATATATGTATATCTATTTACTGCGATTATTTTTTCTGAATTTGTCAGATTATTTCGGTAACGGTATTTCAAGGATATTGGTATTTTAGTTATATCGGTAACGGTATTTTACGGATAACGGTATTTCAATTATTTCGGTAACGGCGTATTAGGGATACGATAGTCACTTGAAAGGATAACGGTATTTTAGCGGTATTGCCTGCCATCACTGGTATACAATCATAAAAAAAAGCCTGTAGAAATAGCAGAATAAGCTACTAAAAAATTTTTAAAAATGATGTTGCAGGAAAAAACTATTGATATTAGCAGATTTTTTTTTCCAAATATTAGTAAAAATTAAACTGCTAAATTTACAATATTTTAACTGTAAGATAAAAAAAAATTTGAATGCAAATAACAGTAAATTTATATGTTTAATCCTTTGAATCAGCATCCAACGGTGCCATGCATAGTTGTTGAGTCCTAGTTGTTGAGTTATTGATTAATGAAAAAAATGTGTTTGTCCTAAAGTTCATAACGGTACTTCCTATCAATTTTCATAAAATCATGACAATTGCGTATTTTTGACAGATAGGGCTTGATATGTGTTCACGTTTCACATATTTTCAAATTTATCACCAACAAAATGAAAAAAGGAATTAGCACCATTTGAGTTTTTGGTGAAATTGTTGATTATTATTTTTTTAATCGCTATTCGTTTTAGGGATTTGTGTGTGTGCGTTTTTTTGTTTTTTTTGGTCATTCTCTAGCATCTGACAGGATTTTAAGCTTAATAAAATTAATAAAGCAACATCAAAACCTCTCATCATCATCAGCAGCAGCAACAGTTGAAGTCAATAAAAAAGCGCAAAAAAATAACGAGTATAAAAACAGTTCATTAACAGCTATTTAAAACCCTTTTTCAGCATGTTAAAAAAAAGGAGACTAAAAGCATTTTAGCGAAAAAATAGACGCCAAAATCAACAGTTTGTTAATGCCACACATTCAAGCAAACAGTGGAGAACAAAACGTATTTAACTGTGCATTGGGTTATTGGCAGCCAATAGAAATTTTCAATACCCAAAGACCCGCGAATTTCCTATTAAAAAAAACGACGAAATTTTAAAAATTTGGTTTCGATCTATTACCACCATACACTGAGAGAGTTATCTGCATATTACTGATATTAATCCAGTGAAACTGTTCATTAAGTTAATGCAAGTTTTGACAAAATTTTATGAAAAATATAACATTATTCAATAAAAAGTTTCATTTACTCAATGAATAATTTAAGAAATTGGTTGTTAACTTTGTGATAAAAACGTTTTATTATTTAAGTGAAAATGTTCATTATTTCTCGTCCACTAAATTCTCTCCGTGTACAGCTTTTTACTGGTACAAACTATATTTGTTCTAAAAGCTAAGAAAAAGCTTGTTCGTTTTAATACAGTTTTTCTTTTGGTTTTTTTAACTTTGAGTTCAACTAACTGTTGCAAAGGTAATTTACATAAATCCATCAGCAGCTAACTTTTAAATAGACAATTTTATAATTAAATTGTTAAATTGTTAAAGAATAAAGTCAAAGTTCACAAAAGTCGATATTTTCTGATATTTTCCACATGTGCACATATTTGTATTATCTAATATTTATTCCTACTTATTTATATTTCAACTCAGTTGTGACACAGTGTTCGTTTTTCGACCCAGTCTATTTAAATTATTCAACTTCTTGACTACAATCGTGAATAAAAAAAATTGTGAAAAATTTGTATCCAGAGTTGCTAAATAATCTATTTTTGACCTTTTGATGGAACTATTCCCAAAAATTATTTTAAAAATATAAAAAATACTAATCTTTTATATTTTTGTTTGTTATGTTGGTGATAAAATATGAAAATGTATTTCTCTGCTAGAAATTTGGTTATCGATTGTATATAATTTTTAAAAATCTGACCGATTGGACGATGAATTTTTCAAATACACAAAGTCTAAAATATTCCAAAGTTTATTTCGTTTTCACTCAAAACATAAATAAGGATGTTTTTTTTTATAAAAATACTACAAAACTTATAAAAATTGCATCGCCATGGCTTGCCACATTGCCATTTTAAAAAATCGTCAAAAACCACGATATATTTCCAAATAATAATAATTTTTCATATATTTTTGAATAAAGATTTCTTTACAAAATTTAAATTTTTTAAATATCTTCCACGGTCTAGGATTTATATGCTGTCAAACTTTCAACTTTGGTTACCAATATTTTCACTAGAGGGCGCTTTAAGGGAAAAAAATTACAAAAATTTCTTCATCAAGCATGGTTCTATATATCTGAAAAGTGTGGTTGAAAAATGCCCAGCGGATCTATGACATGCCATTAATGAGTTAAATACATATTTTCTAAATTGTTTTCGCTCGACACTGTTTTGTTTTTCTGTTCACTGACAGAGGAAGTCACCCAACGCTTACACACCGATTTAGATGGAACTCGGATATTTAATAGAAGGGAATAGAAATCTAAGGTTTAGCTGTTTTTTTTTGTCATCTCCGATATTGAGGGGGGTAAAAAAGGTGGCAAAAAAATTTTACGTTGGTACTATTTTTGTTGTTGTAAAAAACTTCTAAAATTATTGGTAGTTTATGTTAAGATGTTTACACCCAGGGTTGCCAAAACCATATACATACATGTATATTATAGTGCCCTCCTGAAAAAAGAGAGTAACATGTTTTATGAAGATTCCTAAAATATGTCGGCTCTAGCGATAACATCCCGTGAGCTAAACTATTGTTAAGCCGTAACCAAAAAAATGCTGGAAATTTCTAAACGAAAATCTAGGTAGGAAATCAAAAAGTCAAATTAATGTTAAAAGCTTAAATGGAGATTTCATAACAGACAATAAAGACAAATGTGATTTGTTTAATAAATACTTTCTGGAAATTCCAAGGACTCTTAAGCAGCAAATTGAACATTTACCAGGTGATTCTTGCAATGGGCTAAGAACGTTACGTACACGTCAGCAATCATTTGATTTCTTTTATACAACCGATTCGGAAATTTCTGAGATAATTTCTAAACTAGATTTAACGAAAAGCTGTGGTTATGACGGAATTTCGTCGAAAATGCTTTCTGAATGTAAAGATGATGTTTCTCCCTATTTGTAAAAGATTTTTAACAATATGATTGATTCTTCGGTTTATCCAGATGATTTGAAAATTGCCAAAATCATACCAATACCAAAGCAAAGTCATGGCACTGAAGTTGATAAGTATCGACCAATTGCGTTACTTCCATTGATTGACAAAATTTTTGAAAAAATATTGTACAAACAGCTGACGTCATATTTAGATGAAAATAATTTGCTGTATAGATGTCAATATGGGTTTAAAAAGGGGTGTGGTACGGAGGAAGCTGTAGTAAATGTTGTAAATAATATTTGCCAAGGATTAGACAATGGTTTTAAAGGTGTGGCTGGTATTTTTTATGACTTTTCGAAGGCTTTTGACTTTGTAGATCACAAGATTTTAATAGATAAACTTCGTTATTATGGATTAAACACACGAGCAGTGAAGTTGTTGAAAAATTATTTAACTTTTCGAAGACAATATGTGGAAATTAATAACTGCAAAAGCTTTATTGGTGTTGTTGAGAATGGTGTCCCACAGGGCAGTGTGTTAGGCCCACTACTTTTTAAGATTTATATTAATGATTTAATGAATCTGGGATTATTTGGGAATCTATTTTTATATGCTGATGATATATGTATTTTTTACAAGTATAAACACGAAATTACGTTGAAGGTGCATATGGAACGAGATTCAGCTTTAATAACAGAGTTTGTAAGGTTAAACAAATTGGTTCTAAATGCTGAAAAAAACTAAGTTAATAAGATTTAAGCCTTACTCTGATAACCTAAACTTCAGTATTTTTATAGATGGGAAAGAAGTTTTTGAAACCTTTCAAACGAGATACCTAGGTGTGTGTTTGCAAAGTAATTTGTCATGGGATACACATATTAAAAGCCTCAAATCAAAAATTGGGTCAGCTATTGGTTTAATTTATAAATTTAAGAATAAGTTTAACACAAGAACTAAGTTACTTGTCTATAATGCATTGATACATAGTCATCTCAATTACCTACCCATTATATATGGTTACAAAAAAAGCAACGAGCTTAGGTCTTTACAAAGAGTTCAAAACAAAGCGCTAAAAACTGTTTTTAATTTACCTCAAATGTATTCAACTTTATCTCTTTATAAAAATGTTGCTGAAACAGTGCTGCCTGTACATGGATTGTATAAAATGCAACTATTAATACATGTCTTTAAAGCTCTGCACAATATTGGCCATCATACCATAAATTTTTCTCGAAATCAATCAGTATTTAATACAAGAAACAATACGAATCTTTGGATAGCAAGATGTAGGCTGGAAACAACAAAGCAACGTGTGGAACATATGGCTAGTTTGGAGTACAATGGATTGCCTCATGACTTAAAGTGTATTGAAAGAATATTTCTTTTTAAGAAAAAGCTAAAAGAATATTTACTTCAAAATTTGGAAATGCTTCTTTTGTAATAATTGAATTTGTAAAATTTATCTTTTCAAACTTTTTTTATTTTTCTTTTTTCTTTTTTTCTTTTTGTATAAAAATTTAAGCTAAGTTTTTTAAAGTATATACCTTTTTGCCAACTCGCCTCAACAATTTCCTAGCGACGCTGAGGCAACATCTTTATTTGTAAAAAAAAATTTTTCTGAATAAAAAATAAAATAATACAAAAAAAAAAAACACCATTGGTTAGTTTGATAAAAGTTAACATGTCTAACCATCATAAATGACAATTAAAAATATGAGGTAAATCTTAGAAAAGTTGTTCCTTAAACAATTTATTAGTTTAGAATTATTCTTAATTTCATATCTACGTTTTATACAAATCGGCGCTTGATCGTTGGGTGACTTCCCTTGTAAAAGCATTGACATTTTATCGTCAACTGTTGTCTTCATAGACATCATTGTCAGAGTACATATCGAGCCCTAATCGCCAAAAATACGTAAGCTCCAAAATCAAGTTTTTTTTTTATTTTTCTTTGGTTTATCCGATTGCAATAAAATCCAACTTGTTTGTTTTTTTTATGAAATTCGTAACGGTACTTATTTTATGAAATTTTTAGGAATAATGCAAATGATTGAAAAATAAAGAGTTTCATCCAAAACCGAAAATCGTGACGCTTACGTCTTTTTGGCGGTTAACTCTCGATATATATATGTATTTATATATATTTTTTGTTGTTCTTTCCTTTTATAAAATGGTTAAAAATGTAAATGGCCAAAAGGGCATCACTTATATTGAACATTGATGAGTTCTAACGACCGTCTCGTTCCTAACTGCAACGTTGTTAATCACGATTAAACGGCTTAAATAACAAATTAATTGGCATTGGTTTAGAGGTCACTTAAAACACAAATTGATTTAAACAATTAAAGGTTTATTAATGGGGTTACTTTATGAAAGGAATCGTTTAAAAAAAATCAAAATTTCCTTTGTTTTTCTTTTAATTTTTTAAACGTTCCGTCTAGGGTTTTTAACCCGGGAATTCCGGGAATTCCCCATGCTTGCTAATTTCAAAATCTGTAAAAAGCTAAAAAATCAGAATATCCTGAAAAATTGTTCTCTCTTTATGTCAAATTTCAATAAAAGTTAAAGTTCAATAACACAGCGCTGCAAAATTTACCCGTAAAATCGAAAACAAGAGTACCGACCAGTGATCCTAAATATTTTCTAGGGAAAAAAGCTAAATGTTCCAAACGGCTACTATGCAAATAGCTTAAAAATTATGTGTTCCAAAATTCAACTAAAAAAGTTGATATTTGCGAAAGTTATTTTAACAAACACTTTCATTACAGTGAATGTTTGTAAAAAATTTTGAAATTTTATTCACATATGTGTATGAATTTTAAAATAAAATTTTAAAAATGATAAATGCTTAAAAATGTCAAAATGTTAACACTTTGACGACCGAACTTAAAGCGCTGAGGATTTTTTGATGAAACTTCGTAGTGACTTGGGCTTATGACTAAAAATAAATTTTGTGCTGCTTTTGGCGCTTTACTGATCCCCCTATCGGAGAAATATAGTACTAAAGCTAAATCACTAATGCACTTTCGCTTCTTAATGGGTTAAGATTTTGTTTAAGTTTGTGTTTTGCTCTAAGTTATGCCTAATCCAAAAATAATAACAATTTTTGTATAAACTTAATACTGAATGTTTAACATTATGAAAACTAAAAACAAAACGTAAAAAATAATAATTAAAAAGGAAAAAACTAATTTTTTTAACCTTGTTGACCTGTTGCCCTGTTGCCCTTACAAGGCTCTGAGACTATTATGCTACAATACGAGTATATTGGCATCGCTAGAAAGTTACATCTGCCTATCACGACAAGTTTTGTTAAAAGCGTCCTGCAGGTTTTCCTAAAATGGTAAGAAGTAAAAATGGGACATTTAGCAACCATTCGTAGTCAAGAAGTTAATTTCGTCCTGAAGTAACGCTTAATTTTTGCAAACAGATTTCTGTTCTCTTCAAAAAAGTTTGTGTCATTTTTGACTATAAATAGTCCTTTTTGATTGGGAAATGACATCATTTAAATTTGCTTCTCACTTATAAATGATTTTTTCTTTTTTAATATAATTTGAAATGAAATAAAAACCATAACATAACTATGAGAAATTGATATTTTTAATTAACAAAATTTTTACACCAACTGTGAACCGGCCAAAGGCATGAAATTTTATTTTTTATATAATTTGTTATCATAAGAAACACATGTCCTTGAAATTAAATCAAAAAAATAACACAAAAAGTTGTTTATAACCCGTTTTGTAAAATCACGTTTGTATAAAAATGAAACATTATATCACAGCATCCGTTAGTACCAACAATAAAAACACGAAAAAGGGTTAAGTTAGAGGGTTGTTAATATTTTTACACTTTTTTGTGGCATGTTAACCAGTTTTTATAAAAAAATGTTGTGTGTTTTTTCTTTTTCTTACAAAAAAGAAAGAAATATTTTTTTCTTTGTTAAATTTTAAAGGAAAAAATATTTTTTTTTTTCAATTTTTTTAAGATGTTTTCATTCAGGTGTGAAAAATTATTAACATTGGCGTTGCATTTCGCATTAGAATAATTTTGTATAAAGCTAATGATGTTGAAAATGTAAATATTTTTTTTTTTTACTTTTTTATATGTATCAAAGCAATTTAAATTTGTAGCATTTAATTTTGTAACAGAAATTTTTTTGTTATCATTTACTTCCTAAAGGAAAAATAAATAATAAAACATAACGAAAAAATTATCAACGTCGCGACAGAAAAGGCACTTTAGGATTATTTAATTATAATATTTCAACTTTTGCTACAATTTTGTTAGAAATTGTCATTATGTATCATCAACATTTACTGAGAAAATAGAATTACACTGTGCAACACAGAAAATGCAATCGTCAAATGACCTAGTGTAAGTTGTAAGTCTAGCTGAGTGTATTAAAACCCCGGTTGGAGAAGTTGCAATATACCCTCAAATTTTCGAGATAACGGTAAAAGAGTATTTTAGCGACTTGCGTATTTAAATATTTGCTGCTCAATCATTTGTTATTCGATTATTAATTTTTAAACGGTATTTAAAAGACTAGAGTGAAGTTAGCCCATTTTAATATCCCACTTTTTTTAGAACAAAAAAGTGGGCTAACTTCACTACAGTACACAGTAGAGTGAAGTTGGCCCACTTTTTTTATTTAAATTACAAACTTAACTTAAACAAACAAAAAAGGATAAAAAGAATAAACAAACTAAATAATAACAAAAACTAAAAAAAAAATTAAAATATATGCACGAGCGGGGCATGTGGAGCCCTTTTAAGTCAAAAGGGAGTCGGTTAAAAAAAAATATATATATAAATTCTTATGAAAATTTGCTCATTCTAGTTTTTATATATGTTATTAAATACTATATCAGCAAGATGTAAAAAAAAAATCAAGGACGAAATCAGGATGCAAGGATATCAAACTGAACCATGGGGGTATCCTTCAAAAGAGGTAAAAAAAAAAATTTAAAATCTTACGAAAATATCCTCACTCCAGTTTTTATATATGTTATCAAAAAATACGTCACAGATTTGTGAAAAAAATTTCATGGACCAAATCAGAATGCAAGGATATAAAACTGAACCATGGGGGTATCCTTCAAAAGAGGTAAATTTCAAAAAAAATTGAAAATCTTACGAAAATATCCTCACTCCAGTTTTTATATATGTTATCAAAAAATACGTCGCAGATTTGTGAAAAATATTTCAAGGACCAAATCAGGATGCAAGGATATAAAACTGAACCATGGGGGTATCCTACAAAAGAGGTAAATTTCAAAAAAAACTTGAAAATCTTACGAAAATATCCTCACTCCAGTTTTTATATATGTTATCAAAAAATACGTCGCAGATTTGTGAAAAATATTTCAAGGACCAAATCAGGATGCAAGGATATCAAACTGAACCATGGGGGTATCCTTCAAAAGAGGTAAATTTCAAAAAAAATTGAAAATCTTACGAAAATATCCTCACTCCAGTTTTTATATATGTTATCAAAAAATACGTCGCAGATTTGTGAAAAAAATTTCATGAACCAAATCAGGATGCAAGGATATAAAACTGAACCATGGGGGTATCCTTCAAAAGAGGTAAATTTCAAAAAAAATTGAAAATCTTACGAAAATATCCTCACTCCAGTTTTTATATATGTTATCAAAAAATACGTCGCAGATTTGTGAAAAAAATTTCAAGGACGAAATCAGGATGCAAGGATATCAAACTGAACCATGGGGGTATCCTTCAAAAGAGGGGAATTTCAAAAAAAAGTTAAAAAATTTAGGAAAATATCCTCACTCCAGTTTTTATATATGTTATCAACAAATACGTCGCAGATTTGTGTAAAAAATTTCAAGGACCAAATCAGGATGCAAGGATATCAAACTGAACCATGGGGGTATCCTTCAAAATATTTAGGAAAATAGCCTCACTACAGTATATAAAAACTGGAGTGAGGATATTTTCGTAAGATTTTTAAGTTTTTTTATGAAATTTACCTCTTTTGAAGGATACACCCATGGTTCAGTTTGATATCCTTGCATCCTGATTTGGTCCTTGAAATTTTTTTCACAAATCTGCGACGTTTTTTTGTGATAACATATATAAAAACTGGAGTGAGGATATTTTCCTAAATTTTTTAATTTTTTTGAAATTCCCCTCTTTTGAAGGATACCCCCATGGTTCAGTTTGATATCCTTGCATCCTGATTTGGTCCTTGAAATTTTTTTCACAAATCTTCGACGTATTTTTTGATAACATATATAAAAACTGGAGTGAGGATATTTTCGTAAGATTTTTAAGTTTTTTTTTTTAAATTTACCTCTTTTGAAGGATACCCCCATGGTTCAGTTTGATATCCTTGTATCCTGATTTCGTCCTTGAAATTTTTTTCTCAAATCTGGGATGTATTTTTTGAGCCGGTCACGACTTTTACAACCTCCGCCATGTGTTTTGGGTCGTTGTCGTGCTGGAAGGTCCATAAGAGTGGCATTTCCCATTCAACATACGGAAGCATAACTGAACTCAAAAGATCTCTATAGATTGTGGCCGTAATGTTTCCACCACCGTGCTTCACTGTGGCGGTTGTGTATCTGGGATTAAACTTTTCGCCTCGTGTTCTTCGAACATTGGCTCTTCCATCTGATCCCCGGAGGTTGAATTTAGACTCATCTGACCACAATACATTTTTCCATTGCTGTTGAGTCCAGTTCAAATGGGTGCGTGCAAAGTCCAGCCGAGCTTTTCGGTTTTTTCCGACACAAACGGTTTTTTTGTACATCTATAAATTCTAAGACCATATTCTCGGGCTCTTCTTTTAATGGTGGGAATGGTGGCATATATTAAAAGTTCAGTTTTAGCTTCTCTGGGAACTGTTTTGGGATATTTCGTAAAAAATTCTTGATTTTCCGATCTTCTCTTACAGTTGTAATACCTTTATGAGTTGTGTGGATGTTACCACTATTTACAATGCGGCAAATCGTTGATTTTGGAACGGAGTACTTTATAGAAATTTTTTTTTGGGAAAGTCCATTTTGGAAATCATTTAAAACTTTTGATTTAAAATCAGAATTGTATTTATTTCCTGCCATTTTTTACACAAATTATTCTTACGGTGTTTATGCTTCCAACATCTTATTACAACTATTAAAGAACAATAATTATAATAAATTTTGCAATGAAAATGAAAATTTGTTTAAAAAATGTAACGGCCTGAATCTCATATTAAAAAGGAATGCGATTACCGTTATATCCTAGCATTTGTTAGTATAAATTGTTTCGTTAAGAGTAAGAATAATGAGAGTTGCAAATGTTTTAAACGCCTGCATTTTGAATACATCTGTTATTATTAATTTTTTTGTTGTTTTAATTTAACGGAATTAATTTTTTTTATTTGTTTAACATAAAACAATGTATGAAGAATATGTAAAAAATAAGTTTTAGTAACTAAGTGTGACTTGAAGAAAATAAATCAATGAAAACAACAAATGCTATCTCAGTTCCAAATGTTTTGACCACTACTGTATATAATAAAATTATCGATTAGACTAACTTGTAAAATGTTATATAATTTTCTGTTTTAAATACATCTTATATAATTGCTAATGGGAGATCTGTAGAGGGAAGTCCAACTTCTTAGGCATTTCCTTTCTAAAATTCAGATTTTTTCCATATAGGATGGGGAAATATTGAACCATATCTGTATTAAGGATTGGTACATGATAATCTTAACCCTTGGTTTGAGGTATTTGGAGAAAAATAATATCCTAAACATGAAGAAAGCGGTCCTTGATATTGTGACTTGAGTATTTATGGCATTATTAAAATACAAAAATTTATCTAGGATGATACTTAAATATTTAACTATTGGTTTGTTTGGAATGTTAATATTGTCAATGTATCTTATACCGTATGTTCTCCCATTATTTCGAATATTGTTGTTAAATTTACCTACTGAAGGACAAAAAAGTATTGTCTCACATTTATTATAGTTAATCTTCATTTGCCAATCCGTTGCATATTTCTCAACAACATAAAAATACTTTTGTAATTTTTCGTTAATTGCCTCAATTTTGCTATCAGCATGATATATGTATAATAATATCATCAGTAAAACCTATAATATTATCAACTTTGGTCAGTGGATCATATATGAATATATTGAATAAAATTGAAGAATCTACAGTCCCTTGTTGCAAACCATTAACAATAATGAATCTCTTTAAACTTTTTTCGTGACTGTCATAACCCTGCAGGAAATGTCAATAGTGAAAAAGTATTGATTCACTATTGACTGTGTCACCAGTACTACTAGCCAAATATTCCCCAGGCAATGTAATTTGCTATAGACATTTAACATGTACGTGTCATTGAAAATCACTAGTGACATTAGAACTATTGACTAGGTAGTTCTTATGGGACCATATGTAGACATTGGAACCAAAGATTCACTAGTGACTAGGTAGTTCCTATGGCACCATATGTAGACATTAGAAACATAGATTCACTAGTGACTAGGTAGTTCTTATGGGACCATATGCAGACATTGGACCAAAGATTCACTAGTGACTCGTTAGTTCTTATGGGACCAGATGTAGACATAAGAACCATATTTTCACTAGTGACTAATTAGTTATAATGGGACCATATGTAGACATTGGAGCCAAAAATTTACTAGTGTTGATAAAGTAAAAAGTGTAGACGCTTAGTTGACAAAGTCAACAAAATAGTAGACAAAAGTGGAGACTTGGAGACACTTGACCCCAAGCTTCCTGCAGGGAATAGACGGACGTTTAGCAGAGATCATGTTTCTTTAATGTCTATTTGACGTGAATTTTTTTTTTCTCTTTAAATTATCTTTTTTACATTGCGTTGTTGTAACATTACATATATTTTATAATTTTTTTTATATACACCCAAGAGAAATAGACTCTTAATTAAAAAAAGGAATACTAAAACATGGTAAAAGAGCTTAATGCTCAAAAACCAGAACTAAAATTTGACAATGAAAATACAAATAAATCATTAAATGTAAATAAATCAACTATATACATATGTATAATGAAAGAAAACGCAATATGCAAAGTGAAAGAAATTGTAAACAATCAAAAAACAATTATTGGTCAATTCTTGATAATGATAATGAAGATTGTAATCAGGAATTTTTACAACAATTCGAAAAGCATGTACAAGCCAAGGGAACACCCAACAACTAATAAAAATGTTAACACAAACATCTCGTCAATGAGAGAAGATAAAAAAAGTGATGAAAGTACATTCAATAACAAACAAACTAGAAATAAAAAAATTCCACCAATGAATATCTGTGATGTGGATCCTAATATACTTATACAATTTATTAAAGATGAACTGAAAATAATAAAAAATAAAGAATTTAATAATAAGAAATTATCATTGTTTGCAACATCAATGGATGATTACATTAGAATCAAAGCATATCTAGAAAAACTGAAACAAAATTTTTTACCTATACCACAAAAATTATTAAAACTAAATCTTACTTACTAAAAGGCCTAAGTGCTAATACTGATCCAGACTAAATCCTTGAAGAATTAACAAAATTTCAAAATTTCAAAATGAAAATTTAGAATTTTGAATTTGTTAAAGTTATTCCTTTCGCAACAAAAAAGCTATAAACTAGTTCAAATTGAAGTAAAGTTAAAAAAAAAAAACTATACACTAGTTCAAATGAAAGTAAAGTTATTGAACTTAAATCAGTTAATGGTAAATGATAATATGAGCTTTGCCAATATTGTAAAAAATAACAACTCACAAAAAGAGAACAGAAGCAATATAATCCAAAATGCTTAAGGACAGCTAAATAACTCTATGCTAAATAATAGATACTATTTTTTCGATGTTAGAAGCTTAAGTTTTTGCAATGGCCGAAAAAAAGCTTAATATATTTGAAATTAATGTTAATTCCTTAATAAAATTAAGTAGAAGATACGATTTATGTAATTTTTATAAATATATATAACCCGAGCATAGTGCTAATTAACGAGACAAAACTTAATACTAAGCATAAGATAAATGTTAAGGACTATTATCCGATACGTAGGGATAGCTTATCCAGGATGCCAGAAGAGGTGGCGGAACGACATCAAGTATAATAATTACACCAATAGTACTGTAACTTCTTTTAAATATTTGGAAATTTTGCATTGTAAGAGTTCCACTATTAGCCAATAAAATACTGTTTGACATATTAGTTTACTATTTCTCGGGAAGCAATAGTGCTCATTTTAAGTCTTAGTTACTTCAGCTTTTTCAATCTTTAAATTTGCAGCTTCCAAATCACTATTATATACTGGCAGGGTACCTAAATTGTAAACATGGTGATAACATGGTATAATACAATAAGTTAAAGGAATGACTATCTTGCAATTAAATCATATTCTAATGTAGTCTATATGCTTCTGTCTCACCTTCATTTCCCCGTTGCGTTTCTTATCCGAAGTTGATAATTGTTTCTAAAGGTTTTTTGCAGGAACAAAATGAGTACGAATGCAATGAATTAGATGAATAACAAGCGGATGAATAAAATTTTAATAAATTAACGAAAAAATTATCTACTGATATTGGCAATATCCCGAACATTTTATTTGCGAAACATTTCCGAGGAAGTGGTTTTTGAATATTGCACTCTTTTCAACAATATGCTTAACAATTCATATTTTCCTCATGCGTGGAAAACTGCAAAGGCTGTTGTTTTGACAAGAAAGGATAAGGACACAAGTAATCCAGGAAATATGCGTGCAATTAGCCTGTTACCAAATAAAGGGTGTTTTTATAGAGGTATACGAGCTGTCTGACATGTTGCGCCGTCTTGTTGAAACCACAGCTGCTGCGCATCATGGCTGTTCAATTGATGAACGAAAAAGTCATTAATCATGGCTCTATAGCGGTCACCATTGACTGTAACGTTCTGACCAGCATCGTTTTTAAAGAAGTACGCCTGAATGATCAATTTTTCTGGATGTAACGGTGTCCCAACATACACTTGAGGATTATCATCACTCCAAATACGGCAGTTTTGTTTATTGACGTATCCAATTAACAGAAAGTGAGCTTCATCGCTAAGCAAAATTCGCGCTATACGTATTTCGAACAGAACCATGATTTTCAAAATAAATTTGCACAATTTGGAAGCCTTGTTCAGACGTCGGTCTATTCATGTTGAAATGCCAAACCAAACTAAACATAAATCACTTGACAGCTGATAAAATGGTCGCCAGTTAAAAAAGTGTTTGTCAACTTAAAGTTCTATACCTGTATAAAAACACCCTTTATAAGTATAGTTTTCCAGATGAATATCAACAACAACATAATGCAATTTTGTAGCAAGAATAACTTAATTAATGAAAAACAATTTGGGTTTAAATTTAAGCATTCAACTGTTCATGCAGTTAATCTATTTGTTTCAAATGTCCACTGGAATTTAAATAAGTTGTTATGTACTGGTGCTTGCTTAATAGATTTCGAAAAGGATTTGATAGTATTAAACCTTAAATTTCCTCTTCATTTAATTATTCTAATACACAATGTGTTGAATAACAAATAGTCTTTAAAACAACTATATTCTTAATTTTAATGTTTTCCTGAGTAAAACGAGCTTTCATTTGTTAAAATCGGTTGAAAATTTACAAAGTTATGGTACTTTTTCTTTATATACAAAATTCAGGTTCTTTCTCCTTCGCACTAATGCAATAGTGTGCATTAGAACAAAAACAAAATTCGCTCTGTATATAGAAAAAGTAAACTTTGCCAACTCTACCGATTTAACAAATTAAAGCTCATTTGAATATTAGGAAAACACTAAATTTATGAATATTGCTGCTTTAAATAATGATTGAAAAAACCGTCGCTGAAGTTGTAAAAAACGACAATTTTAATTACTTTATACATAGGAAAGTTACCATAACTTTGTCAATTTTAAATTTTTAACAAATGATGGCTCAATTTACTCAGACGAACACTAACCTCAAGGATTTTGTTGTTTTAAAAGAAGATTCGAAAAAAAACCCTCGTAGAAGTAGAAAAAGTTAAAAAACATTTAAATTTATTAAAAAATCTGTGCCTATTTATATTAGTAATAAAAAAAAGTATATAAATTTAAAAAGACTAGGTAATTTTATTTTAAATATCGTTTAGAAATCGGTTGAAAACTGATTGAGTTAAAAATGTTTAAATGCGCGACAGTCGCAAAAAATACTCTTTTACCGTGATCTAGAAAAGTTTAGGGTTGATGCAAACTTCTCAAACCGGTTTTGTAATACACTGGAAAAGTGATTTTAATTTTTGGTTTTTTGTAGCACCGTGTTATTATTGCGATTTCTTAATATAGTAAAGAGTCAACAAACAATTTTATATTATACAACAACCAATTAAATGTAGGAATGTAAACAAAAAACGTATCTAAAAAAAAACATTTAAAGTCCTTAAGCTTCTTGCCCTCTTCAAATAATTTGTGTTTTATTTTACAGTTTAATTAAGACTCACACAACATATCCAAAAAAGATTACTGTACTTTTCACTTATAATCACAACTTTTAATTGCACACAAATTGTGGACTATATCGAACATGGGACTATAAGCCATTTTCAGTATCCGGATAGGGTCATCAATTAACGCTTAACACCCTATAGCTACCATATGGTAACACAAAACATGTAAGTATGTACACGTTTGGGTAGCAACAAAAACTAATTAACCTGAACTTCAAAATTAGTTTTTTATTAAAAGCGTTAAACTAAAATTTTTGCTGAAAACACAATTTCAGCAAAAATTTTGCTGTAAGTTAGTTAAATATTTTAAATAGACGTTTAACAAACTTTTCAAATAACTTATTTTTTTTTTGTGTTAACATACAATATCAAAATTTTATAGAACTGGTTAACTCTGTAACTGGTTACCTTGAACCGGTTTTGGAACAGGTTGCTGGGAGTCAAAATGTAATGGTTCTAAAGCAATGTTAATGGTTCTAAAGCAATGTTCTTGTTTAGAGGTAAAGAAACTATTACAAATATGACAAAATCCTTTCAAAAAGAATCGGTTGTAGAACATACATTAGAACCAATTTTAATACAGTATAAATTGTTCTTCAATCTGCTATTTGGATTTTACTATTTTATTGAGTACTTTAATATTTCGTTGTGAAATTGTAAAATATTGCAAAGGTTCTTTATTATCAAAGAATGCTTACAACAATATTTTTGTTTGTTTTCGTCACAACATCACATCAAATTATGCACAAATATCTAAAAAAATTTAAAATTTTGAAAACATTTTGCAGTTTGAAGCGAAATTAATGCGAATTTTCGATTTTTAGCCTAAAGAAAGCCTTTTTTGAGTGAATTACGGGGGAAACTTTTAGCTACAGTTGAATTTACGGGTAAAGTACTTCGTATAATGTAATTCACTTTTTTGTAAAATTTTAAATTAAAAATAAAAAAACTAATAAACACGTCTTTAAATCAGTGATTGAGAATAAATTTTAAAATTTTAGTCACATTCTACAAGACAATCGATTCCAACATTTGATGAAAAAAACATGTTCTTTAAAATAATATTTGTTTGCCAAAATATATTATTTGCAATGTTTAAAATGTGTATAAAAACTTAAAAATGTTAAATGCAAATCTCTTTATGGCCAAATAATACTCTAATGCTAAAATTTTGTTTCGTCAATGTTTGTTCAGGAAAAATAAAGGGTGTAAACTATTTTTTTTACAAATTTATAAACAAATTGTGAAAGTTCTATAAAATCTAGAATGAAAATCCAACTACTCTTGGAATCTTTGAACAAATACTAAATTTTTTTTATTTCTAAAACTTATTTCATATCAATATTGTCCAAAGTATAAAAAATTAAAAAAAAAAAAATATTATGGATACTGGAGCGTAATTTTTTTCCATGAAGAAAAACTTTTTTTGAAAAATTTAAATTTATTATTCAGATTATTGTAATATAAGATCTAAAAGTTTAAAGCTTTAACCCGTGGCGGCCCTCTACGAAAGTTTTCTATTTTTGAAAATTTTTCTTAAATTGCTTTAATAAAAATATGTCTTGCGAAACATCATATTTTATTAATTTTGGAAATTCCTCATTTTGAAATTCCTCAACTTCAAAAGTTAAAATAAAACTAAACAAAAGTTTAAAAACAAAAAACTCGTCGGAAAAGTATATTGAGTAAAATACAGCGAAAACTTCTAGCTACAGTTGAATTTACGGGCAAAGTACTTCTCATAAAATAAATCATGATTTAGACGAAAATCACTTTTTATAATTTTTTAATTTATTTTTAATTTAATATAAAATCTTAAATTAAAAATAAAAAATAATTAACTATAAAACACGATTTTAAACTGTTGCGAATAAATTTTAAAATTTTAGTCACATTCTTCAAGACATTCGATTCCAACATTTGAGAAAAAATACTTGTTCTTAAAAATAATAAACTATACTCCGAAAATGACAAGCACTTTAATTTTACTCAAACTCCTTTAACAAAGTAAAAGTTAAGAGGTACTTCTAATAAATGTTTTACTTCAACTTCAACTTCAACTACTAATATTAATAATTATTAATATTCATATATTATATAACAAAAATGTCCACCATATTAAATAAATAATGCATGAAGTGTAAATGCGTCTGTTAAAATTTCGCTGGCTATTGAAAAATATCTTGTAAAAAAAACGACAATTATTGAAAAAACAAATTTTGTTTCCCTTGTTTGTGACGAAAAATAATATAAAAAATTCGAAACGCTACAAATATTTTTTAATTTTAAATTTCTTTTGTTTGATTGTTCCGGAATAGTTTATTTAAAAAAGCCATTTTCTAATAATTCCAACTGGTATTGTTTCATCACAAAACTGTATACATAAAGTCAAATATGTTCAGAAATGAAACAAAATCTGACCTTGACAATGAAACTGTAGTAATGGTTGAGTTGGAGAGTCGCCTTCTATGCCACATACGTAGGACAGAGAATAATTTAAAAAATTTTGATGTGAGGATCCTTGCAGAAAATTATATTAGCAGTTTTTCTGCAAGGATCCTCACAGCAAAAATGTTGCTGACTTTACTGACTTTTTTTGAGTGTATAGTAGGGTATTCAAATTACTCGGGTTTGCTTTTGTTCGAGTAAACGAGTAACTCGATTTTGAGGTTTTTAACTTACTCGATTAAGCGAGCAAGATCTTAAAATTACTCGAGTAACTCGAGTAACTCGAATAATATAAAAAATTTTAATTCATTAACTTTACTTAAAAAAATAAAATTTTTTGTAGGGTTTTATATTTTATTAGTTATATAAAACACAAAACAAACAATAAAATTAAGAAATAAAGCGAATTCATAAATACAAGTAAAAATAAAAGTAAAAAAAAACATTTCTTGAGATCATTCATTATGTAAAATAAAAAATATAAGATCTTTTAAAATACTTATAATAAATTAATTTTGTAATTTTCTAAAACACTTAAACTGTTTTTCTTAGTTTGGAATTTCATGACACAAAAAAATACAACATTAAAAATTCATGAATCTTTTTTATGAAATAAAAATATACAGAAATTAAGATTAATTGTACGACATTAAGATTTTCTGAAATAATCTTTCAAAAATAATATTTATTTTTTTATTTATTTTATTTTATTCGGATATCACATACAACAAGATAAAATCTTTTTAATTACAGTATGTGATCTTATAGCGATACAATCAATTTGTGATAGTAGTTACAATACTTTTAAGAAACAAAAAATTACAAAATAATTTAAATTATATATGTAAGTAAAAAGAATAAGAGTAAAATCTAATATATAATTAGCGAGTATAAATAATCAAAAATTGAACAGAAATTAAGAAAGTTGAAAATTTGAAAATTTGAGATCAAATTTGAGACCAAATCATTTTTAAACAATTCATTTTTAAATTGTAAAGCGTTGTCTGTTATTTGTAGATTATTGGGTAATGAGTTCCACAGACATATGGTATTTATAAAAAATTGCCAACTAGAGATTAAAGTTCGATATCGAAATTGTATAAGATTATTTCCTCTATTAGATCGTGCAAATTGAAGGTGTTCAAATAAATAAGTTGGTTCTTTGGTATATATTACTTTGTGAAGTAGAATTAATGATCTTATCCTAAGTAAATTCACGAGGTCAGCTCCGTACAGAGACTTAGAATAATCAGAAGTTCCATCATATCTTTTAATACGGTATACATAACGTAAGATTGCATTATACGCTACCAATAATCTCCCCTTACTTTCTGAATCACAATAAGCAAAACTGCTTAAGTTTATCTGTTAAAGTTTATCTATTTTTTTCTTTCGTTTTTATAAAGGCCGACTTTGAGAAACCATCTCGTTGGTCCAAATTCATTTTGGTCATCAATGTCACAACTTTCATCATCACTTTCGTCTTCGCTTTCTTCATCTTTATCATATCGCACACCTAGTTCAAAAGTGACTCAACTTAAAATTTTTAGTTTTCCAGAAATCGAAAAAAAATATTTGCAACTTTATACCAATTCGAACATAAAGAAAGATATAACTGTTCTTTAGCAACAGTTAACAACAACAAAATACACTCATAGTTTTTTATTGATAAACAAGTGTATTGTGCATAGTTTAAGCACATAAGCCCGAAAAATTAAAATTTTGAGTTGAGTCACTTTTGAACTGGGTGTGCGATATGTATTTTTTTTTCATATATTTATTTCTGATAAGAGTAATGCTTTTTTTTGCCAAACAGTGTTGCCATGTCTGAAGCCCTTCATCTTTCCCCACCTTTCATCTCTATACTATCCCTTTCCAAAGAAGCAACACACTAAATATAGGAAGTATTTCCTGAGTGTTGCCTCTCTTTTAAAAAAAAAAAAAAAAAAAAAAAAAAAAAAAAAAAACAACTTATCAATCAAGCTCGATATGGTCTCTTCATTAGATGGCATTTTTAAGCCTTTTGATTTTAAGAATAAAGAAATCACTTTCGATTTTTTTCAACATCGTACAGACATATTATCTCCAGCAACACATCTACAAAGTAGAGGGCAAAATGAGGTGTTTGTTTACATATATTTACTTATCGTACAATTCACGGGTTTTTAAGTTGTTGGTAGCTCGTCTTGTTCTATTGTTATATTGTGATCTTTGCGTAAGTGGTAAATAAGTGAAGTGGTGGACGAACTGGAACGTTTGCGACTCTTAGGACATCTCTTGCGTTTTTCAATATTTTCGTCTTTTGGAAAATGCTTCCAAACTACACTCATTATAAATGAACAAAATATATTATCAATTTATACTATTGATTTGTTGCAAATTATAACACTTATTATTTTACAGCTTTTTAACTTTTTAAATAACAAATTAGTTTAAATCAATAATTCTTTTATAATTTTACTCTGAAGATTAATGTGTTTTATTTTGAATGTGTTGTTTGTCTCTACACTATAAAAGAAGTTAAGTCCAAATATAAATAAATCCAAAAAAGCTGATTGTAAACACATGGAAGAAAGGCGTGCGAAAACTTAGCAATTTAAATACTCGCAAAAGTGCTCACTAAACATTTCTTAAATATAAACTGCAACTGTAACTGTAACAGTCACATAACTTTATACTTCATAAAAAATATTAACAAATACAAAAAAATTAAAAGTAAGCTAAAATTTATATTTTTTTTTAATTTACTCGAGTTACTCGATTAATCGACCAAAATTGTTCGAGTTATTCTTTACTAGAAATTGGACATTTTAAATTACTCGAACAATTTTTCGACAAGATTTCATCGATTAATCGAGTAACGGTTAACCGATTGAATACCCTAGTGTGCAGCACATTCTTTGTTTCTAAATAAGAAATACTGTATAATAGTATCATTATTGATCAGTTTCTCCTTGATCCGTTATTGAAACAAAAAAAAATTTAAAGGTTTTTAAAAATTACTATGAAATAGTACTATGAATAGAACCAGACAGAATTGCAACGAAATTAAAATGTTGAGTCCAAATAATTGAAATTCATGAAAAAGTATTAAAAGTAACGAAATATGACAAAAGAAATATTAGTTTTCAGATCTGTATTGAACAAAAACGACAAAAATATTGTGTGTAAAACCAATAATAATCCCTTTTTTCCCTTTTTTTTCTATTTTTCAGAATTTTAAAAGTTTTGCGTTTTATTTGATGTAAAAATCGTGTTTGTTGCTTTTAATTTGATAAAGTTATGATGAATACAAAATGTGAAAATTGTTTCGTAAACATTCTTTATTAGTGTGTGGATTTTTTTATTTTTCTTTTAACTTTAGTACACAACCCCATTTTTTCACTTATTTTTATAATTAATGGCTAAAAAATTAAGCAATTTTAACAAGTGTCTAGAAAAAATATTATAAATCATCATTGTCACCAGCGTCACTTTCATCATTTTGAAAAAGACAACTCAAGTATTTTTCTTATTTTTTTATGTTCTACACCAACTTTTCCCAAATGTTGTCCGCGGACCCACAGGGGCCCGTAAGAGTATTCCAGGTGTTCCGCTAAGAGTTCCGAGAAAATGGTCTGGGTGACCGCCCAGAAACAATTTAGCCCCCACCCCCTGAAAAATTTTGTTTTGAGTCATTTTTGAAATTTGCATTTTTCTTAATATCGCAAAAAAAATATATTAATTTTTCCTATAAAAGCATACTTTGTACTGAGAAAATAGTTTTTAAAAAAAAGCATATCAAAAAGCATAGGACTTCATTTTAGATTGTTTTCCGAACGCTCATATAGTCATTTAAGAATCTTATTCACGAGAGCTCCGATATTACATTTTAAAATATTTTTAAGCTTAAGTTTGCAATTGTTAATTTTTTCGAATGCGCCAATATCTTTTGCTGAATTTAACAAATTTTTTTTTGCTGATATTAGCAATTTTTTTGCAAGGATCCTCAAAGCAAAAATGTAGCTGACTTTACTGACTTTTTTTGAGTGTAAATGTTGTAAAAACAATGCAAAATTTTGGTAAAAATTATGCTTATTTAAAAAATGTACCCATATTCTAAATAAACAGCCTAAAACTAATTGGAAATTATGTACCACAAAACAATTTGTTTTTATGGTCGTAGTCCAAAACTCCAAAAACCCAATTTTATTTATGGGTACTATAAAAATAATCTAGCTACTCCGTTGTTGCTTTGACTTTGACATTTTAGGCTACTTGTTTTGAAATAAAATATGTTTTGTACACGTTTTCCCATATATATTTTTTTCACAAAACACGCAAGTGGAAACATAGTATTACATATTTTTCTACTAATTTAAAGTTTTCTTTGGAAGAAACAAAAAAATGTAAAACAAAAAAATAAGTAATTTTTTAAGAATTTGTGTGGCATACTTTAAGGCGCTTAAGTGCTTGTATATAATAATGACGACATAACATTTAAAAAAGGTGTAAATGTCGCTATTAACTTGGCTCGCTTCCTATATTTTTTTTGGACATTTACTCCACCTAACAATGCAATCCTTTTTTTTTTGTATTATGCTCACCAGCCAGCCATAGACTCGTTATGTCTACGTTATGCTGTCCTTCATAAATAGTTTCGTCATTACACCCCCAGTTTTATTACAAATGGTTCCAAATGGAAGAAATCGATTCTTTTTTTGTAAAACGTTAACCCGTACCGCAAATAGGCCGAAAATGGCCGATTTTGGAAAAGTGTATTATTAAAAATTTCCAAAATACAATGTTTCGACTACACAATAATATTTTTCAGTAAAGTGCCACATGAGTGATATATAATAAGAATTTAATCTATTTCGATACAAAACCAAATTTACAAAATATTTTAGTGAAGTTATTTTTTTTTTTTTTGTGTGCATGGCACGGTTTGGAAGCGAGAAAGCGTTAAAGTTAAAATTTCGTAAAATTTCAAAATTAAATATTTTGAAATGAACACAATTTTCAAAAATCTTGAAAAAATATTTATGTTGACCGGAAACCGTTGATACTAAACACAAAGTATGATTGAAGCTTAAACTTTAAAAAAATCTCTAATTTTGGTATAAGGACATGCAG
The DNA here is from genome assembly GCA_021234595.1 of Delia radicum. Classification (NCBI taxonomy): domain Eukaryota; kingdom Metazoa; phylum Arthropoda; class Insecta; order Diptera; family Anthomyiidae; genus Delia; species Delia radicum. The sequence continues at coordinate 2,691,364 of CM037856.1, forward strand.
GATTCCAAAAGGATACCTGTAAATACAACGCCTTAACTTAAAAACGTATGGACGGATTTTCATGAAATTTGGCAAACAGATTATATTAAGTATTATTAGTAAAGCCTTTAAGTTTAATCAATATATGTTAAAGTTAAGGTGCGTTTTCGCTCAATATCGCGATTTTCGTATATTTCCTATCTTTTTGCCATATCTTCTTTACTAAAATAACAAAAAGGTAAATTTTTGGATTGTGGTTATATTATGGTAAGAGGAATAATTTATTCCTAAAGTTATTTATTTTTATCGATTAGTTAGTTAGTGAGATGTTTCGTAACGAAAAAATTTTGGTAGAAGAACATATTGGTTATTTTTCGTGCCGAACCAGTGGTATAAATTTCATTACTTGTTCCGGTTTGAGGATTAAATTTGGATACGTCGCAGAGGGTACTTAATTAACGAACAAGCGCAATTCTTTATAGTCACAATACTATTTTTAAGGGTTACTTTTGACCTCACTTTTTAACCCTTAAAAATAATCTTTGCTTTATAAGGAATTGCGCTTGTTCGTTAATTAGTACCCTCTACTAAGTATCCAAATTTAAGAAAAATGCGAAAATGTTATTGTGTAAATTTCCTAGTGGGTCTTTTATAGTGAAAAGTAGCTCTATATGGATCAAGTTACACAAAATAATAGTTTTTCTCAATTGGAAAATTTTTTTTTGATAAATTTAAAAGCTTTATGTTCTTTTCTTGTGGTCATAATTTATAATAACTCTTTTTTCCCACGGCCACTAAGGGTTAAAGATTTGTTGAATAATAGTAAAGATAATAATAGTCTAACAGAATTTAAGTGATATTTTGACGAAAATTATATAAGGTGTTATTCTGTAAATTTCCTAGTAGGTCTTTTTGGCCAAAGGTGGAAAAATTAACCCTATATGACTCAAGTTACAATTATTTTTATTAAGTGGAGATTTTTTTTTTTCAATTTAAAGGCGTTAAAATCTAGTAATAATAATTAAAATTAATCTCCATGGGCCTTTTTTGTCCACAGGCTACTAAGGGTTAAATATTTTTCAGATAAAAGTAAATATACTTATTGTCTAATCAAATTTAAGTAATACTTTTCAAAATATTCTGAAAACTTTAATGAAAACATTCAAATTTTGTGCAATTGTTGACAAAATACTCAATTTTCTTAAATTGTCCTGGAAAGGAGCCGATACAAACACAAACTCGAATTATCATTTTTCCAATTTAGTTTTTTTCTTTAAAGGCAAATAATTTATTATAAAAATAGCAATCGGCATCTCCAAATTAGGCATTTGCAAAAATCTTTAAAATTAATTTTTAAAAAATAAATGTTTCTGCATTTTGCATTTCAGACTAAAGTGGGTTAATGATATCCGATGAAATCAGAATTGCACATCTGAAAATGTTGAGTATATTAAATGAATAAATGAAATAATACCTCATTTATACTACAAACAAAAACTAATAGTTTTTCAAAAACTATTTGTAAATTTTTAATAAAAAAACTAAAAATTTTCCAAAACTACTAGTTTTTGATTATAGAGTAAAAACATGTAGACTCAATCAAATATATGTGTCATCGGTTCGACCACCTCCAAAATTTACCGTTACTGTCATATTCGACAAGAAATCGATGAAACATAAGTTTCATGTTCAGGGCCCTTTCGGTTTCCGAAAGATAACGTCATGAAAAAGGCAAAAAACGTTAAAAATTTACTAAAGTCTCCTTACAAATTGGACTATAACTTTTAAACCATACAGTTATAGTTAAAATGTGCTCTTTAAAATTATATGCATATCGATTCATGGAAATGTCATAGGTAAATTTTTGGGGTCGCCAGTTCAAATGCCTATATCTCGAAATGCGCATTTTTTTAATTCTTAAAAAAATATATGCTATTTATTGAAATCTCCTCTAGATCTCTGTGCAAAGTTCAGTGTTCGATTGGTCTCTGAGTTATAGCATTTTAACATAACATGTTAACTTAAAAAATAAGAACAACATGAATTTTGTACATTGTATAGTTTAAAAGTTATAGTCCAAATTGAAATTTTTTGAAATTTTCATGACGTCATATTAATATGACGTCATGTTTACTCTTGTCGAGTATGACAGTTATGGTGAATTTTATCGAAATCGGAGATATTCGATCCGAATGTTGATTGAGTTAACATATTTTCACTCTACAGTATGAACGAGGTATAAAAAATAAGTTTTTTCGAAACTTCGAATTTTAGAAATTTTTAATAATTGGCCATTTTCGGCCGACTTGCGTTTTCCAAAACAATTAATAAAAAATCTATTTCTTCCATTTGGAAATATTTGTTATAAAACTAGGAGCTGTAATGAAGGAAAATCGACAAATCACTATTTTAAGGGACATCCTAGTCTACGTGTTTAAAATTAAGAATGTTGTAAGTTAACTTTGTTTTCTTGTGGTTGCTTTCTTCCCTTCTTAAACCTTTAATGTAAAGTCATTCATTATTATATTGCACAATCTTGAGAAAAACCCTAAATAAACGATTCTACTAGTGCACTAAGTATTGCTCGATGTCTGTCCATCTGCCTGTGTTTCTGTCTGTCCATCAGTGGCCAGGTCTAGTATTTGAATCAGTGGAGTATGTTTTTTTAGTTTAAAAAAAAAACAAGTAGAAACTTAAGTAGATTTGCTAGGAGTCAAGTGTAAATTGCAAATGCATTAAAAGTTTTCAACGAGAAGATTTAATTAAGCGTGTGTTTAAATTAAATAACTTCAGGCCGTCAGTCAGGCATTTGTACACGTTTTTTTTATAACACCATTTCTCCCGTAAACATTTCAATATGTACATAAATATTATCACTAAAAGGTGTCCAAGTTTGAATAAAGTAAAAAAAATCAAAGCTTTAAATTCGCCATGCCGAATCAGGACATACATATTTAAAATGACACAAAAAAGTCAAAAATGTTAAAATAGCAAAATTATTACGAAAAAAGCTAAAATGACATGTCAATTTTAAAAATTAAAAAAAAACTATTAATTTAAGGTTTTCTGTATGGGGACATTTTCAAAATAATGAGCAAAAAAAATTACATTTTCAACTTTACCTCTTCTGAGTTTAGAAAAACTTGACATAGAAAGTCCCCTTTGTTAAAACGTTGATCATGTACTTTTTCTTTTTCAAAATTCGCTATAGTTCGCGTTTGGTCGCTTCTCAAGTTGGGGGTTTTTTAACAAATGTGGTTATCCTCGTCAACATAATAGAGAAAATAATTCAGAAGTGAAGCGAAAAAGTGTAATTTGGCATTGTTTTCCTTACGACTTTCTAATGAATGAATTAGAATTCGGAACTACCATATAAAATATTTTTTTTTTATAATAATTTTAGGCAAATAAAATTTCGTGTTTTACTTAATTTATTTAATTTTTGTTGCTATTTTTAGGCGAACGTCCTTATAAATGTCATATGCCTGAATGTGGTCGTGCATTTATACAGCTGTCAAATTTACAACAACATTTACGTAATCATGATGCCCAGGTTGAAAGAGCAAAAAGTCGTCCATTTCATTGTAATATATGCGGAAAAGGCTTCGCAACTGAATCTAGTTTAAGAACACATACCTCAAAGGTCAGTATGAAAGCTCAAAAAATAAATTGAATATTTGTTAAATCTTACTCTTCCACCATATGACAAATTTAAACATCAAAAAAAAAACTAAAAGTGGCAAGATAATTTCGGTAACAGTATTTTAAGGGGGACCCGATGTAGAGCCTTCAATAAATCAATTTTTTTTTTTTTTTTACATAAATCGATAAAATAACATATTATATTTATTAAATTGGATCTAAATAATGGACGTATTATCGTGAATAGCTTTAAAACAATTAAAATGAATTTTTAAAAAAAGCAATTTGACTGAAGTTGATAGGGCATAGTTTTGAAAGTATTTGAAATTCCCTTCTAAAGTTTTAGTGTAAAATTTTTTACAAATAAATGTTCTAAATCAAGCTAGCCGCTTTAGTGAAACGGAATTTAAGATATTTCAATAACTTTATTTTAAGGGTAACCATATTTCGGTCAGGGACCGAAAATAACAGTTATTTTAAAATTTTTAACCGAAAAAAGCAACTACACTGATAGAATTTTCCTTCATAGTATTAATGAAACGATTTCATTAAAATCGATTCATTGGTTTAATGAAAAATTTCATTAACTGAATGAAAATTCATTAATATAGGTATTTTTTTCATTACCATTTTTTATGATTTTTAATAACTTCATAAAAAAATTTATTAAATCAATGAAAAATTTTCAAATTTTTTTCAATAAAAATTTTGGCTTGTAATAAGAAAAAAATATTTTTTTTTTGTACTATTTTGAAATTAAAAAAACAAACTGAAAAATTGCTTCTAAGCAGAATTAACCAAAACTTTGATATAAATAATTTTTTTTTTTATTAAATTTGCCTAGAGCTAACAGTTTTTGACGAAATTCCAGGGAACATATTCTCTAAGAAAAACAACATAGTTTTTTTTTCAAAACGAGACCTAAATTGTTATCGTTTTGACGATGTTACACAAAAACGTTATGCTAAACGATAATAAAGTTTTGTTTTTTAACCAACATTGTTAACAATATTTAACATTTTTATCTAATATGGTCGTAATTTAACTACAAAAAGTTGAATATAATCGTCGATCGTTCTACAGAATTCCAAGCCAGATCGATAAAAAAAATTTACATATTTTGTACCGATGTATAAGAAAATATGTCATCTTTTAACACAAATTATAAAAAATGTAAAGAAAGATTGAACAATTTTGTAAAAATAAAACAATAAAAGCAGAAATAAATTAAAATTGGACCAGACCAGACCTTAGAAATAATATCAACGAATGATAATTTCTCAATAACCACCAAATTAATTCTATGCTAAAATAATCATAAAACGAGCAAGTATTAAATATCAACGAAAATATTTCATACAAACTATGAACTTTATTCACTAAACACATGAAACTTATTAATTAATTAAAAAAATTTCATATACTTTATGAAATTTTCATTGGGTCAATGAAACCATTCATTAAAATTGATTTAATGAAACACCTTTCATTGACTCAATGAAACGTTTCTTTGGGGACTTTTTTATGAACAAAATCATTGGACTAATGAAGGAATTCATTAATACTACGCACAAATTTCTATCAGTGTAGAAGTAAATGTCTGAAAACTGTTTCAAGTATACCATTTTGATCCTTATGAACTAGTCTATAATAAAATGCATTGCTTTTAAAATTTTGATTTTTTTTAGCAAAAATAAAAGTTATTTTTTGATTTTTATTTTTTTGAGTAAAAATAAAAAATATTTTTTGATTATTATTTTTTTGAGCAAAAATAAAAGTTATTATTTGATTTTTATTTTTTCGAGCAAAAATAAAAGTTATTTTTTGATTTTTATGTTTTCGAGCAAAAATAAAAGTTATTTTTGATATTTATTTACATTTCTTGAGTTGAAATTCCATAAGTTATCAATTTTTATTTCTACAAGGTGGCGCAAAAGTAATCCTCCTATCAGAAAATGCTATAAATTTTGCGATTGGCCCCTAATGTCAGTTCTGTTTTGACATTTGTGTAGTAAACACATGCGAAATACACGTTAATAAACAATGTTAAGCTACACTGCTCCAGAACGCGGAATATTGGTGACTATTTATTTGACCAATAATCGGTCGGTGACTTTGGCACTTTGGCAATCATGAGTGATGAGGCCCATTTCCATCTTAGCGGGTACGTAAATAAGCAAAATTTACGCTTCTGGGGCACTGAAAATCCGGGTGTAACCCACGAAGAGCCATTACACCCGCTCAAAGTCACTGTATGGTGTGCTGTTTTCGCTGGAGGAGTCATCGGACCTTTTTTCTTCGAAGACGTCACGGGCCCAACGGTTACTGTGAATGGTGAGCGCTACAGAGCAATGATCAACGAGTTCTTTTTGCCGCAACTTGATGAATTGGGATTGGAAAACATGTGGTTCCAACAGGACGGTGCAACGGCACACACTGCACGTGCCACAACCGATATGCTGAAGGATGCATTTCCCGGGCGCCTAATCTCCCGTTTTGGCGATTTGCACTGGCCAGCAAGATCGCCTGATTTGACCTCCAGACTTCTTTTTGTGGGGCTTTTTGAAGTCGCGGGTTTATGTCAACAAGCCCCAGACTCTTGCAGATCTTAAAGAAAATATCCGTGAAGAATGTGAGGACCTATCGCCGGAAGTTTTGGCCAAAGTGATGGAAAATGCCATAAAAAGGGCTCAAATGACAATCAACTGTGGCGGCGGCCATTTACATGACATCATATTCTCGACTTGATGTGAAAAAAATTAAAATGCCAAATCAAAATAATCCACAAGAAGAATCGAAGTTTTTCATTTGTTTTTTAAATTACAGCCAAAAAACATCGGAAGGTTATTTTTGCGCCACCTTGTACATTATTTTATATACACTTAAAAGTTTCTATCTGCCAGTGTATTTAACCGGGCATAATTTTATCAATGCATAAAATTAATTTCGTTGCAAAATTTTAATATGATGTCATATATAGTTGCGTCTTATCGCATCTCACTCAATATATAATTGTATATTGTATATAGAATATGGCATACGCTAAAACTAATCCAATTAATAATGACGTTATATATACCCAGACATTGAAAACTACAAAATAGATATTATATCAGATTTAAAAAAAAAAATAATTTAATTTTGGATAAAATTGTATATTACCACATGCAGAGTCACACTAGATAATTTGGCAATCATATTTTGGATATAAATATTTATTACATCAATACAATTGTACAATTATTTGCCTATATCATTTTGTATAATATTTTATACTCAAAATATACCACAAATTTTGGTGTTTTGAATTGATTTATTCCTGGTTCTTAAATTTCTACTCCTTATACACCAAAGATGTAGAAGCCCTAAAAAATAGAACTTGTTTCATTTGTAACATTATTAGTTTTTAATTTAATTTTTTTCAGCGTAAAAAGCTACACAGAAAAAATTATGGGCCAAAAATATCTAATAAATCGATTGTTTGAATATCAATGGCAATTTAAACAATTTTTTTAATTGATTCAATTAAAAAATTTATTGAATTTTCTAATATATCCATGCAGTGTTGACAACATGTAAACAAAATTTTTAAAAATTTGGCAAACTATTTTTTTTATTTTATTTAGATTAAATAATCAAACAAAGGTTTAATTATATTATTTAATATGTAAATAAAAAGAAAAAAAAATCGTAAATGATTAACTTACTTTTAATAAGTCAAATAGTTTACCGATTTCAAATACACGCAAAATCGTAGTTAATTCACTAGAGTTTGCAACACTCTTTTTGTTGAGATATTCGTGTACGCACGAAAACTTAATTTAGTTTCGTGTTTTATCTGTGGTAATAAAAGTGCACATGTGGATTTATATAAACCTTTATATAAACCAATCAACTGTGGCGGCGGCCATTTACATGACATCATATTCTCGACTTGATGTAAAAAAAATTAAAATACCAAATAAAAATAATCCACAAGAAGAATCAAAGTTTTTCATTTTTTTTTTTAAATTACAGCCAAAAAACATCGGAAGGTTATTTTTGCGCCACCTTGTATAACGAATAAATAACAAATAACGTAGTTATATTTGTATGAACGAAATATATAAATTTTATGGTTGCCTTTTATAATATTTTCGAGTTTTATAAACAGTAAAACTTATTTTTAATATGACGATTTTTTTGAAGAATTCTTGTTTTAAAAATGACGATTTTAGTTTCCAAAAATTGGCGCACTGCTCGTACAAATATAGATGTTTGTCTTGTAGTTAGATACTTAAAAAATGTATAATAATATATATTAATACAGATATCACAAAAAATAACATTGCAAAATAATTGCTGCTATCATCACTAAAAATCATAATAACAAAGCTAATAACTTTTATTTTTGGTAAAAAAAAAAAATAAAAACCAAAAAATTACTTTTATACTTGCTCGAAAAAATAAAAATCAAAAAATAACTTTTATTTTTGCTCGAAAAAATTAAAACCAAAAAATAACTTTTATTTTTGCTCGAAAAAATAAAAATTAAAAATAACTTATTTTTGCTCGAAAAAATAAAAATCAAAAAATAACTTTTATTTTTGCTCGAAAAAATTAAAAATCAAAAAATAACTTTTATTTTTGCTCGAAAAAATAAAAATCAAAAAATAACTTTTATTTTTGCTACAAAAAATAAAAATCAAAAAATAACTTTTATTTTTGCTCGAAAAAATAAAAATCAAAAAATAACTTTTATTTTTGCTACAAAAAATAAAAATCAAAAAATAACTTTTACTTTTGCTCGAAAAAATAAAAATCAAAAAATAACTTTTATTTTTGCTACAAAAAATAAAAATCAAAAAATAACTTTTATTTTTGCTCGAAAAAATGAAAACCAAAAAATAACTTTTATTTTTGCTCGAAAAAATAAAAATCAAAAATAACTTATTTTTGCTCGAAAAAATAAAAATCCAAAAATAACTTTTATTTTTGCTCGAAAAAATAAAAATCAAAAAATAACTTTTATTTTTGCTACAAAAAATAACTTCTACTTTTGCTCGAAAAAATAAAAATAAAAAAATAACTTATTTTTGCCCGAAAAAATAAAAATCAAAAATAACTTTTATTTTTGTCCGAAAAAATTAAAATCAAAAAATAACTTTTATTTTTGCTCGAAAAAATAAAAATCAAAAAATAACTTTTATTTTTGCTCGAAAAAATAAAAACCAAAAAATAATTTTTATTTTTGCTCGAAAAAATAAAAACCAAAAAATAACTTTTATTTTTGCTCGAAAAAATAAAAATCAAAAATAACTTATTTTTGCTCGAAAAAATAAAAATCAAAAAATAACTTTTATTTTTGCTACAAAAAATAAAAATCAAAAAATAACTTTTACTTTTGCTCGAAAAAATAAAAATCAAAAAATTACTTTTATTTTTGCCCGAAAAAATGAAAATCAAAAATAACTTCTATTTTTGTCCGAAAAAATAAAAATCAAAAAATAATTTTTTTTTTTGCTCGAAAAAATAAAAATCAAAAAATAACTTTTATCATCTGACTTTTATGAAAAAAGGAATAATTATTACGGTCCCTGATTTCGGTAATAGAAATTGAACGACTTTGTGCGGTAACGACACTTTTGATATTTAGCATGTCAACCTAAAAAAAAATATTAAAAGAAACTTAAAAGTTTATCAGGGAAAAACCATTGTATTCTAGTCTGGCAAAGAAACATAATGTTAAAAAGCTTCAGTGAAATAAATTGTTTATACGCAATTTTTAATAGGAATGTGAAGTAGTATCTTAGAATTTCGAGTCACAAAAACATTGTCTAACAAATGAAAAAGAAATTTCTACCGACTTATTTATAAATGTTTCTATATTTGTTCTTTTATTTGGCATATAAGGCATATTTAATGTATGTGAATGTTGTATCGTCCTAGAGATGGTAAAATTTTATTTTATTCTCTTTGTTAGCACACTTGGACATAGGACTCGTAAAATAGGTTCAAATATTGTATTGTACTATTATCTCTTTGTTGTATATGTAAAATAAAAGTTTGCTATCTCTAATGCCGATACGACAATATAACACATGCAACATTTAGCACACCCCTTGTGAACAACCTAATTTTCTATGAAAATTGTTCGGTGTTTCTTTATTTTCTTAATGTCATTTTTATTATTTACAATAGGAGCTACAGCTGCATCTTGGAGTATTGCAGCAGCATGCGGCATTGATTGGAGGCCCTAATGCCACATCCTGTCCCATTTGTCACAAACTGTTTTTGGGCACTGATGCCCTTATGGAACATATGAAACATGTGCATAAAGAAAAATCCTCTCAGTCGAACAATAGTAAGTTAAAGTGACTACACATAATAAAAGCGAAGCGGTAGGCGGATTGTTGTGAATACAAATATTCCGTTGTGCAAACCGATTTCAGTCGTAACAACCGAATTTCATTCGGAAAATAATAAAATTTTTCTCTGCGTATTTGAGAAAAAATATGAAATCATATCATGGAAAAATATAATATCTAGAAAAATGCGCTCCGCTTTAATTCTGTTTCAACGCTAAAATATTCTACTATAACTGACAGTCAAACATGAAAGTTCGAAAGAGCACAAGTTTCCACATCGAGAGAAATGCAAATTTACCATATTATACACAGAGCGAGTCACATAATTTTAAATTTATAAGGGACAGGAACTTCATGTATTTATTAATTAAATTTCACGTCTTTAGATACGCAACAACAAATTTTCTTTATTCAATAAAATGTTTTTCTAAATTTATTGCAGTTATTTAAAATATGGTGTTTATATTTTTAGGCCTAAAGTTTTATTAATAAACGCATGAAGTTCCTGTCCTTGATATTTATATATAAGAAAATTTTTTTACATGGGGTTATACATATATCCCTCCAAACCGATTGAAAGAAATAAAAAATATAATACGACACAAAATAACATTAAAATTACATGGTTTGTTATTTTAAATCATGATTAAATTAAATGCGTAAACCAATTAAATTTTCTTCGCTTTGCCCTATACATTTTGGCAAAATTTTAAGTGCCAATTTGGAACCAAAAATGGCAAAACAATTTCAAAAATTTCTTAAAATATGAACTTAATAGTTTTAAATTTTAGTTAATTTAAAATATAGTCTTCCGAAATTTAATTTCTACAAACATTTAAAAAGGATACAACAAATTTTATTCTAACAATATAATTGGAAAAGTGAAAATATTCCAAAAAAAGCTTTCCATACTTATGATCAAAAAGATTTTTTAGGGGGTTACGGAGTCGATGAAACTATTTTTTATGAATCAGAAGAAATATCAATTTAAATTCCGCTTTTCCATTTGAAAGTTCAGCTTTTCAATTTGAAATTCAGAAAATATCAATTGAAAATCAGAATATCCGTAGAAAATGTAATTTGAAATTCAGAAAATATGTGTAAAATCATAAAACATCATTTGAAATTCACAAAAATATTAATTGAAAGTCAGAAACTCATCAATTTTTATTCAGAAAATATAAATTGAAAATCAGAAAATATCAACAGAACTTCTAAAATATCACCCGAAATTAAGAATACATCAATTGAAATTCAGAAAACATTTCATATCAATGTCATTTAATACTTTCTGAATTTCAGATATTTTCAGAATTTCAAATGAAATTTTCGAAATTTCAATTGATGTTGATTGACTATTAAGAAATTATTCGGCGTAAAGGCACTTTCATAACATTAAAATTAAAAAAGGCACTTTTATAACATTAAAATTAAAAATTCAGAATTTTTCAAATTATAACATCAGAAATAGGCAGTGAGTGGGTGTGAAATAAATTTCACTTTAGAAAAAATATTAAAAAATTAAAACAAAATTTGAGCAATATGTATGTAAATTTGATGACAATTGAAATTGATATCAAATGAAAGGTATTTTATTTATATCGTATAAATCTAACAAATTTTATTTTAGATAGAAGTGTGAATTTGGAAAATTCTGAACTTCTACATTTAAGTTCATCAAAATGACCTTTAAACTAATAGTTTGAACCTCGTATAACTTTGTTGAGTACACTCAAGCTCTTGAGTAGTTATTTAACCGGTTTTGTGAAAAAATATAATTTTTTGGATTAAATCCACTTAAAAAATCTTTTAGGCCATAAGCATTCATATTCCGCATTAAGAGCAGCAAATATCCAAAAAAAAAAAAAGCTTTTCGGTAAAACGCACTAATGACCATGTTTCCGGATTTTTAAATGTTATTGTTCTCTGTAACGTCGCAAATAACAGTAATTGGTTAAACATTTTGTTTGTATCCCATATAAAATTTGAATTCAAGTATTCGTTAAATTTTAACGGAACTTTCATTAATTAGGCCTCATAAATTTTATTTTCGTATTAAAAAATAATTTTTTTATAAAAGTTTAATAAATTCAACCTTTAAAAGCGCTTTCCATTTTTTTTGTAAATATATCCAATAATATCAATGATTCGGTAATACCTATACCGAATAAAATACCGGTACCAAAGCCGAAATAAATAATGAATATTTACTAAACCCGTTATTTGATTCGGTTGCCAACCTTAGGTTAAGTGCTTACGAAAATTTTTTCGAAAATTTTAAAAAATTATTCCCCGCCCCCAAAAGCTTGGGCTGCCTCAGCCACTCTGTAATGTAACCTTAACGTAGACGCAATGCAGTTATAGAACTTTAAAAATGTACCATATATTTTTGACACAAACAAAAAACAAGTAAACTTATCAGTCAGCTGTTTGCAAATGTCACTTAAATGTATCATATAAATAAATATTATTCTTACAAGTTCAGCCATTTCGTTTACGAGGCATTTGAAATAGGTGATTGCTTTAATTGCTGTATGCAGAACAATTTCAAACAGCTGATCCGTTAAGTTAGGGCCACGTTAAATACAGTTGGCTAACCCGACCTTTAGATGTTCATTGTGTTTAGGTTATCTATAATTAAGTCTTCATGGAGCCTTAAGATATTAGCCATATTTCAGTTTAATGATCATTTGTAAAATACGTACATAAACTTTTTTGTTTGACTGTAAAGTTAAAGAAATATAAAGTAAAAATTTGCTGTTGAATATAAATTATATTGTGTTGTCGTATCTGTATCTGCTTGCGCTTGATTTCGCTTAGATCCATTTGTTGACAACATTTGTGGTTCGGCTGGTAATAATTTAAGTAATGCTGGCAGCACAAGCTGTTTACAGTCATCAGGAGCTTCCTCATCCAACGATCCGTATTCGGCCAAAAGACGCACAGCTAATCATCCATGCCCCGTGTGTGGTAAACATTATGTTAACGAAGGTTCGTTGCGAAAACATTTGGCCTGTCATGCAGAAACCTCTCAACTTACAAACAGCCTAAGAATGTGGCCATGTTCAGTGTGCCAAGCTGTGTTTACTCATGAAAATGGTAAGTGCTTTAAATAAAGATAATAGTGTTAAGTTAGAATCACTTTCTTGGAATTGAAGAAATGTTTGATACTTTCCTAATGATTTTAGTTAAAAGTTTGAAAAAAGCGATAGTCAGCGATAGTGTTTTAATTTAAGTTAATATTTTTCCGATAGGAGAAACAGTAAAGCGCCCAAAACCCCATTACATTTCATTTTAGCCATAGCTGCGAAAAATCTTTAGCAATTTAAATTTGATCGTCAGAAGGTTTAATACTAAAAACTTAATTTTAACTGGAATCATATTTATTTAAAAAAGATTCGTACTTAATTTAAAAAAATATTAGTAAAAATAAGATATTAAATCGAATATGATATAATAGCGTATTCAACATTGGGATCCCGATTTAATCAAAAAGCGTTCGCTTGGTTGAAAATTGGGTAAATGAGAGCTGCCATGAGAGAGTAATATTCTTCTTCTTGTGCGAAGAAGACCAGACTTTTTCTTTTGTGTAAATTTCGGTGAATTATTTTATCAGCTGTTATATTAACAGCTGATAAAACATATTTAAAATAGCATTAAAAATCAGGTACTTCGTTGCCGGTAGTTTTAAATATCGGAATATATTTAAAAAAAAACTAAATTTTTTTTATTAGGAATTTTCCTAAGTGAGTATATTCAAAGAAACATATATTTTAAGGTCTAAGTTCTTTTCAATGGGGGTTGGGCAGGCCGCCAAGGAGAAGACTTTCCCCTTTTTGTGCCTTCTCGTAGGTATTTCCGACAATCTCTGCTAAGCGGATGTCTACGCTGGATCAGGAACCAACATACCAATTTCCAAATTCATCACTTAACGGTTTGGTCAGATTGAGTTCACTCTTTTTGACCCTCCCTGTAGGAGGGCATTTGGAACCTCCCCTTTAGGGAAGGTTTTATTATTTTTTTATCGGAAGACGCTCTAACAGATTAATGCATAAACCATATTTCTATCTGCCGTTTAAGTTTTTCAAATCAAAAAATAGCGTTTTTAGCCGATTTTTTAAAAATCAATCCACCTCGGAATGGACATATCTAAAAAAGTAGGAGGAGTCTATCCAACGTTATGGTACCTATCCCTTCTCTGGAAGACTCTCTAGTAGATTAATGCATAAAACATAACTCTAGCTGCCGTTTAAGGGGTTGATTAAGTCAAAAAATAGCAAAAGTTGATAAAAAAAAAAGTACCTTGTTGGCAAAAGTGTCAGCTTTGTACATTTTAGTCTGTTTGTGAGAGCATTTTTTGTTAACTCTCATTTTATCAAACTTAACCCGAAAAGTGAGGAAACACTGCTATTAATTGATTTAACTCTGATTTTTTTTCACGTTATAAATATTTCTTTAAACAAGTTGTTTAAAATAACCCAATAATTAATAATTCAACATCTAAACAGGGGCAACTTTTAACAAAGTTCAAAATTTTTCCATATTTCATTCTTTTTGTAAAGGTTTACTAACCCATATGGAACATATGCGCATGGATCCAAAGCATCAATTTGCTGCGCAATATGTTTTATCCCGCGCTGCAGCCGAAAGACGTGATAACATTTTGGCAGCCACTTTAGCAGTATCAGGTAGTTCAGGAGGCCCGGGCTTAATGCCTTTGCTGGGGGAGGGAGGTGGTGGCGGTTCTAATTCTCTGTGTCCATCGCCCTCAGCCAATTCCGAGTGTTCTTCTACTGGCCGATTGTCATCATCTGCCGCTTCAGATGCCGGTAGTGGCATTAACTTATTGAACAGTAGCAACAACAACAAAAACAGCACCAATAATAACAATAATAATCATAGCAACAACAACAATAATTGCAACAGCAGTAATAGCAATCTTAATTTAAGCAATAAACTTAACGATATACTACGTACCACAAGCAACAATGCCAATCATCCCTTGAGTGGCCCACACAATCCTCATATACATTCCCACCATAATCAGGTTCATAATTTATCTGGCCATAGTTATGGTGGAGTCCCAGGGGTTGACGTTGATTTACAGAATCGTATGAATTTAATGGCGGCAGCCTCAGCTGCTGCTGTTGCCGCCACATCTAATAGCACTGGAGCTTCAGGATTATCGTCACCACAAAGATTCGGTGTAGATGCTACACATACCTCAGCTGGAAGTGCAGCCGTTCAAGCTGCCGTAGTTAATCTGGCTGCTGCCATGAGATTAAATCAAACTTCCAGTGAAACGACAGGGTCAAGTAGTACCAGTATGCAACAGCAACAACAACAGCCGCAACAGAGTCACAATCAGCCTCAAAGTACAGGTTCACAAAATCACACAAACGACAGACCAGTTACTCCAGTATATCAGGTTTTACCAACAGATGCCTCCACAGCCGTTATGAATGCTATGCGCGATTCTATGATGCGTAATTCTATCATGGAAACAACATCGCATGAAACAAATCATCCTCAGCTGCAGCAACAACAACAACAGTCGTCAGGGCACACCACATACTCTCATTCGAACAACACACATATGAATCAACCGCAAAATGCTGTAAAAAGTCATCATATACCCCAACAACAGCAACAACGACATCAACCCCAACCAACCGAACATTTGCAACTTTTGCATCAGCAACAAAATTCTACTGCCAGTGGTGCTTTACAACATTTACATCAACAACATCAACATACATCCAATAATACATTACAAGCACCGCCGCCTCACTCACCGGAAGCAGCTTTGCATATGCAACAACAAGCCGAAGCTATTTTGCGCTCCCACACGGAAGCTGCCTTTCGTCTGGCAGCATCTGTTGTCCAACAACAAACTCCAGAAATAAGCAGCAGTAACAACAGCGCAAAAATCGAACAACAACAGCTGCATCATCAGACAATAAGAGGAGTTTCAATTAACGAAGATCCAATTCAAAAACAACAACAAAAACTCAATCACACACAAAATCCGCAGGACATTAGTGAAACATTACGTTTACAAGAGCATCGCTTAGAACAAGCATTACGTCTGCACAGTGATGTCAGAACTTTTAATTTCCTAAACACTTCACCAGGCCCCCAACAACAGCAACCAGAACAGCAACCAAATAATACAACAAATCATACCACCCCAAACACAACGAATACGGACGCGGGGCAACAGCAGCACCAGCTGCAGCAACATCACCATGCAACATGAAGACCTTTGCAAGTATTTTAAGTTAATTTTGTATTAAAAAAATGATATGAGAGAGTAAAAAAACTACAAAACAAGCACAAACAAAAAAACGAGATATAAAATGTTGATTAGCATTCCTCATAGGCGAAATGTAGTGCTGTCAGAAAAATTACGCTCTTAACATATCCCTCTTTCAAGTTTTAATTCCCAACAGTTCTTCTAAATTTCAAAATGTTTCTCTTATCTGGCAACACTGACAAACAGAGTAAGTGAACGCGAGGGTAATATATTAGTTAAAAAAAAGTTTTGCAACATTAAATTTAAGAAAAACATTTGCCAACCAATTGTTGCTAAATGTAGAGAGAATACGCTTTTATTAAAAGAGCTGCAAAAGCTTTTTTCTCAGGGATGGAAAATTCAGTGCTTGGATGCTTTTTTATTATTAACAGATAGATTTAGTACCTGTATATAACAAATCGTTATATAATATTTATATATGGGAAATAATGATTTAAATTTTTCGAATTGCAATGGTTTTTAATTCTAAAATATTACAATCTTAGAATTTTCAATGTGAAAATGTTCTAGGATTCTAAAATATTTCTCATTGGGTAATTTTTAAAACACACGATTTTTTTTAAATAAGTGTGAAATAGTGTTAGTCAGAGAAATTTTTTGTTATAGAAAGACCTGTGAATTACGAAGGTCCCGAGGTCAATATGTTAATTCTTCTAACTTGTTTTGTGTAAAGTACTTATTGAGTTTGAAGAAGTACTTTTTTGGTTAATCTTCAGAACTTAATTTTCCATCCCTGCTTTGTAGTAAAGTTTTAGAAACGAATAACAACTAAATCGACAGGCTGCATAACACAGCAAACAAGAGGCCGATTGCTTGCCATATTTTATAACATATAGTTTATTTTTTAGGTACCCATACATCTTACAATATAATTATAATTGATATAAAAATTGCACAATGTTTCTAACACATTATAAAATATTTTTCAAAATTGTTGTTTGCGCAATAAGAACCAAAATCTGTTTAATTTGTTCCAATATATTGTACAACATGACATGCATACTGGTAATTTTTTGCACAATAGCAAAAGTTTCTCAAGAATATTGGGTAGTGTATGGGTACCTTTTAGGTCTATGCGAAGGCAGTCACATCATCTGGGAAATGTCAGCCAATATGGCGAAAAATATTCTGCAAAAATAATGAGTACATACTTCTGCTGAATAGCATACTTCTGTAGCGATTCAGGTTCTCATTTGAACCATTCAATTCAATTTATGTACCTTATTTATTACCGTCTGATAATGGGGTTTCCCAATTTTATTTGGAATTAAAAGAAAAGACATAAAACAACAATTTGAGTTAAATTTATAGCAAAAAAAAATTTTGTGCAAAAAGTAATATAAAAAGTAAAAACAAAAAATACTTTTTAAATTAAAGAATTACACACAAAATAATAGTTTTTATGAATAAAAAAAATATACAATATAAAAGCTCAACAATCGAAATATAAGTTAAAAAAGGCAGATCAAGAAAGGCATTTGTGTTCTCTGGTAATTATTTAAACTTTATTGGAAAGACGTTCAGACACAAACAAATATAGAAATTTTTAAAACACGAAAGAAAATGAGGTTCAAAAATTGATGTGAATATGAGAACCAAAATTGCTTCTCTTATTTTGTTCAGTTCGTTATTTAAATAGTGTCCATATTAGATATTAACTTTGATAGTATATGTGTGAGAACGCCAACAGAATAAAGGAATTAAATTGTCTCTGTTCATATTAATGTTTAGGGTGGAGAACACGTATTCATATTTATATCATGTCTTCTCATAATTTTCTGTCTCCCGTTGGGTAAAGACGTCCGTTTGTTCATTCAATTTTAAACTATGCGATTAAAAAATAACTTTAAATTGATTTATAACAGTTAAACAATTTTGAATACACTTTTTCTTCTTGTATTTTTTTAGTTTTAGGCGCTTAACTTTTATTTTTTTTTTCTTTACAATCTTTAATGTATGTGTGTATGTATGTATGAGATTTATCATAACAACACTATTTTGATATCAGATATGATACTAACAGTAACAGTAATGTGTGGTCCACACGTAATATAATTTTCTCTGAGATTGAATTTGAAGTTTAATATTAAAGTTAATAAGTAGTGTGCACACTATGTTATGATTGTTGATGTTTTAGTTTTTAATACACTTTTCCGATTACATAGATTTTCGTGTTCTTATAAAAAAACAGTACCTTCAAATCGATCATTCTGCTTCGAGTCATTTCGAATATTTTTTTTTTTTATAAAATAGCAAATAATTTGAGTTTGAATTTTAACGTCTTTTTCAGACAATTGCAATTAATACTATAATTAATATGCAATTTTATTTAATTTTAATTGTGATAGGCGTGGTAGAGAAGAATGAGTGTATTTTCTAAAAATCATAACTACATTGTAAATTTTTTCTGAATCAGACTGCGCAGTTTCTGGTATTGAACCTTCGTCAGTGACCCTGATTTTTTGAATAATGTAATATTTGTAATAAAGCGCTCCATCATTTTGCGAATCGATTGTTTGCAAATTGAATAAGATTTAAAAATTAAATTATTTTTCAAAAATTCCTAATTATATTTCAATATAATTTTTCTGTAACTTAAAGTAACAAAATTGTTATTAAAAATTATCCAGAAATTAAAATTCTGGTGAAATTTTGTAATTTTTGGTTTCTGAATTATTAAAATATATTTTTGTAGTGGTTTTTTAAGCCTATTGTAATCAAATTCTCAATGATTTCTCTTGGTCTTTTGAGAGAGAGATAATCTATGTATCTCAATCAGTGTTGCCAGGTTGTACGATTTATCGTCATTTTGACGATTTTTAGTACCCAAAATAACTAAATGACGATTGGACGATTTTTTTCATCTAAAATGACGATTTTTTGGCAATAGGTTAATATGTAAGTAAAACATATTTATTTGTCATTCTTGTACCAGATATATTTCTGGATATATATATTTCTGTTATTTCGTTAAAAATTAAAAAAATACATTATTTTTATCGAAATCTTTTATTTGCTAATATGATATAAAAAATTTTTTGCAAAAATGCAAAAATTTTCAAAACATATTTATTTATTTTAAAAATTTATTTTGGGTTTTGGTTAATTTAATTACTATGTTTACATTTTTATAAAATTAATGTTTCTATATTTTTAGAAAATGTAATTATTAGCGTAAGATTTAGATAAAAATACATTTTTTTTAATTAAAAAAGTGTGGAATTTTTTGCGAAACAAACAGACCACGAGCTCGAATATTCGTATTTATAAAATATTGAAATGTAGAATAAATACAACTGGAAATTAAACAAAATAAATCCGGTGCTTAAAAAACATGCCTAATAATAAGTATGTTCGATTACTTTTCCAGTAATGTTCAGTAAAAATTACTCAGTAATTAAATTACAGAGAGTAAGACAAATTTACAAAAAAGTAAACGAACGGACAATTTGTAGGAATTGGTAAAATAGATAAATCAGCTGATTTTAAATACTAAATATTAAAAAAAAAATCAACTGCAATTCTACGGAAAAGATAAAAGTTAATTGAAATTGACGACCCGAAACAATTCTTCCATAGTTAATTCTTCAATATTTATCACTTTAAAGCCATAAACAATTATAATTTAATTTAATATTTGTTTTTGTTTACTAAAAATACAAGCATATTTTTCAATCATATGTTTTTCAGCTTACAAATTTTTACTAGCAAAAATGTATCCAGTAAAAACTTGTAAGTTCTTTGGCATCAAACTATCACATTAGGTTAGGTTAGGTCGAAAAGAGCATTCGGAGAAGGGAAATGCTTCCCTAATCCGACTCAAGTCCCTGAGGACTTACACTTAAGCCAGAATGTCGGCTTGTTGTGCACACATTACTTTCTCTTTCTACTATTTTTCACTGAGTATTTGTGTAAACGAACACCGTCCAGTAAAAACTTGTACAAATTTTTGAGTTATCGAACAAACTTAATACAAATAAAGTGTTCCAAAGTAAAACTTCAGATATTCACAATTTAAATTTAAAAATCGAGAACATAATAAGCCATATTTTAATAACTTATATTTAAAAATATCGCACAAGAAATAATCAAAAATTTCAGAATCTATTGTTTTAAACTATGGCATTAAATGTAAAGCGATTCTGATTTGATAATACATTTTTATTCGTTAATGGAAGTCCAAATTTAATATTAAAGAAAATAAAAAATCTAAATTTTGTTAATGAATTTAAGATTTAAAAAAATGTGCTGCTGAATTGTTTAAATGTTTAAGTGACAAAGTGATATCGTTGTTAAATGTTATGATTTGCGAAGTTTAATAGAAAATTTTCACAAAATTTGTTCTATTACAACGATAACACTTTAGATCTGAATTAATTTTATGTATTTTATTTTTTTATTAAAATTTTATAACACTTAGAACAAAAATTTTGTATTTTTACGATTTTGACGATTTTTAAAATATGATGACGATTTTTTCTTTAAAATTGGACGATATTTTGCTCAACAAACCTGGCAGCACTGATCTCAATACCGCACAAATTACCACAAAAAGCTACAAAAGTTTTTGTATTAAAGCTGCATTGACATTAAAAGTTTAATTTATATCAGTAACGGCAAATATGGTACAGTTGTACTTTATTTGTACATGTGTGACCTTCATTGGTGCTGTGCTACTACCGCGTTACATTTGGAACAATTAACAATTTATTCTAATTAATAATTTTTCCTGTAGTTGAGATACTTCTTTCAGAGATACTTAAAAACAAATGAAGAAGTGACTGAATCGGCTTGAACATTGCTACTCGAGAGGTTTGTACTCGCTAAACTCGAATCTGGCATCAGATTTTTGGCGGACGTTTTTAAAAAGCTTTTGGAATTTGCAAATTGTCTTTTTGACGAATTAGACATTCGATTTTCAAAATGGCAGATTTAGTATGGCGTATGATTTTGTGCAATTTTAACAAAATATTCGACAACAAATTGATGACATTTTGTTGCAAATTCTTGGATTCGGAAAATTATATAAATAAAATCGTTTTTGGGCTACCGCCTACAATCATGCATTTATGTACATGAAAGTCTCTGCACTGTTCATAAGTATGGTCAAAGAGAACTTACACGGATTTACAAATGTCAAATTTTCTTTTGAAATGACATGACTGGAAAATAGTTCAAATTACAATTATTGTAGATAATTTTTTTTTTTGCAATTTTCGAATAGATTGAAAAAATTTCTTAATATTACAATTTTTTCTCTGGTTGGTACAAAATGGAAAAACCCATTTTCCATCCCTGATTCATGTTTTTTTTTTTGTTATTTTATAAGCAGAGAAAATAATTGCTTTGGAATGTAAATAATATACAGGGATGATAAAGTTAAAGCTCAAAGCTCAGTATTATTCTGTGGTGTAATGGTATACACAGAAAATTTTCAGAGGGAATATGATGAAAATACTTAATAAATTTTTTTATTAAAATTCTGTAAATTTTATCAAGTTTTGTGTAAATTATGTGTTAATTTTGTATTTGCTTTTGTACAATTTTCCTAAACTACTTTCCACGCAACAAGTCATATCATACATGATAAAATATTACTTAACATTTTTATCTATTTATACAACAAGTCCTATAATGCGAAATCTTTCCAAAATGCCAAACTTGTATTGCAAATCTCTAGCATTTTGTGTACTTATTTTAATCAAGCATTACTTGGTAAATGTAACAAAATAAATATGGACGAACATAACAGATAATAGATAAATTCTTAAGTGTTAAAAGATAGAAATACTTTTTTCGTAAGCAAAACAAAATAAAACACAAAATAGTCTTTGAAATAAACTATGTATTAAATAAAACTTTATTTAAATGTAAATAAATTAAATATTATAAATACATAATTCATCTAAAAAGTAGCCGAAAGGAAAATGGTAAATTTATTTTAGTTAATTTTTAGTATTAAACAACTGAATTCTAACGCAATTTTTTTAGCTCAAAGTCATTACATTTGTGAAATTGGATAGTATGTGTTTTCTTGGTGCTAATGTGAAGGGAAGTGGTACTAATAATTAGAAGAGGTAATATTTAAAATTAATGTCGTGTTTTTTTTATATTTTATCAATAATATAATTTTTAATAAAGTAATAAAATAAAAACAGCATATTTGATTTAAATATATGGGAAAATTTATTGTTATTACGATTTACTGCTTAATTGTCATAAATAAAAGAGGAATAATTACCAAGTTTTTGAGGTTAAATGACATTATAATTTGATACAAATCATTTTCCTAAGTTGATTGACAAACTTAACTGAAAATAGTTATTAGTTGAAATGCTCCTACTATACTTTATACGTTCCCCAAGATTTTTTGTGTGTGTACACCAATGACTCATGTGCAGTGTTGCCAGATTTGTTTATTTGGTGTCAAGTTTGGAATTTCAACTTCGTTTTTTGAAAATATTTCGATGGAAGGGATTTGAGGATGTTTACCCTATTTTTAGTCATTTTTAGAAATTCATTATTAAATTTGTCTTAAATTTTGTAGATTTTGACTGAATTGTTCAAACACTGCTCACTTTGCATGTGTCAAAGGTGAACTTTAAGATTCTGATCACATTCAAGGTAGTAGCATAAAAAACTTTATTTTATTATAATAGCATATTTTTTTAAGAAAATTAATTTAAAAAATCATCGATTAAAACCTAACAAAAAAATTCAACTGTTAGTGTATGTTGTTTTAGAGTTATCGCACATTTTACAGATATAAATAAATTTAAACCGCTGTAGTGTCACATATAATTTTAGTTTTTGGAAAAATAACTGTCGCTAGCCTATTAGGATTTCGTCAAAAATCGATATAAACTCCAAATTCAAATTATACTTAATACGTATTATATTAGCGCACCCCGGTTCACAAAAAATAAATATAAATTAAAGTGCGCGTTTAACCCTTCCGAAATGAAAAAAAAAATATTGGATATACAATGTTGGCACTAGGTGGAGCTAAAAGACTGGGTACAAGAAAACATTTGTACCGAGCCAGAATTTCTGTTTTTGCCACTAGAGGCGCTGTGGTCGCCGGGATATTTAAGTTGTCTATATATGACATGTTGAAAAACACTTGAATTTTTTGGGATATATTGCACCGACCGGGTCGAAAGGATTAAATAGAATTTGAGTTGTATATGAATAAGTGTTTCTTAAGTTAATGCGTTATTCGAAAAATCGCTATAATGGATTAACAAGTTATTCGGTCGGTTAATCGACAAAAACTGCGATTAATCGTACAATATATATTCTGAGCGTCATGGACTTGCTTTTGTGCTTGTCCAACCTACCTAAATTCAACAACTAATAACTAGTGTCGTATAATAACATTTTTATAGCAAACACTTTGAAACAACTAACAAAAGTTTGTTGTTTTAAACTGTTTTAACAGTTTCAAACTGCTTTTAACAGTTATTTTTTCGGTATTTAAAAAACAAATAAATAACTAGCGAAAACTAACCGTTTATTGCAAAAATACTGTTTTAGCAGTTGTTTATTATAATTCTGAAAATAACTTCTTCGAACAACTGTTACGAAAACGCATTCCTTTTCTTTATTTGTTTTTTTAAATACCTATCATAATATTTGTTTTGTATTATTTCATAGAAAAACAGCTGTAATTGCAGTTAAAAAACAAGTGGAAGCATTAAAGTCCGATGTGCCGAATTTGGTATAAAAAAGATTAAATTCGGATGTGCCGAATTTTTGGATACCCTCCATCTCGGTGTTTGCATTAACCAGGGAAAGTGCAAACAATATAAATATCTATATTCTTTGTAAAAATAACAAAAATAATGTTGGTTTTATAAGTAAAACAAATTATGACTGATTGATTAATGTATTTGGCACGTTTCAGAAGAAAAAAACCGTTTAATTAAAGTTTACTAAAATGAATCTGAAATTGTGCATGCTTATAACAGTGAGTCTTTTAAGGTGAAATAGTTATTCTGATTACCTAAAGAAGAACGTGTCGTGAAAAATATATATATTTTTAAAGTTCCTTATGATGTTAAAAAAAATGTTGTAAAATTCGCCTGTTGTTTTGTATAAAAAAATCGTCTCTTTGCCTATATAATAATGAAAGAAATAAGGATTATTAAAATATATTTTTGGATCGTTAGAAGAGATGCAATGAATACAAACGCATAAAAACAGTTTCGAATAATCAGAATTTAGATAAATTTAAGTGAACAAAAATACGCTTGCGGAGACATACATAATGAAATAATTATTAAATACCCGTTTACATTACAACACATGTGTTTATACTATACATCACATAAGTAAAACGGAAAGTGTGATGAAACTAAGTTTGTCAAAAATTATAAAAGAAAATCTTTCGAGTGTTTGAGGTGTTTTCGAGACACAAAAAATTAAAGAAACTGGTATTTCAAATTATTGTTTTTCAGCTCAGTTGCTTGTGCAATTCTAAAAAAGTTCTGAAAGTGAATGTCCTTTAAATTTAATGGGGTTTTTAATAAATGTAATTAGAGTGTAAGAGTTTCCTTGCAAATTTATTAAAGGTTGAGAATGAGAATAAGTAAAAATAGTGTACGAAAAAAAGTTACGAATTTACATTGTTGGATTCGGGGATTTTGTTCCTGGATATTTTTTTGATCTGATAACGATTAATGTGTCTGGCAACTCCGGTTAATGCAGTCAAATAAATAAAGAATTTTAACTAAACTATTTTGTTCTACCTTTTTTCTAATTGGTGATTTTTTGATTTGTTGGGGTTAACAAAAAAAGGTATATGGCAAGCCTGGTATATGGAAAACAAAAGCATACTTTATAAATTAGCTTAACAATTTTTCGAGGGCTTCTCGCATTTGCACTCATAACCAGTGTTGCCAGGTTTGCAAAGCATAAAAACGTAAAATTTTCTAGAAAAAATCGTCAAAATAGTCATCATATTTTGAAAAATCGTCAAAATAAAATATATTTGTTAGAAGAGGGATAAAGTTTTAATGAAAAATAAAATACAATAATGTTATTCACATTTCAAATGTTAACGTGTTATCGTTGTAATATAACACGATTTTTGACACTTCTCTTTGGTTTAAACTTCGAAAATCATTATATTTTACAACGATGTTCATATTTATAAAATGTTGAAACAGTGTGCCCAGTAGGCTAGTTGGTAGAGTGCTGGCTTATCAGTGCGGGGGTCGTGGGTTCGATTCCCACCAGAGGCACTGATCTGTTTTCGCTACAACGCGCCGAAGGCCATAGTAGCTAGTGCTCGGTTAGGGTAACTTGTAATTATATGATTATTAATTAATAAAATAACAAAAATATAATGTTGAAAGATCAAATAAATACAACTTTAAATCAAACAAATTTTACCACTTGAACTGTTAATCACTTATATCTGCATAATTCTGTGAACAACATTTCAGTGGCACAACTTTTTAAATATTAAATTCTTTTACAAAATTTGGAAATTATTAACAATAAGTCTGTTCGATTACTTTTCCTGTAAAGTTCAGTAAAAACTACTCAGTAACAAAATTACAAATAGTAAGACAAATTTACAAAAAAGTAAACGAACAGAAAATTTGTAGGAATTATTAAATTAGATAAAATAGCTTGTTTTAAATATTAAAACAAAATCAACTGGTCATTATGGAAAAGGAAAAAGTTAATTGAAATTATCGACCAAAAATAATTTTAATGTTTTTTAACTTCTTCCATAATTAGTTATTTAATTATTTTCACTTTCAATCCATAAACAATTAAAATTTAATTTTTGTTTTTGTTTACTAAATATACAAGCATATTTTTTTATTTTTTAGTCATATGTTTTTTTCATCTTACAAATTCTTTCTGGCAAAAATGTATCCAGTAAAAACTTGTAAGTTCTTATGCATCAAACTGTCACTTTACTCTCTCTTTTTACCAGTTTTTACTGCGTATTTGTCTAAACGAACACCTTCCAGTAAAAACTTGTACAAATTTTTGTGTTATCGAACAAACTTAATGTTATATTTTTTAATTATTAAATTTTGGCACTTTATTTATATTATTAGGCCTGTTTTTTAAGCACCGGATTTATTTTTGGATTTATTTTGTTTCATTTAAAGTTGTACATATATATATCATCTTTCAACATGAAATATATTCGGGCTAGAGATCTGTTTGTTTCGCAAAAAAGTACATGCCTTGTGTTTTAACATGAAAATTTTTTATTTTTATTTAAATCTAACTCCAATTAAATTTTATACAAATATAAAAGCTAGCTATCGATCAAAAAACAATGTTTTTGCTTTCAATTTTTAACGAAATAATATAAATTTAATAATCGAGCCGGCGATTTTATGAGAATGATAAATAAGTAGATCTTGCTGACATATTAAATTATTGTCAAAAAATCGTCATTTTGGAAGCAAAAGTCGTCAAATAGTCATTTAGTTATTTTGGGTATTAAATATCATCAAAATGACGACAAATCGTCAAACCTGGCAACTCTGCATGCGATTGCTACTAATTCATACGTACATACATACTGTATACAAAACAAAACAAAAAAACAACAACAATATTTTGTGGGTTTTTTTTTTGTTTTTAAGTGTTGATCATGACCATGGATGGTAACCGATTCTATGTGGTTATTGGTCGTAGTAACGCTATTTTCTTTTATTTCGGTAACGGTATTTTAGGGGAAACTATACTTCAGTTATTTCGGTAACGCGATTTTAGCGTTAACGGTATTTTAGCGTTAACGGTATTTTATTTATTTCGCTAACGGTATTTTAACGGTAACGATATTTTAGATATTTCGGTAACTTTATTTTAGGGAAAAAGATTTTTCAATTATTTTGGTAACGGCATTTTAAGGATAACGTTATTTTAGTTATTCAGGTAATGTTAATGCACACCACAATTTTTAACCCCACTATGCCCGAGTTTAAATGACTGTCTAGTTTATGATCATACTTTGGGAAAATAAATCTATTTACAGAAGTTTTTTTGTTCAGATCTTGTTAGATTATTTCGGTAACGGTATTTTAAGGTAACGGTATTTTACGGATAACGGTATTTCAAGAATATCGGTAACGGTATTTAAGCGATAACGATAGTCAGTTGAAAGGTGTTAGAATCGGGGACGGTAATTCAGCGATATTGACAGCCATCCCTGCTTGCGTATATTCTTGTGTATAAGCATCGAATTTACGTATGTATGTATGTATGATGAAATAAATAGAATAATTTAAAATTTGCTTCAAAATTTTTAGACGTCTTCCCACATTTTCACTCATAACTTTTGAACGCGTTAACCGATTTTGATCATTTTCACTAGAAAACTGCTCATGATATCAACAAACAATTTGACTGAAAATTAGCAGTACCTCTTCTGTATTGTCGGAGTATTTTGTGTTTCCACAGACAGACGGACAGACGGACAGACGGACAGACGGACATGGCTATATCGACTTCTCTATTCATGCTGATCAAGAATATATATAGTTTATGGGGTCCCAGAATTTTTTTAAAAGAATTACAAACATTTGACAAAGTGAATATACCCTCCTGCACTATGGGATGGAGGGTTTAACAACGATTGTAAAAAATATGTTTATTAAGAGATACAGAAAGAAATAGAATTTCTACACAATTAATATATATTTTGACAGTTCTGTGACAACGATTTAAACCAAATGCAAACTTGAATTTTTAAAAGAATTAAAACGGTATATCTTAAAGAATGGCCCAGTTATAATCTGGACGCACAAAAGTAGTTATAACTTTGTAAATAACAGACACATTTTTATAAATTATACACCAAATTTGTTACGAATAAAAGAACGGACATGTTTGTTGATGCTCCCCATTAATTTTTGCACATCCTTCGGCTTTACTTTTTTAGCACTTTGGTTCCATTTTTGTAACATTATAACTTCATTTTTTGCTTCTTTATTACTCTTCTTCAATTTATTTTTTACATTTGCCCAATATCTTTCGATTGGTCGAAATTGTGGGCAGTTAGGCAGTTTTAGAAATTTTCGAACCACTGAATATTGGATTTTCTAAGAAAATGTGCAAAATTTCTTCACGTCTTTTTTGTTCCATGGCGTCTGTACGAAATGCTATTCGAATGACAGACTTGAAAATTATGTCAAATAACGGTATATGTCTTGTCAAAAACATATGTAAATGGTTTAAAATTTCATACACTGGGGGCGCTGTAACAACGTTATGAATGCGTTCAGATTATAACTGAGCCATTCTTTATTTCTAGAATCCAATTAGCACTTGCTTTGAATTGCTTAAAAAGTTGTGGTTAAAAGTTATCTTTAAAAAGCATAAGATTTTAAAAGGATTTGTTGATATTTTAGATAATGCTTTTTAAGCCAAACTTAAGCAAATTAAGAAATTTTGAGAAAAATATCTGAAAAAAATCAGTATAAAAAATTAAATTTTTTTAAACCGATTATTCGGGTCGAGTAATTTTTAAAGTATTTGTTGCGACTTTAACCGAAATAGGGGCGATTAACCGAGGATTCGGTTAATCGATTAACCGAACTGAACAACACTAATATAAATTTAAAATATACAAATTCAACTACTTCCTATCTGTGACTATCAGTTGAAGGCGATATGTTCTGGAAAATACTAATTTTATACGGAGCCCAACTAGAACAACTTTGCGATGAATCTACTCCACTTTCCTAAAGAAACGCCATCAGTTCATCTGTGGAACGACTGCTATGAAATCCATATGTCGATCATTCAAGAGATTATTTAACTCCAGATTGTTAACAAGATCGAAGTTAGCTGCACAAAGAAAAAAAAATTATAAAATCAAGCAGAAACAATATTATATAGAAACTGCATCGAAATCAAAATAAGTTTGTTTTCTTTTTAATTTTAATGTGTTCCTACTTATTTTTAATATGCGGAAACAGCATATATAATGTTGAAAGATTAATTTAAATATAAACAGAGTTTATTTCAACTGGAATCATATTTGAAATTTTAATTTTTTAAGAAATTACGTTTTTAGATAGCTACGTGCTAAATAGCATTAGGGACACAATGCTGAAATGTAAACTTTAGCAAAAAGATAAACACAAAAATTTGTACAAGTTTTTACTGAAAGGTGTTCGTTTGCACAAATACTAAGTAAAAAATAGTAAAAAGAGAGAGTAAAGTGAGAGTTTGATGCCAAAGAACTTACAAGTTTTTACTGGACACATTTTTGTAACTAAAAATTTGTAAGCAGAAAAAAACATATGACTGAAAAAATATGCTTGTATTTTTAATAAACAAAAACAGATATTGAATTAAATTATAATTATTTATGAATTTTAAGTGAAAAATATTAAAGAATTGACTATGGAAGAAGTTAAAAAACATTCTAAATTGTTTCGGGTCGACAATTTCAGTTAACTTTTATCTTTTCCATAATGACCAGTTGGTTTTTTTTTTTAATATTTGGTATTTAAAATCAGCTGCTTTATCTATTTTACCAATTCTTACAAATTTTCCGTTCGTTTACTTTTTTGTTAATTAAACTCAAGAATTTTCAAAATAACATGATACTGTATCAAATAAAATAATATTATTGTATTTGTGACCGATATATCTAAATGATATTGATATTAGTCGTTCACATAATTAAGGACACATCATATATTTTTTTTTTTTAAACAAATATTTATTTAAAAAGAGTTAATATTTCGTCGCGAAACCGTTTTTATCGATGAATGCTTAACATCGGCGAGGCATCAAGTTTACGAAATTTGCACAGACGCTGGTATGGCTTCCCAAGCTTTTTTGGTTTCGGTGTAAAGATCATCAAAATTGCTTATGTTTAATAAACTTACGTTGTTTTCTACAACTTGCATTAATTCTTAATCGGGTTTAGATCCGGGATACATGAAGGCCAATCAAGAAGAGTAACAGAATTGTTTAAAAATCAATTCTTGACATGTAGAGCGGTATGTTTCGAATCATTATCTTGCTGAAATATCCATGTTATTGTTGTTATTGTATTGTTCAAGATTGTTGCATATTGGAACTTGTCTACAATACCTTAATATTGTGCAGCGGTCCAACTCCACGTGACGACATAGCACCCCAAAGCATGATGCAACCTCCTCCATGCTTCAACGTGGCCCGCGTGTACTTTGGATCAAAATCTTTCGACGTTGGACGTCGAACATATTTTTTTTCATCGGGGGAGACTCTATTTATTTATGTTTCGTGCGAAAATAATATTCTGCCTCCACATGGGTCCAATTGCGATACTTTTTTGCAAACTCTAGTCTCTTCTTTCGGTTCCGCTCAGACAGTAGTGGCTTCTTTCTGGAAATTCTTCCAAAGAGTCCAGCTTCTCGCAATCGTCGTTTTACTGTGTCTACAGATGTTCTTGCTTCATTTTCACCAACGAATCTCATTTGCTCACCAACGAATCTCATTCGCGGACAATTCGCAAAAATTTTTTATTTTCGATCTCTAACATGTTTTAAACAAGTCACTGAAGTCCAAATCTCAATTTTTGCGGTTTTGATGAAGAAATTTTTTTAAAATTTGAAATTGGAGATTTGAAAAACACCCCAAAAATTTTGTCCGTTGTTGACATCACATTAGGACAGGTTAACGCCATCCAAAAAAAAAACTTGTTCTACATCTCACAAATTTGAGTCTTTTAAGTAAAAAAAATATATTTCAGTAATCAATTTAAAAAATTTTTAAAATGTGTGCTTGAATTTCTCGGTCACCTTAGTGGTCTGGGGCATTATTTATTACTGGGCTAGTTTTTAACCGATTTTGAAAACATAATTATATCTTCATTTCGATTAATTTACCTTCTTGAGTAAAAACTTTTAAGACATTTAAAAAATTTTACAAAAACTAAAAAAAGTGAGTTTTTCGCCTTGTATTCCGTTTTCTAAACTTTAGGGCTGAATGGGGTCGGGAAGGCATAGTGCGATTGAGCTAACACTTTCACAATAGCATTTTTACACTTAATGACAAAATCCTAGACCTGAGCACCTATAGAAATCGAAGATCGATTTTATAAAACCACTCTAATATATATATTAGAGTTAGTTTTGAAAAATAGATTTTTGGATATTATCACTTTTTAGAAGGTTTTTGTATCAATAAAAATAATGGCGTATTTTTTTTTTAATTTCAACTCCTTCCCGTGCCTATAGGCGACTCAAATCGCGGATTTTGGGTCCCTTTTCCCATACAACAAAAACGGCTAAATATATGTCAAATCTGACTTCAGTATTCCACTCTACCGGAAAACTTAGGCCCATAAGCTTTTTTTTAGTTTTTGGAATGCACCAGAATGCATAATTAGAGTGGTCCAAAAAAATAATTTTGTAAATAAAAAATTAAAATATTTTTTTTGTTAATATACCATGAAAAAACACTTACATCTGACAAAAATGGTCCAAAAATTTTAATTTTGTAGTTACCCGTTCAAAAGTTATTAAAGTTTAAAAATTTAATTTTTCTTTATATATAAAATGAAAAAGTACTCCTAGCTGAGAAAAATTGTGCAAACATTTTTATTTTATAGCAACCCGTTTAAAAGTTATATAATAAATATAATAAATGATATATAAAAAAGATTTTATAGAAGTAGAAAAGGGAGAAGAAGTGGTTAATAATGTTGTTGATGCAGCTAACAAGTTGGCATATTTTGATTCCGCTTTTAGTAAGTCACCGTTTGATTTTATTACTCTTCAAAGTTTAAAAACTCTGGTTAATTTTGGAATTAACATATCCTTTATGCTTTATAACGCTGTTGAGTGGCCAGCCCAGAAAGGTTTTCGTAATGCAATCGAACAAGCTAAAAATATACAATCAACAAGTATTTACACCGAACAACTTGTTGGTATAATTTCGCGCCTGAACAACTCGTGTTTAGTTAAAAATAAAGATAATTTAAATTGTTTAGCTTTATCTGCTGTGGAAAGGAATAGAATTAATTAGAATTGTTGTTAAATAGAAATTACAAAACCAATAAATTATTTTGTATTCACTAAAAAATTAAATTTTTAAACTTTAATAACTTTTGAACGGGTTACTACAAAATTAAAATTTTTGGACCATTTTTGTCAGATGTAAGTATTTTTTCATTGTATATTAACAAAAATAAATATTTTAATTTTTTTTTAAAAATTATTTTTTGGAACACTCTAATTATGCATTCTGGTGCATTCCAAAAACTAAAAAAAAACTTATGGGCCTAAGTTTTCCCGTAGAGTCGAATACTGAAGTCAGATTTGGCATATATTAAGCCGTTTTTGTTGTATGGGAAAAGGACCCAAAATCCGCAATTTTAGTCGCCTATAGGCACGGGAAGGAGTTGGAATTAAAAAATACGCCATTATTTTTATTGATACAAAAACCTTCTAAAAAGTGATAATATCCAGAAATCAAAATCAAAAAAAATTTGAAAACGAACTCTAATATATATATATATATATATTTGCAGCCAAATATATATATGTTTACCGGTAGACGGTTTTCACTGGTTACAAATATATATATGTTAACATGCAAACATAATTATATTTGCACGCAAATATGTTATACTAGAAACATGGGAAACGGAAATGTTTTCCAAACAAAAGTGTGTTACCAGCATTTATATTTCCAGCAGTTTGTTTTTTTCAGAATGTGAGAAAACATGTTCAAAACATGTTTTGTTTCAGTGGAAACGTAGCATTAGTTTGATTCTAAAGCCGTTTCTTTTTAATTTATACTACGTTTCCACTGAACGTGTTTTGAAACAAAACATGTTTTGTACTTGTTTTCACCAAAATACATGTTTTGCGCAAAACACGTAAGTGGAAAATAGTATTAAATGTCGTTTTTTATTGATATAAAATATTTTATTTTATGGAAAAAATGCTGTTATGCTGCTTGATATATTTTTTGTTTGCCTTTTAAATGCGATATATGTACATAGAAACATTTTGCAGTTGTGACTTATTGCCTTGGCTATGATTAACCTCATATTGTCGTCATATTTTAAAAACTTGTGTATCATATATTTATTTATAGTTTTTAACAGTATTCATAAAAATTAACGAACAAATATCTATTTTATTAACATGGCTGGCTCTAAGTTTTTATATATATTTATTTGTAAATTCCATATAAACAATTAATATCATTAAAAAAATAATAAACTATTATTGCAGAATTTTGCCATTTTATGTTCAAACTTCAGAAGTTCCAGTTTTTAACTTAAAACTAAAATGTTATATAAAAAGTAAAAAGACCACCAACGAGTTATATATGTAAAAACAATAATTATTATAATTTGTTTTAATTTATGTGCAATAATTTGAATTTAAGTTAAAATGTATTATACAAATAAGAAAAAAAAAAATACTTCAAAAAAATATCAAATATTTATTGATGGTTTTGTATTTCAAAATTGTATATTAGAAAAAATCTAAATTGAAATAAACAGCAATTTTAGCGAATTTTAATTAAAAAAAAAACTGAAATTTAACAACACTTATATAATAAAACAAAGAATATTTAATTTTTTATATAAATGTTAAAATAAAGCAAAGAAGTATATATAAATAATAAAAACATTAAATTAACTTTAAAACATACTAAAATTATAGTTGGGACTAATTTATTGTAGGGAGTTCAGACGGTGAAACTAATCTACTTGATTCCTCCTTTTTAATCTTCCTCATTTACATATACATTTTTTGATTAACTTGACAGCTAGAAGATTAACTCTGTCAGTTGAAAATACCAAGGTGGCGCATATAGTAATTAGGGTTCTATAAATAGACTTTTGACTAATCGACTTTTTGGAAGTCGACATTCTTCTGATGAAATAGTCGAAAAGACGACTTTCTTCTAATGAAAATGTGGAAAAAGACGACATTAGCTTTCGACTTTTTAATTTGTCAAATATGTATGGCTTAAAAGTAAGTAAAAAAGTAAATAGACAAACATAAAGCGAGTGTTGCCAACGAAATCGTTAAATATGACATAAAACCCAAGAGAGCGAAAAAATGACAACATGAGGTCAAAGCCTACAAAAAGGTCCGATATGGACAAAATGTGCCTAATTGTAAAGGAGTAAGGCTTTTGAAAAAAAAATTGTGTAATCACCCATTTCGTAACACTGTGAGCACCAGTGCAATAAAGTAGAAAAGTAAAAATTCATTTGGAACTTTTTTTTCGAACTTTGTCTTAAAATTTGGGTAAGTTTTAGAAAACTTTTTTAAAGATTATTTTAACGTTAATGAAATTCTGGTTCCTTGTCATTACCGTTATCGATTTAACTATCGTTATCCCAAAAATACCGTAATTAAATGTGCTAAAGTCCCAAAACTTATTTAACAAATTCTGAAAAACAATCTACTGTAGGCGTGTCCCTATCCGGATTTCATTCCTGCCCAAGGAAATCTTCAGGTGACTTTGTTATTAGAATTTCTAGAGATATTTGTTATGTTAAATCACAAACTTAATGAGAATTTCTTGTCCTCGTCTAGGAGCGAGATTCAAAATTTAAAATATCAAAGAAAAAATAAAAACAACAACAAAATATTATCACAATTGGCTTTGTCATCTTCCAAATACTATTCTGTTTTTTTGACAGACCTAGCAATGTAGTGACGTTTATTCAAGTAAATCAACAATAGAGAATCATATGTTTTCTATTAGTGTCAGTTACATTTAAGATGCCAATTAATTGATTTCGAAACAATCTATAGTTTCAATAAACTTTTACTTAGAAAAAAGTTGATAAGTCGTGAACTCAACTTTTGAAAATAACGACAAAGTCGAATTTTCGATTTTTAAAAAATTTATAAAAGTCGAAAAGTCGACTTTATGTTTCAACTATATAACCCTAATAGTAATCCGGAATAAGAGGAACAAGAAAATGCCGTCGTTATCAAAAATGTTAGTCGACAGCGCCAACATTTTTTTGCGGCAGCCTCTTAACGTTAATTTTTATCTGACTTTGTATGTATGTTTTGTTAGCGTTTTTACAGAAAACCTTATAGCTTAATTTGGTACTTACTAATTTTATTATTGAGGAAATGTAAAAGTCCGTGAGAAGAAAACCCCTAATTAGCATCCATTTTTATAAGAACTTTTTAAGCCTGGGTAGCTGTAAATATTTAGTTATAACTAATAAAAACACTAGGTGGTAATTGTCATTTAACTTGACAGCTAAAAGATTAACTCTGCCGGTTTATTGATTGAATAAGCAGTATTTTTTGTGTATTTTTAACGTATTTTTAGATTTTTTTAATAAGGAGACCTTTTCTCCATAAAAAACTAGAGTAAAAAATAACTGGCCTGTAATGTGTTAATTTATGTGGACATATAGCACCTCACTGGATAGATATTTTAAAGAGTTGATTTAATGTCATATCCCCCTCTCCAAGTGACTGTCCGTGAAATTGTCAAAGGTGTGCTGCCCTTTCAAAATGTTGAAATTACGTATATAATGAATATTATTCCACGACCTATCGCCTTTCCCATATAAACAAAGTTCAGATTTAATTAATTTTCTATTTTTAAAATAGATATGCAATTAAAATTTTCTGTAAATCGCATTTTTTTAACGCATCCCTTTACGCGATCAATAAAAAATTTAATACTAAACAAAGTTCGCGTAAAAATATAATTTAAGTTGCATACTATACGAATTTAATTAAATCTTGTCTGTGCCTATCACAGGAAGGTGAAAGGTCTTGGAAAAAATTAATTATAGACACAGCTTCAATAATTTAAACAAATCGCAGCACACTTTTGACCACTTTACGGGCCGTCACAGCCGCAAGAAGGCGCTTCCGCAAAAAAAAATTTACCATCGGCATAATCAGCGTGGAAACATGCGACTAAACTTTATTAAAGCCAATTTTTTTGCTAAATGTTGTTTTACATTACGAGGAAGATTTCTAGGGAAGTTAGGTTCAATCCAACAAAAAGAGAGTTGATCATTACCATACTATTAAGTCGCAACATTACTTTTTGTTACTAGGTGCCCATTACTCTATCGCTTACACACAGGCCCAGAATAATGGGTATCCATTACCCTCCCGCCTACAAAACAACACAAAATAATAGGTACGTATTACTTTTGAGACATCTTGATAGAGTTGTGTCGTTCATGAACGAACTGGTTCAATTGAACGACTCACTCAATTGAACGATATGATTCGTTCACCAATATTCCATTTTGTCGTTCAATCGTTCATTTCGTTCTTTTGAGTCACATAACAATTGCATCCCTATTCAATTAAATGAATTGCAAGATGAATTTTTTTTTTTACATAGTAATACTATCGTTCAAATTAGGAAAAACAATTAAAGTCATAAAAAGAAATGTTTTTACACAAAATAAATAAATATTTGTTGGAAAAGTTGCAATTTCGAACACGTTTTGTATATCTACAGTAAAATTTATGAAAAAACTCGAAAAACATGAATAGTGCGTAATAAATTGTCAAATGAACGACACAGTTCAGTCACAGGTCAAATCCAAAAAGAACGATTGAACGATAACGACCGAGTCACCAAAATGAGCGATTAATCCCAACTCTACATCTTGATATTTTTCTATCGCATAGAAACTTATCGACGTCAAATTAGCAAGATCTTATAATTTCCAGCAAAGTCTTGCAGCAAAATCACTCAAAGATCAGCAAAACCACTCAAAGTCCAGCAAAATCACTCAAAGTAAAGCAAAATCACTCAAAGTGTAACAAAACCATTCAACAAAAAAAAAAACAATCAAGGTACAGTACAGAAAAACTACTCAAATGTTCTATTATGTAATCAATTAATTAATAAATATAAAATATTTAAATAAAATGAAAATGAAAATTATTCAAGTTCGAGGCCATACTCTATATTTCTTTATTAGGATATTGTCCTAACAAATAATCTATAGAGTTTTTTGTTTGCAAATTTATTATTTGACACTTTCAGGAATGTGTTGATAGATCTATTTCGGGAATTTTCTAGGTCCCCATCATCAGAACACGTTTTGAAAGCGGTAACAATCCCATGCCAAACATCAAACATTCATATGAACTAGTTTACTCACTACATGAGAACTAATATACATATGAGTTTGAAGTTAAAGATTATAACCATTGATCAAAAAATAAATTGAAAACTTGTTTATAAAATAAAAAAACACAAATTTGTTTTTTTATTATAGTTGCTAGTAAAAGTTGCGTGAAGGGAATAATTTCATCTTTTGTGGTCAAGACACCTTTTGTTTTATGGACAACATTTGCGGTATTCTTACAAAAAAAATTTGATAGGAATCGATCGACAAAAGATATTAGAGTAATTTGTCATGATTGGACTTATCAATATCTGTTTTTCCTAGAAATTCCTAGAAGAGGATCTATTTCATCATTAGTAGAGGTGGTCAGTAAATTAATTTTTGGCTGTGGATCTTTATTAACAATTCTTACAAAAAATTTGGAAGAAAATTGGTCAGTCAAAGATAGGAGAGCAATTTGTCGTCATTAGAATTATCAATACCTGTTTTTCCTAAAAATTCCTAGAAGAGAAACTATTTCATCATTGGTGGTGGTCAGTAAATTCAATAAATTTTTTTCACTTTTTGTTTTAAAAAATATTTTGCTGAACATTTGAGTGCTTTTGCTGTACTCCGAGTGTTTTTTTAACTTCACATGATTAACCAAAAGGTGTCTTGACCACAAAAGATGAAATTATTCCCTTCACTCAACTTTTACTAACAACTATATATAAAAAAAAAAACCAATTTATGTTTTATTATTTTATTTAAATGTGTTTTTTATTTCATATATTAATTAATTTAATAATAAAAATAAATTGTTTGTCACTTTTTGTTATAAAAAATATTTTGCTGAACATTTGAGTGCTTTTGCTGTACTCCGAGTGCTTTTTTTGGTTTTGAGTGATTTTGCTGAGAGATTTTGGTGGTATTTTTTAGGTTTTGCTCAGTTCACATGCTTAAAATTTCTAATGTTTTTACAACTTCATGCATATCTTTGCCATTTCAGAGTTGCCAACTTAAAAATTTTATGAAATCCCGCGAATGTATTGATATTCACCATTTAAATTTTTGAAATTATTCAAATGTGCAGCCAAAACTAATGTTGGGGTTAATTCATTGTTTTATGACAGTTCCATTGGAGGTTCCCTGCATGGTGACAGATTATAGGTCAATTGTCATCAAGACCAGACTGGGAGCAATTATATATGGATATACCCCGGGGAAAATATATCATCGTCTAAACACGGCTCGGGACTAAGCGAAAATGAGGTTTTGTTCCAAAAAATGCATGATATGATGTAAAAATATTTTGACATCGAGAAATTTGCAATAAAGGTAACATAGTGTCCACACTAGATATTAACTTTAATATTTTTCTGTCAACAAACTTCAAATTCAAGCGCTGAGAGAATTATATTACGTTTGTATTATATCTGATATCAAAATAGTGTTGTTATGATAAAATTCTAAACAATATCATTATATGAGCTGTCAAAATATTTACATACATAAAAGATTGTAAACAAAAAAAATTAATAAAAGCTAAAATTAAAAAAATACAAGAAGAAAAAGTGTATTAAAAATTGTTTAACTGGTATAAATAAATTTAAAGTTATTTTTTAATCGCATAGTTGAAAAATTAACTAAAAACAAACAATTATGAGAAGACATGATATAAATATGAATACGCATTCTCCACCCTAAACATTAATATGAACATAGATAATTTAATTCCGTTATTCTGTTGGCGTTCTCGCACATATTATATCCAAATAAATATCTAATGTGGACTCCGTGTAAATACGAAGCTCATATTATCAAAAGACGATCCATATTAAAAGAAACCACAAGAGAAGTGGTCGTAATGAATGTAGGCTCCTTTGGAAAGAAAATGTACCAGCGTTACCAGATTCGTACCAAATGGCTTTAAATAGATTAATCAGTGTTGAGCGAAAAATGGCTAGAGACCGTGCGTATGCAATTGAGTATTGTCAACAAATTTAAGACTATTTGGAAAAAGGATATGCCCGAAAGTTTTTAGAAACAGCTGATTGTGATATAAGCACTAGAAATTAAAAAAAGAAAAAATAAGGGTTGATACAAAAAAATAAATAAACAAATTTATCGTGATGAACAAAAGAAAGCTCGAAGTTAAGTGTTCTCCAGGAACATTCCGGACAATTGAAGTTGGTAAATATATAATTTTTCATGTTAAATACAAAATAATCATTTATTAAATTAACAGACGAAAACTACAGAGCCCAGGTAAGGCAACAAGTCTCAGGTGGAGAAATATTTGATGAAATAATATTTTCAAAAAACCAATTTTTTCTTGCAATAATAAAAAATTGTCAGTTATTTTTACGACGTTGTTAGTTATTATTAGTCCATTTGGGAGTTGATTTTTTACTAGTTAAAAATAGCAAAATTTTTAGTTATATAACGCTGACTACTTTTGTCGCTTTTTTAACTGTATTTCAATTTGTTTTAACTCCCATTGTACTGTTAAACTTTTTTGAATATAGGACGTGGAAAACATAATTTTTTATTGTAATCGAAAGAAAAATGTTTTTATTAAAATATATTTTAAAATACCAAGGGAAAAAAAACCTGTTTTTAAATTTTTTTTTTGTTTTCAGTAAAAAATTGCCAGTTTTTTTACGACATTGTTAGTTACTTTTTCTGCATTCGTTAGTTGATTTTCAACAGTTAAAACTAACTAAATTTTTATTTCTTGTGACGGTAATTTTGACAGAAATTTTCAGTAGTCTACTAAAAAAAATGTTTGAGTGTATTAATATATCAATAATAATCCCTATGATTATATAAAACGCAGGCAATTTTAGTAAACCCGCATCCATAACAATTTTTCAAAATCAAAATTCACAAAAACTGAGATTTTCTTGGCAAATCTAATGCAATTTTTATTAAATTAAAGTCATTTTAGACCAGAGATGCCCAGTAGTGGCTGATATCAGCAAATAAAACTCACACGTATACTTACGCTCTTTTGTTTGATCGTCAATCAACCAATAGGAAATCAGCATGTTGAGTGGGAGAGACAAACTACACTTGCAAAACTTCTGTGTCTTATAATAACTTTAATAACAGGTTTAAGGATTTTGAAAATATTCAGCATTTACTGGATATTTTTCAAAACCCTTTTAAATGCCATATATTAAAGTACGAATTTCCAATCCAAACCGAACTTATTATACTTCGAAGTGAAATAGATTTGCCGGATAATTTTAACAATATAGAATTCTGGAAAAATCTGGATGGTACAATATATCCTGAAAAAAAGAAGATTTCATTGAAGTGTTTATCTTTATTTCCCTCAACGTATCTTTGCGAACAAATATTTTCAGATTTGAATTATATTTGCTAAAAAAAAACGCAATAAGCTTAATTCTTCTAGTTTGAGAAATATACTTTTATTGCGTAACTGCAATAAGAGTATCAACATAGAAGATTTCATTACTTTTTAATTGCAAATTGATTAATTGAGGGAAAATTTATAAACACTTCGAAGAATCTTTTTATTTCGAAATATATCATACCCGCCACACATGTGCTTTCGTCGCAATCTCGTTGACGACTAAATAAAATGAATAGCAAATTGTTTTCTTCCAGTGTTATTTCGTCACTCACACCAATACTACTACCTTGGGCATCTCTGTTTTAGACTCTTAAATTTAGCAATAGTCGTTATAACTACTTTTTTAACTACGTAATAAAAACGTCTATACCGACGCCTTCCATGATCAGAGGGAAAACTCAACAAAGTTTTGTATTTTTCAAATAACTAACAAACTGTTTACTAAAAAAATACAGTTTGGGTAGTTGTTTATTAAAATATATGGTAGTTGTTTATTAAATAAAAAATTAGTAGTAGTGTTTGGCTTTAAAGAAATTTTTTTTTAAAATAGTGTTAAGATAATGTTTTTTCTTTTATAAAAAATATGATCGGAACAAATTTCCTTTAATTCAGAAGCATTTGTATATTTTCACATATAGGATCTCTCACGATATTTCCCTTAGAAACTTCACCATGGCCAGGAAATTCATCATTCTCTTCCGGACTTGTTTCTAAAATAAACTCGAAGTCGTCCTCATCAGCAAGGTTGTGTAAAACACAACAAGCTCTTATAAAATGACACAGTTGTTTATGCCTCGTAGCTTACAGTCATACAACTGCATAAATCTTTGCTTCAAGATTTCGAAGTAATGTTCAATTGAAACACGATCTGATCTTAATTTAATGTTAAATAATTGTTAGGCTCTTGTAAGGCGACCATTATCCTTATATGGTGTAACCAAGTATTTATTGCAAGGATATGCCGTATCACACATTACACTGATGCAGAATTTTATTTTTTAACCTAATGTACTTTTTTTATTTATTGTACGAGCTTCTTCAAACAAATTACACACAGTCATAAAATTAGAAACAGTTGATTTTGATTGTCTCGCTGATTCCAAATATGTTTTCCAGATTTTTCCATCACGTCACAATTTGAGAAAACCGCGATTAAAAACGGAAAAAATTCCTATAAAGAAACAAAACTAGTTTTTTTTTAATTCATTGGATGACAATCCTGGAATTACAAATTTTAAAGTTTTGGAAACCACGTTTGTATCCAAAACTTGAAAATTTCACATGCTTGGTTTACATATGTAAGTAGATAAACAACACTCATCAAACTTTTTAAATGACAAAGTTTTTTAAGGTAAAACTTTGAAATTTCCAGTTTTATAGCATTGTTTTCGCCATTCGATGAATTAAAGAAAGTTTTTCTACTTATGTGATAGATACTTTAGCGGCTTCATTGAGTAAAGTTTTTTTTGCATTGAATTTCTTAAGCTGCTCTACAATTAGTTAAAAAACAAGAAAAATGGGGAAAAATTTAAGGTCCTTAATAATTTTGCATTGGGGAAGCTAACGGGTTATGTCATATATTATGTAAAAGCTGCAATATTGGCCAATAATTTCATACACACACTATCCACCCCTTTCCATCGATATCACATATACTGTGAAATGGTAGGTGTGGGTGGATAGAGGTGGATGCATGTGAATTGTCACTTATCCATATCACCTATACTGTGAAATAGTAGGTGTGGGTGGATATAGGTGGATGCATGTGAATTGTCACTTATTTTTATAAAGGTAAAATTTTAAATAAATAGTCTTTTTATAACAAGAATCATAAAAATATTAAAATCTTCAATTGGTGCACAATGGGCTAATTTATTTGATAGCATAAGGCCTTACTAAAAATATTTTTCAGAGACCTTTCCCATGGTGTACATTTTGTGAAAATCGGATAAGTATTAAAAATGTTAATTAACTTGAAAACCTAACCTACTCAAAAGGGGGAGTTCCC
Organism: Delia radicum; assembly: GCA_021234595.1. Taxonomy (NCBI): domain Eukaryota; kingdom Metazoa; phylum Arthropoda; class Insecta; order Diptera; family Anthomyiidae; genus Delia; species Delia radicum. The sequence continues at coordinate 2,734,096 of CM037856.1, forward strand.
GACAAAAAGTAAAGACAGCATTCGACTCAGCATTTATTATTTAGTCAATGGAATAAGTTTCGTGCATTTTGGTGATAAGCCCAAAAATGTCTACCAATTATAGTATACTTAAGAATATTCTTCTTTGGTCAAAATACTCGTATAAAGGACAACCTTCTTTTTAAAAGTTTTAATACAATCTGTGCAAAAATGTTGATGAAAATACCTTGGATTGCCGTGGTCTGTTTGTGTTGTCTTTCGGATATTATTTTATCAACTTCTTGTGGGATAATACATGAAGCTAAAAAACATTGCCAAAATTAAAATGTTTAACAACGGACTATACATAAATAAACAAAATAAATACCTTCGATGGGGGACTGCGGTTGTTCTTCTCTATCAGACCCATCCAAAACACCAAGTAATTTTCTTGAAAGCGAATATTCAGTTTTCTTGGCGAATACACAATTTTCTTGCTGGAGCCTGAAGTAAATAACTGGGATTAACATATGAATCATGATTGCATTTATGTTTGTTTTTTTTACCCGTGTATTTTTATTTATATTTATTTTCTTTATTGTAAGATTTTTAAAGAAAAATATAACTCCAGGTTTTTGTTTGTTTATTTAAAACATGTGTTTTTTTCTGCTTATGCCCGTAATTTCAAGCAATACCTACCGGTGCTTAGATACCTACCCGATTTTGTTCGTGTATACGGGTAGATATCTAAGCACCGGTAGGTATCTATTGCTTGAAATTACGGGCATTAAAGGTTTAAACTGACACAAATATACCCAGTAATAATTTTTAGAAAGAAGAATAACTCTAATCATGGAACTGTCACTTTTCTCTCTGTTTATTAATTTTTTTTACTAAGTATTTGTGTTAACGAACGCCATCCAGTAAAAACATGTACAAATTGTTGCATAAGCGAACTAACTTAATATTGAGAGAATATTGGGAATTCATTGGTTGTCAAACCCAGATTTTTTTTTTTGTTATCAATTAAAGCTGCACAAAGTACAAAACGTGAAATGCTTTTACTTAATATTTCAATGTATACCCGTTTGGATTAGTTTGTGATATTATGGTGACCTCAAAAGTGTGGAAAGCTGGTATTGAATGGAACCAGGAGTTGCCGGCAGCAATTTATGATCGTAAGAAAATCTAGCAGCCAAAATTGGAATAATTTCAGGTTCCATGATGCTACTTAAATAATTTTGTCAACAGCAAAGTTGACGTATTTGCTGACTCCAGTGAGGAGGCAATCGCGGCTGTGGCATAATGGAGAGTGGTAAGTGAAAGTGGAAATATTAATGTTATTTTTGTAATGGGTAAAACAGGTTGTGTCCCAACCCGTTTTTACACCACGCCCAAACTTTAATTCCAAGCGGCGGTAATGGGCGTGCGTATGAAAGATTTAATATTGAAAAATCAAAATTATTAATAAAATTTATTTTTGGATGGACTCCCATACTGCTATTAAATGGATTCGATCCGATCACCCTATGTATACACATGGACGACTGGAGATTGTGCCTTGGTGTCGAAAATCCAGCAATTGAAGCAACAAGAGCTAAATTTCCAAAAAAAATTACCAAACAGATGGGCGGTGGAAACATGGGTCTGGTTTTTTGCTAAAAAATGAGTCTGGGTGGCCCGTTGAACCACAAATGGGTGGAGGCGTTGACGATAGTAGCAAAGAACTTAGGGCAACACATATTGTCTTAACGACTCTACAGGTATGTGACAGATTTTAATTTCATTTTAGATTTTAACCGCTTTTGAAAATATTCCAGACTTAAGCGAGAATGCTGCGCTATGTTAAAAATTTGTTGCGCAATGTAAGAGGATGTGCTGCTGTAAAGGGAGATTTAACTGTTGAAGAAGAAAAATATGATGAACTTTATCTTTGCCGCTATGTACAACAACATGTATTTGCCGATAAATTCGCAGATTTGCGTCAGAATGGTTCTGTCGCTGCTAACAGCGAACTCAAGATGCTCAATCCATATATTGGGAGTAATGACCAGCTGCGTGTATCCGAAAGAACAGAAAAAGCTGTCTGTATTTCTATAGGAGCCAGAAACCCAATTAACGTGTAACGCCTGTGAAAGCACTCACTTTCGCATACATAAGACTAGATTATTTTGGCCCCGTAACTGTGACAATTCGTCGCCAACGAGAGAAACGATGGATAGTCCTATTCGTCTATGTCATACACTTAGAAATCACTTCCTTCTAGGATATACCAGCTCAACACAGACTCCAACGACGTTTAATGTGTCTGAGAAAACAGTGGCGTGTTGTCCTCAATCTATGTATGTAGCACCAATGGCTCCGTTAATATCTGCCAGAATTGACTCGTGGCACAAAATGGTGTCTCCCATCACAACCATTAAGCAGCGGCAGCCTCGTGTTCGTATGTTATCCAGAAGTACCAAGATCAAAGTGGTGCGTGTCCTCAAACTACACTACTTCATGGATGGTGTGGCACTTTCCGCCGATGTTAGTACCAGCACTGGAGTCTATAACAGGACCGTATCAAAACTTGCCATTTTAGATGTGGAACTCGATGCCATTAGTGAATCCTTCCCCTCCGGGTCGGTTCAGGCGGGTGGGGATGTCATCGATGGCAACCCCGTTGGCATCGCCGTTCCAACATGATCAAGTCTTGATGAGTGGAGAAAAATCAAAGCCGCCTGATTAGAGCTGCAGTTGCAGTTGACCCGAAGTGACACATTAGTGGCAGAAAATAAAATCGAAATTTAATGGAGCAATCCTTTAGAATTCGTTAATAATTTATTGGTAAGTCAATAACAAATATTAAAATATACAATATTTTAATATTTCTGCGTATATAATTTTCCCTTAGTGTGTAAAAGAGGAAGCATCTCGTGGCCAAGTTGAACTTTGCTGGCCAGAAGATTCTCCGTCTTTACCATCTAAAAATTAAAAAGAGGAATAAAATTAGGCCAGGAGGCACACATAATCATTTACCACCGGTAAGCCAACTTATATTGGAATTTTTGAGTGGACTTTGCCTACAAATAAGTCTTGATGACAAACAGGGTAACGGCCACAAAAGTCTCAACCAACAGCAAACAACAATACACACTGTGGGACAAAACGACTGCACACCATTGACATCAGGAAAGATTTGTAAGTAAATTACCAAATGAGTGAGCAGCTTTTAGCCGATTTATGGACGAATAAGACTGCCATCTAAGAAATTTGTGTGCGATTAATCACCGCCACGATCATAAGGTACGTAAGGTGAGTGATAAATTTAAAAAAATTAAATATCACAACGTAAACCGCATGAAATTTCGAAATACGCGCACAACTGCCAGAAATTTCTGGGCCACTCGAAAAGGAAAAGGCTCAACGCCGTTTACAACAACAACAATTATATACGGTTAAAGATCGTAGGCAACGAGAAGAAAAACTGTAAAGGTTTCCTTGAAGGCTCACAAAATCCAAGTAAATGTAACGAAACATTTGGCCACGGAAACAAACTCACCACTTATTACGGCGCTGCAACTAAATTTTACAAATGTGTTAATTTTTTTTTCTCAATACACCACAACTTGGTTTTAGCCATCATCGAATTGGTTGCAAAAGACCAGCAACAAATCAAATTACCACAACGGCAACATTTTATGCTGGCCGTATTAAAATATTTTGGACTAATTGTGTTTAGGCAAACAGCCTCATCTTAAATTTTAAACCACAAATTTTTATTTTCATCAACGTTGTCTGTCATATATATTTAGCTATTCAGCAAAATAAAACAACAATTTGTCATCTTTGCCAGTAATTAGGTCAATTCGTTTACTTTTCCAGTAAAATCCAGTAGATGAGTAAATTTTGGCCAAAATGAAAATTTTACTCTCAAAACTGGCCCTTACACAAAAAAGTAAACGAACGGAAAAATTGCAAAAACTTGCAGGTTAATTCAAACATATGAGCGCTAAAAAGCTTAGTGTTGTAAAATATGTGTTATTTAGACTACCCAGTATATATTGTTTTTGGTACTTGATGCATTGCATTTTAATAATTATAAATTCGTAGCAATTGTATTTATTAAATAAACTTTTGTGGAAGCTTTTAGACTTGTTTAGTTTGTACATGACTTTTAATTTTGTTTCTAGTTAAATAACATACGAAAATACATGAATACTTGATTTTTGATATTCGGTACCCTGAATAATATGCAGTAAGAAGTATTCATATATTCATTAGCTTTACATCTCTAATATATTAATGTAAATAAAAACAATTAACACAGATATTAGAAAACTGATAAATTATTACTATAATAATTGTAACTGACTACTTTAATTTGTTTCAGGTTGAAAATAATTATTTTTAGTTTTTGACGCATTTTTAATTCAGCTTTTAATCTTTTAAATGATTTTATTACTAAATGTTTGCTTATTTTTGTTTGTTTACTTAATTTAATCATATGTTTTTGTTTTCTACTGGATTTTACTGGCAAAAATTTGTCCAGTAAAAATTTGCAGGTTTTTTGCTGACAACTGTCACTTTACTCTCTTAGTAGATTCTCTCTTTTGCAAATTTTTGTGTACGCGAACGCATTTCAGTAAAATCCAGTACAAATTTGTGCAAATTTTAGTGTAAACGAATGAACCTATTAATTCACGAAAAGAAGTTTTATCAACATTTGTTGTCAACATTTTTTTAGTGCTGGTACACTGGAACATTCACTTTGCTCTGAAGGGATAAATTGGGTACATTTTTCAGTGAGTACCAACAAAATGTATTTGTATGCAGTATTTAAAAAGGTGATGCAGAACACAACGGAAAACGTAAATATGTTGATTTAGGAAGGTCAACACTAACATCATAAGTAAACAGCGGTTGAGGCAGATAAGTACATAAATTAAAAGACTGGTATTTTCTTGTTAACTGGACAACGGACGGACTTTAAGTTTAAATTTATTTGGACATATTAATAATTTCTTAATCAGTTTAAAATACACAACCGTTTTAATTTAATGGCTCTGTTTTTAGTTTATTATTATTATTAATTTTTGTTTTTTTTTTAATTTTTCCCCCCACATAAATCGTTTATATAAATCGAAATTTTACGTTAGGTACAAAAGGAAAATTGGTGTTTCAAAGCGAAAGGTATTTTGAAAAACAAAAGAGTGTTAAAAGTAAAAAAGAGAAGATAAATAAGCCTTTCGGTTTTTGTTAAAATATTTTTCGGGAAATAAAAAGAAAATTTCAATATCGTTGGCAAGAACTTGTATACCGGGACGGAATACAGGTATTGGATTATATATAAAATAGTTTGTTGAAGGCTTAACACAAAAGCCGAATACTTATCGTTTTGAAACAATCAATTAGCTAGAGGTATAATCGTAATTACCGTTTACATTTGCAACGATACTTGTGGTTAAGGGACCCTACATTAGATATACCGATAATTTGGCCCCCACAATAGCGCTATTGATATGGTCTAGGTTCTTAAAAAATACAATTATTTTCATCATTATCGTGTTAGCTTTCAATGAAGCAAGTATATGTCGCTTTGTTGCAGAAATTAAGTACACTCTAAAAATTTAACAGAAATAAAAGCAATTGTTTTTTTATTATAGGTATTTATTTTGTATTTATAGGTATTTATTTTGTGCGTACCCACTGAGCCGTTCCCACTGAGCTAATAAGACATAATAATTGATAGCCTTAGAACGTATGTGAATGATAACTGCTGTGTAACCTATTGTTGCACAAATGTGCTAGCACTGACATAAGGTCTGCTAAAAACAGCTTGCCAACGTTGGGAAAACGCAAGAAAAGTTGGTCTTAAAAGAGCTTTCCCAAAAACAAAAATCAATCAATTTTATGTATAAAAAAATATTACAAAGTATAAAAAAATCACAAAAAAAAAATATGCCAGGGATCGCACTCGAAACCTTCTGGCTGCAAACTTTTTTAAACAATAAGTGGTTAAACATTTGTACCATTGGCAAGTACTGACTAGATAGCATTGGGAAAACACAGTGCTATTTCTGTGAAGAAATACTGGAAAAACGCTTTTTGGAAACACTGGCTAAGAGTCTTAAATAAGTGTTTTGCTAGTAATTTAATTACAATATCTCGATTAGCCAGTGCTTGAGTTTTTGTACCACTGACCTATCGGGTCTTTTAAGACTTTTTAAATATTGGTAAACAATTTTATTAAATCAGGAAAAGTAATTTCGGAGATTACCTGCTACAAAAAAAAAAATACGTCTTTCTAATATTAGTTTATATCAGTATAAAAAGATAAACTTCTTTCTTACAGTGTAAAACACTAATACATTCATACTCTCTCTTTCTGCCGACCACTGAATTACGTTTTTGGTAAACTCTTTTTATTCGTTAAAATATTTAAGAGGGATTTTTCTAAGTAAGTTTTGGGCTTACGCAGCCTGTTTATCATATTCCGAAAGGCTGGTGATATATTTAGTCTCGCGGTTAGATCTGCTCCCCTGTATAGGCTTGGACGAAGTAATAAATAGGGTTGCCTTCGCCGGCTTGTACCCTTTTGGTTTGATTACCGCGGAACAGTGTGAGTTCAGATTGAGGATTTCCCTTTATACCTTTAGATTTTTAGTCTTATTCTTAACTACTTGAGTAGGACTTTGAAGTAAACTAACAACCTGTATGGGTTCGTTAATTTTTGTTTTATTTTATTTTCTGATTGGTTTTACGCTTAAACCCGAATTTAACATCTTTGATATTTGACTAGAGTCGACTTCAGGTCATTTAACTTTTTCCAAGTTTTTGTCACTGAAGTTTGAGTTTCTCTAGTATTGAGTTGGATTGTCGTCATAGATAGTTGTAGCTCTGACTTTTGTTTTTTGATTATTACAACGGAGAAACAATATGGATCCACCAATTATTTCAACTACGTCGTCTACTACTTCAGGAACATCAACAGTTACTACAATCACAACACTGCGGCTGGTAAGCCTTTTGACTACATAAAACTACATAATTCTTTGCAAATAACAACATATATCTCAGATGCAGCAAAAAAATCTACTATAGAGAAGAGTGAAAAAAGGTTAATAAAGAACGGAATGACTCCTTGGTTGAATAAAAATCTACTGGAATTAATTCATTATAAGAAGAAGTTATTAAAGATGCGAAGAAGAGGTAGGTGTGATGTCGAAATTAGATAGAAAAGACTCAGTAGTGTTATCAGGAAGGCCTGCAGAGAATGTATGAATAGCTATTACTATAATAATTTGAATCAAATTCAGCACGAACCAAAGAAGTGTTGGAAGTTTTTAAACGAAAACCTTGGTCGAAACAGAAAATACGACATAAATGTAAAGGATGCTGATGGGAATATGATTGCAAAAGATCAAACAAGTGAAGTTTTTAACCAATATTTTCTTCAAATTCCAATAACTTTAAAGCAACAAATAGAATACTTACCTGGTGATTCTTGTAATAGTCTACGAACACTACATCAATGCCGATGTACTTTTAATTTTTCCCATACAACTGATTTGGAAATCTCGGAAATTATTTCGAAATTGGATCTGACTAAAAGTTGTGGATACGATGAAATTTCACCAAAAATGCTATTTCAATGCAAAGATATAATTTCTACTTATTTTTCAAGGATTTTTAACAGTATAATTGATACTTCAGAGTACCCTGATAATTTAAAAATAGCTAAAATTATTCCAATACCCAAAGAAAATAATGCTACACTGGTAGAAAAGTTTAGACCAATAGCATTGCTGCCTTTAATTGATAAAATTTTTGAAAAAATTCTTTACAAACAATTATCTTGTTATTTAAATGAGAATAATTTACTATATGGATGCCAATATGGATTCAAAAAAGGATGTGGAACAGAAGAAGCTGTTGTTAATGTAATAAATAATATATGCCAAGGTTTAGATGATGGTTTTAGCGGAGTGGCAGGTATTTTTTATGATTTTTAGAAAGCGTTTGATCTTGTAGATCACGATATTATGATTGAGAAACTGCTGTATTATGGTATTGAAAGAAGAGCGGTATACTTGTTAAAAAGCTATTTAACGAACAGAAAACAGTATGTTGAAGTGAGTTGCTACAAAAGTTATATGGGTAATGTTGAATATGGAGTTCCCCAAGGAAGTGTGTTGGGTCCACTGCTTTTTACATTGTATCTAAACGACATGCAAAATTTACAACTTTTTGGAAAATTAATAATGTTTGCTGATGACTTTAGTGTTTTTTATCCTTATAAACATGAAATTGCTTTAAAAGCTCATATGGAGTATGATGCAGCGATGATTACGGAGTATGCACGAATAAATAAATTAAGATTAAATACTGAAAAACTAAACTTATTAGATTTAGGCCATATTTGGTGCATAATCAAAATTTTAGCATTTTTGTAGATGGAGAAGAAGTTAGTGAAACACTTTCAACAAAATATCTCGGTGTAATTTTACAAAGTAATCTCTCTTGGGAAAAGCATATCCAACAATTAAAAACTAAAATTGTATCTGCTACTGGTTTGCTTTATAAATTTAAAAATAAATTTAATACGAAAACAAAAAAAAATCATTTATCAAGCGCTGATTCACAGTCACTTAAATTATTTGCATATTATATATGCTTGTAAGAAAAGTAATGAGTTGAAATCACTTCAAAGATGTCAGAATAAAGCGCTAAAAACAGTTTTTTGTCTACCGCTAACTTTTTCAACTTCATCATTATATAGAGATGTATCCAAAACAGTTCTTCCTGTATATGGATTGTATAAAATGCAACTTCTACTTTATGTTTTTAAATCCCTCAACAGCGTTGGTTACCATACTATTTCGTTCCCCAGAAATCAAACTGTATTTAATACAAGAAACGCTTTAAATCTGAGAGTAGCAAGATGTCGATTGGAAACAACGAAGCAGAGAGTGGACCACGTAGGTAGTTTGGAATATAATCAACTTCCAGAAATTTTAAAATGCACTGAAAGAATTTCAATTTTTAAAAAAAAATATTAAAGAATATTTATTAGAAAACCTAGAAATGCTTCTATTGTAAAAATTGTCACATTGAAATACATATGTATATCATAACCTTTTTTATGTAATTTTTACATCATATAATTTTTAATTTTATTTCTCTCTTTTTTTTCTTGTTAAGTTTTAAACATTAATTTTGTAATTTTTGCCAACTCGCCTCAATAATGTCCACGTGACGCTGAGGCACAATCTATTGTAATAACCCTTTTTATGAATAAAAACTTAAACGAAAAAAAAAATAAAAAAAACCTGTACCTCCGGGAGTACGAACATCGGCTTTAGACAATTTAGAGAAAGCCTCTTCTTGTAGAAGCGTATTGAACATTTCACTAACTTTCTGACTTTCACGGATTTGAGGAAACGTTGCATAGCGACGATGGTTCATCGGGAAATACAACAATACCTTCTCCAGAATTTAGTAGTTTGACAGTCAAAACCGTAAGAGATCAGTTCCGGCAACAACAACCAGATGGGACACAGATATTGGAACAGCAACGTACACGTGACGCAGCGTTGAAGGGACTAGAACAGGTTGAGGTCATGCGTTCATAGAGGCATTAATTCCTAGGCTTGTCAGTGCCACGATAAGTGCTATGTCGCAGCAAAACTACGGAGATAGCCGATTTGCACAGATTAATAGGTCTAGGATGAATCAAGTTCCAAAGTTTAGGGTACCTCCTCCCAGAATAAATCAACAGTGCCCTTCCTTTTATAATTCGCCATCAGACACGTTCCAACAACAGATGCCAACGCACAGTGGTGTGTTGTCAAAGAAAGTGGTAATAAGTATAGAACTTCTATACTACTGACACAATCCACATACAAATTGAAGGAATTATAGGGAAGAACCTATGCTTTTAGAATATTGTCATTTGAGACACCCTGTGATTACACAGGGTGATTACTATGACACCACTATGACGCATTCAGAAACAAACTTCAATATTTTAAAAAAACTCCTAAAAATCAGCAATTTTCTCCGTAAATGTACTTTAATTCATTTACGTGTTTCTCAGAACTTTGTTAATAGTTATTATTATTTTTTAACCGTTTCTAAAAAAAATGGACTATAAGAAAGGCTGTGAATGTAATATTATTTATTTCTGGACATGCACTATACACCCAGCATTGATGGAAAATGGTCAATTTTTAAACGAAAATTTGACTTTGCAAGTGCCCACCATTTTGCCTGTGGATTTTGAACTTTTTTTTAATTTGAAATAATAGGTCAATATGTTTTGAGTAACTCCTCAGGAAGAAAAACTGATCCTACGCATAATTCAGAGCTAGAGAGCAGATTTTGTGAAAAAAATTAATTTTTTTATTAAAAAAATTATATTTAAAAAATATTTTTTAAATTTAAATTTATTGTTTTAAATTAACGACACTTTGAGCTATAAAAGATGTTAAATTCATTTGAATATCTTTTATAAATAAAAACTTATTTAATTTCAAAATTTTAAAAGGTCATTAGAGAAAATTTTTTTTTTATATTTTGCTAGTTTATTTGACAAAAGTGTTAAACAAATTTTTAAATATTATTTTTTTGTAAATTTTCAAAAAGAAGAAGTATTTACCTATTCATTGATATATAATATGTCTATCTTAAGTCTTGTTAAAGGTTAACATACTGCATTTTAAAGTTAAATCTCAAGCAAACCTCTTTCTGAAAAATATGGCATTGTTCATCCAAGTATTTTAACTAGTAATGAAATAAAAAAATATGAAATTGATTATAACAAATTAAAATATATCCAATTTGGACCAGCATATTTTAACAATTCTTATCTTATTTTTGGAATAAAATTACCCAAAACATTTATTACAGTTAAGCAGAAGATAAATTGCCAAATAATGATTTTAATGAAATAGATTCAAATATAGAACAAACTTTTGAATTTCAAAATAACACTTATAAATTTGAAGAAAACAAACACTTGAAAGATGTAAAATTAAGTAGTCATTGTTTAATAAAGAATAATTGTCAATTAATATATACAGGCGTGGACCCAGGGGGGGGAGGGAAGAAGAGGATATCCCCCCCCCCCCAAATGACTTTTTTTTTTTTTGAAACATGTACAAACAAACTTTGTAGATTATTTTCTAGAATTTTGGTTTAGAAAAATATCGTTGGATACATAAAACTAAATTAAAACTGTACTTTTAGCCTTTTAACACACTTATTTGCCCAAACGATTGCATGTGCATATGCCATCTACATGCGCATAGCAATAAGCCAGCATCCGGTTAGAATATGTGCTAAAAAGCACATTCGATGAAACTAACTTCCGGTTGCGTTACGTAATTATTTGATTCTAATTGGTTTCTAATTTTGAAGTTATTATATAAGTTAAAATCTAATTGAAAATTTGGAGATTTGGAAACAGCTGTCGATTTATTCGAATTCTTGGACAGCTGTTTAAATTGCAGTTCGAAATCGACACCTGTTGCAAATCTTTACAAGTGAAAGTGAAAATAAGAAAAATATTACAAAAAAGCATAGTTTTTGTGCATATTAAATAAGAGTTACCTAAAACGATGGTAACTATGAAAGCAATGAATTTTATATAGTTTAATATAGTTTTATCAAGTAAAAGTGTACATTTCTCAATAGCTAGAAAAAAAATTGACCATCGTTTTCGAACATAAATATGCTAGAAAATAATGCTTAATTCATGTTTTTAAAAAAACGCATAGTTTGATGACTTGAAATCGCTAAATAAATTATTTTATAAAATAAAAAATGTATAATATTGCTATGGCAACTAAAAAACTGTTTTATTAATAATGTTTTAAGCTTTTAAAATCAGTTAAATAAGCTACTTAAATATAAAAATAATCTCTTAAATTAAAAAAAAAATCAATAATTTAATTTAAATGAGGTGTCATATCGACAAAAAAAATTAATTTTACTTTTTTTTAATGCTTATTACTTTAACTGATTAGGATAAGTGTGAGCTTATTTAACTGCGTAATAAATTAAAATCGCAGTTTGTTTTATTTGTTTAAGATCAAAACAGAGACCGTATTTTAATACTTTTAAAACCAACTTGTTCGTTTAAAAAAAAAAACAAACACTTGTTTTTAAATAAATTAATTTTTTGTAGATAGTTATTTATAACGTTAAAAAAATTTTAAAATGTATTTCTCTGTTGAAAAATAAAGTTAAAAAATATATTGTACTTTTTTGTACTGATGAAAAAAAGTTGAAAATAATAAAATAAATACAACAAAAAATCAATAAAATTAAAGGAAATTGTATCAAAATATAACATATACCCAAACAACGGACGTATAGAGTACACTAATAAAGTCTGCAACATTTTTACTGAGATTATAATTTAATCTTAAAATCATTGGATCAATTTTTCGCGTTTTACAATTTTGACAAATTAAATGCTTTAATAAGCAACGAATACAAATATATATCCGCGTTTTACTATTTACCATAAAGTAAACTCTTGCAAATGCATCGACCGCTAACATTTGTCGTGAAAAATTTAAATATTTGCAAAAAATATAAAAAAAAGTGTTTTACTATTTTTATCAAATTAAACCGTTTAATAAGCACCGACTGCAAATCTTTCTTATGCAAAATTACAATATTAAATAAAAAAGAAATAAATCGCGGGGTTTTTTTTATCGTTTTACTATTTACCATAAATGAAACTCTTGCAAAAGTATAGACCGCTAATATTTGCCGTGAAAAATTTCGATATTTGCAAAAAAAAAAAAAAACTACAAAAAATGCGTTTTTTCGCGATTTACTATTTTTGACAAATTAAACGGTTTAATAAGCAACGACTGCAAATCTATTTTATGCAAAATTACAATATTTAACAAAAAAGAAATAAATCGCGGTTTTTTCCGTGTTTTACTATTTACAATAAATTAAACTCTTGCAAAAGTATCGACCGCTAAAATTTGTTTTGAAAAATTTCAATATTTGCAAAAAAAAAAACTAAAAAAACGCCTTTTTTCGCGATTTACTATTTTTGACAAATTAAACGGCTTAATAAGCAACGACTGCAAATTTATTTTATGAAAATTACAATATTTAACAAAAAAAAATAAATCGTGTTTTTCAGCATTTTACTATTTACCATAAATTAAACTTTTGCAAAAGTATCGACCGCTAATATTTATCGTGAAAAATTTTAATATTTGCAATAAAATAAAAATTAAAAAAAACGCTTTTTTCGCGATTTTCTATTTTTGGCAAATTAAACGGTTTAATAAGCAACGACTGCAAATCTATTTTATGGAAAATTACAATATTTCACAAAAAAGAAATAAATCGCGTTTTTTTTCAGCGTTTTACTATTTACCAAAAATTAAACTCTTGCAAAAGTATCGACCGCTAATATTAGTAGTGAAAAATTTCAGTATTTGCAACAAAAAACTAACAATTAAAAAAACACGTTCATATAAGCAAATTGAAAATTTTTATAATTTTATTTCAGTTACAGTAGTTTTGATTTAACTGCCTTTTACTTACGTGCACTTTTCACATAACTGCACAAAATTTTGCTTTCGTTGTTATTTTACAAAATTACGTATGCTATTGCCTTCATTAAGTGCACTGTGTATACCTGCGCATTTAAAATAAGTGCCTCATGTTTTTGGCAGTTGTACATTATTTTCATACAAAAGATCGCCGTTAGCTGCCTCTTATGTTTTGCTTACTTAGGTTAGTTAAGTTAGGTCAGTTAGTTAGGTTAGTTAACGCTTGTACCTACATAAATTTGTATGTAAAAACCTTATACAATTTTTTATGAATGTTTTTTATTTTCGTTTTGTTGTTTTTTATATAAATTCTATTGTATGAAATAAACATTTAATAAAAATAAATTAAATCATATCTGGTCTTTGCAGTTTTCAACAATTTAGTTTACCTGCACTTTAAGGCAGGTAACCAATTTGAGTTAGCAACGCTTTTGGCTTATCTGCACAAAAATTCGTGCAGAAGTTGGTTGTGCAGCTAAGTCAAAACTACTGTAATTAGAAAAATTTAAAAAAAATATTGTACCTTATTCAACGTTTTTTTGATCTATTTTTTTCAAGTTCGATATTTTTCAATACAATATTTTTTTTGTTCTTTTTTTCAACGTTTTTTATTATTGAAAGTACAAAAACTAGTTGTATTTTTTGTACAGTTGAATAAAACATTTTAAATTTTTGTGTTAATTATTTTTGTTAAAAACAAAAAATAAAACGTTTTCGGGTGTCTGGATCAAAAATAATAATAATTTTATTCACGGTATTTATAACAATTTTGTTCTTGTTGAGAAAATGTTAGTTTAATAGTCTACGTTGTCAAAAAGAGTTTGCTGATCGGGTTTAACCAAAACCGCGGGTTTTGAAGCCTTAATCCCGACCAGCAAACAAAATAAATAGGTTTTTAACAAATACTAAGCCAGATCAAGCCAGATCATAAAATATTAAAGCTCTTTGAATATATGCACTTTCATTTGAAATAATCTTTTTATGTGTTTGGTCTAAAAAATTATAAAAAGCTTGGACCAAAATTATTCTAAAAAACTAGTGACATTTTTTGTTTAAAGTATTTTTAGAAAACTGTCATAAGCTATTTTTGTTAGATACCTGTTGTAAAAATTTTTTAAAATATATTGTATAAATAAATATTTTAATTTAATAGAATAAACGACAGAAACCTATATCAGCTTTTTTTGTTACCTCAACAAAAAAACAATGCATTGAGAAAAATAACAGCAATGACACTAATCCAGATTCACAGATTTCGGAAAATAATAGTCTTGGCTTTGGTAAGTTTAATAATTTGTTTTTTTAACCTAGAAAAATCTTTAACTATCACATAATAAGTGGTATCATAATGAAAATAAATATAAAAAATACGTTATAATTTGGTGTCAGATTTTTATTAAAACATTTGTTTTTTAGTTTACTGCTATTATTTTCTTTTTAAAATGTATTTTTGTTTTAGACCAACCTTCTACTTCTGCTAATAGTATAACAATAATCGAAAACGTCGACTTAGATATGGACAATAATATTACATCTGATACTACATCTGCTGTATTAAGTTTTGATTTAAATAACTTACATGGTAAGAACTCGAAAAATTTTAAGTGTTTATAGGAAAGTATATATTAAAAGTAACATTTTTCAGATCAAGAAAATGCAATATGCTTCGACATTGGCAATTACATTGGCAAAAAAATAGATGACGCAACTAAAAAGAAGTTATTAACTGAGCATTGGATCCCTCCTAAAGATTATAATTTTCCCTATTCACTAAGACAAGTTGATGGAAAGGAAATGAAAAATTATGTCGGAACTAGGCACTTAGAAACTTACAGTGATTGGCTAGTCTTATCTGATGTTAAAAAAGGTCTTTTTTGTAAATATTGTTCATTATTCGTAACGAGAAATGAAGGTGGATATCAGAAAAACGTCAGTCTAAAATCATTAGTAACTTTACCTCTTACAAATTTCAAAAAATTATTCGGTGTTAAAAGCGATTTAGAGAGCCACGCAAAATGCTTATACCATAAGGATGCCGTAACTTCCGGTAAAATGTTTTTAAAAACCCAGGAAAATTTTCGTACCGAGGTAGTAAATCAATTGCAAAGAAATGTACTTCAACAAAAGATTGAAAACCGTGAACGTTTACTTCCTATTATAAAATCAATTATTTTTCTTGGAAGAAATAACATACCACTCCGTGGTCATCGAGATGATGGTGCTTTGCTCTCGTCTGAAAGTTCAGACTCAGAAGGTATCTTTCGTTCGCTTCTACGGTTTCGCATAGATGCCGGTGATAAAATACTTCAAAACCATTTAAAAACAAGCCCATTGAATGCTACATATATATCCAAAACTATTCAAAACCAAATAATAGACTGCTGCAATACCTTAATTTTAGAAATAATTTTGAAAAATATTTTTGAAGCCAAATATTATTCTATAATTTTTGATGAAACAACGGACCTGTCTGGCAAAAGCCAAATTAAGATATTTGAATGTAAAGGACAACAATGTACACTCAAAAAAATAAGTTAGTAGAAAAGTTAGTAAAACGTCTTGTAAATCAGGTATACTATTTTTTAGCAAAATTTTTGCTAAAATCGTGTTTTCAGCTAAAATTTTTGTTATACTTATTCAGCACTTAACAGTTTTATACTAATGCTTTACTAATATACTAATGTTTTACTAATTAAATTTGCTAAAAAAAAAATTGTGCTGATAAGCACATTAATAGTGTGGACGGCAACCAGATTGAAAGATATACGCAGAATGAAGTAGATGTCGCGGCATGTCAAGATGTAGTAGAGAAGAGGAAAATGATACTAAAAAGTACAACTCTAATAAGACATATAAAAAAATCAACAATGGAAGTTTTTGTATCCCTTTTTCATACATAAAACAAAATTGAGGATTAAAACAACTTAAATTTTGCATTGTCACCGGCTTGTGAAAATAATTGTCTATTAATTAAATAAAAGACAAAATAAAATATTTATTTATTTAAATTTTTATATTATATATAACTTATAGATTAATAATCTAGTGTGGTCAAATTACAAACAAACATATACAGACATGTAGACAGAGTAAAGCGAAAGACAAAGACACACATCTTAGGTAGATTTTTATGGTTCCTTTTTCTTATTGCAAAAAAGGGTTGTTTTTTCGTTTGGTTTGTTTTTGTTTATTTTTTCGTTTCGTTTCTATAATTATCTTCGGCATAAGCGTCATTTAAACGATAGCATCATTTAGACAACCATTGATGTAAGTAATTGAAAGAAAATTTTTGTTATGTTATATATATATTTATTTCTATATATTTTCAGATATTAAATTAATTCATGTCGTCAATGTGGGAAAATGAAAATTGTTATATTTCGTAATTATTGTAAATTATTTTTTAAAGAATCACAAAAATATGTTTTATGATTTTCAGCAAATACATTAACTAAATTACAATTTTTCTACAAATTTTTTGCGTTTTTTTCAGTCTACTAAAGTTCAGCAAAAAATTTATTAATTTTTACCAACGCTTTTTTATTTCTAACCTACTAAGTGTTAGCAAAACTTTTGCTGAATCTACAAATTTTGTTGCTAAAAATCAGCTCGCTGATTTTCAGCAAAAGATTTTGCTGACATTAGCAACTTTTTTGCAAGCATCCTCCTGACTAAAATTTTGCTGACTCAGCAAAATTTTTTGCTGACTTTACAAACTTTTTTTTTGAGTGTACACGAAGAATTTATAGGATTTGTAGACGCATTTGAAGAAGCTATTAAGAATACAGCTGACGGTGATGAAATATCAATTGATGCAAAGACAATGTCAACAATAATAATAAAAGCTTTGATAAGTTTTGGGCTTGACTTAAAAAACTGTGTCGGAATTGGTACGGATGGGTGCCCATTGATGTTAGCAGAAAAAGGAGCCGTTAAAAAAATACAAGAAGTAGCATTAAACGCAAAACAAACTCCCTGCTTTTCACACAAGCTCAACAATTCGATTTCAAAAAGCAATAAAGTGCCTATTATTCAAAAAGTGACTTTACTTGTAAAAGAGACAACAACATTTTTTAAATATCATCATCCTAAACGTAATACTGTCTTAGTTAAGTTTTTGGGAGCTAAGCTTTCTCCGTTGTGCGAGACGAGATGGGTGGACCGCCATGATTCTATATTGCAATTCACTGCAAGTGTTGAGAACATAAAGAAGCGTTAGAAAAAATATCTGAATGGAAAGATAGAGAAACATCATCAAAAGCTTTATTATTAAGAAATTGACTTAGCACTTTTGAGTTTATATGTGGCCTGTGCATTTTATGTGATATGCTTTCTATTACACATCCCCTTAGTGTCATTCTACAAAAACAAGATATAGACCTACAAAAAGGATCAGATCTTATAACAAATTTAATTACCTGTCTTGAGGATAAAAGACAAGAAGCAGAAATTGAGTTTAAAACAATTTTGAGAAAGCAAAAGCTATTTGTGTTGATTTGGAAATTCCAATTGAAAAATCTAGATTCGAAAGAAAACATCCTATAAATGATGTCGAGGAGTATTTCAGGGTTGTCTGCTACATTCCACTGATAGAATCGATTTTAGTAGATTTAAAATCAAGATTTTCGAAAGACGTCCTGAATTTATTAAATATACCGAAACTGCTACCTAAGAATATAGCCACAAGTTCAATTTCGGAAATTAAACTTTTAATCCCACAACTGGTAGAGGATTTTCTTAAATTTTATGGAACAGATCAAAAAATCCTGACATTGAAACTAGAGGCGGAACTCCTACATTGGCATTATAAATGGAAGAACTCAGAAGAGCTTCCAGATAATACAATAACCGCACTAGTAAGCTGTGATGTAGATATATATCCCAACTTAAGAAAAATATTTCAAATATTTGCCTCTATGCCTGTCAGCAACGCCACAGCTGAAAGGTCGTTCTCAAGCCTTCGTCGAATAAAAACATGGCTGAGATCAACCATGACGGAGGACAGACTGAATGGTTTAGCTATGATGCATATACATAATAAAATAGAAATTGATCCAGATGCTGTACTTGCAAGATTTTCCTCAAGTGGAAACCACAAATTACTAATTTAAACTGTTTTGTTAGTTATGAATTTTTATTTTTATCGAATTTACTTGAATTAATTCTTTTCTTTTTTATTGTTGAGTTTTTGTTTTTTTATTTTTTTAAATGTATTTTTAATAAACTATTAACCCCGATTTCTTTGTATTTATTAAAAACAAATGTTTGTTTTTTTTGTTATTTCTTGCTTCGAAATCTGTTTTTAGTAAACATTTAACTTTTATGGGTTACTTATAATCGAAGATTATTTCATGTTATTAAATATTCTCATATAGTTTGAATATATTATTATTGATATGCTCCTATTTTGCAAATAATAAGAAAACTTCATTATATCTTTAATACATAAAAAACATTATAACTGAATTCCTTTTGCATTGAATTGAATGATAAACATATCTTTTATTTAAATCTTCGAAACGTTATCGATTATATTTCTTGTAAGTAAATATTGTATTTTTTTTTTTTGCTTTTGGCATAGTTTTATAGTATTTATTAAAATTTTGTTTTAAATTGAAAACAATATTTAATTGATACTTTAATGAAACTGAAATTAATTAGAAAGCTACAAACTATTTTAATTGGTGCTACAATTTTTTTAATTTGACCGAATTCGATAAAATTTTTAAACTGCTATTTGCCGATCACGGAGTTTTGTCTGAAGGAATTTTTATTTTTTTAATTTCGTGATCTACAACTAAATAAGAGTTATTATGCCACAAATTGGATTCATAGGCCCCTCCTTGATCCTCATTTTTATACTGTTTTGGCTCTAAAATATATGATTTTTCAACTTTGAGAGCTCCTAACGTGTAAGTGGAAACAGATAGAGATTTACCACACTCCACATTGTTGTTGCCCCAACCCTTCCTTACAAATTGCCATCGGACATTATTACTCAATCTTTTACCTGGACAGTTTTAGGTTCCAAAAACGTTTTGGCAAGCATATGGCTAATAACTACAGAAAATTTTTGGCACATAAAAAAATAAAAAAATTTTTGCTCAAAAAAGTTTCCCCCCCCCCCCCCCAAAACCGAAATTCTGGATCCGCGCCTGATATATACAAGGTGGCGCAAAAGTAATCCTCCTATCAGAAAATGCTATAAATTTTGCGATTGGCCCCTAATGTCAGTTCTGTTTTGACATTTGTTTAGTAAACACATGCGAAATACACGTTAATAAACAATGTTACGATACACTGCTCCAGTTTGGTGAATATTGGTGACTATTAATTTGACCAATAACCGGTCGGTGACTTTGGCACAACGTGAATTTCGTCGCAGATTTCCTGGCCGTCCAACGCCTACTGGTGAAACACTGCGACGTTTAGCCGCTCGCCTCGAAGAGACTGGCACAACACGAGATGCTGCCAGGCGTGGCAGACCCCGGAGTAGCCGTTCTACAGAGAATATTGCTGCTGTAGCCGAGGATGTCATGGAAGCGCCTAATCTCCCGTTTTGGCGATTTGCACTGGCCAGCAAGATCGCCTGATTTGACCGCTCCAGACTTCTTTTTGTGGGGCTTTTTGAAGTCGCGGGTTTATGTCAACAAGCCTCAGACTCTTGCAGCTCTTAAAGACAATATCCGTCAAGAATGTGAGGACCTATCGCCGGAAGTTTTGGCCAAAGTGATGGAAAATGCCATAAAAAGGGCTCAAATGACAATCAACTGTGGCGGCGGCCATTTACATGACATCATATTCTCGACTTGATGTAAAAAAAAATAAAATACCAAATAAAAATTATCCACAAGAAGAATTAAAGTTTTTCATTTTTTTTTAAATTACAGCCAAAAAACATCGGAAGGTTTTTTTTGCGCCACCTTGTACATATAATCATGAAAAAAATATTTTAAATGGAAATTACTTAATCAATTTCAATAACTGTTCAATTAAATTATTTTTTTTAAATATTGCAGAAACTACAGAAAAAATACAGGTAATTGAAAATACAAACAATGCTCAAAATTTAAAAAAATTAAAGAATTAAAATATCACACAAATTAACATATGGATGTAATATTGTTATAATTTTCAATGTTATTTTAATAATTATCATTCTGTTCATTAGACCAAAATACATAAAAATAAAAAAAAAAAATACCAAAACTCCAGATAAGTTCGACGACTTATTATATAGCATTGGTAATGTTAGTAAACCATAGGTTAGTGAACCCCAATTATTGCGTTGTCAACATTTTCACTTTAATTTGACTCCATCAATATTTTTAATTTAATGTGAAATAAAATACACTTTCAAGTCTGGGTATCTTGTTTGGAAAGGGGATTAGAGGTAAGAGGATAAAATGTGGAATTATTGCAGAAATTATTTATGAGTGGAACAAGTAAATTCGTTTTTTTTTTTTTGTTTTTTATAATAGCATAAATAAATTTGGAATTTCTGATTTATATCGTCTTCACGATTGGTTTTGCAATTTGTCTTACGGAAGGTTTATGCTATTAGCTGAAAATAAGTATTTGTCTAAATTTTACCGGGTAAGTATGGCTCACCGAGCACCCTATTATGACATGTGCCATTTAGCACACCATTCGTTTGACATTCGTAATAAGTCAAATATTATATGTCTTAATATTGCAGTTACACGTTTTATATGCATGTGACTAAATGGTGTGTAAAATGGGGATTTATTTTGGTAAGATTTTAATTGTTTTATTATAGTTGTTAAAACAGGGTTTTACAAGGAAAAATAATATTGCTGGTCAATTGTCTGGCAACTACGTTGAGTTGCTCCACCTTGTGGCCAGTAGGACAGCCTAGTAAAATCCCAAATTGGAACGGTTGAAAGATCAGCTAAATTTGTGAGTAGACGCATTTACCAATTTTACGATAGCTGTGCTCCAAAAAACGTATTAACGAACTTTGCAAATAACATCCACTTTTATACAACGGGTAACGAACAAAAAAGCCCTGTGACTAGATATTAGTTGAAAATTCATTTTAGTATATGAAAACCAAAGCTAGTTGAATATAATATTAAAAGAGCAAATCTAAAACTAACCTAAAAAAAAAAAATTACCTAAAATTCTAAATTTGCTTATCCAATACTTAATCGTGATCTATGTTTTGTATCGTTCTGTGAATGTCAGAAAGCGAAAATACTTTCAGAAACATTACAATACTGTCATAATCAACTTAGGCATATGCCTTTAGGTTTTTTTTCTAAATAAAAATAAAAAGCAAACGATTTATTAGAAAACAAAAATTTAAATATATAAAAATAAAAGTAAAAAAAATATCAAAATTGTTATAGCAGATGATCTTTAAATCAAAAAAAAAAAAAAAAACTTATACATGAAGAAATTTTTGTTTTGTCTTTTAAAAACAATAAAAAAAAAACAAAAAAAAAACAAAAATATTAAAATAAAAAACAAATATTAAAAATAGTATAAACATTGTTGAAAATAAGAAATTTAATTACTCTTAAGTTTAGTTACCATATAAGGATATTTCTAAATGAAATACAAAAGTTAGGGACAAAATAAAGTAATTTGCATGTATATATAGTTTTTAATCGATTTAAGAACAGAACATCATACGAGTAGTTAACGAATTTATAGAAATAAGTTTTTTTCGTTGTTTAGCCTATTTTATTCAAAACCATGGTATTATATAAAAATTTGTAGTTATTTTAAAAATTACTATTATTACTTAAATTATTTTTTTTCGTCATAATAAAGCCCCAATGAATTATTATACGAGTAATTAATAAAAATGATTTGTGTTGGTTGTTATGTCAATGTTGGGATATTGTTCGATAAGATGATCTTTATTATTGAAGTTCTACAACAAGGGTGCCCAAGCCCTATGCGCTTCGTGCTCATTTGTTTTTGTAAAAACACTTAGCTATAGGCTGTGTTTTTTAATACACACATAGAGCAACAACACTTTCGTATGCATTGCTAGTAAACATTGAAATATTTTTTTCTTTTTTCTTTGTATGCATTGGTTTTTTCAACAAAAATTTTTTGTTTTTTAAATTTTTTTTTTTTGAAAAGCATATAATTTGTTACATACGAGAGCCTATATTTAATATTTTGTAGTGTCCGACAAAGTACTCGACTTCGGCTTCGTAGTTCGGCCAAAAAGTGAAGTTCGGCCAAGTTCGGTGTTCGGAAAAATTTTGGCCGAACTACCGAACTTTTTATGATTATTTATAAAAAGCACAAATAAAAAACAACTGCGGTTATATTTACTTTTCAGAATTTACAAAAAAAAACTACATAAAAAATACAACGTTGAATCATATTCAGAATACAAAAAAAAAACACCGATATTTAAACATCAATGTGTGTCAAAAAAAAAAGTTTGTAAAGTCAGCAAAAATTTTTGCTGAGTCAGCAAAATTTTAGTCAGGAGGGTGCTTACAAAAAAATTGCTAATGTCAGCAAAATCTTTTGCTGAAAATCAGCGAGCTGATTTTTAGCAACAAAATTAGTAGATTCAGCAAAAGTTTTGCTAACAGTTAGTAGATTAGAAATAAAAAAGCCTTGCTAAAAATTAATAAATTTTTTGCTGAATTTTAGTAGACTAAAAGAAACGCAAAAAAATTGTTAAAAAAAGTGTAATTTAGTTAATATATTTGCTGAAAATCATAAAACATATTTTTGTGATTCTTTTAAAAATAATTTACAATAATTACGAAATATAAAAATTTTCATTTTCCCACATTGACGACATGAATTAATTTAATATCTGAAAATATATATAAATAAATATATATAAAATAACAAAAATTTTCTTTCAACTACTTACATCAATGGTAGTCTAAATGATGCTTTCTTTTAAAGGACGCAACTGCCGAAAAAATAAACAAAAACAAACGAAACGAAAAAAACAACCCTTTTTTGCAATAAGAAAAAGGAACCATAAAAATCTAGCTAAGATGTGTGTCTTTGTCTTTCGCTTTACTCTGTCTACATGTCTGTATATGTTTGTTTGTTTGCAATTTGACCACACTATAAATCTATAAATATTTATTTTAGAAATACATATTAAATTTAAATATTTTGTCTTTTATTTAATTAAAAGACAATTATTTTCACAAGCCGGTGACAACGCAAAATTTAAGTTGTTTTAATCCTCAATTTTGTTTTATGTATGAAAAACAGATACAAAAGTCTTCCATGGTTGATTTTTTATATGTCTTATTAGAGTTGTACTTTTTAGTTTCATTTTCCTCTTCTCTACTACATCTTGATATGCCGCGACATCTGCTTCATTCTGCGTATATCTTTCAATCTGGTTGTCGTCCACACTATTAATGTGCTTATCAGCACAATTTTTTTTAGCAAAATTAATTAGTAAAACATTAGTATATTAGTAAAGCATTAGTATAAAACAGTTAAGTGCTGAATACGTATAACAAAAATTTTAGCTGAAAACACGATAACACACAAATATAAAAGCTGTAACAATAAAATATTTATCAGCCCCACCAACTAGTGTAGCTAGCGAACAGCTTTTTAGCGCTGCCGGACAGCTGTATTCTGATAGACGAAGCAATTCACATGGTGTGAATGCGGAAAAATTGCTTTTCTGTCATGACAATATCAAACTTTTTAATTTTAAATATTAAAGTTTAAGTTTTTTTTCTCTATATCTACTTAAAAATCGATCAACTATTTTTCTTTGACTATAAAATATAGTACAATAAAAATATTTTATTCTTTTTTGTACTTAAAATAGTAAAACTATTTTCCAAATATGATTTTTTAAAAAAATATACCTATAAATTTGTATTTTGTTTATGTTTAATAACTTTTTGGTTTAAATTTATTGATCTAAAAAAACAAGTTATATTTTTTTTTATTAAAACAAAAAGTTCAGCTTCGGCCGAACATTGATATAATGGCCGAAGTTCGGCTTCGGCCGAAAAAAATGAGTTCGGCCGGACACTAATATTTTGTATCTGTTAAATAAGTTTTGGATGGGAAAGTTACCATTGACGTTATACCCAGTTATGATAGCAATTTTGAAGCAAAAATGTTTTGACATGCCTTTGTTTTTTTAGTTTTCTTATATCTACAAACAAATTTTTTTTTTTTTTTGAAATATTAAACAAATTTATGTATCAATTAAATAATTTTATTTTGATTTTTAAAGTGAGCTATCATATTAATTAAGATCCTTGTATACTATTAACAAAACTCTTAAAATTTAATTCAACGATTTTTTTCATAAAAGTGTCAATGATTTTGTCAGGTTCAACCTTTTCTCGATACACTGATGCAAGAGCTCGAGCACCAAGTCTAGCTTCACCCATAGAATTCCTTAAATATGTTTTCACTCTTTTTAGGGTGGAAAAACTTCTCTCCTCGGATGCAGTTGTAACAGGAATTACTATCAGTAAATGTAAAAACATGTAAACGTTTGGAAAAAGCTCCTTGTTGCAATCTTGAATAGCGTCTAGCGGATTTGATGGTCTTTATGGTAGTGTTTCCATAGATCAATTTCAGTTAATATAACATTAGTTTGAAAAATTATAGTCTCAAAAAAATATTATAAATTCATTTATTACATACTAACCTAAACAAAAATAAAATAAAAAATCGAAAATATTTCGGGGGGGGGGGGGCTTTGGCCCCCCCTGGGTACGCCACTGATCGTAATTATCGTTTACATTTGAAACGATACTTGTGGTTAAGGAACCCTACATTAGATATACCGATATGTTGGCCCCCACAATAGCGCTATTGATCTGGTCTAGGTTCCTCGTCATAATGTGGAGCCCCTTTAATCGAAAATAGATATTCGTTTATTGTTATTAAAGGTTTCGATAAACCGAAACACATATATTCAATATATAACTAAAATTTCGATCGTACTAATATTTTTTTTAACTTTTTTATTTCTGTTTTTGTTTTTTTATTTTTTGTTATGCTTATCGATTTATTATTTTCCCCCAGAACTCGCCATTAGTAATAATACTATTATAAGTATTTAAACCGAATTTGGCCTTCGAAATTATATTATTTTACAATTTAACAATTATCCGTTAAGCGTTTTACATATACTGTGTTCCGTATTTCAAAGTCAAAATCCATAAAACTTGTCAGAATTAAATATTTTTATAAACATTTTGTTAAATTATTTTTAAGCATTAGAATAAAATACTTTAAGTATCATTCTAAGCTGCATAATACGTGGTATTTTGAACTTTTGTTCGGAACTCTCATTATAATAAGCCCTGGAATTAAATTTATTATTCTAAACTTAATAATAATGAGTTAAAATTAAATTAAGGTATTTTAACTCAAGTTTTAAGTACTTAAGTGATACGCCACTAATGCCCAGTTTTTCACTTCGTATTTAAATGCCATTTGGACTTTAAGTTCTATTTGAATACAAATGTCAGTTTTAAACTTAAAATTTAAATCACATTTAAATGACCAATCTTAGGCATTTAAAGTCTATTTAAATTGTACAAATATAACATATGATTTTGGCAGTTTGTTTTTTTCCGCGTGGCAAAACAAACAATAAAAAATAAATTAAATTACAGCAGCCAATAAAAATTCAACTTCGGATGAAATTTTCACTTCTCTTCATTTTTATTTTATTAATTTAATTATAATTTATATTTTATTTCTATTTATATATATATATTTATATATATGTATATATTTTATTTTTTTTATTATTTCTATATTTTATATTTTCAGCTGTTTAATGAATAATGATCATTAATTTTTTGACATTTCATGATGCTACCATACTTTTGTCGCAAATAAATAACAATTGTCATTTAAGACTGAAAAACTGAAACTGTATTTAAATACAACTTAAATTTAAATGGCAATTAACTAATTGCATATTTAAATACGAAGTTAAAAACTGGGCATAAATGTTATCCTTCTTTTCGAATTTCTAAATGTTGTAAAATTACAGAAAATTTTGATCTTTTTCAGGTGAAGCGAAGGTTTGTGGTAATCTCAATTTATAGGGCCTAGTATTACCAGGATGTCTTACGACTGATGGAGGGCGACTGATAGACTTTAACATCTAGTTCTATCAGAGGACATATTGTATTGAGAAACTGTCGGATTGTTGCTTTTATTGTTTTTGGTTTTGTTTGCGTATTAACGCACTGGTACAATTTATATTTACGTCTCTAGTCAGCTTTATATTTTCACCAGCTTTCTACACCCACCCATGACCGCAAGCTTCAGCTGTGCCCGGATTGACAATTTGCCAGTAGTGGCAGGAATAGTGAAGCTCACAAGTTGGATGAATTTGATTTGGTGAACACGGCCATGAAACATGACAAATTTAACCTTTCTTTTTGCTGTACGGAAAAAATAAGTTAGTCCTATTTTATTGTGTTTTATCAACTTTTTTTTTTTTTTTGTTGTTAAAATGTTTGAAGTCTTTCAATGTAACATCAAATCTAATGCATTTACTTTATAGAATAAACCAACGAAACACCCACCAACCAAACACCAACTAAAACCAATGAATTGCATTTTATTTGTTAGGCAGTCTTTGTCGTATATTGTAAGCTAGTTGAAGAAGTTTATTCTTGGCCACAGCAAAAAGTTAACACCTATAATAAATATATTGGCACAAATGCTACATATGTGATCTAAAAGACAATATACATTTTTTTGAGAGAAAAATCTATGGTTTTGTTAAAAAACATAAAAAAGTCGTTGCCAACTAATTAGGAGCATTTCAACTAATAAAATTTATTCGCAAAACTTATGTGAAAACTAGTAGCATTTTACCAAGTTTTTTCTTGTTTCTACTTAATGTTTGAATAATTTATGTGTAAAAACTTTATTAGTGGCCTAATTAATTGCCAAGGATTTTTGTGTGTAGATTTATTGTAATTACGTATCTTTTTTAACCATAGTCACCTTAGCGATACTTAGAAACGATTCCACTTCTGTTTTGCTTTATGTATGACTATCATTATAGTGTCGTTTATCGTTTCAATTTGACGTTTGACAAACGTCCAAAGTAAAAGAGAATGTCATTTGTTATGCTTTATTTTTTTTAAGGAAGCGGAATTAAAGTGTTTTAAACTGGCAAAATCGTAAGTATATTTTGTTTTTGTGATATTAAAAAATGTTTAATGTATAATTTTAGGTATGTTTCACAAACGTAACTGGAGCATTTGAAAAATAACACTAAAAAAACTCACCTAAATAGACCCAGGGAAGGTATGAACTAAGTAGTATGAACTAAGAAACGTATAGCCACCTGCTTCTAGAGTTTCCAAAGCGGCGCAATATTGGTGGCAATATTGGTGGAATATTTGTTGAACGTTTTCCATTTTTTAAACAAGCAGTGTCTAAATCATATATGAAAGCATTTGTATATAATTCAAATCGAATGAATAAAGCTATATATTAAAAAATATATATAAAAATAAATAAAAAATTATAAAATGTTCCTACCTCTTTGATGGAATTGAAAATTTGTCGCATCCCTTAAAAATCTCCTTTGTATACGCAAATGTTTTTTTCTTTTCTCCTCTTGACTATTTATTGTTGAAAGAATTAAATTACTGCGACGAAACATATTTATTTTTTTGATCAAATAACTTTAAAACCAAAACGACAATGATTTCTAGATATACTTAAAAAAAAGCGTGACTATCACTCTTTTTTGACATTTTTACATTTTATATAAAGCTTAATACCTATCGCCAAAACGATAATCGTTTTATCGACATTCTTACATAAAGCATTGGTATCGCTAAAACGATGTCACTGAGTGACATTGGTCTTACATAATTTAGGCCCTATGTAGCCTTTAGGCTATATGTGTTTTTACGCAGCTCCCATAAAGCTGTTATGACACTGTATAGTTTTTGTATAGTTTCAAGATGTATTGGGAGAAAGAAACAACATTAATGTGCGAATGAAACATATATACAATTTGTAAACAAACAGTTTTGTTTTTTTTTTTAAACTAACAGTTCCAAAAAGAAACTGACAACAAACTTATTTGCCTGTGAGAAATGTCAAGATAAAGTTCAAAATTTTCGTTTGCACTTTTGACAGATATCCCAATATTTCGCTGATTTATCGATAGCAAAAGTATTTGTTTTGACATTTACTACAATTTGGCACTATGTGTTCGTACTCTTTACACTAGTTAAAAAATTGAGTAACAATATATTTGTACTGCTTTAATTTACATTGTCAATACAAAAACTATACAGTGTCATACGGGCTTAATTATCGCAGTAAATTTAATAATTTTGTAACAAAGCCGTAGATTTTTCTCACATACAAAATGTATATTGTCCTTAGAACACATTTGCGGCATTTGTTATAATAAAGTAATTATATGGTATAATAGAAAACAAGTCCAATACATGTTTTTTGTCTATTTTCTCTAAGGAGGAACATTTTCATCCATGATGGTAATGACACATTTTGGACTTTTGCGTCTAAACTAGGAATTCAACAGGGTGATGGCTAATGAGGTTCTGTAAAGAATCAAAAACCAAACATTTTAGCATTTCCAGAATATTTAATACTTGTTTTTTGAGGATTTTCCCTGAAGAAAAACTTTTGAGTCACTGGTGGCTAGGAAAACACTTTTTGAACTATAGCGGCTAAACTGTTAATTCACCAGGGTGATGGCTAAGGAATGTCTATATGGAATAAAAAAATAAACCTTTCTGCATTTTCAGAATATTCAATACATGAACGAAACGATATCGTTTTTCTTAGAGAATCTGTCCCCAGAAAAATTGCTCTGAGCGTTGCCAAGTTAGAAAAAAATCCAGCAAAATTGGTATACATTTCTACAGAGCTGCCATACTTATCGCAATAAATCGACACCCAAAGTAATAAGTAGCATTTCAACTAATAAAGTTTTTTCACATAATTTTTTAAACATTAAGAAGAAACAAGAAAAGACTTGGTAAAATGCTGCTAGTTTTCACATAAGTTGTGCGAATAAACTTCATTAGTTGAAATGCTCCTAACTACTTGGCAAGGATTGTTTTGTATGTAGCTTTATTGAGAAAAGTATGGCAGCTCTGTAAAAACCTATACCAATTTTGCTGGAGTTTTTTCCAACTTGGCAGCACTAAGATCAATTTTGCTGTATTTTACTAAATTTTATAAGATTTTGCTAACTTCACTCACGTTGTCTTTTATATAGCTATTATTTTTACGACGTAAAGCTAAATTGGAAAGAAGAAAAAATTACTTGGCCAGAAAATAATTATAACACAAATGAAGGTTAGAGAAAAAAGTGGAAAATAAATAAATAAAATTGAAATTTCATTATAGGAAAATATTGCATTAGTTTCGTGTCGTGATGGTTTACAAAAAAAAATATTGGCAAAACCATCCCCCCTCCCTTCTATACAAGAACATGAAAAATACAATAATGAGTTTATATATGATGAAAAATATCGAGATTTTCATAAAAAATAATGTGTTCAATAACGAGATTTGTTAAACCTAACAAGAATATTGATTAAAATGTTTTTTAAGATATTAATTACATAGTAATTGATAATGGCCAGCTGTTAAACTAGTACTCGAAAGATTACTATAATTTAACGCATTTAGGACATAATCTTCTGGATCAAACTCAATATTTATAATTCATTTTATTGGATAAAGATAATGCAGTGATTTAAAAAACATATCTGGTACCCCTAAAACGGTCGATTTAGTATATATACCACAATAAGGTGCATCTTCCTTCCGTAAATCACCTAGAAATTTTCCCCTTGGTATGAAACAGCATTTACCAACAAATTAGGCTTTAATAATTAGGCACCTCTTCAAAATTGATGAAACTTGGTCCAACGGCTAATTTTTCGAAACTAATTATGCCGATGGAACGCGTCCCTTGCTTCTGGGCAGGACATTAAATTTGGAATGGTTTTCAGCAATTATCTCAAAAAGTACACGTCCGAGCAAGAGCTTTCATATGATATGAAAGCTCTTCAAAATATCTGTCCAATGCTGTGCATTATGTCTACATAAATTTACCCATTACAGGCCAGTTATTTTTTACAATTTTCCTTTATTTCAGTAACGGTATTTTAGCGGTAACGATATTTTAGTTATATCGGTAACGTTTTTTTTTTTTTGCGATAACGATATTTTAGTTGTTCCGGTAACGGTATTTTAGCAGTAATGGTAATTAAGTTATTTCAGGATCGATATTTCAAGGATAACGAGTTTTCAGTTATTTCGGTAACGGTATTAAAAGGGTAACGTTGTTTTACATACGAACAAATTTTTTAATTATTTATATTGGGGTATTCATAATACGCTTCGTGTTTTGTGTATAAGTACACAAAGCGTCTGTAGGTACGGAAGTTAACTGGTGTTGCCGCTTTTTAAATATAATTCGTTCATTTTCTCCCGAATTTCAGGAGTATTTCTTACGAAACATATTCCCATATTTATAAAATATAATTTATTATAAACAATCAAAACAATTATTTTTTTTAATGTTGAAACATTATAAAATAAAAACACAAAACAAAGTGTATAATAAATAGAGTTGGCAAAACATTTATGACACTTATATTATAAAATGCTTTGTTTACGCTATATACGACATTACATGAAGCTGGCTCTTATTTTTTCATTTATCTTTTCATCATTAAGGGTTGCCAGCTGTAAGTTTTTCGCAGTACATGTACTGTTTTTTTTATAAAATGTACTGTTTTATAAATAGAAACTGAAACAGTTCGAAAAAGTACTGTTTTTTTTTTTGTTGTTTACTGATTTTTGTACTTTTTTTTTAATTTTCAAAATGAGTATTGAAGACAATATTTTTAAAAAAATAAAATTTTAGCACAATTTTTTTTGGTAGAAATTTACATACAATTTTGAAGAACTGTGGCGGATTGATATACAACATTGCTGTTATAATACTGGAGGGAATTCAGTCTTAGTTAAATTTAATTCTGTTTATACTAGAGATTACATTATGTCAAATTATTCCCAAATTACTTAAAGCTTAATAATGATGTTATTGGTGGACGTGTTGCGAGCCGAATTTATTTGTATGGTCATTTGAATGATTCTTCTACTAAGCTAATGTACATTTGTCAAATTGTGTGCAGGAAGAAAAAAAAATTCATACTTTTCAATTTCGATAGGCCGGAGGCAAATATCACTTTCTTCAATGGGCAAGAGAAAGTTTTGGACCTTGGACAATGTGCCGAATTACAGGATCAAGGCCCAAAAAATTGCAGGTCATTGTCCACTACATCTTTTGGTCATCCATCGAGTAGTTAAAATTGTAGCGCATAGTTTATGATGTACCCGGAAATTAAATTTTTATATTTATATTATTTGTTTTCTTTTTATTTTTTTATTTACATACATTTTAAAATAATTTTTTCAATTTTCTGGTAATGATATATGTAAAATAATTTAATTGTGCTTTTTTTTTATCAAATTGTCGACTCATGGTCAATCTGCTGGATATTTTGGATAGCTAAATTTATTTAATTAATTTACAATCTGTAATAAAAATTAAATATGACTTGTAATGTAATTAATGAATAGCTGGTAACTCTTCTTTATAATCCATCATTTATTTATATTCTTAGGGCCATTATTACAACTTGCCAATTGCTAAAGTTCGGATGTTATCTGACAGATTATTAGTTTTTCATTATTATAAGTATACTTTAAGCTAAAAGTGACCGATAAGCTAAAGGGAAGATATTGTTGCCTTTAACTTTAAACGTAGGGATTATGTGTTTAAAGTTGCCACATTTTCTGCTCTATAAAGAAGAAGAAGAAAATACCGAATTTCACAAATTTATTGTTTCTTTGTAAACAAATAAATAAAAGTACGTTGCCACTACGTATTTTTATAAACCAATTCATAAACCAATAATCGGTTTTTAGTTTGGTGCTGCCACATTATTAAAAATATTAATTTTAATTTAATTGGAAGTTGTAATAACGAAAAACATTATAGCTCACTTTATTTCTCACTTTAGCTAAAGTTACTTTTTACTAACATTTACTTTAAAGGCAAGTTGTAATAACGGCCCTTAATCAGTTTGACAATTATTATCTAGCGTACATTACATCGTTTTTAATTACTGTTTTGTACCATCCGAATTAAATAATAAATTGTTATATTTATTAATATATTGAATATTGAAATAGCAGCGTTTTTATTTCATAATATAATACACAACATTATTGGCGACGAAGGTGAAAAGAAGGGGAAAAGGGCAAAGGAGCAAATTCTACAAACGGAAAATTCAACAAGTAGAAAAATTAATAGGTGGTGAACGGCCTTAACCTCAAACGAAATGGAGGATCAGGAGCAGCAATTGTTACATGCAATAATCGCCATGACTACGACGATGCAACAACAACAACGACAAGTAGCACAAGTGTCAACATCATTTCCAATTCTGATGCATTCAACCCAAAAACGGAGCCTTTTCGAATGTACAAAGAGCGTTTGGAAACTCAGTTCCAAGTTAAGAAAATGTTTAAAATTTTTTGCGTGCCAAACTTCTTTTACAATACATGGGGTCAGAGACATATGCCCTGCTTACAACATTGGCTGCCCCTAAAAATATAAATCAGTTAAAATAAAACGAAATAGTAGATTCGATAATCGTCGAGGTGGTAGAAATCGTAATCGGAGCATTTCAAGAAATCAAACATCGAAGTTATCAACAAGGGTTAACTACAGCGAATTGGGCACAGAATGTTTGTGTTTGAGATGTGCCCGCAGTAATCATTTATCGAAAGAGTGCAAAACGAATAAAATCAACTTAAAATTCAACTCATGTGGAAAAACTGGTCATGTGCAAATTCCAGAGTACGTATTTGGTGTTCTTTTACATTTCATCTCCACGTACAATATTTTTTGTGTTCTAATTTATTTTGTACACATACACGAAAGATAAAACACAAAATGTTTCTTTTCCATTTGTTTTCATTTGTAAATAAAACTTACATCTCACTCTAATGAGTATGGTATGATTATTTTATCTACTTATTTCTCGATCATAGAATAAAAATGAATCGTAAACAATTTGCTGCGTTTTTAACATGAAAAAAAAAATAGTTTCTTTTCTTGAAAAAGGAACGTTGAACAAAAAAAAATATGAACGTATTTTGTTGATAATAATGTATATGATACTTATTTCTTCTTTTTTTTTCAATTCTTTAATATTAATAAAATGGATAAAGTCTTAAAAATACACAGTGACCAACAATACACGTTCAATATTATTGATAAATATTTGTTTGTCAATAAATTATTTCAAATTAAAATATTGTACCCTATTTTGGTAGTTTATCATATAAAGTCGAATACAGACGTTATATAATTTTACGTATTGATTTTACAAAAAAAAAAACAATTGTAAATCAAAAATATAAATTGAAATTAAAAAATAATCTCTAAAAAAAAATGTAATTAAAATTGAAAAAATGCAAATTAAATTTCAAACAATATCAAATGTTATTCAAAAAATAACAAATGAAATTCAAAAACATTCAAAGATAATTAAAAAAATAGCAAACGTAATTAAAATATATTAGTTTAGGTTTTTTTCAATTTATAACAAGCTTTTAACCTCCATATATTTACAAAAATAAAGCAAATCAAACATATTAGCTAGGTTGATACTAGTATTTCGATCTGGCTAAAGATCTCATCAGAACCCGAAGTTTTAGAAAAGCTAGAGCCTCCATAATAGGCAGAACTTTAACAAAAAACCTATTAATCATCAATTTTGCTCCATTATTGTCTTCTTAGTAATGAAGCACGTGGTTAGGTCTTTTCCTAACAAGCATCATGACGTTACTAAACTTTGAAGACCAAAAATGTTCTATTTATATAAAAATTTTTAGTGTGTACTCTGGCTCAAGTAATATATTTTACATCTGCCTGAGTAGTGTGTTTTTTGTGACGGCTGATAATTTATTTTTTCTTAAATAAATATTTCTGATTTTAAAACCTGTTAATAGTTTTTTGCTATTTTTTTTTTTCAATAAAAATATTGTTTCGTGTAAATTGTGAATTTGTTTTAACCTGAACCAAGTTTTTTTTACAAATTCTTCACGTGCTGCTGTTTGCTGTTTTTCCTTAGTTTTATTGCTACTATGGCGCCTAGAATTCACAAATGCGGAATTTGTGATGAAACCATAGGGAAGAGGGCAGTATTCAATGCAAAATGTTTGCTTTATGGATACATTCAGCTTGTGCCCTGATTTTAGATGATGAAATTGTGGCCCTTAGGTCAAATAAAGCGCTTTCATTTGTGTGTGCAGTGTGCTTGGAGGGCACTGGGCGTAATAAGACCCTTGCCGATGAGGTTCGGGACTTAAACCGTAAATTTGATTCCTTTATATCGAAAGGTAATGATGATCTAATTTCGATTAAAGCTGCATTCACTGATGCTGTTGGTGAGATTAAGGAGCAAATGACTTCTAGTGTCAAGGAAATTAAGGCTGACGTGTTGTGTTGTCGTGTAACACGCGCATCAACAATGTTGAGTTATCCATCACCTCTAAAATATCTTCTTTGGAAATAGAGAACCATGTTCTGCACCGAAGGTTGAATCGGGCTGACATCGTCATCCAAGGTTTGCCAAAGGGGTTGAAGGATTTAGTTGCAGTTGTTGTGGCCTTGGGTGCTTTTTATAGCATACCTATTGCTGGTTATGAAATTAATAATGTGTGCTATATTAATGGAAAAAGACTTATATTGGTGAAATTTAATAATTTATTCCTTCGGGATAAAATTATGAATGAATACTTTCAAAACCCGCACTTTAAGAAAGTGTGATGTCATTGGTGACGATGACGATGATGATGGTGTCGGTGCTGTTGGTGAACAAGTTGAATCTGCTGTGGGTAATGCTGTAAAGAAACGGATTGAAAGTAGAGTTTTTCTAAATGATCATTTCTCTCCGTCAGCCACTAGGCTGAATGCTGCTTGTAGAGAACTGCTTGTTGATAAGATAATTACAAAGTATAAAATCTTTAATGCTGATAAACTCAAAGCTAAGCTTACTTTGCCAAATGGGAACGAGTTGGATGTTCGTGATGCGGCTGGGTGTGCAGCCCTTCGAGTTGGTGGTGGTGCTGTGTTAGACTGAATTTGTTTTTTGTATGTATTTCTGAAGCTGGATATAACGTTATTGTGAAATTTTATATTCCCTTGTGTTCAAGGTTTGAATTGAGTTTTGGCGTTATATCTTGGTTCTTATATATTTTTTTTTGCTCATATTGAGTCTTTGTAAACTTATATAATTAATTATTGTTTTTTGCTTTAAAACTTTTTATGCTGCTTTTATTGGCTGTCTAATATTTATCAGGATTAGTATTAGAATGTATATATTGACTGATATTTTTGCTCAATCATTTTGTTACTTTTGGTTCCCCACTGTAGCCGTCATTTTTAACTTTGATGTCTTTTAATGAAAATCTTGGTCCGGTAGTAAGTGACAACTCATATCTTAAGGCATAATTGCGACCATGTAACAGTTTGAAACCTGCATTTAGAACGTCTAAATTTGATGAAATTAAGAATGTGGTTGGTGGTTCTGTTTTTGATGTGATTGGTATTTCTGAGACCTGGTTAACTAAGAATGTTTCGAGTCTTTCTGTTGAGATACCTGGGTACAAGTTCTGCCGTAATGATCGTGAGGGTGCAAGCGCTGGTGGTGTTGGAATTTACATTTCTAGCAAACTTAAAGTTAAAATTGTGTCTAAAGTTTCGATATTTGATAAATGTGAGTCACTTTTTTTAGAGCTGTATTTTGGGAGTTGTAAAGTTTTATTTGGTGTAGTGTACTTGCCACCGCCTGCTGATTTTGGAAAATTTGAGGACCTTCATTATGAGTTTTTTCTAAATTATTCCAATGTAATAGTTGTTGGCGATTTTAATTGCAACCTCTTCAATGCAGCAAAGTCTTAATTTAGTACAATCTTTTTGTAATAGATCTAACGTCCATTTGCCACAATTCCAGGCCTTCTCACTTTGATGTACAATATCAATCTACCTCATTGATTGATTTTATGTTAGTGAGTGATCGCTCTTTGGTTAATATTTCTGGGCAGGTGCAGTGTCCATGTATTTCCCATCATGCTCTTATTTTTCATCTTTTAAAATGAATTTAGAACATGTTGATTCATCTGTTGAGTACCTTGACTTCAATAACATTGATTACAATGGCTTATTAGCTTTTTTGGTGAATTTTGATTTTTCACAAATTTTTGAGGCGGTTGATGTTAAATAAATGCTTTTTATTTGATTCTCTTATTGAGAATCTTTATACTTTTGTGCCTGTTAGGCGGAGTTTTCGTTCATCCGGTGATGATGTTTGGATGAAGGCTAGAACTATTGTGCTGGCAAGATCTCTTCGAGATCTGGCTTTTTCTGCGTATCAAACTGATCCCACAAGTCATAAATGGAGTGTATTTTGTAAATTTCGAAACAGTGAAATCTACTATTAGAAGGGAAAAGAGAAAGCATTACGCTAAACTGTTTGGGGGGTTGGATACTTCTGGAATGTGGAAGGTATTAAAGCGAGCTGGATGCGTTAATTCTAGTGATATCGTTTGTGATGGTGATGTGAATGTAATGAATGAGTACTTTGTTCTTGGTATATTCCCTGCTCGGGACTTTGAAGTAGATTTTGATCATTTTGACGATATGGATGGTGCATTTTCTTTTCATTGTGTTACTGAATATGAAGTTTTTGAAGCCTTAAATAAGGTAAAGTCCAAGTCAATTGGTGTTGATAATGTTTCCATTCAGTTTTTGAAACTTATTTATCCTCATATTTCTGGTCTTATTTTGCATTTAGTTATATTTCTGGTCTTATTTTGCATTTAGTTCCACGCCGTGTTTCCTGCGGCGTGGAAGATTGCACGGGTTGTTCCTATTCCGAAATCTGGTACTGTTCGTGGTCCCGATGATTTGAGATCAATCTCTATTCTACCTGCGCTGTCTAAGGTGGTGGAACATATTATTAAGGATCAAATGCTTATCTCTACCAGGGATGAAATTTTTGATTCTCAATATGCTTTTCGCCGAGGATTTAATACTACATCGCTTTTGCTGAATCTAACAGATGCTATTAGAAGTTGTGAGAACGACAATAAGTTAAGTGTGCTAGTTTCTCTTGATTTAACCAAAGCTTTTAATTCTATATGTTACTCTACTATGATTATAAAACTTAAGGAATTCTTCAACTTTTCAAAGTCGGCTTGTAAGCTCATATTGTCTTATTTATGTGATAGATCACAGTTTATAGATTTAGATGGGCTTTCTAGTATTCTTTCACTTACATCTGGAGTTTCTCAGGGGTCGGTTTTTGGTCCCCTCTTATTTATACTTTACATTAATGATTTACCGGCAGTTCTAAGTTCTAGTATGTATAAGCCTTTCTTATTTGCAGATGATATTTTGCTTTCGTTTAGTACTGGTCGAGATTTTGCCGAAGTATTAGAGTCTAATATAATCATAAGATTTAATCTTGTTGCATAGAAAAGGAAATAAATAAATAAAATAAAAATAAAATAAAAAATAATATTTAATGCGATCTACCTGTGGTCTTATAGTAATTCGCTGGTTGTTAACCCTTCTAAATCTAAGGCTATATTGTTTGGATCGTCAGAGAACTTTGTGAATGGTTTTGAGATTTTTATTCGGAACTCTAAGATCGATTTTGTAAGCCAACATAGATGTTTGGGTATTATCATTGATAACAGGCTTAGTTATGAGTCTCATTTTAAATCTGTACATCGTAGGGTTTCTTGTACTTTACGTAGAATACATTCCACGAATATTTTTCTGCATTTTCGGGTTAAATGTAGACTAGCTCATGCACTTCTTATGCCGCAGATCTTATATGGACTTGAGCTGGTATCAGGGACTATTGCCTCGAACTTAAAGATATTGGAGCGAGTTGTTAATACTGTGGCTCGGTATGTGTTTAATATCCGTAGACGTGAACATATTTCTGAATTTGTGAAGAAATTCTTAGGGTGCCACTTTGATAAATTCGTTAAGTACCGTAATATTCTCCTATTTCATCGCATTATTAAAAGTGGCATACCTGTCCTGTTATGTAAAGAATTTACTTTTTCGCGGTCTACTAGGAATAAGCAAATTATAACACCTAGAATCAGGTGTGCTGTGTTTGAGAGGTCTTTTATTGTAAGGGTTGATCGCTGCTGGAATCGTTTACCGCATGAATTGCGTATCTTTTCGCAATCCAATAATGTGTTTCGCCTTAAGCTTATGAAGCATTTCTCAAGTTTATTGCGATAGCTTTTTATGTTTTCTGTATAGTAGCTGTTAAATTATATTGGGACTTGCTTCTATGATTCTTATTGTTTGATATGAGTTGTGAAAATTACCAGATTATAATTACTTAACTGAATCTCTTTTTAATAGTACTTTTTATAATTTGTTACGGCTAGGGAGCCAATAAGTTAAATTGATGGGTGCAGTTATTTATGCATGATTTATATTTACATAAGTTATTGTATAGATTAGGTTAAGTACTATACTCAGAATTGTATTGCTATGTAATACGTTTTTTGGCTTTAATGGCTTTCTATTACAATATGGATTAATAAATAAATAAATATTAGTTTTTTGTTTTTATATACAACGAGATTATTTTTATGTTATTTTCAATTTATAACGAGCTTTCAACCTCCGTATATTTACAAAAATAAAGCAAATCAAACATATTAGCTAGGTTGATACTACTATTTCGATCTGGCTAAAGATCTCATCAGAACCCGGAGTTTTATTTTTTTAAATTCACTTGGTATTTTTGAATTGGCATTTTTTGATTTTCATTTTGTATATTTTGAATTTTAATTGTGTTTTTTTATAACGGATTTTGTTTCTGATTTGTAATTGATATTTTCAGTTAATGTTTGTTTAATTTTAAATGGTATTTTTTGAATATTAAATGATACATAAATACTTTAAATATCAAAGGGAAATGGTGTAAAGATTCCATAAATTGAAATTTAAAGACAAAAATGTCAATACGCAAAATATTTGAAATTCAAAAAGAATTAGCATTTCTGTCCTATTTAAAATTACACCACATCTGTGTTTGTTAGGTCAAAATTACCAAATTTCAAAATCATAATATATTTTGTTTGTACGTTTGATATAATTTTTATTAAAAATAAAAATAATGTTTTTTCGACCTTTAATTGCGCAATGAAAATGAAAATTATTTAAGTTCGAGGCCATACACTATATTTCTTTATTATGATATTGTCCTAACAAATAATCTATAGAGTTTTTGTTTTCAAATTTATTAATTGACCATTTTCAGGAATGTGTTGATAGATCTTCGGGAATTTTCTAGGTTCCCATCATCAGAACGCGTTTTGAAAGAAGTGACAATCCCATGCAAAACATCAAACATTCATATAACCTAGTTTTCCCACTAAATGAGAACTAATATATGAGCTCGAAGTTAAAGATTATCGCCATTGATCAAAAATAAATCAAATACTTGTTCGTTATGTGCAAGCTCTACCTTTGGTAGATATCCAATACACGCTTTTTGTTTTTATTCTCCTTTTTATTTTCACACTTGTTTTGTTTGTTTGTTTTGTTTGTTTGTTAAAAACAAGATGTAAAGGGGGAGTTAACAAGACCGTACTTTGTCTTCTTTTACAAGTTTGATATAATTTTTATTAAAAATAAAAATTATATTTTTTCGATCTTTAATTGTGCAATGAAAATGAAAATTATTCAAGTTCGAGGCCATACTCTATATTTCATTATTAGGATATTGTCCTAAATAATAATATATAGAGTTTTTGTTTTCAAATTTATTAATTGACCACTTTCAGGAATGTGTTGATAGATCTATTTGGGGAATTTTCTAGGTTCCTATCATCAGAACACGGTTTGAAAGCGGTAACAATAACATGCCAGACATCAAACATTCATATAAACTAGTTTACTCACTACATGAGAACTAATTAATATATGAGCTTGAAGTTAAAGATTATAACCATTGATCAAAAAATAAATTGAAAAGTTGTTTGTTATGTGTAAGGTCCACCTCTGGTGGATATTCAATACACGTTTTTGTATAAAAGACAAAGTACCATCTAGTAAACTAGACGGTACTTTGTCTTTTATACAAGTTTGATATAATTTTTATTAAAAATAAAAATTATGTTTTTTTTCGACCTTTAATTGTGAAATGAAAATGAAAATTATTCAAGTTCGAGGCCATACTCTATATTTCTTTATTAGGATATTGTCCTAACAAATAATCTATAGAGTTTTTTGTTTTCAAATTTATTATTTGACCCTTTCAGGAATGTGTTGATAGATATATTTCGGGAATTTTCTAGGTTCCCATCATCAGAACACGTTTTGAAAGCGGTAACAATCCCATGCCAAACATCAAACATTCATATAAACTAGTTTACTCACTACATGAGAACTAATTAATATATGAGCTTGAACTTAAAGATTATAACCATTGATCAAAAAATAAATTGAAAACTTGTTTGTTATGTGTAAGGTCCACCTCTGGTGGATATTCAATTCACGTTTTTGTTTTTCTCATCTTTTTATATTTTGTTTAGTTTATAAACAACACAGGGGGAGTAAACTGGACGGTACTTTGTCTTTTATACAAGTTTGATATCATATCACATCTAAAGGACAGAATATTTCATAGGAATATCATTTGTTGTTTTCTGAATTGTTATTGCTATCTTCCTATGTGCAATGGATCGTTTCAGAATTTAAATTAATATATTCTTTATTTAATTTTTCCCAAATTTAATTTTTAAATTTAATTGAAATATCAACAATTTTTTCTTGCTCTTAACTTTAATAGATCATACGAATAACAGAATGTTTGTCGAAATAGGATTTGTTGTTTTATGCATGGCAATTGATGTTTTTCTAAATTACAGTGTCTGCATAGTTTTTTTATATTTTTTTTTTTTTGTGATAACTTTTGAACTTACTGAAGTATAATAAATATATAAGTTTTATAAATGTTAATAAATAAAAAATAATATAGTATATGTATTTTAAATTTAATTTATTAATTTTTACACATCAGAAAACAAATTTCAAGAAACTAATATTTCAATATTGCCAACACACTTTTCAATATGTCACTGAAAAAACAAATTAAAAATAATTTTGAATTTTTCAATTTAATTGGTTAACTTCCAATATAGGGTAAAATTTAACGTCTGTATTCCTATTTATATGCTAAACTACCAATATAGGGTACAATATTTTAATTTGAAATAATTTATTGACAAACAAATATTTATCAATAATATTGAACGTGTATTGTTGGTCACTGTATATTTTTAAATTTCAATTAACAATAATAAATTTTTTAAAGTCTTTATACATTTTATTAATACATATTACAGAATTGTGAAAAAGAACAAATAAGTATCATATACATTATTATCAACAACATAAAAAACAAATACATTCAACGTTCCTTTTTCAAGAAAAGAAAATATTTTTCTTTTTCATGTTAAAAACGCAGCAAATTTTTTATGATTCATTTTTCATTCTATGATCGAGAAACAAGTAGATAGAACAATAAAGGATTCTCATTAGAACGAGATGTAAGGTTTATTTACAAATGGAAAAGAAACATTTTTTGTTGTATCTTTCGTGTACGTTGATACAAGAAAAAACAAAAATGAACAGTTCGTGGTGTTCAAATACGTAATCTGCCAAATTCTATCAAATCATTAACAACAACAACAGATGAGATTTTTGCCGTTAATCAAATTATCGATATTTACAACAAAACAGCAGTGTCATATAAAGATTCACAAAAATTGTATACAAAATTTACATTGAATGTAAGCAGCAACAATTCGAAGTGTATTCTGGTGCCGGGTATATATTAATTCCGGAAAAGGATTTTAATAAATTAAACATCAGAACGAAAATAGAAAAAACAAATATTAATTTTCGGGTGTACTCATCAAAGGAGCAAATATATGTGGTGTCGAAGGAGCATTCAGCTTTGTTAGGACGTGTGTGGAAATGAAGTTAGCGGAGATTGTATCTTTTGCTCTTCATAAAAAAGTGGAGCGTTAGCTTGATAGTCTGGTATAACTACGAAAGTTATTACAAGCAATTGGGGTTAACCATTGGTGCGTAGATTATAAGGTCGCTGTTTACCCCAACTAGAGGCAGCCCACAATCAATCGTAAACCTGCGAAGACCTGAAAGCAGTGATGATAATGGAAGATTCCTGGGGATGATAACATACTACTCAAAATTCATTCCGGATGTTTCAACGCTTACCTTTAAATTACATCAGCTTTTGGGAAAAAATTGAAAATTTACTTGGTCCGCCAAATTTTCATTCAAAAAATAAAAACAGGAAATACTGCAAGATAGAGTTTAAGTACTATATTCAAAGGTGATCGAGTTGTTCCTACAGGTTTACGAGAAGAAATTTTAAAAGAATTACATCATACACACATTGGTATCGTTAAAATTAAGCAATTAGCAGGGAAATATTGTTTCTGGAAAGGTATAGACTCCGACATTGACCGTTTGGTAAGAGCATGTACCAGTTGTGCAAAAGTGAAGAAAAATCCATCAAAAGTGAAGAAAAATCCATCATCATTGGGACGACCCAAGTGTAAAATTTCAACGGGCCCATATTGATTATCGTACTGGTTGACGCCAAGTCGAAATGGCAAAAATTCGAATTGTAAAAGATGCTCCTACGTATGAGAAGACTTAGCCGAGTGGTACGTGCAGATTTTAAAATCGAAATTGAATTCTATGGAAGACGATATATTGTCGGTAAACATTAGAGTGCAGGAGATTCTTTTTCTTTAGCCAATGGTCAAAGCCTTCCACAAAATTATCTTGGTCGTGAGATTAGAATCAAACAAGAC
The DNA here is from genome assembly GCA_021234595.1 of Delia radicum. Taxonomy (NCBI): domain Eukaryota; kingdom Metazoa; phylum Arthropoda; class Insecta; order Diptera; family Anthomyiidae; genus Delia; species Delia radicum. The sequence continues at coordinate 2,777,631 of CM037856.1, forward strand.
GCAATGCGTCCATTAAAACTAACAAAAGCTACACTAATCACACCAGGAGTTCGTCAAATTAGCGTGGGAGGTAGGGTGCAGTTAAGATGGTATGGAGGTAATAAGCCAACATGGAAATTTGTCACCGTAAAAGCAAAGTTTGGGCATCTCCATAATCAAATAAATGGGTACGAGTTAAAACGTCTTTTAAACTAGTTATATAAGTCAAGGGTATTGAAGCCGAAAAAAGTCGGTAACGTTTGTGGAACCACCAGTACAAGAAAAATCGAAGAAGTTCAATTGATCGCAGGGCTGCTACCCCATCTAATATACAAGGTCCTGAAACAATTGTACAAACGCCGCCTTCAGGTATCCAGGATGATAGCGTTAGAAGTTCCAGTCGTAGTAGAAGACCGCCAGCTTACCTTGCTGACCACGTCCAGCATTAGCATTGGAGAGTGCAATGTAATTAATGAAAAGCTAGTAACTCTTCTTTATAATCTATCATTTCTATATATACCTACTTATCTTCTTAATTTTAATGTATCAGTTAGCCAATTATTAACTAGCGTACATTACATCGTTTTTACTTACTGTTTTCTACCATCCAAATGAAATTATAAATTGATATATTTATTTATATATTGAATATTAAAATAGCAGCGTTTTCATTTCATAATATAATACACACCATGACTGTCAACTTGAATTTAGGCCCTGTTGCCCATGACAATTCTTATTTGCGTTCTAACTTAGGATACTTATTGAATGGTTTCAACATTGGTCACTTTAATTGTCAAAGTTTTACGACAAAATCATCTTCATTAAAACTTAAAATAAGGCATATTCTTCGAGATTGTCTTTTAGATATTGAAGGTGTTTGTGAAACTTGGTTTAAGGAAAATATTTCCTCAAAAGTCATTTCGATACCGGGATATACATTCCACAGGAATCATATGCCTGGTGAGATAGCAGTTAGTGTTGGTATAGGTATAAATGGTAATATTCGGGCTAGGAATGGACCGTCATATAAGTAAAAAGGCGGATGTGTGGGGTGTTTGTTTCTAAAAGAATTAAATTAAATTAGTTTATAAATCACAGGATTATTTTAGATTCGAGTCAATTTTTATTTAAGTTGTAACACATGGTGCCTCGTTTTTACTCGGTGTTGTTTATCTTCCTAATAAGAATACTGAGAATATTCAAATTATGGAGGGAAGATTAAGTGATATGCTGTCGAAGTACTCTAACTTTATAATTATTGGTGACTTTAATTTAAACATGTTTGATATAGTAATACAGTTCATTCATTTTGCCAAAGGCTAGGACTATATATTGCCTTAACAATAGCCTAGCTACTCACTTTAATGTATCGCGTTCATCTACTTCGTTATTGGATTTTTTCCTTGTTAGGTTTTCTGTATCAGTCAAATTGTCTAATCAGATGCAGTGCCCAGCAATATCACATTCTATTATTTTCATAGTTGTTTCTACTTTTATTACACCTGTGGATGATGATGTCGACTTTAAAGACTACAACAACGTCAACATGTGAGTTTATGGAAAAGCAGGTGCTGGTTGGATACACCAGTTATTCGATTTAATCTATCCCTAAGAGATTTGGGTTTTAAGGAATATCTTCGTTTCACTTCACAGGAGAATTTTCGAATTTATTGTAAGACTAGGAATAGGTCTAAAACTGTTATTCGTAATGCATAAAGAAATGATCATCTTAATAAATTTAATAACCTTGATGCTAAGGGTATATGGAAAATTTTAAGATCCAATGGGGGTGTGGAATGTATAGAATCTGCAGAGGATTTAGATGCAGGTGACTTAATAAGGGAATTTTTTAGCTTGAAAAGTGAAAAAAAGGATAATTTTAGGGAAAACCCGCTAAAACTTAAATACAGGAATTATTGGACTATTTGTTATTTTGTTGGGTTAAAATTAGTAAGTATTACTAAATAAAGCTAAGTAATACAAAATTTTACAGATATTTGATTTTCGCCTTTATTAAAACATTGCAAAAATTGTGAGAGTTTTTGTGACTTTGGTCATAATAGGGTAAATTGAAACGTGTGGATGGAGTAAATTGAGACGTTTAATTTAAGCAATTTTAACGTTCTTCATGTTGTTTGTATGGTATATATTGTAAATTATTAATTTATTTGGACATTAGCCGTGGAAGTACAAAAATAAATCAAGGAAGCGATTTTTTCCAATTTTAATTAATGTTGTTATACTATTGTTTTCATGGTATCTACTAAACATTTCTCTGAAATTAAAAACAAAATTCAATGAAATTTTTAATGATATGATTAAAAATTTAATTGAATCTAAATCAATTAAATAGTTACAAATTATTTTAATTTATACACAAATGTATTTAATATAACCAAATTCAATTAAACTTTAAATGGTATATACAAGTATTTTAATTGAAACTCGATTTCAGTTTTTTCTCTGTTCAATTTGGAAATAATGCTATTTACTAATTTTTTTTTAAATATGGAATTTGAAAGTCTGATGTCGTATGAACGTATAATTAATGATTTGTTCTACTTACATGCTTTTTAATGAATTGTTCATTAAAGTATGTAAAAAAATAAAATACAACACAATTAGATCAACAAATAGTACAAAAGCAACTCGTAGGAGTTTTGTTTGTATAAAACCAAACATTGTTTTATCTTCATTTTTTATTATGCAGCATCTTTAACCCTAATGCTATAAACACATAGACGACTGCAGCTACACGACTACAGCCTGTCAAAAATAAAATACACACGTTTATATGAAAACGATTATTTTGGCACCAACACAACTACACGGCTACCCGACTACTTTTGCCGCTGTAGTCAACTTAGGTTAATTTCTATTTTTGTTGGCTGCAAAACAAAAATAGTGTTGACAATAAAACAATATATGTAACAAATTAGTGCTTAAAAATATTTTATTTTGTTAAACACAAAAAACGTCGCAACATTAAATGGTATAATTGCATTAATATTCAAGAGGGGTTAGATAAATTTATTTACACGTTATAATAATGTATTATAAATAAGTAATTGTATTTTAAGTGAACTTTATATACGTGTCTACAGCCATGCATGCTGTTCTATTTTAATAAAGCAAAAAAAAAATGTAATTGGCACTACTGAAATAAAAGTTCATTTGTATAAAAACAGCTTTTTATTATGTTGCTGTCGTTTCCAAAATAATAAGTAGCTGGCCACACGGCGACGATTGCAGTGAACGGCATTTGTAGTCGTGTAGCTCTGCAGTCTGCTGTGGTCTATGTGTTTATAGCATAAGACTTATACTTAGAGTAAATTTTTTTTTCGGAATATGAAAGTTCATAATGATTTATATAAAAAATTAAAACCTTTTTTTACAGTTTTGTTAGTTTTTTGTTTTTATTTACATCGAGATTATTTTTATGTTATTTTTAATTTATAACGAGCTTCCAACCTCCGTATATTTACAAAAATAAAGCAAATCAAACATATTAGCTAGGTTGATACTAGTATTTCGATCTGGCTAAAGACCTCATCAGAACCCGAAGATTTAGAAAAGTTAGAGCCTCCATAATAAGCAGAACTTTAACAAAAAACCAATTAATCATTAGTTTTTTTTATTGTATATTTTTTTTAGTTTAAAAAAATGCTTGTCAGAAAGATCTAGATTAACTTTTGTATAACTTTTTTTAACAAAAATAATGTGGTACTTTTTTAGTGTTTTTATGCTTAAAGAAAAAAAAACTATATGGAAAAACTAACACAACGTTGAGGTTAGTGGCTCTTGTGCAAAATAAGTCAAAATTTATTTTTTTATTTCTTTGACAATAATTTGAAGGGTCTATTTTAATGTTTTATCGATTGTATATTTAACATATCAAAGAAACCCCTCTTTTTTTACCTTATATTTTAGCTCCTTTTAAAAAATATATTCCTAGGTAGTGACTTTTTGTTTATTAAAAAAAAAGCTATACAAATAATGAAACATTAATTTTGTATTATTGTTATTTTCGGTACAGAAGTAGTTTAATTATAATCTTGGTTTTTTGACCTAGATTAATTTTACGTGCAAAAAACAAGATTAACTTTCTACGGTTAAATATGAAATTGTAATAGTTTATTAATTCTTTATATCATAAAATCTAATGTGTCATATAAGCATGCTAAAACAGAAAATTAGACGTTCTTAGTGTTTTGTTTTCCACTCATATTCGTTGTAAAGCATTTTCAAGGATTTTTTTTTGTGTAATTATGGTCGAATATGTCAAATGACTGTTTTATGATTTTACATTCATTTTTTAAAGTAGTTTTTTGTTATTTAAAAAAATAAAAAAATTACTACAATTGTTAGTCATTTTTTGAACATTAAAAAACAAATGACAATGTTAGTTGAATTTACTGAAATGTAAGCCGTCCTTTCTTTAAGTGAAATTTCATTTGTTTTTAACTACATTTAGTGGGGTTTACCTACATAGTATTCTAAGTGCACTAGTAGGTCTTACAGATTCAATTAGAAGAATTCTGGGTAAAAATGATGTAGGAGTTTTGTTATCACTCGATGTATCCAAAGCCATTGATCGAATCAGTCACGTAATTTTAATTCGCAAACTGTTCAATTTTTTTAAATTCTCCCAATCAGCTTGTATGCTGATTTTGTCTTATTTGACAGAAAGACGTCAATATGTTCATAGTAAGGAGTCTGTTTCTGATTGGTCGACAGTAACAAATGGTGTTCCACAGGGATCTGTGATTGGACCGCTGCTATTTCTACTTTACATGAATGATATCATGAATATTGTTGAAGGATTTACTTGTGAGGTTTTTATTTTTGCGGATGATATTCGATTTCTTTTTTCTAGTGAGCGTCAGTTTTCTTATGTTATGAGCGATTGATAAATTTTTTAATTTTAGATATCTCAGATTGGATGTCTAATTGTAATCTTTGTATTAATTCTTTGAAAACTAAGGCAATGATTTTTAAATCTCCTTGGTCTGACGTGGTTTTGATATCATGCTAAATGGTGTTAAAATTAGTTTCTAGAATGTATTAAATGTCTGGGAGTCTTAATTGACTCTCGTCTTAATTTTGATCAACATATAAATTGGTTGTGTTCTAATATAAAGTTTACATTACTTTGATTATATTCTTTGAATCTTTATTAATGATGTCCAATTTGTTGTATTGTGCTGAAGTTTTTACATGTGTCAAGGGTCAAGCTATGCGTAGATACAATCTTCTTTTCAATCGAATTATTCGATTTGTGTACAACCTTAAATGATTATGTTTCAAATTATGTAGTAGACTTTCTCGGGTGCAATTTTAAAAGTTTTATTCACATGCGACTGTTGTTACATTTTTATTAAGTTTTTAGGGCTAAATGTCCGGAATATTTATTCAAACATTTTGTATTTTCAAGATCTTTAAAAAAAAACCCCAATTGATGTATCTTCTCCATAATACATTAATTCTTTAACAATCTGTTCAATACAGGGTAGCTAAAATTTGGAATTCTTTGCCATTATTACTTAGAAATTTTGACTTTTCTGTCATTATTATTTAATAATATTTAAACTTTTTTTTGTATATATTAGATATTTGAACATAATTATATACTGGGAGTCATTAGGGAAAACTTTTAATAGGGTTAAAATAAGAAGTTTATATATAGGTATTAGTTGTGGTTCACTGATGGCTCTTAGCAGTCGAATGGGAACACGGGTGCGGGCGTCTTTGGACAAGGCTTCCAGCGTGCTTTACCTATGGGAAAATATCCGTCCATTTTTCAGGCGGAGATTTGGGCCATCTGTGTCTGTGCAGGGGAATGCCTGCGAAGGGGAACGCTCAGATGTCGCATCTACATTCTTTCTGACAGTCATTCTGCACTGAGGGCCTTAATGGCTTATAAGGTGTCGTCTGGGTTGGTCATGGAATGCATTCAGACTCAATAGGCTCGGTAGGGGCAACTCTCTAGGGGTGGATTCCTGGTCATAAGGGGCATGAGGGCAACGAGAGGGCAGATTGTCTTGCCAACCGCGGGGCCCGAAGGCCCTTTATTGGTCCTGAACCATTCTGTAGAATACCTGCGGGGTATGTTAGGGAAAGGCTCAGGGCATGGAGAGAGTCTAAATTCTCTGGTTACTGGGAAAACTCCTGGTCAGCGCCAGGCTAAGAGATTGATCTCTTATTCCAGTAGGGGGTCGAGGTGACTCTTGCCGCTTGAAAGGGGGGGTTTGAGGACCCTGGCGTCGTACTTAACTAGACGCTGTAATCGCAGATACCATCTGCACAAGAAGGGTCAATCGGACACGGATATGTGTAGGTTTTGTGAGATGGTGTCTGAGACCTCGGAGCATGTTCTCTGCGAATGTCCCAGGCTTTGTGATAGGAGATTTAGGTTTCTTGGTGATCGCTTCATTTCGCCTTCTGACATCGCGAACATTTTGCCTAATAGGATAATTGGCTTTATAGGTAGCTTGAATCTGTAGGTAACTTTAGGCAGCACAAAAGACCTACATTGGTCGCGGTGCATAGTGCCTTCTGATCTAATCTCTAATATAGGTATTAATATACGTTTGTACCTAAATATTTATATTTTTTCTTTTAAATACACATATTTCATTAAATGTTTCTGAAAATTGTTTAGTTTATGTTAAGATTTGATTTATTGTTTAATTTTTATTGAAAAGAGTCAATTTGAATTTGTTTGATTCTTTAACATATAATTTCAACCAAAAATGGTTTATATTTAAGCAAAAGTTTTTTTTTTTATTTTATAAATCTTACTGTACAGCAGAAAATCGTTATACCTAATTTATAATACAACCAAAAACTAGTAGTTTTTTCAAAACTACTTGTGTTTAATTGTCAAATTCCATGCAAATTTTTAATCAAAAACTAATAGTTTAAAAATACTAGTTTTTGGTTATAGTATAAATGAGGTATTATACTGTGTTTCCACTTACATATTTTGAGCAAAACATATGTTTTAGTAAAAAAAAATGTATGGGAAAACATGTACAAAACAAGTTTCGTTTCAAAACACGTCCAAAACACCTCCAGTGGAAACGTAGTATTAGATTGCTTTCCAATTGCAAAAAAAAAAATACATTATTTATATGTGTTTGTTTTTGAGTTTATATTTTAAAAAGTGTGCGATTTCTGCAAAAAATATTGTTTTTACTGAATAATTTTATGTTTTTTTTTTTGCAAATTTTTAGTTTTTATCTATACTTTGTAGGCGCATATTTTCGTTTTTAAGTGCATGAAATTCCTTGCCCTAGCCATTTACCGATTCATTAAAGGAATACAATTTTATGTGAATTTATTCACAAAAGAATTATGTTTTTCATCTTTCAACATTTTTATAATGCAGAAAAATTATCATCACACATCAATGAGAGTAACAGAAGGGTATCTTTGGTTCCAAAAAAGTCCAAAAAGTCTATTTTAAGTTTTAGTAATTATAAAAGAAAACTTGATGTTCCTTTTGTAATATATGCCGATTTCGAGTGTATTTTAGAAAGTATTGATACATCTTATTTAAGATCTCATCTTATTTAAGTTCTCAATAAATGAACCAAAAAAATTTGTAATATACATAGCTAAAGATATAAAGCATTTGTATAGCAATTATTTAAAAATTGTAAAACCAATGAATCCTTTAACACATCAAGAAAGAACTGATTTTATTAATAACAATGTTTGCCACATTTGCGAAAAACTAATTGTTAATCAACAGAAACTTAAAGACTATTGTCATCTTACGGGTCAATATAGGGGACCTGCACATAAAAGAGTGTAATTTCCATTTTAAAATTGCAAAATTCTTTCCAGTAATTTTCCATAACTTTTCTAAATATGACAGTCATTTATTTGCTAAAGAACTACATAATTTTGATAATGGAGCTGGCTCATTATGATTATATAAATTCAGAATCTAATTTTTATAATCATAAAGAGGATAAGACCCGATAATCCATAAATTTCAAAAGCTCTCAGATTTGTGTTAAACCCGAAACACTCAAGAAATTTCTTTTGTTGAATTTTGAAAAGATATTTTACATATGCTTTAGTAATGACCGGAGTATAAAAAAAAAATGCAATCCATTTTTTGATTCTGCCTCCAGGACATTCAGAATGCCCTGTTAAAATATGGTAACTATGTACATATAGGATAATGTATTTTTTTTTGCAAGAAAACGTATTATACTACAGTAAAACTCGCTTAAGACGAACTCAGTTAAGACGAACCCTCGGTTAATACGAACTAATTTAAAAGTCTCGACGTTTTGGCAACAATTTTCATATAAAATACATCTTCTAATACGAACTCGGTTAATACGAACCCTCGGTTACTACGAACTGTTTTAAGCAGTCCCAAAAACTCGTTTTCGTACAAATTACCATGTTTAGTACACTCTTTATCCGTTTAATGGGAAAGACCTAATATGAATTTCATATCCGTGGATGACTTTCTAGATATAGATGCTAATGTTTTGACGTCACATACTTTATCAGGTGAAGAAATATTGGAAATTGTTAATCCTGCCGATGTTGAAAATTTGTCAAGTGATATATTCGAACAAAATCGTGTGCCGAAGAAGCTGACAGTCATATTTTGGTAATAGAAAAACTTATAACGAATGAAATCGTTAATTCAGTCATTCAGAAAAAAATAACAGATTTTTTTTTGTTTTAAATGAAGAATTTTAATTGAATTTTTAATTGTGAATGCATGAAATGCTAATTTTATTTTTTATTTATGTAAAAATCTTGTTTTTGTTTTAATAAATACATAATTTTTATCGTTAAAAAAAAAACGCTTAATACGAACCTCGCTTAAGACGAACTAATTTTTTTGGTCCCTCGGAGTTCGTCTTAACCGGGTTTTACTGTATTATTAAATTAATATTTATTGATAAATTAAAGTGAATTATGTTAAAAAATGCAGAACTAAATGAACTTTATAAGTGGAACAGGTTAAATCGGAATTTATTCTTATTTCGTAAAGAGACTTAATTTTTAATGTTTTGAACTAAATGTTATCCATTAACAAACACATGTACTGTTTTTTATTTACATTGCACAGTTTTACCTACTCGATGTACTGATTTTTACACTTTTAAACGGCAACCCTATCTTGTAACGATATAAAGTGTAGGTAAAGTTATCAATACGATTTATGCCAAGTTTTTATTGTGAACATTAAGTATGTTTGTTAATTAAGCGTTAGTTAAACCAGAATTTTGTTTTTCAGATGTTTATATTATTTTTAATTTTGGACAAACTAAAGTATAAATTTGTCAACAAAAAACAGCTGTTAGATAACAATTTGTTTAGGTGATGCCACATTGAAATGTATTTACAAAGAAAATATAAAACGCTTATACCTTTTTAGGGCAATTCCAACAGAAAATTAAAAATTTTGTCAATATTAATGTGTCATCATCGTGTAATTTGACATTTCTTAAACTAGAACTGAAAAACAGCAGGCCCAGTTAAATTCAGTTTAATTTTGTTTTGAGATTAACTTAACAGGCCAATAAACTAAGTTTAATTGACATCAAAAAAACTAGGCCTATGTGTTTATCGGGTAATTTCCATTACAGTTTCAATTGTATAGCTTTACTTCACCCCCTAGCGGATATATTTCAAATTTGTATTAAATTTCTAGGGATAAGATTGTAACAATTATAGTTTTAAAGTCGGGCTCATTACGGTTGTCGTAATTCAATTCAAGAGTTAAAAAATAAATGAAAAAAAAAATCCGGAAAACTTAGTATTAAAATATAATTTGTAATAAATAAATAAAAACTTGTACAAAAACGTTTCATTTTGGACTACAAATTCGGCAACAGTAATTAGGACGGACGAATTGTTTAAGTTTTATAAATAATTTATTTATACATATATTTTTTTAAATTTTTATTTTTTAACTCAGTGGTGGAGCCATTATTCTGTCTATGTTTTGGAGATGAGTGTTATAAAAATATAACGGCAGTCTAACATCAGTTCCTTAACCCCATCAGTCCGATTTTTTTTTTTTTGAATAGCGCATTTTCCTAAATTTATTTTGAAAAAATAAAATAAAGCAAAAATCTGCAAAAAAAAAGCAGTATTCCATTTAAAAACTTCGTTAATCAAAGTTAAAAGAAAATCCACATCCTAAAAACTAAGCCTAAGAACATGCAATTTCAAAAATTTGTCCATAAGTAAACCACATAGCTAAGTCTCAAACATTTCACGGTTTCTTTAAATTTCTAAAAGTATAAAAGAGTTTCTGAAGAAATTAGGTTTTGATTTAAAATGTTTAGAATCGTTGTTTTTTTTTTTTAATTTAATTTATTTAATTATTATACTCCACGTAATTTGTTCTTCTTAAATACAATTTTGTTAATGAAATAAAAATCTGCTAAAGACAAAAAAAAAAATCCAAGGTAATATGTTTTTATATTTTTTCAGTATTTGGTGAAATATATATTTACGCTCTACCATGGGAAATTGTTTAAAGATCAATAACTCCGATGATATTTCTTTATTGCGTGGCAGCGATAGCAATAATGGCCAGGATTTTGTTGTGGAGCCACAAAGCGTTGCACCTGTTTACTCGGTAATTTTAAATGTACGCAATCTGGCAACGAAATCATATAACCTTGATTTTTTCTTTTAGGAATTAATACAACCAGTATTTTTCCCATCGCCTTCAGTTGGTCGTTCGGGTGCACACTTGTCTGAAGAAGAACAAGTCAAAATTGCTAAACGCATTGGTCTTATACAACATTTGCCAATTGGCGCTTATGATGGTTCTTCAAAAAAATCGCGTGAATGTGTTATCTGTATGATAGAATTCTGTGTGGATGAGGCTGTGCGATATTTGCCATGCATGCATATATATCATGTCAGATGTATAGATGATTGGCTGATGCGTAGCCTGACTTGCCCTAGTTGTATGGAGCCTGTTGACGCAGCTTTATTAAATAGTTATGAAACAACATAACATTTTTAATTAAATATGTTTTTATACATTTGTTTAAAAAAATTAACTAAGTTGTTTGTCTAATTGTTGTGTAATTGTTCTTCAAAAGCTTTTTATGAAAATATAAGGCATTCCACACCTACTGTGCCTGTCCAGTATTAAAAATACTATGTTGGATCAGTGTCAAACTTTTTGCATGTTAAAAAGAAAACCAAATAATCACTAACTAGAAACTTACCCCGATAAGTTATTTCCGTTCTAAATGGAATGTGATAGAGGAGCAGAAAATAATGGAAGTATTCAATTACGGCTCAATCTCATTTTGAAATTCGCTCACCCTGTAAAAAAAACCCCCAGTCAGAAACTGCCAGTGGTACAACAAGTCCAACACTGGAATACCTCTGGTTAACCGAGAAATAGTAAATAAAGTACTTGCAGAACACTTGTTTGAGATGCTTTACAAGAAGCTTTTTGCCAGTATTTGTTTTGCAATAATGTTTTGGAGACGCATTAACTGGTATACGAAACATGTCTGATAACCTTCAAGTATTTTTTTATTCATCAAAATGTGTTAAGTGATATTAACACTGACGTTTCGTTAAAGAATTATAGTTGGATTAAGCTACAAAATATGTATATTAATGCCTATTAAATTTAATCGAGGTGATATCTGAGATTTTTCCGATTAATTTTTTTTTATTGGGGTTCCTCCTACTGCGCAGTCTTCCGCTAAGACGGGATTTTTTTTTTAATTATTTCGAGAGTCGAAAAGTGGAAAAGTCTCCACTTAAACGACCTGGCCAAATTTTGTTTTTATGTTTCCTCTGCCTCTCCAGACATCCGCTTAGACAGGATATTTGAAAATGTTTTGCGTGGAGGGGCAAAAATGAGAAAACCCAGCAAACAATCCGGTCCGTTTATGTGCCGTTTTCGGTACAGCATATACGGATCCGAAGTAAGTTTTCGTACCGTTTTCCGGATCAGTATACGGACCGGAAAACGGAATAAAAGGAACATCGAATACGGATTCGAAACAGGATAAAGCACGCTAAAACGGACCGTTTTCGTACCGTCATGCTGTATATAAAACGGAGTGTACGAATTGAGTGTACGTTCAAAACGAACCGTAAACTGTCCGTCATTTATTTTAAAAACGGAGTGGACTCGGTTTTTAATATACCGTATACGGTCCGAATATGGTCCGTATTCGTTCCGTTTTTTTTTTTTTTTTAATGGTCTATTTTTATTTTATTTTTATTTATTTTATCTAAATGATTTCTCCTTTTTTAATTTTAAACAAAAGTTTGGTTTTATTTTTAAATGTTTTCATTTATAAAGATATTAACAAAAATGGATTAACAATTACATTAAAAATAAACTAGAAAAACCAGATATGTATGAATTAAAAATAAGAAAAAAAATTAAATTATAAACAGTGGGTCTACTTTATTTGGAAAAATTTACTGAAATAGATTTGTTGTGTACCTGCGGGATGATTTATAACTACGCATGTTGAGATTGCTTATTTTACTGATGCGGGAAATTTTGTTGCGTAAGAGTCTATTGAAATTACTAGATTAAAAACTATTTAAGATTTGTCAACTTACCTGTATCAAGTTAATGTATCAAAGTTATTCCGTGGTTATTTCTATTTCTATTTTATTAATATTTAATTTTATTAATAAATAAAACTGTTTGATTTTTTTTAAACAAAACACACTCCGGTAATACAGGAAGAAAAACGATAACGGTTGTAACGGAGTTTTAACTGATGAAAATCGGTGTAGTCCGGTTAAACGGCACCGAAACGGATACAGCAAAACCGAGTTAAAACGAATAATTTTCGAAAATTTGAGTAATCCAATTTTACTGTACGTTAATGGTCCGTTTTCGTACAGGCTTCGACGGATACGTCAATTCCGGTCCGTTTTCGTACCGTCAATACCGGATTCATGAATCCGTTTGTAACGGACAGTCCGTAAAGTTGTTTCTTGGGAAGTCTTCCAATTGACGGCCTGCCTATACCGTTTGGCTAGAAATGTGTCATTTTAAATACGTGATTCATGGAGTATGGGTTTATTCACAGAAAATGTTTTTTTTGGAAATTTTGCCAAGAACGGTGAAAATGAGGAATCAAATATGGTTATCACTATTTTTATTTGAATGTTTTTATGGCTGAACTAACGTTATGAGTCTTGAATTACATTTATTATGATTTGATTGAAAATAATTATTCTGCACTACAATTTACTATTATTTTCTTGGTGAATTTTTTTTTTAAGATTTTTATCATATCACATTTTTCAATTGAATGCAATGTTATACCTTCTCATTTGCGTTTTTCTGACTTAACACATGTACTCAGGAATTTAAAAATTACAGTTAAAATGACTACAAATGTAGTAAAAGTTAAAATTCCAAACGATATTCCAGTTATGACGTTTTTATACATTGGAGATACAATGAAATTTTAAAATTATTATTTGTAAACTATGAACATATCAATAAATAAAAATATTTACTAAACGAGAATTTTTAAAACTCGACATAATCTTCTATTTTAAAATAACTAACAAAAATTAGCTGTTTTGTAGTTGTTTATTAAAAATACTAAAAAAAATATTCAAAGCAGCTGTTACTGAAGTGCAGTATTTTTGGTTAGTTATTTTTTGAAATGACTGTCTAAATTAGTAGTTTTAATTTTCTCATAAAACAACTACTACTGTTTACCACAAAAATGACCCACTGTTTTTTCTGTGTATATTTTTGTTTTCATTTTATTTTGTTTGTTAAAAAAATTAAACACTATAACAATAAAATTATTTTGTAAATTATTTTAGATTTGAGGGCGGTACTATTTTTGAAAGTAGTAAACATTTGCTAACCTCGGCTGCCTAAATAGAGAATAGACAGAAAACAGCTCGCATTTTCCGCTTACTTGGTTACACATTAATTTCTGATTTTGGACGAGCTTTGGCTAAAACGGCATGCAATTCAGACGATCGTGCAGTTTTATACTAGAATGAAAATAAAAAAACATTCAGAAGGCTTAAATTTATTATTTGTATTATTCGAGCAGCAATGTTTGTACTTACGCCTGAAACACTTTTTTGTAAATCAATTTGTGAAGCTAAACGCTTGCCTTCCTTATTGCCACAAATTTCCAATATACGTTCTCGTTTCAAAGCAAACAATTCTTCAGCATCGAGTCCTTTTAAACGTTCAATAATAAAGGGCGAAAACTCTTTGGCTCTTAACCAAGCTAAAACTTCCTTTGGACTAGATTTTTGCTCTATATAGATTGTTAAAGTTTTGTGTATATCTAGATCATTGCGTCGTTCACGTTGTGTAAAAACTTGTTTTAATTCGTTATGTATCAGGAAGCTAGAAGATGTTGGTGATGAACTAATGCCCCTGGCGTCAAGCAAAGATGTCATCGTTTCGCCTTGCATAACTTTTTTTTATTTGAAAAATAAAGAAATTATTCCAAGCCAAAATCTTGGATTTTGATGAAATTTTAACATGTGATAAAGAAAAGAAATATTAGATCAATCTGTCTCGATTTTTGGGCCATCTCGGTCATTTAAGATGTGAAATAGATAAAAGGAAATCAACAATTTTTTGTACTTTTTTCTTTGGGAGCATCCCAAAAAACTTACGAAATTAGAAATAAATAAGTACACAGAGAGAATTCCTTGGGTGAGTTTTAATGAAATTTGTTCACTAAACTAATCAAGTTTTTGTTACAATCTGAATGAACAATTTCTTAAACCTTATGAAAAAGTTTCATAGTTTAAATGAAACTCTTTTTAATAAAACTTTTTCAATAATCGTATGCAATTTTTAATAAGTAATATGAAATTTTTTCACTAAATTTTATGAAAACCTTTATTAATGTGAAAAGTATGTATTGTTTACCTTTAATGTTGTTGTTTCATTTGCCTGGCTTGAGGTCTTATATTAAAAAGTAAAAACAAATATAGTTTTTATAAATTTATAAATAAACAATAACTAGTCAAACAGTGCAGTTAGCTTTATAAAAAAATTATACTAATATTTCCAGAGGAAGATGACCAACGGCGTTGGCTCGAAATACGGCGACTTTTTAAAATAAACGAATAAATTATTAATAAAAACTATATTTGTTTTTACTTTTTAATTATTAATATAAGACCTCAAGTCAGACAAATGAAACAACAACAAAAACTTCATTAATTTAATGAAAAGTTTCAATGAACGAATTTCAATAACAATTTATAGATCTAATGCAAAAATTCATTGATATCATGCAGACAATTCCCTCAGTGTGGAAAAATTACACTGTTACAAAAACTTGTGTTTAAGTTTGGGTCCGAAATAAAAAAAAAATTTAAAAACTACAATAACATCTGATCATAGATTTTTTTTCTTTCACATAAACAAATTTAATTAAAATCTGAAATGGGGCAGAATATTGTATTTCAGCAACAAAGTTAAAAAACATTGATTTTATCTATATTAAGTTGTGATTACATTCCTACTAAACCCAATTAAAAAATAAAACATATTTTGAAAATAGTAAACAAACAAATTTTACAAAAACAGGAAAATCAATTTGCACTACATGTATGTTAACCGTTTACTGCATGAAACTCGGGATTTAAAAAAATGCTGTATATTTTGATAGAAAATGCAAAAAAAAAATTTTATTTTTAAGGATATCATTGAAGGAAACCGATTCGTTACATTTATGTAACAAACTCGTATATAGGAATAAAATGGATGTTTTAGGTATATAAACGTGATTTTTCGCCTCTTTTAAATCATATAACATTTGAAGTTAATTAATATAATGTGTGCATATTAAAATGGTGTATCACATTTATAGTGAAAATAACATAACACTGAATATCAATGGACGATATCTCCGAGAAGGAATAAGATATTGGAAAGGTTAAATCTGAATTTGAAAGGGAACATATCGGACTTTCAGATGACATAAATAATAATTAGCGATGTTATAAATCTTAATTAGCGATGTTATAACGTCCCGAATATAGTGAAAACCAGGGCTTATTAAAACTTAGGCTTAAGATATCTCAAAAACCTGATGCGATGGAGGAATTCAGAAAGTCAGATTTGGATTCAGCTCACATCAATCTTTCGAAAGGTATTTTCTAGTCTCAGAATTAGAAATCGTTTTGCCTGTGTTATAATTTCCCATTAAGCAAAATGTAATGCTACATTTTAACATTTTCTAAAAGTTGATACTTTCTTTCCTAAAAATGTACATCTCTTTCTATGTTCTTAACCTTCGCGACGCTAATACCAAAAAAACTGCATTAAACGAAATGTTTTTACAAATATTATTACATTTATCGCCTATTTAAGAAAATAATATGAATACGATATTTTTAAAAAATTTGTTCCTTTTTACTACTTTGTTACATTTTTGTAACTAATCAAAATCAAAAAAAAAAAAAAAAATATAAAAAATATTTCGCGAATTTTAAAACAAATGTATAAATTTTTAAAATTAAGAATACATTCTAAACTTTGTGATTAAACACAATCACATAATTGGAAAAAGTCGATTTGGTTTGAACCGCGACATATATTTTTAACAGATTTTGTCTCGCTGATTCCAAATTTTTTCATCACGTCAAATTTTTGAGAAAACGCGAAAAATTGAGTTTTTAACCATTTTTGAAATTGTATACACAACACATCCGAACATCTTAAGCATTTTTATTGTGACGGTAGATATATTGAACTTAATTCTCTATAATAAGTTAACATACGTTTCAAATTTGTTTATTATTATAGGTAAAAATTGCATTTGAAAAATACTCCATCAAAAAATTTACCAAATATGACATTTTTATGTATCCGATTAGCTTTAATTTATTTTAGAGTCACGATATAAACTTTGAATTTTGCTTTTTTAATGTCTGTGGAAAACGTTAAAATTATTACACCAACTTGTTTAAATTGCTTTTCAAATATATAATATCTTTAAAATTGTTCGAAATTATATTTCTTTGTTCTCCATTTCAATTAAAAAAAATGTATTTATATTTTTTTGTAGAAGGCATTTGATAAATGTATCTTTACACTATTTTAACAATCAGTTTTAAAAAAATTCATTTCCGTATCTTCAAGAGTAAAGTGAATTCTAAATACTTATCTTTATTTTGAATCCTTAGAAAGCGCCAATCGTATTATAAAAGGCTTCAAAAAGAGCCAAAATAGCCATTTTTGGCAACTTTAACCACGGTTTTCTCAAAATTGCGACGTGATGGAAAAATTTGAATGACTGATTTGCAATCAAAGAGTGATTTACAAATCACATATCGGCATTTAAACCAAGGAAACTTTTCGAGGTGTGTTATTCAAAATGTTAAAAAATAGACAAATTAACTTAGTAAATCTGTAGAAAAAATAATTCTTCGAAAAATAGGTTAAATTGACTAATTATTTTTTACCCTTTTCACCGTTAGTAAGCGGCATAGATTTATAAAGATTTTCCAAATTGCCGGTAGATGAGGACGTATTACTTGCATTCGTTTTTATAATCTTTGAATAAATTGTCGAGTCACTAACTTCCATGCCGTTAATGGTAGGTGCAGGTGCTTCAAAGCGATTTGATGGTGGCTGTGACGACTGTTGCACAAATTTAGATTTAATTTGTTTTTGTTGTGAAGATGAATGTGTTCCTAGTTATTGGAAAAATCCAATAATGTTTAGGTTAGTTTTGACATAAAAAATATTTTTTTTTTTTAATAATTGTGGAGTTATTCATTAAAACATACAGTTAGAAGGTGCCAACTGAAAAATAATAAAATAATAAAAAATAGCTGTAAATATAAAAACTACCAAGGATGGCAACCATTAATAATGGTTTTTTTTAATTATATTTGTTGTTGTACTTTTTTTAACAACTGATTTTTTTGTTACCATTTGGTACACTCAGAATATTCTTACAGTAACTAAAGGGTGTTTTTTATACAGGTATAAAACTTTAAGTTGGCAACACTTTTTTAACTGACGGCCATTTTGTCAGTTGTCAAGTGATGTATGCTTATTTTGGTGTGGCATTTCAACATGAATAGACTGACGCCTGAACATCGCTTCCAAATTGTGCAAATTAGTTTGATAATCATACGCAATACATATCACGCACGAATTTTGTTTAGCGATGAAGCTCACTTTTGGTTAAATGGATACGTCAATAAACAAAACTGCCGTATTTGGAGTGATGATAATCCTGAAGTGTATGTTGAGACACCGTTACATCCAGTAAAGCTGACTGTTTGGTGTGCTTAATGGGTTGGTGGAATCATTGGTCCGTACTTCTTTAAAAACGATGCTGGTCAGAACGTTACAGTCAATGGTGACCACTATAGTTCCATGATTACTGACTTTTTCGTTTATTAATTGAACAACCATGATGTGCAGGAGCTGTGGTTTCAACAAGACGTCGCAACATGTCACACAGCTCGCACCACAATTGATTTATTGAACGAAACGTTTGGTAACCGCATAGTTTCACGTTTCGGACCAGTGAATTGGCCTCCAAGATCGTGCGATTTAACGCCGCTGGACTATTTTCTGTGGGGATATGTGATGTCGTTAGTCTACGCCGATAAGCCCGAAACGATTGAAAACATTTATTACAACATTCGCCGCGTTATTGCCAATATACGGCCACAAAAGTTGGAAAGTCATCGAAAATTGGACCTCCAGATTAGACTACGTCCGAGCCAGCCGTGGCGGTTATATGCCAGAAGTCATATTGAAATTATAATGCCAGAAAATTATCTTTCGAATAAAGTAAATTTTACGTCAATTTAAAAAATTCATCTTTGTTTTTTTTTTTTTTTTTTAAAGAGAAGCAACACTCAGGAAATTCTTCCTATTAATTAATGTGTTGCTTTCTTTGGAAAGGGGATAGTGGAGAGATGAAAGGTGGTGAAAGATTAAGGGCTTCAAACATGGAAACACTGTAATTGCGCGAGTAGATAAGTCTTAGAACAGTTGTTGCTCGCCACCTGATGTAGAGTTGGCGAATTTATTGAAGCTTTTTGTTTCATAGCCCTGATTCATTATTTTACTTCGGTGGGGTTAAGTGCTATGGGAACACCGAAGGTGTATATAAGTGATAGAAAACTCATACATATTATTTTTTTCTAAATTGATGTTGTCGTCACCCGGAATTTGGTAGTAAGCAGTAGTAGTTATTTTAACTGCTATTGTAATCATTTTTCTATGAGAAAATGCAAAAAACGACTAATTTAGACAGTCATTTAAAAAAATAACTAACCAAACATACTGTACTTCAGTAACAGTTGCTTTGAGTAGTTATTTTAGTACTTCAATATACAACTACAAAAACAGTAATTTTGCAGTAAACAGGTAATTTTGTTAGTTATTTAAAAATAAAAGATTATGTCGACTTGTTTTTAGATTCTAGTTTAGTTTATATTTGTTATTATGGTTAGTCATTTTAATGACAAATATAGTCATCGCCTTCTTGACTTAATTTGTAGTCATTTTAACCGTAATTTGCAGTCATTTCTACCTTTTTTAATTTCCTGAGTGAAGTTTTTTATTTAATTGTTTGTAAATAATAGATAGAAAATTTCATTGTTTCTCCAATGCATGAAAACGTAATAACTGGAATACCGTTTGGAAGTTTGACATCATTTATGGTTTATGCATTCATTTAAGGTTAGTTGTTTTTGTCCGCTTTGATCGTCGTTTTTACTACCATTGTATTTGTTTTATTAATAGTTAAAAATTATTACATGTTATTTTTATGACTTATTATGTAGTCATTTAAATGTAATTTTTAGTCATTTCTACATCCTTGATTTCCTGAGTGAAGTTTTTTATCAAGTTCGTTAAAATTCGTTCTCTTAACGGTGGTTTTCTAATACGACCTTAAGGAACACAACGATCAACTACTGACAGAAGTCCAACACAAAGTACATACTTATTTTTCTTTACTTTTTCTATCACACTTGCATTGGTTGCCAACCTTGGTTTTCCCATTAATGCCAAATGTATGAACAACATTCTGTAGTTGTGCATTTTACTCTTAAGAAACCAAATTGGCTTTTTTAGGATTTAATTTTAATATTTGAGAATTTATTAAGTTATAAATATTTTTTGGTTTTACAAAAATAATAAATGAAAATAGTATAGTAACAAAAAATATAACACATAAACGGAAAACTTAAAAAATGTATGTGACTAAATTAACACAAAATAAAATGCTTTTACAAAGTTATTACATAGACATACAACATAAAATATCAAGTGTTTTATTAAGAAATTTCAATATGTTATTTATAAAAATACAAATGTTTGTCTTGGAAAAAAGTGGATTCATGTTACGCCTCGTATATGATGTATAAGAACACAATATCTGATCAATTGTTGCAGCATTTTAAATATTACTCGTTCGTTTCTTTTTAAATGCCACGATTATTTCTTTAGAAAAATATTCCGAAAAAATTTACCATTTCAAATGCGAATTGGGCAAAAGCTAAACTCAAAAAATAAGTTAGTAGAAAAGTTAGTAAAAGTTATGTGTTCAGCACAAATTTTAATAATACTTATTCAGCACTTAACTGTTTTGAACTAATGTTTTACTAATATTTTATTAATGTTTTACTAATTTATTTTGCTAAAAAAAATGTGCTGATAAGCACATTAATAATGTAATGTGGACGGCAACCAGATTGAAAGATATACGCCGAGTGAATTAGATGTCGCGGCATGTCACGATGTAGTAGTGACGTGGAAAATGATAAAAAGTACAACTCTTGTAAGACATAAAAAAATCAACCATGGAAGATTTTTGTATGTGTTTTTCATACATAAAACAAAATTGTTTATTAAAACAACTTAAATTTTGCGTTATATTTTGTAACGCATTGTAAATTATTTTTGAAAGAATCACAAAAATATGTTTATGATTTTCAGCAAATAAATTAACTAAAGTATAATTATTATAAAAATTTTTCGAGTTTTTTTAGTCTACTAATATTGGCTAAAATTTTATTTTTTTTAGCAAGTGTTAGCAAAACTTTTGCTGTAGCTACTAATTTTGTTGATATTTTTTTGCTGACATTATCAATTTTTTTTTGCAAGCACCATCCTAACTAAAACTTTGCTGACTCAGCACAATTTTTTGCTGAATTTACTGACTTTTTTTTTTTTGAGTGTTGAATAAAATTAAATTTCTATAGATTATCTGATATGTAATATTGATTACAGTCATAACCTTTTAGGCCTTGGAATATTATCCTTTTTTTGGGCAGCAAAAACATAAAAATGAAGAAAATTGGAGTTGAACAGTTTGTTGGTTGATTCATTCACTATATTCACTATATACCAAAATAACTTGGTTTATTTTAGTTCTCATTTGTTTGAGATTCAAATACACTCAAACAATTTTGACAGCAACTGTCCAATACTGTCAATGCAGGAAAAAGTAATTATTGGAGTGCCATTTGGAATTTTGAATTTAAATTTTAAAGTAGAATGTAGAATGTAGTAAATACAATTTTTTATTGTATCAAAAGAAAAAGATTTTTTTTTTATTATTACAAAAAAAAAGAACATAAAACCAATAAGTTCCTTAACTCACTTTTCGAAAAGCTTTTTTGAGTGTGTAAATATAGCATATAGAATAAAATAAAATAAAAACATAATATAAAATTATTCGATATCACATTTATAGAAAATTTTAAATTAAAAACTGTAATTGTTTTGCAAAATTTTTTCAGTAATATTTTTGTTTTTATTTATACGATATGATGATATTATTAAATTATGACCCACAACATATATTTGAACGATTTTTAAAGCGTTCATAGACAATTTAAACAGAAAAGTTAACCTAGCAAAAGTGAATTAACTACTTAATCGACAACTGAGCAAGTCGATTAAACCATATTTTAATCTGGCTGATTATATATATTTTATACACTAGACTTTTATGTGTTTAAACGTTTTTAAATGTCGTTACTATTAGAATTATGTTATACTAATTGAATAATAACATAATTTTATTCTTAATGTTCGAATAATAAAAAAATAAATACATCTAAAACACCGTTTTGTTAAAGTTTTCCCACATATTTTCTCACCAAAACAACATGCTTTGCCCAAAACACGTATTGTAATGGAAATATAGAACTAAAGTAATATCTGTGAATGAATTCAACCAGTCAAAGTTACTTTTTACTCGTTCCGACCATAAATATTGATTCACACGTAAACCACCCCTGTCTACAATTTCCCAGTATAAAAATATGGAATGTACTTTTTTAATGAGCTTGATAAAAAAAATTTGTTTCATCAATACTAGGAAATTGGAGATACACTGAGAGAATTATCTTCACTTCAGTAATGAATTTCTTCATAGCTTTAATGAATATTGTCACTGGAACTCGTCTATTGTAACTTTTCATAGAACCTACGAAACATTTGTCATTAAAGGCAATGTTTATGAAATGTTTAAAGAATTATTGAAAATCTTCATGAAACTAATGAATCATTCCGACAATGAAGCGTTTATGGAATTTATGAAACTGTTTCATAAAGTTTTTTAATATTAAAAAGTTGTTTGAATTAATAAAGCTCTTCATAAATGTCTTGAAAAATTTATTGGAACAAAGCGAATAAGCCGCTTCATATGATTTTTTAAAAAATTTCATAGAAGTTCAAAATTAATAAAGGGCTATATTGAAATTATAAATCACTTTATAAAATATGTGGAACACTTGAGAATTAAATCTTAAAACTAAAGTTTGAAATGTATGACAATTATTGAAATTATGAAATTTTTAAGAAAAATAAAAAAGTAAGTCTTTGAAATAATTTCATAGCTCTAAAGAAAATTTTCAATAAATTTATGAAGAGATAATTTATGAAATTGAATAATTTTTTTTTATGGAACTATGAAATTTTATAAAAAAAAGTTTATAAAAATTTCTTAATATTAATAAAATTTCTTGAATATAATGAAATTCTTCATTGAATCTACGAAAAAAATTCTATAAAATTGTTTCATAATTATCATGAAGGATAATTCTCTTAGTGTACGGGTAGTTAAGATGCCAATTGCCTTTTAGTCTTTGTTGTTTTATAATAAAAAATCTAGCTTTAAAATCACAAATTTAAAAATAGTCTATAAATGATGATATCGATTTTGAAATGTTTGGTGTATTATAAGTGTTTTTGTTTTGTGCATATGTATAAAAATTAAGACAGTCGACTACGGTTAAATTCAGTCAATCAAAAAGTATACAAACTATACGTTTTGAATAGATAAATAAAATACTTCGTTAGCGGAAGTTTTAAAAATAGATTTCCGTCTGATAATTCGTAGTTTATTGGGTTGACAATATGTTTTTTATGTATCATGAATTATTTATTGACCAAAATGGTCTAAGTGCTCCGCTTCATTAAATTGCTCAACCTTTAATTTAACACGCACACCATCAATATGTTTTCAATACGACTTTAAAAGTTCAAATTGTATAGGCCTTGTTCAATTCGCATTAAATATTCAGGAGTCGTTTAACACCTTATTTCTTATTTGAGGATACCTTATAATACTTTGAATTTGCTGTATAGGGTTAATATCTGGCGACTTTGAGGTTATTTGCTAGCTGCTTGAAAACTCTAGGAAATCTCTTGTACTCATATTGAAAACAAATATTACTAGACCAACAATTTAAACTTAAACTTTTTCAATTCAACGATCAAAAGTGTGCTCAAAAAAAATTTGTTTTCTATTATAGATTTTATTTTTGATGCTATCTCTGGGTTATTAATTTCTTAATCATTTTCATTTTCTATTCAAAACGTATAGCTTTTAACATTAGTTATAATTTACTTAAATTTTTGATTGACTGTTTATACATTTTTATTTTTGCATTGCAAAACTATAAAACAATAATCTACAGTATGAATTTAATTAAAAGTATCTAAACTCGCCCTTCTTACCCAAATGTTTATTACGTATCCAATCTGCATTGCCATTTGTTGAAGCACGTATATCAAAATTTTCCTAAATTCAGAAATAAAAGTTAACTTTGGCTTACCATTCAATATCATTAAATACTTACAGATGTACTAGAATTTCTCGGTTTCGTAAAGTTGGATGTTTGCTGATGATGACCGTACAGATTATTCAGGGTACGCGGGACCGCTTCATTATAGGGTGTAACAATTGTATGTGGAACGTGACCCATTTGTCCACGTATATTACGGGCTTTCCACCATTTTCGGGAATCATCTAAAATCTAAGAAACAAATGGAAAACCATAATATTATAGTTTTTGGGATTGGTGTATGGCATTAAGAAGAACTACACACCTCCAAATATTCGCCCCTAACCACGCTCAATTCTTTATCGTTATTTGCAGTTCTCGGATACGTGACCAATACTATTTTAGCATCAGCTGTCTGTAGGTCTTCAAGCCACTGTTCAATCATTTCGTCGTCTCCTGTACGTATGCCACTGGAGGCTGTTTCCATCGGATGGTGACCAGTTGGTGAGGAAGAATTGGTTTGATAATCCATGCTGGCATTATTAGAAGAACGCATTTCACGTGCATAAATATTTTGAAATCCAGCCGTGATGGCTTGCATACCTAGTGCATCTGCTCCGCCAGATGTACTCATGACACCTGCGACATTTTGATGATTTTTGCCAGTATGCTGCTGGTGAATGTGATCACTCGAACCGCTATGGCGTTCATGCGCGTCTATTGAATTTTCGAGCATATATTTATTGCTGCCATCATAGTCGTCATAGCTAATGTTGGTATTGTCATGAGTATCTGTACCTCCACTATTTCCTGCTAGCGCCACATCCCGTCCATTGTCGTTGTGAGAACGTTTATTGTTGCCACTGGTAAGGACTGGTGGTGGAGGAGTCATGGTAGCCGGTTTTTCCAATTCATCAATAATTAAATATTCCGGTGACCAACCATCTAAAAACACTGGATGATATGAGCCTACATCTTCTTTCCACTGATCTCTTGGCACTGTCCAGGCATCCCCCAATGAACGCCATAATTCGGTTTCTTTGCTGGTTACACAATTAATTAACAAATTCACTGCTTCACGTGTAAGCAATGGATTAACTACCCGGGAAGGTAATTGGGACTCATAATACGTGTCGCTAGCTGCTTCAACAATTAACGCCAAAGGTGTGAATAGAAAATGAACGAGTTCGGGAGCGTTTGGATCATGAATATGCGCCTTAAGTTTGGCCAGTAGGTTAAATGATAACTTAAATTTCGCAAATATGTCAATGAATTCTTTTTCGTGTGGTGGTCGGGTACGTAATGTTAAAAGACCCTCTCCCGGATCTTTTTTCTTTGACTTTCGATTGCGCCTTCGCCGCTCTAGCTCACGCGAGGCAGCTGCGGCATGTTGCAGACGTGCAATAAACTTTTCAATGTCATCGAAACAATGATTAAGAACATTAACGTCACGTTCGTATTTGTCGCTAGACACAGAACTGGTTTCTTCATTTAAATTTATACCACCACCTAGAGCACGTGATTCGTGGTCTCCGCCGATATCGGGATCAGTTTCAGCTAAGCCTACTCCTATTTGTTCATTATCTGCCGAGCCACCAGCAACCCGCATGCCATATGCATGCTGATCCCTATTGACCGTTCGTTGCGGGTAATGCCCGGTATGAATAGCTTTGTTAAGTCCACCACTGTTACTGTTGGAATCCATATATACCTGTTGCGAATGAGAATGTGTGACATGAGGCATTGTTTGCTGTTGTTGTGGTTGCTGTATATGATGTGATACACTTTGTAACGCTGTTACTTCCCGTTGCTGTAGGTGGAAATTTCCTCTTTGCAGATTTTTTAAATCCTCCACCAAATGCACAGCTGAAACACTTTGTGACTGTACATAAAAAATAATTGTAAACAAATATCAATAAAAATAGTAATGATAATTTACTCGCCTGAAAAATGTGCATTTCGCAACGAGCACCATTGCCACCCGAAACAATAAATACTAAAATATTGTTATATAATTCCATAGCATCAGTTGATGTAAAAGCAGTTGGTTCCTGTATAAGAGAAGCTGGAAATCTTTCAATTATATTCTGTAAGTCGAACAATTTATTATTGGTCATGTTTTGATATAAATTACAGAATGTATACTGCTTACCCCCGTCTCGAAATCCATAATTAGCACCCAACGGTAATCCAAACATAGTTGCATCTTTTGTGACCAAATACCAGTAGTTTTTTCCAATTGTAATAAACGTCGCATACCATCGGCAGGATACACAATACCTGCATCTTTATTCACTGTAAATGTGGCTAAATGTTCCAGTAGATATGTGGGCTTATCATGTAGTAGCATTTCACTCTCATCATTTCGACCGACACTACCGCCATCTTCCCCACCGCTGCGTGACTCACGTTCATCGCCGGAATATCCTCGATGGCTTCCGGCATCGACAATACCAGCACCACCGTTTGAATGGTGATATGACATATTGCACGAGTATTTAAATTATCCGTTTCAAAATTGAAATTGAAAGGTTGATCTTAAAAACATGTAACACAAATATTTAAGTTCTTTTATTTGTAGAAAACATTTTTTTTTCGCTGTAAACAAATATAAAGTGTACAAAAATAGTAAGCAAGAACATTTTTAAAACTTCGAACAATAGACTCCACCTCAAAAAAAATTTAAAACAAAAAAAAAATTAAATAAAAATAAGGGGTTGATCTTGTTACATATTTGTAAATGAAAACACATGTTTTATAAAAGAAATATTACACGCAGAAAAATCGCTTCTTTATAAGAGCCTGACCAAGATATATTTATAAGGTAGTTTTAGTAGCCCAGCTGTTTATCTTCCTCTTACCTGGTTTTGACATTTCTGACACGGTTTTCACAGTACAAAGACTGTATCTTGAGTAATTTGAAATGTCAAAAGCCTGTTGTTTTTGTATTGTTTGTAGTTGTTTGTTGTAGTTGTTGTTCTAGTAAGACTACCTATATCAATATATCTTGAGCCTGACCTAGTAAAATTTCCTTAGCGTTGAACTGATTGCAATATAAAAAACTGCTAAAAACAGTAGTTTTTACCAATAGTTGTTTCAACATTTTTGTAGTTAACAATTGACAGTTGTTTTTACGATATTGTTGTTGTTTTTACTATATTTATTAGTTGTTTTTCAACAGTTAAAAACAACTACATTTTTAGTTATTTTTAGCGGTAATAACCTTTGTTGCTCTTTGTGTTTTTAACTGAAATTGAAGTTGTTTAATCAAAACAATGATTATTAAATGCAATGTCGGTTCTAAAAAAATATAATGCAATGTCGGTTCGTTTTTTTTTTTTTTTAAATGGTAATTTTGGCAAATTAAGTATAGTAATCTGACGATGTAGTAACTGTAAAACTTCTTTGAGTGTAAGCTGATGTTATGTGAAAAAAACTGTATTAATTGAAATGCTTGGCAACGATTTTTTTGTGTGTAGTATGTGGTTTGGACTTAAATAACTTTTAACGA
Organism: Delia radicum; assembly: GCA_021234595.1. Lineage (NCBI taxonomy): Eukaryota > Metazoa > Arthropoda > Insecta > Diptera > Anthomyiidae > Delia > Delia radicum. The sequence goes on from CM037856.1 coordinate 2,805,166, forward strand.
TGAATTGACGTGAATTTCTGTCATTAATATTTTTAGTGTACAAATGTTTAACAGATCTTTTTGCACAGTTTTATGACGTAGAAATGCTTTAATACATATTCTTAACTATTTACACACAAATATTAAAAAGATTTTAAGTACGCCAATGGGTTCAATCTGCTTCGCCTATTGAACCCATTCTTCTGTTCTATTGACGTACGTTTTATTACGTTTTGCCAATAGAGTATTTAGCATTGGGTTTTTTTGTCTTTAGTTGTGTTTTAAAAAACTTTCTTTTTCGGATTACACCTTTTTTTACCTTGTTTTTATTTTTGTATGTTTTTTTTATTAAAAACTTGCCGAATTAGTTCGATCGATTGTTTTATTTTTTGGTATTTATTAGTACATATTTTTAAATATATTATATTTTAATTGCACATAAAATAAAGGTGTGTTATTATTAAAAACAACTTAGCATAACTACTACCACAGATTTTAACAACTACAAACACTACTACTTTTTCTACTTCAACTACCATTACTAACTACTACCATTACTACAGCCACCAACTCAGCCACTTGTTTTTAGTTCTCACATCACACTCATATATCCAATATGGTTAAAACGGAATTCCAATGGACAACAACAAAAACTAAAGAGTTTACATATAAGAGAAGGGCAACCACTACGTTCTCCCCTCTAAGCCCGAACAAAGCGAAATTAGTTAGAAACAAAATAAACTGTGTTTTCCATTACTCTATTCTCAAAAACATGTATGTAGATCATGGATGGTAATCGATTCGATGCGGGTATCAGACGGCTAACGTTATTTCTGTAACGGTTTTTTTAGCGTTAACGATGTTATTCTGGTAATGTCAATACACACCGATATTTTTAGACCCATTATGCCCGAGTTCTAAACTGTTATACTAAAAACATGATCTGTTTGAAAGCATTGTTTTAAAATTTTTATTTACTGTCACTCTCTCACGAATTGTAAAAACGTCCAGTAACCACTGTTGCCATGTTTGACGATTTATCGTCATTTTGACGATTTTTAGTACCTAAATTACTAAATGACGATTTGACGATTTTTGCTTCCAAAATGACGATTTTTTGACAAACGTTTAATACGTCAGCAAAACATGTTTATTTGTTATTAGGTCCATTCGTTTACACCAAAATTTGCACAAATTTGTACTGGATTTCACTGAAATGCGTTCGCGTACACATAAATTTGCAAAAGAGAGCATCTACTAAGAGAGTAAAGTGACAGTTGTCAGCAAAAAACCTGCAAATTTTTACTGGAGAAATTTTTGCCAGTAAAATCCAGTAGAAAACAAAAACTTATGATTAGATTAACGGTCTGTTTTTACAATACGTGTATAATTTCAGACGAACGTGTGGCACCCGAACGAATACGTAAGGAAATGAGTTTTTATAATTCGTTCGCCTGACTTACGTTTGAGTACGTTAAGCTTTATGTTATGTCAAACAGTAGAGATTGCCATGACATTGCTTTTCGGTTTTTGTTAGTTTATTTCATATACAAATAACCCATTTTTAGTTGCTAGATGGCAACCCAACACTATAATTGAAATATAAACAAAAACAGCTGATTTTTGCTTAAAAAAAAATTAATTTATTTTGTTTAGAAAACAATAAAAGTGGATATAAAAATATAATTTGTATAAAAAAAAAAAAACAAAAACATTTACAACTAAAAATGTAAATAAATATAAATATAAATATAAATGAAAATAAAAATAAAAATCATTATTCTTTTTTTTATTACAATTTTTTGTTAAAAAGTATTACAGTAAAACCCGGTTAAGATGAACTCCGAGGGACCAAATAAATTAGTTCGTCTTAAGCGAGGTTCGTATTAAGCAAGTATTTTTAACGATAAAAAATATGTATTTATTAAAACAAAAACAAGATTTTTACATAAATAAAAAATAAAATTAGCATTTCATGCATTCACAATTAAAAATTCAATTAAAATTCTTCATTAAAAAAAAATCTGTTATTTTTTCTGAATGACTGAATTAACGATTTCATTCGTTATAAGTTTTTCTATTACCAAAATATGATTGTCAGCTTCTTCGGCACACGATTTTGTTCGAATATATTACTTGACAAATTTTCAACATCGGCAGGATTAACAATTTCCAATATTTCTTCACCTGATAAAGTATGTGACGTTAAAACATTAGCATCTATATCTAGAAAGTCATCCACGGATATGAAATTCATATTAGGTCTATCCCATTATACGGACAAAGAGTGTACTAAACATGGTAATTTGTATGAAAACGAGTTTTTGGGACTGCTTAAAACAATTCGTAATAACCGAGGGTTCGTATTAACCGAGTTCGTATTATAAGATGTATTTTATATGAAAATTTTTGCCAAAACGTTGGGACTTTTAAATTAGTTCGTATTAACCGAGGGTTCGTCTTAATCGAGTTTTACTGTATTTTTTTTTTTTAATATTAAATTGTGTTGCCTTTTTTCTTTGACGAATACTTTTTTGTGAACGTCTGTTTTTGACGTTTGTGACGTTTCAAATCGCATTGTGGAAACCAAAAAAAGAGACGAAACCGACAACTCTTACGTTTTCACTCAATTCAAAGTGACATTTGCATTACAAAACCCCAAAATGAATGTCTTCACTCATTTACACGAATTTTTTGAGTGACACGTCTTACAAAAACAGACCGTAAGTAAACAAACAAAAATAAGCATACATTTAGTAATAAAAACATTTAAAAGATTAAAAGCTGAATTAAAAGTGCGGCAAAAACTAAAAATAATTATTTTCAACCTGAAACAAATTAAAGCAGTCAGTTACAATTATTATAGTAACAATTTATCAGTTTTCTAATATCTCTGTTAATTGTTTTTATTTACATTAATATATTAGAGATGTAAAGCTAATGAGTATATGAATAGTTCTTACTGCATATTATTCAGGGTACCGAATATCAAAAATAAAGTATTCATGTATTTTCGTATGTTATTTAACTAGAAACAAAATTAAGTCATGTACAAACTAAACAGGTCTAAAAGCTTTCCCAAAAGTTTATTTAATAAATTCAATTGCTACGAATTTATAATTATTAAAATGCAATGCATCAAGTACCAAAAACAATATATACTGGGTAGTCTAAATAACACTTATTTTACAACACTAAGCTTTTTAGCGCTCATATGTTTGAATTAACCTGCAAGTTTTTGCAATTTTTCCGTTCGTTTACTTTTTTGTGCAAGAGAGTAAAATTTTCATTTTGATCAAAATTTACTCATCTACTGGATTTTACTGGAAAAGTAAACGAATGGACCTATTATTAAAAAATCACCGGATCTATTTTGAGATTTTTATTATTTCGTTAAAATTAAAAACTATTTTTTATTGAAAGTTTGGCAACGAAGTTATTTTATGGATTCATATTAGGTTTATTTTAATTTATTTTCTGCACTTAATAACGGTAAAGACCACTGCAAATGCAGCTAAAAACAAATGAAATTTCACCTGAAAAAAGAACGACTAACATTTTAGTAAATTCAACTAACATAGTCATTTGTTTTTTACTGTTCAAAAAATTACCTACAATTTTATTGTTAATGAGTGGTTCAGTCAGTGCAGTTAAATATAAACAATCATTAATTTTAAATAAACAAAAAAAAAAAACTGTATAAAATTAATGTAAAATCATAATACTGTAATTTAATGTGGTTTGTTTTTTAAATGAACTACAATTATAGTAAAAAATTGAATGTCTTCTACAAATGACTGTTTTTTCACTTAAGAATAAAGATACTGTATTACAACTGAAACAACGACAAATATTTACAGCAGAAGTTCCCTGAGTATGTGCTTACTTTTTGCATGGTTGGCAAACACTATCACTATTCGAATATTCTCATTTATAAATCCAAAAATAAATCCGGTGCTTAAAAAACAGGCCTAATAATAATATAAATAAAGTGTTCCAAAGTGAAACTTCAGATATTCACAATTTATATTTGAAAATGGAAAAACATGCAGTAATAAACAATATTTAAATGAAAATAAATAACAATATAAATAATAAATAATTTTTAGCAATATTAAAAACCAACCCAAAAATATGAAATAATCAAAAATTTCAAAATCACATGTAATGCAATTTGAAACTTTAATTCGTTAATGGAAGTCCAAATTTAATAATCAAAGAAAATAACATTGTTAAAGAATTTCTAAACGATGTAAAAGAATTTAAGATTTAAAAATTGTGCTACTGAAGTGGTGTTTACAGAATTATGTAGAAGGAATTAACGGTTAAAGTGGTAATGTGCTATCGTTATAAAACATCATGATTTTCGAAGTTTAAATTACAGAAAAGTGTAAAAAGTCGTATTATATTACACCGATAGTACATGAGCATTTGAAATGTGAATTACATTATTACTCTTTTTTTTATTAAAACTTTATCCCACTTGTAACAAATATTTTTTGTTTTGACGATTGTTGAAAATAAAATGACGATTTTGACGATTTTTATTGGAAAATTTGACGATTTTATGCTCAACATACCTGGCAACACTGCCAGTAGTACTCTTTTAAAATGCCTCCTCACCTAATACATGCTGCCAACTGTGACGATATGTCACCATTTTGACGATTTTTACAGTAAAAGTTTATGAAACGACGATTGACGATTTTACAAAATTTATTAAACAGTTTTAATTAAATAAAAAAATATTTTATTATTAACCGATTCCTCGAATAATCGCCTCTATTTCGGTTAATGTCGAATCAAATAAATGAAGGTAGATTCACAATACTGGAGTACTCTACACTCAAAAAAAAAAAGTTAGTAAAGTCAGCAAAAATTTTTTGCTGAGTCAGCAAAATTTTAGTCAGGAGGGTGCTTGTAAAAAAACTGTTAATGTCGGCAAAATATTTTGCTAACAATTGTCGAGCTGATTTTTGGCAACAAAATTAGTACATTAAGCAAAAGTTTTGCTAACGCTTAGTTGATTTAAAATTAAAAAATCCTTTCTAAAAGTTAATAAACGTATTACTGAATATTAGTAGATTGATAAAAACTCAAAAAAATTGTGGAAAAATTATACTTTAGTTAATTTCTCTGCTGTTATTCTTTTAAAAATAATTTATCAAAATTTTCAAAATCCCACATTGACGACACGAATTAATTTAATATATGAAAATATATAGAAATAGTTATATATAACATAAACCAATTATCTTTCAACTACTTGCATCAATGGTTGTGTAAGTGAAAGCATTTTTCTAGAAACAAAACAAAACGAAATAACAAAATATGAAATACACAACTCTTTTTTGCAATAAGAAAAAGGAAACATACGAAAGATGTGTGTCCTTGTCTTTCGATTTAGTCTGTCTACCTTTACGTACATATATTTGTTTGCAATTTGACCACACTACATTAATAGTTACTTTAATCATTTAGTTTACAAATACACATTTAATATTTCTGAAATTTATTTATTTTGTCTTTAATTTAATTAATAGACAATTACTTTGACAACCAGTGACAACTAACGATTTAAGTTTTTTAATTAGCAATTTATATGTATACGATACACATTGTTGGCGTCCCTTTTGTTTTATTATGTATGAAAAACAGATACAAAAGTTTTCTATGGTTAATTTTTTATATGCCATACAAGATTTGTACTTTTTAGTATAATTTTCCTCCTCTCTACTACATCTTGATATGCCGCGACATCTACTTCATTCTGCGTATATTTTTCAATCTGGTTATCGTTATCGCTATTAATGTGCTTATCAGCACAATTTTCTTAGTAAAATAAATTAGTAAAACATTAGCAAAACATTAGTTCAAAACAGTTAAGTGCTGAATAAGTATAACTAGTTTACTTGATTTACAAACGGTTGTACTTACTTTTCTACTAACTTTTGAGTGTAGAATCATTTCAACTAATACCTATTTTCAGTAATGTGTGTCAATCAACTTAGGAAAATGAATTGGAGAAACGTAAAATGTCATTTAGTCAAAAATATTAAGAAAAACTCATACTTTAATTTTATGACATTTAAGCAGAAATATTTTTAATATAATCAATTCTTTTTTAGAAAATCCCATAGATATTTTAATAAATTGCTACAGTTTTGTTTTAATAAAAATGCATTTTTTTCTAGCAAATGTGTATTAAAAATATTATTTATTTAAATTATTATATCAAATACATTAATTTATTTTTATTCATACCTCCACCACACAAATAAGTTGTTGTTCGTTGTTTCACTTAGCTTCACAAGCTTCAACAAATAAATAAAGTCAGAGTTAGAATTTATCTTCTCATTATTAACCAAATTTAACATACTTACTTTTTTCGTAGCGTTATATGTCAGGATGCTTTTTTAAATCCTCACAATAATTTTTACACACAATAATTTAGTTGAATTTAACCAATATTTTATTTATTTAATAAAAATATCAATTAACAATGCACCATCTTTGTTTTGTGATGTATCTCTTTTTGCGTACTTGATAAAAGCATTCTAATTTTAAACACATATTTACAAGAAATTCCTTTTTATATGTTCTGTTTGTTCAAATTAATACTGTTAAATTTTACCAAGTACTATTTGATTCAAAAGGGCAAACAAATATTAAAGGTTGACATAGGTCCGTGGATTTAACGCTGTCACCTGTTCAATTGGGTGGTATTAATATTGAAGAATCGGATACTCTTGATGTTCTGGGCATGAGGATTCAGTCTGATGTCCGTTGGAATAAGCACGTTTTCCAGGTGTCGAAAGAAGCATTCAAGTGTCTCGGTTTCCTGAGACGGTGTAAGAAGTACTTCACTCCTTCCGATTTACTTAATATTTATACCACCTATATCCGACCGAAAATGGAATACAACTCCCATATATGGGCAGGGGCTTCAAAGTCTATTTTGGAGCTTCTGGACCGTGTGCAAAGGAGGGCGTCGGCGCTCATCAATGACGAGAGGGTATCAAGCTCTATTGACTCATTGGAGCATCGTCGGAATGTGGGTTGTGTAACATTGTTCTATCGATATTACCATGGAAATTGTTCTGCTGAGATAAGTGAACTTATCCCCAGGGCCCGTATTTTCATTCGAAACACTCGCTTATCTAGCAGAGCTCATCCGTTTGTAGTCGATTGTCCAGTGAACCGCACAACGCATTACAGGGAAAATTCGTTCATCAGCCGTACTAGCCGTATGTGGAATAAACTCCCCGCGGAGGTCTTCCCTGTCACTTACAATGTAGCGAAATTCAAATCAAATATTCACAAACACTACTCCCTCTTTCTTCCTCCCCATAACCTAATTTCCTGATATCAACACAATGTATTGCATTATAGGGGGCATCCCCTGAGTGTTGGTCTAACGAAAAAAAAAAAAAAAAATATATATAAGTTTGAAATTTTTACAAGATCTAACATACTAGAAACAATTGTATACATAGATAAAAATGTTAAGTGATTTTTCACAATGTATGAAATGACTTACCATGTGGAAAGTATTTTAGGAAAATCGTGTAAATGCAAAGACAAAATTTACAAAATGGGATACCTAATTTATACTAAACTTGATAAAATCCACAAAATTTTAATGAAATCAATTTTACTAAGTATGCTTTCTCCGTCTTCCCTCCGTTAATTGTTTGCGTGTACAATGTACACGAATCCGGCTGATATTATAAAAAATGTCAGAAACAGTTTTGCTGGAAGGATCCTTGCAGCAAAATTGCTAATATTAGTTTATTAGCATCTTAGTAGATTTAGAAAAAGTTTTGCTTACACTTAGTTCATTGAAAATTAAAAAATCCTTGCTAAAAGTTAATCAAATTTTTGCTGAATATTAGTAAATTGAAAAAAAACTCAAAAATTTGTAGAAAAATTATTCTTTTGTTATTTTATTGCTGAAAATCTTATTTTTTTGTGATTCTTTAAGAAATGTTTTACAATACGTTACAAAATATAAAAATGTTCATAATCCACATTGACGACATGAATTAATGTAATATCTGAAAATATATAAAAATAATTATATATAACAAACAAAATTATCTTGCAACTACTTACATCAATGGTTGCCTAAGTGATGACATCTTTTAAAGGAAAACAAATGATAGATACGAAAAAAAAAAAAAATTTCAAAATATGGCATATACATGAAAAAGGAAACTTAAAAAATTGTCTTAGATGTGTGTCCTTGTCTTTCGTTTTAATCTGCCTACCTGAACGTATAGTTGTTTGCAATTTGACCACACTACGTTAATAATCTCTATAAGCATTTAGTTTACAAATACACATTTAATCTTTATAAAATTTAAATATTAGACAATTAATATATATAATAATAATAATAGACAATTACTTTGACAAGCCGGTAACAACACAAAATTTAAGTTTTTTTTTTAATCTACAATGTATGTATACACATTGCTGGCGTACTTTTGTTTTATGTATGAAAAACAGATACAACAATCTTCCATGGTTGATTTTTTTATATGTCTTCCAAGAGTTGTACTTTTTAGTATAATTTTCCTCGTCTCTACTACATCTTAACATGGCGCGCTATTTACTTCATTCTGCGTATATCTTCCAATCTGGAAATTACAAGAAGATTACAAAAATGTTTCATTTTTGAAAATCGGTTGATAAATATAAATTTTGCAAGCTCTAAAAATGTTTGAATACACGATTTGTACTACTTTGGAGTATAATTTGTCAGCGCCTGATAGATCTAGTGTGCAGTTCTTTGAAACTCAAGCTTAAAATTACGTTGATTATGGCTGTGTGAAGTTTCATGGTTATCCGATCAGCCAGTAAAAAATTACTGAATTATTTAAAAAATATTTGTTATACACCCCACTGTGCACTCGTCAGATAAGATAAGAATGTTTGTTTTCTCTTTTCTATAACATGTTAACCCTCAAACCGGCCTAAGATTTTTTGCAATGAAATGTATACGACTTGTTCGGTATTAAATGTAAACAATAAGTTCTACCAAAATTTTTTTCGTGGCCTGTTTTACACACAAAAAATTTCTAGAGGGAATACTTTGAAAGCATACTTAGTAAATTTTTTTTCATTTAAATTTTGTGAATTTTTATCAAGTTTTGTATAAATTATGTATCTCATTGTGTTAATTTTGTATTTGCATTTGCACAATTTTCCTAAACTACTTTCCACATACTTTCATACATTATAAAATATTACTTATCATTTTAATCTATTTATACAACTGTTCATATTATACTAAATTTTTACAAAATTTCACACTTATGTTGCATACCTCTAACAAGTAACAAAATAAATGTGAACGAACATAATAGATTATAGGTCATTTCTTTTACAAAAATGTTTTCGAGGACAACAAAATAGTTTGTTCTCTGTGAAATAAAATAAAGGGTCCGCCAAATAACTTTTTTTTGAACTCCTGAACCAATTGGACTTTGTATGGCGTCATACCAAGGTCTTTATGCAAAATTCGTCTCAATGATGTCTCCGAAATGTTCAATTGTTGAGAACGACGGTGAATTGATGTTGATGGCGCTTCACGCACACTTTCTGCCACAGCAGCAATATTCTCGGGTGTACGCACTGTTTTTGGCTTTTCACGCTTTGGTTTATCGATGAGGATGCCAGTTTCTTTCACTTTTTTCACAAGATAACGAACATACGGACCATATTCGTTCAGCGGAAGGATAAAACTAATTATCTGTCAAATCAGACATGATCTAAGTGTTATCATTCACGAAATAAGCACTAGTTGAAAAAAAAACGTTAGATGGCGGACCCTTTATGTATTAAGTAAATAAATTAGCCAAAACAAAATTCTGTGAAAAAGGTAAGTTTATTTTATTTTTTTCTAGTTCCAAGTTTGGGGTTGTGAAATTGGCAGACATTTTTTTATTCTTGGTGCAAATAAGGAGGTTTAAACATTAATAAGTAAAGATAATATTTAACATTATTGTCACACTGGTGTGTTTTAATAAAAGCCTTTCCTTGCTAAATTTACTTAGTGATGAAATAACGACGAAAATGCTTGGGTAATATGCTAAACAGCGTTTTTATTAAATTTCACAAGTTGTTTTTTTGGTCATGTATTCAAGTATATACTATGTAAAATTTACATTGATGATCTTTAATACAAAACATGCTATGCAAAATTTGCGTTGATGAAATTTGGAAAATAAAATAAGCTACAAGTATATTTTTCTAATTAAAAATATAAATTACAAAAAACACTTGGCATTTAGTTTGACACAAATCAATGTGGCAATATTTATAAAATATTTCAATATCGAACATAAAAGCATAATAGAGGTGGAGTTTCCAAATCGATTTATTTCTGATGCAATTTAATTAAATAAAAAAAATATAAAGAATGTAAGTAATATCTTATATATAAATACAAAAATCTAAAGACTAATTGTATTGTTGGATTTATTTTTTTTTTTTTTGAAGACTCATAAAGGAAAATACATAGACATTTAATTCAAGCCAAAGATATAAACTTTTAATTAAAATTCAATGAAAATAAGGTGTTTATTGTTATTTTGATGTGTAAATAAATGGTAAGTGCATAACTTTAAAGTTACAAATGGACAAAGTGTTTTTATACATTGTGTAATATTTTTAAAGAAAGTAATTGTAAATACTATTGTTTAACATTTTGTGTATTTATTTTTAATTTTAGGTATTACATCCTTGAATAACTTGATAAAGCCATCAATTTCGGAAAGCAATTCCCGTCCTTTGACGCAAGATAAAGCAAGAAACTTGGACCAGAATGGAAGGCTATCTTTGGTAATTTACTTTGTGGAAGTGGTTTACTCAATTTATGTACATTGCACATAAATAAAAAATTATTTTATTGTTATGTTATAAGGATATTTAAATTATTAGTAAAAAGTTGTTAAAAAAAATGTTTTACTTTCCACAATTAAGATATGGCGATTTTCGAAAAACGCCAATTGAAGCGAAAACGCACCTAAACTTCACCATATATTGATTAAACTTAAAGGCTTTGCTAATACTAATATAATCTTTCCACCAAATTTCATAAAAATCAGTCCATACGTTTTTAAGATAAGACGATGTCCTTTACAGGTATGCATGCTATTGGCATCCTGTATGTCCTTGAACAAAAATTAGACTTTCTTTGAAAGGTTTAAGCTTTAATCTTAATTCGGGTTAAGTATCGATAGTTTCTAGTCAACCTAAATATGTGTTCAAGATTTTTGAAAATTGTGTTAATTTAAAAATATTTATTTTATTAGGTTTTCTATCGATATAGCTTAATTTATAATTATAAAAAAGCAATTTGATGCATTTGTGATCAATTTAAAATACTCCACCTTGAGGCGGGCTTGCTTGTTAGAGGGTTAATACTACACTCCGCACCCCCTGAAGCACATTTTATTTTTCAGTGAGCTAGGGTACCCTACTGCGGCAATCAGTGTAGCCACAACTTTTTAGTCATTTAGGCGCAGTGGTCTTCTTTATTAACTATATATATGACCATCATATATAAATATACATTGTGATGACAATAATTTACGATTGTTTTATTACGTATAAATTCATTTTTATCTTACAATTAGTGCACTGACATTATCCATTTGGTTAAGAGCCAGTAGTGTCGTACATATTGAAAGAGATAAATGCGTGAATTGTTTCGTTTTTAATTGCTTTTTTTTATTTATTAATTAATACAAGCATTTAAGTTAAAAAATATTTTTTGATTATTCCAAAATTACTTAGATGAGGAATACTTCGTAGTCTTTGACAAATAGCTCCAAAATATGGCAATTTTCCGTTTAGAGTTTAAATTTTCCGCTTTTTGTACAGCCGTGTGTTTGATTCTATTAATTCATCTAGTTACAACGACGGGTAAGTTTGAAATAACATATCAACCACCACAACATCTATTGACTGCATTTATCTACACGCAAAAAATAAATAGTGGAAAATCAACTAAAAATAGCGTATAAGTTACCTAAGTATATTGTATAGAATACAATTTGAAAAGTTTTCGACAAATTATGCAAACAACTTCGGCAAAAAGTTGCAAAATAAAACAACTTACATTTATACTTTAAAACGTTGTAAACTTTGCATGTATTGGTTTTATGTGAAATTGCATTGTACTACTTTAATAAATCAAACAATTTAATTTTGTTCATTTTATCAATTTTTATATGTTATTTTTTTTTATCCCTTTGCATGAAAAAACTTTTAATTTTTTTAATAATACAGTGCACCCGCGATAATGTGAACACTGCATTACGTGAACACCGCTTAATGTGAACACATTTTATTTTACATTGACTACTCTAAAAGGTGAACAAAGTACGAAAGCCCTATAATGTGAACAGAAAAAAAGTCAATGTGTTAGTTGGAAATGCGTAAATACGTTAAGAATTAAATTTTTCTAAGTTTTGGGATTCCCCTATTTTAACTGTTTCACTGCATTAAGGACAGAAGATACATAGAAACTATTTTTACTTATTGCTGAAAGGTTGTTTTTTCGTATTTTGTTTCAAAATGTGTTCAAAAAAACCAAACTTTTTAAAATTAGATGAAAAGCCAAACGCTCTTAAAGTGGGAGCTAGCGTATATTATTTTTTTTTATTAACAGCTAATATAGTATAAAACATTTTATATATACATATGTAGTATTTTTACATAAATCTTCATACAAATGTATGTACATAATTTTCTTAATAAATCGGAAAGGTGAACAGCTCACAAACGTGAACACTCCCGGTTTTAATTAGTTCACATTATCGCGAGTACACTGTATGTGTTTATTAATGATTTTTGTTTAAAATATTAAATATGTAAATATAATAAAATACTTAAAGAAACTGACAACACATTTTCCTAAAACTAACCGTATGAACGGAGCAGTTGTTATAATGCTACTGGGGACTGGCTATACGGCTGACAGTTCCAGACGATGCCTTTAATAAAAGCTAAAAAAATAAATGGAATAAAATAAAAATCATTAAAATCAACTTCTATTTTGTTTAAACACAAATACATACCAATTTCAAATAATTACAATACTTTGTATTAATGGCATTTAATAAAACAAAATTAATTCTTAATTTTAAGTTTTCTTTATCCAAAAATATATACAACCTCTAATTTGCTTGCCTTCAAGTTTTATATTTTTCTTTTATATGACAGTCAAGTAATCAATTTGTAGTCTTGTTTACATTTTACTTTAGAAAGTTACAAAAACAACTTAGGTAAGCTACAAAATCGTATAAATTGGAGAACGAACAAAGTGAGATAGTTTAAAATACAATTATCATCAATTAAGGAAACTTTGTTTTTTTTACAAGAGATAGAACATGTAATTTATACTTGCACTGCGGTGGTTTATACTTGACTTATATAATTTCTATTAACTTTATATAACAAAAAAATTAAAGTTGACTTCGATATTCTTACACTAGTTTATTTTTTGCGTGTAGACAGCAACCAGAATGCACGTTGTATTTTAAATATATAAAACTACATGCTATGTTAATGTTAGCACATGTTGTACTGACACTATGGACTAAAAGTTGACGACATTTTGGTACTTCTCATAGAGTGGCTATTTCTTTGAATATAAGGTTGTGTATACATTACCCCCGAAATTCAGTTTAGGGTGCATTTACACTCAGAATATATTTCACTCGGGTGATAAACGTTAACTCTCATGCGGATAATGGTGATACAAATGTACCACCGCGTTTCTATGTTGTCCCATGAAGATTTCATTATTGGGTGTATTGTATTGACATGAGACCAAAAACACGTATTTGGGGTCCAATGTGAATGTAGTATAATACTACACACACAATCTAGGGGAACATTTATCAAAAAAAGGGTATAATATTACCAATTATAGTAGGAGCATTTCAACTAATACCCATTTTCAGTAAAGTTTGTCAATCAACATAGGAAATTGTATTGTACAAAAATATAAGGACATTTAACTACAAAAACTTGGTAATTCTTCCTTTTTTATATATGACTACTAAGCAGAAAATCGTAATAAAATTATCCATACTATTTCATGAGAATCCCATCAAAGAATCCATAAAAAATGCTGTTCTTTTTGTTATTAAAAATTATTTTATTTATAAAATATGACATATCGTCGATTGATTATTGGAGAGCCGCACCGACCAAAAACATTTTTGCGAGAAAAACGATAAAGAAAGTTTACAACAAAATTATTAAATTTCTACAAGATAGGTTTTCTTTTTTGTTTGCTATATCTATAGCTGCATTTATTATAAACAATATTGTTAATTTTTACGCCGTTTTGCACTGAGTATCCAGAGATATTAACAATTTTTAAAAAAAAGATTTTTTATTACATGGCCTATGAGCCGTTTTTATCACAATTTTATTGTTTTTCTTTCAAGTAGGTCAAAAGTTTTTTTTTCTTTTAACCATTATAAAACTAGGTTGTCATAGTGCAAACCAATGCTTAAACTTTTTTATTGTTTTTTGTTTTATATGTGTTGCTTATTTCAAATGTGTCAAACCAAGATTAACGAATAATGTTTTTATTTTTCTATAGAAAGTTTGACTCATTGGCCAAAAAGTGGTCAATACACCATACCAATGTTAAGAAATTTGTAAAAATAGGGATACGCAGCACATATGGGGCTGGATATCTCCTAATTGATACGAGGTATATAAAAACGGATTAAAGATTTAGAAAGAGGACACATTAATCATATATAATCAATTCCTAACTCAATTGTGCCAGAAATGGTCTATAGGTCTCACCAATATTCATACGACGATATGTTAAATATTACCTGTACTAATTAATTAACGCCACCTTCACATTATCACTAAGAATAAAAATACGCCATCCAATTTCCCCTTTGCAATGACTTAAAACTAGAAAAAAATAAAATAAAATTAATGTTAGAATTCAGATGTTTAATAAATAACTAAAATAAACTTACTTATTCTTAACAGATTTTTGCTCCGTCTACTTAAACCACATATTAAATTTAAATATTTGATTTATTTACTTCAAAATAATGTTTAATTAGTATTTTATACAAATTTTATTTCATTGAGATAAAACTGTTGTACGAATTTTTTTCGTTCTCAAAAAAGCATTTCTAGCTTTTAACACTTATGTACAAGAAAATACATTGTTACATTTTACCAAGTAATTCTTGACTAAAATATGCACACAAAGTGTTAGAGGTATGTTAGATAAGTTTTACATTTTGTAAAGATTTAGCATAATAGGAACAGTTGTATAAATAGATAAAAATGTTAAGTAATTTTGTATAATGTATGAAATTACTTGTCACGTGGAAAGTAGTTTAGGAAAACTTTGCAAATGCAAATAAAAACTTAACACAATGGGGTACATAATTTACACAAAACTTAATAAAATTCACATAAGTTTTATGAAAAAAAATTTACTAAGTATGCTTTCAACGTATTCCCTATGTGTGTACGTTTCCACTAAACGTGGTTTGGACGTGTTTTGAAATAAAACATGTTTTGTACGTGTTTTCCCATACATTTTTTTTTTCACAAAAACATATGTTTTGCTCAAAACACGTAAGTGGAAACATAGTATAAGACTTAATAGAGAATAATATATCATCACCTAAAATACAAAAGGGCGTAACTAATAAATTTTCCTCAGTTGGCTAAACTACATACCTGCACAAAATTTTGGACTTCTACGATAAAAAATAGCGGGTTTATAAATGAAGTTCGAATTTTTTATAAATAAAGTTCTTATATGTTATATCGGCGGTATTGGAGTTACTGGGGCGAAACGGACGAGACCCTCAGAGGCTCTCAATTCTATGCCTCATTTTATCCACATTGATTTATTTGTATTGGCGGTTTCTACTAGTAGTGCGGCGAGACTCTCTACAACAGGTTCTTGGAAGGCTGGAACCTATGGACATGGATGGATGGAGTGAATAAGAATCGGGACAGATGTCGTGGGATATAATGGTATAGGGTCGCGAGACTTACGTGGGCGGACTTCGATCAAATGCCTACTAACTCTCTCCAAGAAATTAGGAGGGACGTCTCGAGACTGACGGCAGTGCTGACCGGTCACTGGCTGATAGGTATGCACGGTAGCAGGCTCGGGCGGGTATGCGATGTACCATGTCGGCATACCCGGCAAGGAGGAGACGATTGCGGGATACCGGGTAAGGAGGAGACGGTGGATCATATCTGTGATTGCCCGGCGCTGCAGGGCATCTGACATAGGATTTTAGGAGATCATATACTGGACAACCTGTCGGTAATATCGGGAGTAGGATTAGGTGCTCTTATCCGATATCTTAACTTGTCGGTCTGGGTTAAGTTCCCCTGATATCAGCTTCTTACGGCTGGTGTGGTCTTTCAAAACGGAGTAGCTTCTGACTCTACTTGATGCTCACAGGGTTGTGTGCTGGCACTTAAACCAACCAACCAAGCACTGCGTCGAACTACAAAATTGTTTGGTTCTAAAAACATCTGTGAACGTTCTTTGCTCCTCCTGTAGCTACGTACTTTTGCTTTGCATTTTACGTTACGATATGTGAGTTTAAACCTTTACCGACTATACCCCCCAACATTTATGTGTTTTTCGAATACCATATATACTTATACTTTTGAAGCGCATTTCAAATAATTTTCATTAGATACCAAATTTATGTATAGTTTCTTTGGAAGTAATATGAAAAAAACAACGTACAGATAATGGGGTCATATACTACACTATGCTTTAACCACTAAATGTGAGATTGGGCAACCTAAAAAACACAGATCTTAATTTTTGATTCTTTATAACATATCCAAATTTCATCGCAATCGAAGGGAACCCATAAATGGACTCTTCTTCTTACATAGTATTAGTTTCCTTGTAAAATATCTACCTTTACCTTATGATTTATATTTCTGGATCCAAAAATACATCCACTTTGGAATTAGTCACAATTGTCGGAAACCATCTTTAACATGCATTCTTTCAAATTATTAAAAATGTCGTTTTCAAAGATATCGCCTCCCGACTTATAGGCCAAGAAAAGTGACATTTGACCTTTCCAAATAAAAAATTATGTTGTCTATCAAATCAAAGGTAATTTAATAACCTTTCAAATGAGACCTTGATTGGCTGCGTGCCTATAACACTTTTCAAAATGACAATAAAGTAAGTACAACTTTGTAAATTTGTATAGTTTTTTTTCGATTTTCAGGACCTCATATTTCTGGATGCGTCATTGCCCTCAAACTTTGTATTTGGCTTAGGTTTGTGATATACTGTATTCCTACGAAAAATCTTAAAATTCACAGGAGGTATGGTACATCCTTTGGAATGGAATTAACCATATGTCTTATATGAGTTATACTTTTAGTATCATTTTCTCCTCTGTATCACGTCTTGACATGTTGCGACATCTACGTCATTCTGCGTACATCTATCAATCTGGTTATTGTCCACAATTTTTGTAGCAAAATAAAGTAGTAAAATATTAGTTCAAAATTAGTTTTGTGCTGAGTAAACATAAATAAAATTTTAGCTGAAAACGCAATTTAATAATAGTACACTCACAATATTTTAATAGTAACTAATTGTAGTTTATTTAGAAAGTAATCAGGAAACTTTGTTTTTTAAGGAATATACATTAAAGCTGCAAAGAAATATTTTTTTAACTTATTTTACCATTTATTAAAAAAAACAAACTATTACATAAATACTGGGTATAAGTTATGTATCTTTTTTACGACACACGACAACGAAATGACACCTAGATCGTTATCGTTTCGGAGATGGAAATAATTATTTTGATTCAGCTCATGGCTAATAAATGTAATATGAAAACGATGAAACAAAAATTTTTACATTTACGCTGTTAAAACGAGAATTATTTAGGTGTCATTTCATAAATACATAATTGATGCCCTGTTTTTCTGTACCAGTTATTATTTTCATTTAAAATTTACTTTTTATTTATTTGAACCAATAAGTTAAGTTAAGTTTCCGTTTATTGTTTTTGTAAAGCCAATTATATAAAAATGAAGATTTTCCTTAAAGACGTGGTTTTCACTAAGAGATGAAAACCACCGAAAAATCGCAAGTTTTAAATCCGATTTGTTAATATCGAAAATTTCAATTAGTACAACCCTACTTATACAATTGCAAATGTATTTGGAACAACTAAATATATAATATATATAGATTGACCCACTGAATATGAATTGAAGATTTTAATTGTAAACAGGTTTGTTTGCTTCGAAGTTAAAATCTAAAATTCGAAAAAAAATTCATACCCACTCATCCGTTCATGAAAAATATGCTCCATTGGCTATGCTTTGATTTATTTTTAATAAAGCTAACCTATTATGAACCATATTAATTTAGGGTACGATATGAATAAATAAGCTTGTTACATTGAATGAGATATTTGTTTTTAAAAATTTTAACCTATGGATTTGTATTAGTCAATATTAAAAATGTATTTCAGAGACTTATTGATTGATGCATATTTTGTCATGATGGGAAAGGTAGTTTTAATTTTTTGCGAAAGATAATTTGAACTTTGAAGTACCAAGCACTCCGAAGGAGGTATGACATACAAAAAATTAATATATTTGAACTTAATATATAAATGAAACCGTTTTAAAAATCGGAGTTGTGCCTAAAACTGTAGTTAAGATGAAATGGGTTAATCTCTTTGTTATATATAATAAACAAATCCTTAACCCTTTTCTTGAAAATTAGTTGCCAAAAAAAGCTAGCATATTTCGTTTATTCCATTTAAATTTTATGTAAATATAAATTTTTATCTATGTATATTATCTTCTTGTTTGAAATATATACAAACAAGTTGGAGTAACCTTTTGAATTTTTTTCTCAAATTAGTGATGGTAAATTTATTACTTTTACATATTTTCATTCATAAAGTACCAAGACGGCCCTGCTGATGATTTAGTACATTTTTAGCCTATTTTAAACAAAATTATACATAAAAATTGCTTTTTGTATTTTCGTTTTACACACATAAAATTATCGGCAGTAAAATTTCAAATAAAAAGTATTGGTCTCAAAAAATTTCTTAATTGCTGCAGTTTTTAAATTTTTTCTGTGTAAATGACTAAAAACTAAATTTAAATCTGCTTTAGATTAAGTTTGTTCGATAACACAAACATTTTTACAAATTTGTATGTACAAGTTTTTACTGGAACGTGTTCGTTAACACACTCAGTAAAAAATATAAAAAAGAGAGTAAAATAACAGTATTAAATTAAATTATAACTGTTAAATTAAATTATAACTGTTAAATTAAATTATAACTGTTTATTGATTCAAAGTGAAAAATATTAAAGAAATAACTATGGAAGAAGTTAAAAAACATTTTAAATTGTTTCTGGTCTATAATTTCAATTAACTTTTATCTTTTCCATAATGACCAGTTAATTTTTTTTTAATATTTAAAATTAGCTTTTTTATCTATTTTACCAATTCTTAAAAATTTTCCGTTCGTTTACTGTTTTGTAAATTTGTCGTACTCTCTATAATTTTGTTACTGAGTAATTTTGAATGGGAAAGTAATCGACTTAATATAATATAAATGATTTAATTAATAAAATATAAGAATAATAATTCCTTTCAAGGTATTAATAATCAAATGTTTTTTTAAATAAACAATGAAATTAGATTATTTTTTATTAATATATGAGAAATTAATTTTTATTGATAAAATAAAATAAATAACAATTTCAACATATTTCAAAAAAGTACTTCATTGCTTGAGGTTTAGTACCAAAGAAAATATTTTATTTACCATCTCTGCTACTTTTCATTCGTTTTCATTTGAGATATTTTACTTTATTTCAAACAGAGGTTTATCATGCTATAAAAATAAAACTGCGAATAAAAAATATTGAAAACAACGAATGGTAAGATAATTAATATATTTGTTATTAATAAATACTTACGGCATATTGTTTCTTACAGATTAAGTTTTTAATATAAATAATTAAAGAAGCTGATCGTGGTCTTCATTACAAAAAAACTTTAATACAAAGTTGCAGATATTGTTTCTTCGTTTTTGTGGTATTTAATAGCCTTTATTTCACAGTTTTTTTTTACTTTATGGTATGAATTGTTAGAGGGTTTTTTAATGCTTCCAAAAAAGTACCTGTATGTATATATCGAAAATGTTCCTGGCAGAAATATAAAAATTTCTATAATTAAATTTTTACTTACATATATTGTTTATTACAGATTTTACTTTTAATAACTCAAAGGTGATCGTGCTTTAAAACAAAACTTAAATATAAGGATTAAATACAGAGTTGGTGTCGTCGTTTATTTGTCAGAATTTAAAACCAAGAAGTTACAATTAAGTTTACGGTACGACTTAAACGGGATTCGACTCTGTTTTCTGAATCCGTTTACGGACCAGAAAATGGATTATAAGGAACCGTTTTCGTACCGTTATGTAGTATTTAAAACGGAGTTCTATGTCCGTATGAAACTGACCTTCAACGTGCCAATAACTGACCGTGGAAACGGATCCGTATCCGGTCCGTATTCGCACCGTTTTTATAAATAAAAACTTTCTGAAAAAAATGTATAAAATTACTCTCCTTTTTTAATTTTATATACATATTTATTTTTTTTATAGTTTAACAAATATACATAACTTAATTTAATATAATAACTAAAAATGATACTTGATTATTTTGTATGTTAATACTTTAGTCACCTCCAGTGCATTGTTAGCAAATTTTTTTTTTGCACACTGCCGTTAAACACCATTTAAATTTCATAAATACTTACCGTCTTAATGGTGGTATAGAAAGGATGCACGCTTTTGTCAACCGCACTTCTATATACATAGACGTTCAAGTATAATATGTAAGGATATGTACTTAAGAAATACCAAACTATACTACTTAATTATACCGCGCTACCCGTAAAATTTATAGATGAATTTTTTAAAGAAAATTTTATTATTTTATTTCGACAACTTTGTGTAGTCCGTAAATAACAACACGGAAACGGATATACTAAAACGGAGCAAAACGGCTTGTTTTCGAAAATCCGATAATTAGTGTTCCGTTTACGTAAAATCTTTGACGGATGCGTGTTTACGGACCGTTAACGTACAGTATACTACGGAGTCATTATTCCGTACTAGGCGGAGAGTCTGTAAAAATGTTTCTTGGGAAGCATTCGTGACAGTATTAAAAAAATAAAAAAAAACTATTGTTTACTTGAACTTTGAAATAGACATTAATTTGTGCGAACAGAGAACAATAAACTTCTTTTGTTTTCCGTTTCTTTTGTTCTCTATTCGCTCAAACTTATGATTAGTGTAGAAGCAAAAAATCTTAGAACAAATTTCGCTGTTCGTAACAATACAAGATATATTTATATAGGTAGTCTTAGTAGCCCAGCTGTTTATCTTCCTCTTCCCTGGTTTTGACATTTCTTACATGGTTTTACACTGTACTGTACTCAACAACAAAATTCTTGTTTTTGTATTGTTTGTAGTTGTTTGTTGTAGGTGTTGTTCTAGTAAGACTATATATCTTGGTAACAATAGAGAAATTATAACAAATACTTTTTGTTGTTTGCTTCTGAGTGCATTTTTGTATTTTAACGCGTACCTAGTGAACACATCACCTTATAAAAATTAACAGATCAAACACATTTAATGCATTGTTTTGTATTGGTTCTCAGTAAGAACTTCTGCGCACAATTCTCTTATCTAGTGTCTACAAAATCAATAAAATATACAATGAAATGAAAAAATAACACAGTTATTAACAACAACGAAAAAATGTTTTTATTTATTTGTGGTAAAAAATTGTTATTTATTTAAATAAATAAATAAATAAATAAAAATTACCATCTCTACATAATTACAAAAAATCTAATAAGAAAAGTGATGATTTGTTTGAAAAAAAACCCGCTTACACCGAAACATTTTAAATAATTTACAACTGGATTGGTATTAGTTTTCGCATTATAAAATACGATGCAAATTTTAGTAAAATCAAGTAATTATATTTTAAAAGTAACAATTGTTGATCAAAAGCTTTGTTTTGATCAACAATTGTTACTTTTAGGGATGGTAGGCAATAAAGAAAAAATACAGTTATCTATTCAAACCCCTTTCAATTAACTATTGTTATCCCTAAAATACCGTTACCGAAATAATTAAAATACTGTTATCCGTAAATACCGTTGTCGATATAATTAAAATATCAATATCCTTAAAATACCGCTACCGAAATAACTAAAATACCGTTAACAAACGAAATAATTAAAATAGCGATATCTTAAAATACCGTTACCAAAATAGTCTGACAAAAAATCTGAATTAAAAATCGCTGTAAATAGATATATTTTCTCAAAGTTTGATCATAAACTAGCCAGTCATTGGAATTCGGGCTTAAAATATCGGTGTGCATTGACATTAACTGAATAACTAAAAACCATTTTTTAATATACCGTTACCGAAATAACTGAAACCCCGTTATCCCTAAAACCACGTTACGGAAATAACTTAAATACCGTTACCGCTAAAATAGCGTTACCGAAATAAGTACCTTTAACGCTAAAAACCCCGAAATTACTGAAACATCGTTACCCCTAAAATACCGTTATCGAAATACAAGAAATTAGCCGATACGCGCATCGAATCGGTTACCATCCATG
This sequence comes from Delia radicum, assembly GCA_021234595.1. NCBI lineage: Eukaryota > Metazoa > Arthropoda > Insecta > Diptera > Anthomyiidae > Delia > Delia radicum. The sequence continues at coordinate 2,827,907 of CM037856.1, forward strand.
CTTACTTTTGATCGACATATTTGTTAGGTAAGCTTTATATTACACTGAAAATCGGCACGCTACCAACTAGCCTACCGGGGCGCACTAATGAGATTTCTAGATTTGCTTTAGAGTTGAAATTTTTACAGATAATATGTACTTTATGTTCTCATTTCGATTAAACTTTAATTTTTACTTCGCTCATAAAATAAATAAAAGCTATTTTGAGAAATTTCGAAATAAATTTTTTTAATGTTTCTTGGGATGTTACCAATATGAACCATATCCAGATACCCGACGAAAAAAGTTTATATAATTATTATATATATACATATATGATAGAAATTAACAAAAAATCTCACTTTTATATATAATTATCAGAAAATACAACAGAAGGAAAATTCAATGCATTTAAAGCAAAAAATGATGTAATAAAAGCGAAAATCTTAGAAAAGCTGCACTTAAATTAAAGTTCATTGTTATGTATATAATATTTATGAGTAAAAAAATATTTTAAGTCGAAAAATCGTAAAAAAGCAATAATAATCCCAAAATCATAAGAAAACGCTTTTTTAAAGCTCAACATCGGAAAATCCAATAAAGTGAAAACAACTTATAACTAACTAAATTGTCCGGTCCCTACGAGTTCGTTATAACGCTACTCCACTGTATTATCTAATAAATAATATAAATTATTAATTGTTAGTGATATTTTAGTAATTTAATCACTTTATATAAGATATTATTAAACGAGATTCACGGTTGACCTTAAATAATTGCAGGTAGGGGTGAGCGCTCCGGAGTCTCTGCCCTCTATCTCGAAAACGGTTGAGCGCATGAAAAATTGTTTGCAACAAAATTTGTTACAAATTGCATGGCCTACAATTTTTATGTTGGCATCATTGGAGCTATAGAAACCGAGATAATCGCCAAAAACTGATTTTTGTGACCTTTGACCTTGAATAACTCACGACGCAGACACGAGATTTTATGAGACTTTTGAGACAGTATTTAGAACACCAAAATAAAGCCATATACGAGTTTCCAGCCTATTACCTGGAATTCGGAGGTTGACCCCTTTTTTTGCCTTATTTGACTGGACTATATACAAACTACTCAAACAGTTCCAAAAACTGAAATTATATTAAAACTAAAAGAATATGCACTAAAATGTATATTGTCATTGTTTTCGAAAGATAATATCAACAGGAATAATGTGTCCGAAATAATAAACTCTGCAAAGGAGTTCATACTAGATGAAACAGTTAATCTTTTAAAATCTGTTATCTTGCCTTTCATCGACGTTAAAAATCAAATAACTTTATTTTACTTGTTGTTTAACATAACAAATTTATTTAAAGACTCTCATAGTGAATTTAATTTGACAAGTAAATTAACTTCTTTAAATTTCTTAAAACCAATAGAGGAAACTATTTTCTCTAAGAGGCCATTTAAACGGAGCAATTTGTTGCCTGCAACGTTGCCTGCAATTATTGTTTGTAGGCAAACGGGGTAGAGAAGCAAGCGGGGTAGCAAAAAATGCACGATTTTCGTTTTCAAGATATTTTTTGACATTCCTTTTTGCTATCGTTCGTATTCTTGTTAATTTGCTTTATTCGTATTCGGCTTCTCAAGTGTTGTGTATCGAAAATATTTCGTAAAATAATAAATAAATAATGTGAAATAAAGAACTATTTATATATTATTTTAAATTATATTATTTTATATTATATATATTATTAAATTATATTATTTTTAATTATTACGAATAAATTAAATTTCAACGAATGAACAATTAAAGAAGATTGGAAAAATAAACGTCAAAAAAATTGCATGTAAAAACTCCTCGTTTAAATGTAAATGATTTTTAGAATCAACTTTAAAAGAGAATTCAAAAATTGCCTGCAATTAATTTCTTCGTTTAAAAGATCTCTAATAAAGTAAAGCCAGTGCATAATTATGGTGAAATTTGTCTTAGTAGTTCGGTAAATAAAGGTATAATTCTTCCAATAGAATTTTATATTGAAAATTTTTTAGCATCGGTAATTTAATAGAATCGAAAATTAAAAAAGTTTGGGTTTGATATTGGGAGACAATTTAGCACTCAATTCTCCTTTAGAGTGGAATAAGAGTTTAAATGCACATTCGTATTGTAGTTTATGTAAAATTAAAAGAAGCGATGCAGCAATGTGTGGAAATTTTTGAATTATTAAAAAACAAAGAGAACTATACACTTGATATCTCAGAATGTGACCCTCCAAAGCGTGGATCTTAAACTTGAAACCATATTCAATCAAATTCCTTCCCTTCATTTTATAGAAGATCAAGTAGTTGATATAATGCATGACCTTTATGAAGGTGTTTTCAATTATTACATGTATAATGCCATTTTCTGATTATCAGAAATTTTCTATAAAAACGTTAAATTTGAGAAAGAAAAATTTTAACTACGGCTCAATTGAAATTGGAAATCAGTATTCAAAGACTAAAGAATTGTGGACAATTGTCCACTTTTTTCCATCAATGTTTTTTGATTTTATTGACAATGATAGCGATGTATGGGGTATTATTTGTGTTGTTGTTAATTTGTTAGACATTGTGCTGAAAGTATCACATAATAGTGAAACAATCAATTTACTTAAAAACCTATTTATCGAACAAAACAGATTGTACATTGACATCTTTGGAGACACTCTTAAGCCCAAACATCACTTTTTAACACACTATCCAACCATCATAGAATTATCGGGACCTATAAGGAATTTTTCTAATTTTATGTTCGAATCTAAACATAAAGAAAGCTGCAATTAGGTTTCAATTTAAATTAGCATATCCTATTTTCCTTAATAACAACAGTTGCAAACAAGCGATGATTTTGACTTCATTACTCTTAACTCTATATCTTATAATGGCACTGTATACAAATCTGGACACCATGTAGCAAAATGTAATAGTTTAAAAATTAATGAAGTTAATGAAGTTATTTATTTTACTTCTTCGAAGTATTTGTTTTTACGAAAAACAATTTACATTAATCTTTGCAACAAATATTTTTCGTTTTTTATACAATCGATTAATGACATAATAACACTTCCGTTTAATATTATTAACTTACACAAAGCTGATAGAATGATTCTTTAAACGGGTTATAGGGTTTTGCGTAGATGTGTCAACAAATCTTCACTTTTTTTTTTTTTTTTTTTTTTTTTTTAAGAGAAGCAACACTCAGGAAATTCTTCCTAGTAATTAATGCTTTCTTTGGAAAGGGGATAGTGGAGAGATGAAAGGCGGTGAAAGATGAAGCGCTTCGAACATGGCAACATTGTAATTGCGCGAGATGATAAGTCTTAGAACAGTTGTTGCTCGCCACGTGATGTAGAGCGAATTTATTGAAGCTTTTTGTTTCATAGCCCTGATTCATTATTTTACTTCGGTGCGGTTAAGTGCTATGGGAACTCCGAAGGTGGGTGTAGCGATATATATAAGTGATAAAAAACTCATACATATTATTTTTATAAATTGATGTTGTCATCACCGGGAATCGAACCCGGGACCATCCGTGTAACAGTCCAACGCGCTAACCAAAACACAAACTTTTTGATTCAAACATTATAAAATACAATTTTATTTATAACCCGTTTATGGTTTAGCGTTTTTCATTAACAATATATTTTTAGATTATCATTCACCACTATTTTATTTAAGTTTGTTTGGGTTAGCTTTTAATTAAATTAGTGTTGTAAGTTCTGGCTAGATCTTTTTTTTTTGTTGGTTGATATTGTTGATAGGATGAGATGGCGCTTATTATAATTGTCAACAAGCTTCCCCCTAACGTTGGCTGTACTCAAAATTATTCCGCCATTTCAATGGATGCACATTCAACCCATCAACTTGGGTTAACTGTATCAAACAACCAACCTGAAATTAACAATCAACATCTGTCAATCAACACGCAAACTCATTCAAATCCTCATCATGAGTTTAGTAACCAACTTGCAATTGACAATCAACAACCGGTAACTTATTCTCAAATTGGGTTAGTACCCAGCATACCATTATCGGAGCGCTCTTATATATGAGCTCATATATGAGCGATTTTATGAGCTTCTGTGAGTGTTTCCTGCGTGCATATTTCTGGGCTCATAAACGATCGATTTTATGACTTTCTATGAGTGTTTCTTGCGTGTAAATTTCTGAGCTCATAAACGGTAAATTTTATGAGTTTTTTATGCGTGGTTTCTGCGCGCATATTTCTAAGCTCATAAACGATAGATTTTATGTGCTTTTTATGAGTAATTTCTGCACGCTGACAGATAACGGTAAATTCCAGCTAAGCAGAAGAAAGAAGTTACACGTATTGATTCATTAGTGAATATTTTTGGAAGCGTAAAGACAAAATTGTGAGTTATTTTATAATAAATACAAAAATAATACATTATTAAAATAATGAAAAGAGCAAGCTTAAAAGAAAGCAAATTAATAATAAGTGAACGATTAAAATTTAGAGCTCTTTCATGAGTGACCAGTTTAGTGGAAAATGAGCGTTTTATGACTGTTTATGATTATTTTATGAACTCATTATGAGCGTCAGCGCTCCGACAAAAGAGTCTTTATGAGCCCATTTAGAGCGCATATGGTAAGCTGGGAAAATACTCTTTTATGCATAAAATTTAGAGCTCTTTCATGAGTGACCAGTTTAGTGGAAAAAGCCACTCAAATATGAGCGTTTTATGACTGTTTATGATTATTTTATGAACTCATTATGAGCGTCAGCGTTCCAACAAAAGAGTCTTTATGAGCTCATTTAGAGCGCATATGGTATGCTGGGTATCGACAGAAAATGAACTACTCACATTGTTAAAATGAACTGATGATGAAAATACTTCATATGTAATGCCACTAATACAAGGTAAAATATGTTTGTAAAAAATTGATTTATTATTTTTTTTTTTAAATATCAATTTATTTAACAAATCTTTATTTTACAGAACAAAACATCACGTATAACCAATTTCAAATCTTCGATATATATCTTCTAGAAAAATTGTTTGAAATTGGAAGTTTTCGCCAGATTCAACAACTTGAAAGAAAAGTGGAATTTATCGAAAAATTTATTGTTTGGAAATCTTCTCAAAATTTAAACAATGCTTGTGTTAATTTATCTAACAATTCTAATGCCCATCTACAGCGTTTCTCCAATGGTACTACCTTAAACTATGTAAGTTATAATTGACGAAATCTGTTTAAAAGTTGATTTGCAAAAACAACTTTTTTTATTTTAGACTTTGAATCACGTGTTTGAAAATAACCCAATTTATAAAGCAGTTTTATGATAAGAATGGCATATTAGGCAAACCCGAGCAAAATAAGCTAACAAGAGCGATTACCGATTTTTATGTTTCAAAAAATGTAAGATTAGAGTTAAGCAAATTGCAAAATCTGGCTGCTCAAATAGTTACATTCTTTCCAAATGAACCCTCTTTTACTTCGTGTAGAAAAACTGTTTCAATATGTAGAAAAACTGTTTCTTGTATTGGAAATGGTAAACCCTTAATATACATACATATATATAAATGTAAATACTCGGTCTGTATATCTAATTTTATATTGTATAGAACAAGATGCGTCTGCAATTAAATTGGGTCAGAACTGGTAAATACATAATATTTATTTAAATATTTCTTATTTTGATATATCGATGGTCAACTCGTAACTGACCACGAAATAACAGCTTCGTAACCGCTTTTGGAGTCCTTGTCTAAAGTGGTAATTTTACGTTAATTTAAGAGCAGTCAACTTATCACCATCAATATTTAAATTAGAGGGGACAAAAACGAACACCTTATCCATGAGTTTTATAGCAGAAAAAAATTAATTGCTCCTAAAAAAATTTATTTGTGTTTTTGAAACACTTTTTTTAAACAATTTCCTTTTAGTGATTTTTCGAACAGCTACTTTCAAAAAATTATAACTTCGAACTGGATAACGATATCAGATTGTTTTAAAAAACTAGTTGCAAATTGTAAATCTTGGATTTAGAAAAATAAAGATTTCGAAAATATATTTTTATATGTTGGAGTATCTAAAACTGCTTCCGATACCTAACTGAAGGCGTGCAAATTTTGGAGCTGTGGCTTAAAGTTGATATTTGCTCTTGAAATGTGGCAACTTTAGAAGCGGCTGGGGAATATACACAAATCAAAGATTTTTTTAACACAAATCTCTTTTGTACGAAAAGACCGTTAAAAAACTTATTTGGTTAAATAACCATTTAATTTGGCCTTGATTTGGTCCCGTTATTAAAAAAAAAAAATTACCCCATTAAAAAGAGAGGTAATTTTTGACTTTGCAAAACAAAAGTCGTACAGATTGAAGAAAAAGCTATCGAAAACATTTTGGACAAAAATTTTCTGACTTCAATAGATAATTAGTTATACATACATATGTATCTGAAAAAGGAATGTTTAACGAAAATGTAAAAATTCAATACCCTCCAACTCGAAGAGTCCTTAACCGATCCCGTTGAAATTTTGTGTTATAACTAATACCCAATAAGATTTAACTTGGTACAGTTAAGTTTCATCAATATCCCAACAGATCGGTTTCAAAAGTTCGGTCACTTGATATGAAATCCTCCATGTATATTTTCATCTTATATTTTTACGTATTTCGTTCTGTTCCATTTACAGGTATCAATTGATTTTGAGGCGCTTTATCTACAAAAAACAACAATTTTTTTTTAAACTGGGAAAAACTTAATAATATATTACCAGCGTATCTTAATATGAACTTAAAAGATGCAAAGCTCAAATCTGGTGAGAAGTATAGAGTAAATGGTCAAAATTTAACCGAAGTAAATTATTTTTATCTTTAACAAAATCATTCATATTTTAAAAAAAGGTGTTCTGAAGCCAGAACAGCGTACAAAAAAATCCGGTAAAGCGACACAAGCAGACTCACAAATTAATTGACACTGACGTTCAACTAGATCTGCATATAGTGGCCTTCGACCGTTCATACTCATTAAAAAGGACTTATTTAATGTTGAAGACATTTATATTGTACTTGATCAAATTATTTACAAAATGGATAGTGTCGTAGCCGCATTATCATTATGTATCAAAATACACCAAGTATTAAATTTCAATTACAACACAAAATGTTTAAATTTTTGGGCATTTGTACAAAAAGTGTTATTTAAAATACATTAAAAATGTAACATTGTAGGAACATGTCTACAAGACATCACATCATTTTTTCAAGGACATGGCTAATACCAACCAGGATATGACTAATACCAACTGTGATCATTTATCGTTTTAGGTTATTTTTACAAAAACGCTAAATTTTACAAGTAACTCACATAAACTAATTCATACTAATTTCCACATACATTTCATAATTTTTCATAAATGAAATTTGTATTTTTTAATTCATTTTTAAATATTTTACATATTACATAATTATGTTTAATTAATCGTATTATTTAGTTTTACCTTTATTATCCGTATATTAAAAAAAGTATTTAAAATAAAAAATGGTAGTAAAACCAAAAGAAAAACTGTTGTTTTTAACAATTTGGGAGTTTTTTTTCATTTTTGATAGTAAAAATAAAAGAAAATTTTTTCATTTAGTTAGTCTCTTTACAGGAAGAAGAAGAAGAAAACATTTTTATTGAAAAATTTTTACGGACACAAGGGATTTTAAGGATTTTGGAGTTTTTTTAAATTTATTTTTTAATTTTTGATAGCAAAAAAAAAAAACAAAAAATATTTGAATTTTACAGATTTTTAGTTAATTTTTTATAGTTAAAATAAAGTAAATTAATTTGCTTTTACAGATTTTATTCTGTTAATTTTTTAATAGTTAAAAGTAATTGAAAAATACCTTTCCCAAGAAACAACTTTACGGAATGTCCGTTACAAACGGATTCATGAATCCAGCATTGACGGTACGAAAACGGACCGGAATTGACGTATCCGTCGAAGCTTGTACGAAAACGGACCATTAACGTACAGTAAAATTGGATTACTCAAATTTTCGATAATTATCCGTTTTAACTCCGTTTTGCTGTATCCGTTTCGGTGCCGTTTAACCGGACTACACCGATTTTCATCAGTTAAAACTCCGTTACAACCGTTATCGTTTTTCTTCCGGTATTACCGGAGTGTGTTTTGTTTAAAAAAAATAAAACAGTTTTATTTATTAATAAAATTAAATATTAATAAAATTATTAATAAAAAGAAGTGTACATTTTGATTGTCACTCCATAACTCGAGAACGGCTGCATAAAATAAAAAAATGGCTGAATACGTTTTGTAGAGCATGCAATGAGGATGATTTTAAAATAAAAAATTGTTTAAAATATTTTCGTTTGGTCCAAATGTGGTGGTTTTTCTGAACATTAGTCATTTTCATCTATATATATAAGAAGAAGTGTACATTTTGATTGTCACTCCATAACTCGAGAACGGCAGCATAAAATAAAAAATGGCTGAAAACGTTTTGTAGAACATGCACTGAGGATGGTTTAAAAAAAAAAAATTTTTTAAATATTTTCGTTTGGTCCAGATGTGATGATTTTTCTGAACATTAGTCATTTTCATCTATCTATATATCTATATATATAAAAATAAGGGTACATTTTGATTGTCACTCCATTACTCGAGAACGGCTGCATAAAATGGCTGAATACGTATTTAAGATTTTTAGTGGTAATTTTTTTGGTTATTTTTAAATGTACCACTTTTTTAACATATACTTGTATTTCAGATGTTTTTGCAATTAAATAAAGAGACGAAGATCTCATGAAAATTTTAATGATGAAGATGTTAAACAACACCAGAGATAAAATGAAAAAAAAATCAAAATGTTAAAGCCACATCCTTTTATTGAATTTTTATGTGGTTTCATATTGTTTTTTAATAATGTAATTGTTAATCCATTTTTGTTAATATCTTTATAAATGAAAAAATTTAAAAATAAAACCAAACTTTTGTTTAAAATTAAAAAAACCAGAAATCATTTAGATAAAATAAATAAAAAAAATAAAAATGGACCATTAGAAAAAAACGGTACGAATACGGACCATATTCGGACCGTATACGGTATATTAAAAACGGAGTCCACTCCGTACACTCCGTTTTATATACAGCATGACGGTACGAAAACGGTCCGTTTTAGCGTGCTTTATACTGTTTCGAATCCGTATTCGATGTTCCTTTTATTCCGTTTTCCGGTCCGTATACTGATCCGGAAAACGGTACGGAAACGGACTTCGGATCCGTATATGCTGTACCGAAAACGGCACATAAACGGACCGTATTGTTTGCTGGGTTGATTTAAAAGAAAAGTCAGTAGACCGGTTTTTAACTATATGTTTAATACTTAGTTTTAAAGTACAAAATATTGTGAGCGTATACTTGATTAAAAATAGTATTCTTGATTTACCTGATGTTTTACTACGTTTTTTTTTTTGAGTTTAAATAAAAAGGTGCATAAAGACCTTAAGCAGCTTTTTGTGTGCGATGCATAAGAATCTGTTAACTTTTCATTTTGAATAGGGCCATCAATTTTCTCTAAAATTTGGGTCAAAAATTTACAAAGTTGTATTACGAAATTTAAGTTTTTATAATGAATTATACATGAAAATGAAAATTATTCAAGTTCTACATGTTAATATGTTTTTTATGTTTTTAATGTAGAGGACATTTCTTATCACATTAAAAAATGCTGCAATGGTGGAAAAGTGTTGGCGGAAAAACAAAACAATTGCGATAAGTATGAATATGATTTAATGACCATATCACCTATTTGGCGGGGACTTTGCCATTCCACATATGCGGTTTGCTGCTCGCATGAGTTGGAGAAGCAATATTGCTTGGCTGGTCGGTTGGCAGCATTAACAGGATCACGCTGCAATGAACGAGACAATAATGTAATGACAGCTTATTCGGATTGTTGTCGTACGTGTCAGGTTGGCCTGGCTGTTAAAGCTTCTGGAAATATTTGTAATGATACTTTTTTCAGTTACTTTTCTGACATAGAGTCTTTTCGAGTTTGTTGTGGAGGAGATTCGGAAAGTAACAGGATCGGTATAAGAGGAAACATCAATATCAATACGAAAGACGTAGATGAAACTACTATTGCAGGAATACAGGATTTGAGGAGTCCTGAAAATGCAGATGGCACAATAATTTTACAAGATGACGATGGTAGGTATTAAAAGTGCTGATTTTCATTGCTTCTTTTAAAATCAAATGCGTTTTGGATTATTAGATGATATTTGTGGAAAATTTCCACTTTGTGAGCATATGTGTGAAAATACATTGGAATCATATGTCTGTAAATGTCATTCTGGCTTTAAATTAAATGACGATATGGTGACTTGCTCGGCTGTAACAACAAAAAATAACACTAAGGACTCTTCACATGGTTCTACGGCTCAGGTAGTTAAAGACATACCAGAAGAAGATGTAAATGATGACGTCGACGATGATGACGAAGAAATCGTTGATACAACTGACGATGAGGAAATTAAGTGTCTGCCAGGTTTTCAAAGGGATCCAATACGTCCTCAGAACTGTATAGATATGGACGAATGTTTACTAAAACTGAATAACTGTAATGAAAATCAGTATTGCTCAAACACTAACGGAAGTTTCCGTTGTTTAAATGCAAGTTCAAATCACTGCGAGTATGGTTCTGAGTACGACCAAGAATTGCAAAAATGCACAGGTATGGTTAACAAACACAGAGAAAAAGTTCGATTAAATCCTTGAACGGATAGATGCATTTTAAGACATCAAATTTTCTGTAATATATATTATTTGTAAATTGTATTTAAAGACCAGGTCACTTAAAATTGGAAGTACACCTAGATTGATACAAAAACTATCCTAATTTCGTGTAAAGTTGTGGGTTACATTACTGCATAGTTTCCTTGTAAAGATTTTTCAATTCCAATTTATGAAACTGCTTCATCCTATTTATGAAATATTTAAAATCATTTATGAAGCATTTCATAAAAAATTATGAAAAATCTTCATATTTATGAAAATTTTTATAAATTTGAAGAAGCCTGCTATCAATTTGCCCTTTTATGAGACAGCTTCATCATATTTGTGAAGTTTTTCATGAATATGATGAAGCTTTTTCCCTGAGTGTATTTTACATTGCATGGTATCCCTGGTTGTTTACTAATATAGTTTTTTTTTAATTCTCAGAAATAAAATCTAATATAAATCGAGCTCCAAGCTTTTCAAACAATTCAGCTAGCAGTAGTAAAAGATGTCAAGAGGGTTTTGAATGGAAAATTAATGAATGTATTGACATCAATGAATGTCAAATAGACGATGCAGCTTGCGATAGCAATCAAGGGTGCTTTAATGATATTGGCGGTTATCATTGTGACTGCAAGATTGGTTTTAATTTAGATACTACGACAAATGCTTGTATGGATATCAATGAATGTTCAATTAATAATCACAACTGTTTGCCAACCCAACGATGTGACAATACTGTTGGTAGCTATGTTTGTACACGTTTGCAAAGTTGTGGCACTGGTTATACACTGAATGCTGATAGTAGCACTTGCGATGACAATGACGAATGTGCTCTAAATACGCACAATTGCAAAGAAGGATGGGATTGTTACAATACCAAAGGATCATTTCGTTGTTACCGAAGATCCACAACAACAACAACTACTACCACAACGTCAACTACCACGCAAAAGCCCCCGACTGCAGCTATGTTTAGGACAAACCCTTATTATAGATACTACAATTCGTCTGGCCAAAACAACAGCGCCTATCGTCATCCTTCTCCACCGTATATTTCGCACCAAAACTCTAGCCGTCAACCATACAATGATAACGTATCATCGCCAAGTTATTACAGCAAAGTCCATATTCCATGTGGCACTGGCTTACAAAGAAATTCAATGGGTGTTTGCATTGGTATGCTTTAATTTAACAAATATTCTAAATTTCAATATTCTTTATTTGTTTCATTAATAGATATCAACGAATGCTTGATTCCAAATAATCCATGCGGTTCCCAGCAACGGTGCATCAATACAAATGGGTCGTATCGCTGCCAGAATATTTTAGAGTGTCCCCAAGGCTATATAGCTAACTCTGAGGCATCTGGTTGCATTGGTAAGCATTAAATCCATAGAAATACAAAACTCAGGGAAAAACTTTCATCATATTGATATTGTTTCATAAATCGTTTGAAATCATAAATATGATGAAGAGTTTCATAAAAATGTATGACAAATGTTTCAAAAATCTTCATTATTTCATCAAAAAGTTTCATAAACCGTTTGAAAATTTTTGTTTGTTTTTATAGCAATTGAAATTCAGAATTTAAATTTGAAATTTAGTAATCATGAATTCAGTTGTGTTAACCGATTTTTGTTGTAAAAACCAATATTCTGTTGAAGCATCCGATTTTCGCTGTAGTAACTAAATTTCAGTTGAAAATTGACAAAATTTTTCTCTGTGTGTACATTCTTTTTGGTATATTGCATAGCCTTCATTGCGGAGCATTTAATCAAATAATTCATATTTTTTATTTATTCAAGACATTAGATGAATGTGAAACTGGAGAGCACAATTGCCTTGATAACCAACTTTGCCATAATCGAAATGGAGGTTTCTTATGCCGTTGTTTACCCGGTTACCATTTATCCCGTTTGTCCAATGGCGAGTCACGTTGTGTTGACATTAATGAATGCGACCAAAGGGGAGCACCACTGTGTCCGATGAACGCCCAATGCATCAACACCATCGGTTCCTACTTTTGTGAATGCAAATCTGGTTTTCAAAAGAGTGCGGAGAATGAACATATTTGCTTGGATGTAGACGAGTGTAATGAGATACCTGGTTTGTGTCATCAAAAATGTGTCAACTTCTTTGGGGGTTACCGATGTACTTGCAATAATGGTTACGAATTAGGTCAAGACAATAGAACTTGCATTGACTGTTGATGAATGTGAGATACAGCGTTCACATAAACTGTGCATGGGATTTTGTAACAATATTCCTGGTTCATATGAGTGCTCTTGTCCCCGTGGCTACACATTAGCCGGCGATCGTAACACCTGCTTAGATATTGACGAATGCGCTACGCGTGAATTTTGTACTGGTCGAAATGACGTTTGTACAAATAAAAGGGGTGGATATAAGTGCACAAGTATTCACTGTCCCTTTGGTTACACAAATGATCCCGATCAGAAAACGTAAGTAATAGCCTTATAGAGATGCTCTTCCAAGTGAGAATTTTGATTTTTATATTAGAAAGTGATAGAAAAATGTATATTCCTACTTAAATTTCGCTAAGTGTATACTGTTCAATCATTCGCAGGCGCTGTAGACTGATAAACAATATGTGCGAGGGAGAGGATTGCTACAATAAACCATCAGCTTATACCCATAATTTTATAACATTTGTTTCAAAGCTGTGGGTACCACCCGAGGGTCGGACTTTTTTTAGTTTAAAAGGACCCGAATGGTATGACAATATTGAGTTTGATATGAAAATTGTTAAAATACAGACAGCAGCAAACATTGAAAAGGCCACCTATAATCATTTTGGGTAAGTTACGAATTTTATTCAAAGTCTTCGAAAACTTATTAACAAATTTGTGTTTCTTTGGAATTTTAGTACTACTAAAGGCCACCATGAAGTACATTTAAGTTTAAAGCGTTCATTAGAAGGTCCTCAAGAAATTGAAATTGACTTAACAATGACTGTATTTACAAGAGGATTGCCGCGTGGCAAAAGTGTGGCGAAAGTGTTTATAATCGTCTCACAATATACGTTCTAAATAAAGTTTTTTAAATATTTGTTTTTTATTCCACTTATTTTATTATTTTTTTCTTTTTCAATAAAGCATTTACAATTAACTTGCAACACATACAGTTATCTCAAAAATAAATATGAAAAATATTTTTTTATAAAACTGCATTTTTTACAGAATTTTGGTCACGGCAATATAAACGAATGAAAACAATTTTATTTGTGTGCGCCCCGGTAGGCTAGTTGGTAGCGTGCTGGCTTATCAGTGCGGGGGTCGTGGGTTCGATTCCCACCAGAGGCACTGGTCTGTTTTCGCTACAACGCGCCGAAGGCCATAGTAGCTAGTGCTCGGTTAGGGTAATAGTATATAATTTGTAATTATATGATTATTAATTATTAAAAAAAAAATTTTATTTGTTACTATTGCTGAATAAACTCCGGACCTATTCCTCAATGCAGAAAAAACGAAAACTACTAGTTCTGTACGAACGTACTATTAAATGTAATTGTATTTTCTATTATTTCTAGATGAAACCCCAAATAAGCTGGCCACCCTTAGTGCTCCAAGGACCCGACGGATGTCCAGCTTCTAACAAGAATTTGTCAAACTAAAAAATATATCCACAAACAAACAGCCGGTAGTGAAAGCGTTAACAACTTTTAAACGGATAGCAATATATTGGATAATTTTATGCCGCTTTCATTCTGATTGAGTTGATTTTGCATTGTGGGTTTTTAAATCAAACTAATTTTAAATTTTATGTTAAAAATATTACAATAACTTTATAATTTTCCAACGGGTGGCCATAAATCAAAAAGTTCCTAAAAAAAGTATGATATCTACAAAATTATTATAACTATTTTTGGGAAAAATTTAAAAATTTTTTAAGTTATTTGTGTTAAAAATGTGCAAGACGCTGATATATAATTTTTATGTTTAGGTTGGTTGGTTGGTTGGTTGGTTCAGCTAGTCGGTCAAAGACCCCGCATAGAACATTAGGTCCCTAGCATTACCAGATAATAAACGATAACCCAAACGTTAGTGCTGGTAGCCAGAGCTCCCCACGCCCTCTTGGAAAATGACAGAAGCCTCAAAATTCGGATTCCAGAGATTTCCTCCAGATCTCGAAATAGGTAGTCGCTAGACATTTCACCCTCCCCAGACTCCCTCCCCCATCTTTGAACTATCCGTGAAAAAGTTGAAGGTTCTGTGGTCAGTACGAAGACCTGCCAGTCAGAGCACCACGAAAGTCAGCGGTGAATCCAATCTTCGGGATAGTGTAGTCGCTGCTACAGCTCATATAACCAATGACCCTTAAGTTACCATATCGCCTCGATATAAACCGCCCCGTGGCACATAGGTGCACCGCGGATTTCCTAGCGGTGCCCTTCGCCACTAGATCAATAGGTTGCAGATTCAGGATAACATCCAGTGCCGCAGTAGGCGTGCTGCGAAGGGCGCCGGTAATACAAAGTTCAGCAAGCCTCTATGTGCTCTCAAGCCACCTACAGTAATACCACCCTTCCCAACGCAGTCTCACCCAGTAGTCTCCATCACAGAACTGACGGCATCCAGGTACTTCCCAGTGACAATGACGGCTACATCGTCTGCATACACAGTAGTTGAAGACGCATTGTCCTTAAACTCTCCGAGAAGCCCATTAACAACAAGTGTCCACAACAATGGGGGAGAGAGCTCCTCCCTGGATAATTCCCCTATGCGCCACCTTCCACCCCTGGCACTACCCCAATCTGCGTAATTTTCCTGCAGCCCAATAGGCTACCACCCAATCCGCAGCCCCAGCGGAAGCTTCCGTTGCCGCCATACTCTCCATAATAACATCCGTGTGTCCATTACACTGATCAACAAAATCAATTTTTTTCCAAAATTACAAGGTCCGACCTACAAATTTTGATAGAAGAAGCCAAAAAAGAAAGACAAGTGTAACGGCGTTTTAAAAGTTTACATCTGGGTTTCATTTTAGGGGGAGGTAAAGTTTCCCCCAAATGCAAATTTTGTATTGTCAATCGGCATAGAAAATCGAGTAAAGCTTACGTTTAACGGAAGTTTCCGTTGTTTAAATGCAAGTTCAAATCACTGCGAGTATGGTTCTGAGTACGACCAAGAATTGCAAAAATGCACAGGTATGGTTAACAAACACAGAGAAAAAGTTCGATTAAATCCTTGAACGGATAGATGCATTTTAAGACATCAAATTTTCTGTAATATATATTATTTGTAAATTGTATTTAAAGACCAGGTCACTTAAAATTGGAAGTACACCTAGATTGATACAAAAACTATCCTAATTTCGTGTAAAGTTGTGGGTTACATTACTGCATAGTTTCCTTGTAAAGATTTTTCAATTCCAATTTATGAAACTGCTTCATCCTATTTATGAAATATTTAAAATCATTTATGAAGCATTTCATAAAAAATTATGAAAAATCTTCATATTTATGAAAATTTTTATAAATTTGAAGAAGCCTGCTATCAATTTGCCCTTTTATGAGACAGCTTCATCATATTTGTGAAGTTTTTCATGAATATGATGAAGCTTTTTCCCTGAGTGTATTTTACATTGCATGGTATCCCTGGTTGTTTACTAATATAGTTTTTTTTTAATTCTCAGAAATAAAATCTAATATAAATCGAGCTCCAAGCTTTTCAAACAATTCAGCTAGCAGTAGTAAAAGATGTCAAGAGGGTTTTGAATGGAAAATTAATGAATGTATTGACATCAATGAATGTCAAATAGACGAAAATGGTGTGTTCAGCAAATTTATGTAAAATGTTACGGAGAACATTTTTGTAGAATATGTTAACCCTCTAACTCCTCTAGGTAAGGGTCTTTTTTGTCCTTCTTTTAAAAAAGAGCAAAAACTCCATTAAAACAGGAATTAACAGAATAACAGAATTATAGGTCGAATAACAGAATTATAGGTCGAATAAACATAAGTTTTATTTATTTTTTTAAATAATAATTATAACAAACTTTTGCAAAAATATTCCCCGTAAAATTTTACTATAAGTCCCTCAATACACCAAAATCACACATTTTTGTAGAATATGTTAACCCTCTAACTCCTTTATTTAAGGGTCTTTTTTGTCCTTCTTTTAAAAAAAGATCAAAAAACATAATTAAAACAGGGATTTAAGGGGTTAAAATGTTCCGCAAAAATATTTCCCGTGAAATTTTACTATAAGTCCCTGAATACACCAAAACGGAAAATTCAACCAGACACAAAAAAGAGAGCTTAGGGTTAATTTCGCATTTATTAAGAATTTTATTTTAAAGTACCAAAAAAATTTAGCATGAAAAAAAATAGTTCAAATTTAACTAAAAATCAGTAATATCTTTATATTTTACCTTCGATAGCATATTTGGATAGGAAGTATTCATTAATTAGATTTTTTTAGCTCTAGGCAATTCCACTTCATTACACTGTACAACACAAAAAAAATTACAAGGTCCGACCTATAAATTTTGATAGATTGCCTGCTGTTCTTTGGCTGATTAGATCCGTTACATTACAACAAAAGCAAAAAAAAAAATCAAAACAAAAATCAAGTGCTATATTTCTTATTGTACTGAAAACGTGTCACTTTGCGGTGCATATATTGTGTACATAATTTTTTTTGTGAGTTGAGTGTATTCAGATTTTAGTGTATTCAGGGACTTATAGTAAAATTTCACGGCGAATATTTTTGCGGAACGTTTTAACCCCTCCCTGTTTTAATTGTGTTTTTTGGTCTTTTTAAAAGAAGGACAAAAAACACCCTTACCTTGAGGAGTTAGAGGGTTAACATATTCTACAAAAATGTTTGATTTTGGTGTATTCAGGGATTTATAGTAAACTTTCACGGCGAATATTTTTGCGGAACATTTTAACCCCTTAAATCCCTGTTTTAATTGTGTTTTTTTGCTCTTTTTTAAAAAAAAGGACAAAAAGACCCTTACGTGGAGGAGTTAGAGGGTTAATATATTCTACAAAAATGTTCTCCGTAACATTTTACTTAAATTTGCTGAACATACCATATACTTTAAACGTAAGCTTTACTCGATTTTCTTTGCCGATTGACAATACTAAATTTGCATTTCGCTAACATACCTGCGGGGTATGTTAGGGAAAGGCTCAGGGCATGGAGAGAGTCTGAATTCTCTGGTGACTGGGAAAACTCTCCTGGTCAGCGCCAGGCTAAAAGATTTATCTCTTTTTCCAGTAGGGGGTCGATGCGACTCTTGTCGCTTGAAAGAGGGGGTTTGAGGACCCTGGCGTCGTACTTAACTGGACACTGTAATCTCAGATACCATCTGCACAAGAAGGGTCAATCGGACACGGATATGTGTAGGTTTTGTGAGATGGTGTCTGAGACCTCGGAGCATGTTCTCTGCGAATGTCCCAGGCTTTGTGATAGGAGACTTAGGTTTCTAGGTGATCGCTTCATTTCGCCTTCCGAAATCGCGAACATTTTGCCTAATAGGATAATTGGCTTTATAGGTAGCTTGAATCTGTTGGTAACTTTAGGCAGCACAAAAGACCTACATTGGTCGCGGTGCATAGTGCCTTCTGATCTAATCTAATCTTACCTCCCCCTAAAATAAAACCCAGATGTAAACTTTCAAAACACCGATACACGTGTCTTTTTTTTTTGGTCTCTTCTATCAAAATTTATAGGTCGGACCTTGTAATTTTTTTTTGTGCTGTACAGTATATCAAGGAAGACTTCTATTTTAGGTGGGGTCCAAAGTGGTAAAAAATACAAACGAAAGTAAAAAAACTAAAACAAAAAACATTAAAAAAATTGCAACATAGATTTTAAATAAAAAAAAAAATAGAACAGCAATTTAAATATCGACTTGTCGAAACATTTTTTATGTTTTTTTTTTCTTGAATTTTAAAACACAAATTACTTCTTTAAAACAAATATTTAAATTTTTTCCAAAAATACGTGTCAAATATTTTTGAAATAAGAATACGTCTACCAAATTTCAAAACAAACAAAAATCCTGATTTCAAAAATCGTTCGTTTTGAAATGGAATGACTCATGCGTATGTAGACTTTTGTGGCATATTATAAACCAAATCACATAACTAAACCAATAAACTTTAACAAAACAAACCATTATTATGGCAAAATTAAAAAAAAAAAAACACACACGAAAAGAGTCTTGCTTGAGTCACTCGTTTCATAAAGCTTCCATCCGAGATTAACTAATGTATGTTTGACGTTCACAAGTTTAAATACCTAAAATGGGATCAGACAGACTATGGCAGTTAAAATCACTTTTGTTTTTGTTAGTTATTTTGTCATACAGATAGTTTGTCTGCCTGTTAAGTCAACTCAACAAACTGTTGGACACTCTTTTTGGCATTAACCTATATTCGCAAGTCGTTCACATATAAGGCTCTCCAAGCCAACTCTCTAGATTAAAAAAGGTATATCTTATTAGTGCCAAACTTACAGTACACTAAAAAAAATCTGTAAAGTAAGCAACATTTTTGCTGGGAGGATACTTGCAGAAAAACTGCTAATATCAGCAAAAAAATTTCTAAATTCAGCAAAATGTTGCTGACTTTACTAACGTTTTTTTAGTGTATTCATTGTTCTTAGTGATAACTAACATAAGAAGAAAAAATGGTAAAATTTAGTTAATCGAAAAAAATAGTGTTTCAAAAGATAGTAAAATTAAATTAGCAATCAAAATTAGTAAAACAATTTGTAAATTGTAAAATAGGAATAGCAACAAGTTTTACTAAAAAATAACTTTATACTTTATACTTTATAGTATAGTAATAGATTGAAAACTGTTTTACTAATTTGCATACAAACTTTTTTTAGTGTAAAAAAGTTCAGATGTTTTTCTCTTTTTTCGTTTCTATTGAAATAGTCAGTAAAAACTAATATGTTTGTTCTATAAATCAGGGATAACAGAACATATGATTGGTATAATGTGGATGATACAGCAATTTCAGTTAAAAAGGTGACAAAGGCAATTACCGTTAAAACAATGTCGTAAAAACTACTACACCAAAAATTTTAAAATAACTGTAAAAGTTGGTAAAAATTTTTGTTCATTTTTCGGAATTTTATAAATATTTTTTATTTGTTAGTATTCCTTCGAAGAATAAAAATTAGAAACTGTAAAGGCAAGTTTAATATAAAAAGTAGTGTTTCTTAAAAGCTTCATTTTATAAACTGGCTTATTGGTTAGCCGAAAATTAACCGTTTATAGCAAACCAAAAAATGCACCGCAAAAAGTACCGATTCAAATTAATTATTCCGTAACTGGAATTATTGAAAAAATATAGAAAATGTTTTAGATTATTTAAAAAACTTATTAAAAAAAACTCAAAATTTATTAATTTTTATATAAAGTGCTTATAATTTATGTACGTTCTTTTAAAATATGAACATAAAATTATAAAAAATTTAATATTTCAAGATTTACTTTTTAAACACAAATTTGTTTTTGCAACACAAGTTGGTTTACTGCAAATATTTAATATTTGTTTCGAGAGCATATGGGCTATTTAAAATTTTTTGAGCACCTGCTGAAACCGACATACTATGGCTCTTATTTCGTTAAGTTTTATGAATTGAAAAAACGTTGTACAGGGTTTGGATGACTATCCTTGAAGGATATGACGTGCAAAGTTTTACGTTGAAAAGTCTTCACCTTAAGAATTGGTGGTCATCTTAAAAAACGACTTGAAACTTGCAAGAGTTTTTTCATTCATTCCGTTTCCTTTGTAATATTTTTTAGCTCTCAGATCCAAACCAATACAAAATATAGTCACTAGACTTGGAGGATATATCCACCAAAAAAAAAAATATCGCTGCTGGGTGAAAAGTTGCATAGTGGTTTACAAGTGAAACCAAAATTTTCCGAATTTTTAACTTTTTGAAGATTTTAAATAGGGTTTTGCGCCGTTTAATAAAAATGAGTTTTAAGCACAGAATTATAAAAACGGCGTAATTTTATAAAGTTTGAGGTATATCAAGTTGGTGTCAGCGCACCAATAACGTATCACGGACATCACAAACTTATTATAAATAAGCGTAAATTTTTTGAAAATGTATCTTTCTTGCGTCTGACAATCTAAATTGTCTTTTAAGTTGGCTAGTGTATTGCGTGATGTGAGTAACTTCGTAAAGTGCACCTCCGAGGCGAAAACGCACTTTAAAATTTTTAAACGCAAAAATTTTATGAACTTTTGAAAATTTTTGCAAAAAAACAATTTTTTTTAAGCTTTTTTTTATATCAAAACATGGTATGGGAACATGTTTAGGTATATAAATAGATTCTTCGCGACAAACTAAACTGAATAAAGTACAAAAAAAATAATTTTTTTCAATCCTGGCGTGTGCAGCGGTCGTTTTTTCCAAACACATTTCGCTTTGTGACAACTAAAGCGATGCATCAATTCCGCTCAAACTTACATGGAATGGAAGACTTTTAGCTTGATACTAAAATCGAAAACGCACCAAAAAATTTTAAGGATTTAAAATTTTATGGAGGAAATAAAATGTTTCTAACCTCAAAAAGCATCCTTGTACGAAATATTTGATTTTGAAAATTTAATAGAATTATTTTTGAATTCGGGTTAATAAGTAACCCAGAATCCCAACAAGTATTTTATAATCGGTCCAATATTAATATTTGCAAAAAAAACGCGTTTTTTTTGAACCCCTAGAAAGTGAGACTATATTTTTAAACAATATTCACGAAATTGAAACATACTACCGCGAAAACCGCCAAATTATCGCCGATGCAATGACATGATCTTAAAGAACATGCTTTATTATAAAAACTCTATGATCATAGTAGCATTTGCTGAATGTTTCAATTCAGTTTATTTTATTTATTTGCGTGAACAGTTGTGAATAAAAGTTAGTTAAATTGTTTCAGATTATACATTAAAAAACGTGAAACTCGTAAAAAGAAAACTGAGAAGCGAAATAAATTAACCGATAAAAGACGCAAATATCGCCAATCTCAAAAATAAAAAGCAAAAAAAAAAAAAAAAACAAACAAATCGCAAATTGGTGTAAGAAAGTCAGTTAGGTATTCGGTTTTAAATAACAATAATAATAATAATAATAATAATAAAACAATGCCATCAACAAAAAATTGCGAATTAAAAAAAATTGAAAACGGCTTAGAATCTATCACTGAAATCCACGATTTAACTAACGAAACGTTAGTTACAGCTTCCAATTTGCAGAACAATTTTAATTGCAAAGAATGTGGAAAATCTTGTGAATGTTTGAAGATAACAAACCGGGTTCGAAAAGCGCTTAAACGTTCGCTAGCCCGGGAATCTGCATTAAAAAGTATTGAAGCTTTTACAAATATTTTAGTGTGCTAAGAAAGCCCACACTCGTTATCCCTTTTCAATTTTAACAAAAACTGTAGTTTTAATATTTTTTTAATTTTTAACTTTAAACCGCAATAAAATTTGCGTCGTTTAATAAAAATGATTAACGCGAACGGATTTCACATGCTCAAATATCGGTTTATACACACGCAAATCTACATTGATGTCAGAAAAAAAAAAAAAAATAAAAAAAAATATCTAGGTGCCGTAAATTTTTGAAGTTGCCCATATACAAAAATAAGTTTATAAATGCATATAAAAGTGTCGACAACGCAAATCAAGTTTGTTAAACAATTTTCTATTAAAAAACTATAAATTGAGATTGATTAACAATTTTATATAAAAACAATTGTATTTTTAGCAGAAAACATAAAATTTATTTTTCTATGCGATTCAACACCGGTACTAAGGAAAACGGTTGCGGTATACCAGTATTTTAAATTTCAGGTGTTTCGGTATTAGTATTGTATCGGTTATCAATTTTAAACGGGTTTAGAACGGATAACGGTATTTTAAAGGTATCGGTGGCCAACCTTGCGTTAAATAATGTTATATAATAATTTTTTTTTATTTATATACCTTGATTCGACCTGTTTTGGACATGGTTTTTAGTTAGTATAAACATAACATTTTCTCTTTTGAGCTCTATTTGGGCGTTAATGGGTTAATGTATTACCAACAGTAGCTTTAACAGTTTGTGTAGCGGGCCGTTTCAAGTTAAATAAAGTCTTTTTTGAATAATAACAACACAAAAGCTGGTCTTTATCAATTGTTACCTTTATTGAACAAAGTATAAATACCTGTGTTTGAGCAAGTTTCAAATTTAATTCAGTGCTCACTTTCGCTTGCAACGGTTCGTGTGATTTTTTCTTTCTTTTTTTAAATATTTCTCAATACTTCAAAATTACAAAAAATAGAACGTTTCCGTTTCTGAGTCAAAAGGGTGTATCTGCAATTCAAAGTCTTACAAATAAACCCTTCCATCACTATATTTTAAATAATAAACCAAACAAAAATATATATTTATAATTTTTTTTTTAAACTAAGTTAAAATGAAATCTTTATTCTCGAGTGTTACTATGTTTGTTATTGTAGTCAGTGTTTTGGCTGCTGGGGAAAAGGATAAGGTTTCCCAATCGTCCACAACATCTGCATCGGAGGGAGAAATTAAAATATACAAACGTTTAATTCCAGCTGATGTACTTAGAGGTAAGTTTAAAATGTTTTAAGACAATTATGTTAGCGAAGGACTGAAAGCAGAAAAGCACCATGAGTATTGTAAAATCGGATAACTGATTTATAGAAAACACGGTAATAAGCGCAAAAAATACCCTAAAAAGCACCGAAATGGCAACACTGATCTATTCGCTTTATTCAATAATTTTTAATTTTCGTTTTAAAAGTTTTTTTTAAACCAACTACATATAAATTCAAGAAGAAATAATCAATTATTCATTGAAAAGATCATAACTTTCGTTTGTAAATCCGCAAACTAGATATTTGTATTTCAAACCAGAACCTTTTGCCTGAGTCTATATTATATAGCACAATCAGTGATGCCAGGTTTGACGATTTATCGTCATTTTGACGATTTTTAGTACCTAAAATGACGATTGGACGATTTTTGCTTCCAAAATGACGATTTTTTAACAAACGTTTAATATGTCAGCAAAACATGTTCATGTTTTTTAAAAAATCACCGGATCTTTTTTTGGATTTTTATTATTTCGTTAAAATTAAAAACTATTTTTTATTGAAGTCTAACATATATTTGCTAAAATGATGTGAAATAAAGTTTAGCAAAAAAATTATTGTATGGATTCATCTTAGATTTATTTTAATTTATTTTCTGCACTTAAAATACTATGTAGGTAAAAACCACTGCAAATGCAGTTAAAAACAAATGAAAGTTTACTTGAAAAGAGAACGACTTACATTTCAGTAAATTCAACTAACATTGTCATTTGTTTTTTACTGTTCAAAAAATTAGTCACAATTGTAGTATTAATGAACCACTATGTAGTAAAAAATACACAAACATTTATTTTCTTTATTTTTTAAATAAAAAAAACTACTGTATAAAATGAGTGTAAAATCATAACACTGTAATTTAATGTGGTTTGGTTTTTTAAACGAACTACAATTGTAGTCAAAAATTAAATTTCTTCTATAAATGACTGTTTTTTCACTTAAAAATAACGATACTGTATTACAATTCAAACAACGACAAATATTTACCGCAGAAGTTCCCTGAGTATGTGCCTGCCACGGCCACACCAACGCCGTTATGAAAGTTTTAAAACTACGATTCCAATAGTGGCATGTGCCTTTACAGGGTTTATTTCAAAATTCTACCCATTAAATTTTGTTTAATCAACAAGATAACGTTATAAATCGTCGTTTCGGTATTTCTGCGTTATTTTGACTTTAACTAGTTCAAGATATTTCAAAATCAAAAAGGTAATATAGAAAACTAAAACCGTTTACATAAGAAGAAACATGTCTTTAATGGAATCGTTTTTTTTTTAATTTTCATTCCACTCTTATCGTTACTGTGATATCCAATCGTTATTATGAAGAGTTATTGAATGCCAACCCTGCTTTTTTTAATATTTATATTTTTATAAAATTTAATTAGTGTAAGATTGAGATAAAAATAAATTATTTTTTAAATTAAAAAAACATCCAAGTTTTTGCAAACATCGAGTTCGAATATTCTGATTTATAAATCCAAAAATAAATCCGGTGCTTAAAAAGCAGGCCTAATAATAATATAAATAAAGTGTTCCAAAGTTAAACTTCAGATATTCACTATTTATATTTGAAAATGGAAAAACATGCAGTAATAAACAATATTTGAATACAAATAAATAATAATATAAATAATAAATTAAATTATACATAATTTTTAGAAATATTAAAAACCAACCCAAAATAAAAAATATGAAATAATCAAAAATTTCACAATTTGTTGTATTAAACTATGTCATCACATGTAATGCAATTTGAAACTTTAATTCCTTAATGGAAGTCCAAATTTAAAAATTAAAGAAAATAACATTGCTAAGAATTTCTAAACTTTGAAAAAAATTTAAGATTTAAAAAGGTGCTACTGAAAAGGTGTTTACAGAATTATGTAGAAGTAATTAACAGTTAAAGTGGTAAAGTGCTATCCTTATATAATATAATATCATGATTTTCGAAGTTTAAATTCAGAAAAAGTGTAAAAAAATCGTATTATATAACACCGATAGTACAAGAGCACTTGCAATGCGAATTACAGTAATGGCCTTAATTTTTTTTATTATAACTTTATCCCAGTTGTAACAAATATTTTTTGTTTTGATGGTTTTTTTGACGATTTTTTAAAATATAATGACGATTTTGACGATTTTTATTGGAAAATTTGACAATTTTATGGTCAACATACCTGGCAACACTGAGCACAATCGACTATAATCGTCCAGTTTCCCGACCCGTGTACAAAGAGTTATATATAATTGTATATAATTGGATCAAATTATATATAGTCATATGAGACCATACAATGAAAACCTAATGATTATATCTTGGTATATTTGAAAGCAGATATGATTTTATCTATAGTTTATCTGGTCCCGATTATAATTATATGTATGTGATCTGTGTGTATTAGCATATATGCTCCTTTATCCAATAATATTTGATATTATATATTATCATATAGGACATATGACTTTTTTCGTTAACAAAGCTATCCAAAAAGAAACGTTAATTTTTTATCAAGAAAATTGCAAAATCTTTTTGTAGTATTCAAATTCATCATCCGTCACTTCAATTTCAAATTTTAATATTTGTTTTTATTTTTAATCTCCCGGTTAAAAAGTCTAAATATGAGCATATATATTTTTTATAGGATCATATGTGGTCATTCATATTCGTACATACTAGAAAAATGAACCTACATTTTCATATATGGTCAAATATAGTCATATATGTTCAAATATTATTTTATATGACCTACATATATATTCTTACATTATATATTTTTTGTTATTTTTTTTTTAGAAAATATTGATAATTAAAAAAATTTGGTGCTTTTAAAATAGCTAATACAGCTAATAGCTATACAGTTCGGTCTTAATCTTATACGTCATATCTAAATGTGTGAAATATAATAAAATATTAAAAAAATACTTTTAATTGGTTGTAATAATGGCAAAAACAATATTGACAAAGAATTTTGCTTGTGTTACTGTTTGTTTTCCTAGTACAATATTAGTTGTACCTTTGGTATTTCTTAACTCGGTGGGTTGTACAAAAATAGCAGTGGTTTGCCAGCACTATTTTTTTGGTACGGTTGGAAATTTCTACATGGGTAGTTTTATATATTTTATCATTAAAAAAATTTTTTTTTTAACAAATTATATTAATTGATATACATAGTATATAGAAAATTTAAAAAATGTAAATTTTGCAAAATTAATTATTTTTTTTCAACAATTACATGTTTTAAAATTTCTCAAATACTATAAAAAAATTATAAATAGTTAAGTTATTTTAAAATTTGTTGATTTTCGTTCATTACACCCCCAGTTTTATTGCAAATAGAAGAAATCAATTTTTTTGGAAAACGTTAACATATGCTGCAAGACGACCGAAAATTGCCCAGTTTGGAAAAAGTGTATTATTATTAAATATTGATAAAATTCGAAATTTCGAAATTTCGAAAAAACTTACTTTTTATTTTTATTTATTTAATATATTGAAATTTATTCATATATGGAATTCTGACTTCATCACATATCATTAACCCACTTTAGCCTGGAATCCAAAATGACCCACGAATTTGATAAATATGCAAAAACGTTTTTTTTTTTAAATAATTTTAAAGACTTTTTAAAATGCTTAATTTGAAGATGTTTATTAATAATTTTATAACATAATAGTTGTTATTAAAGACAAAAAATAATTTGGAAAAATGATAATTCGAGTTCGTATTTGGAGCGACTTCTTTTGTGAAAAATTTAACAAAATTTTAATAATTTCATCAAAATTTGCATAATTTTCGGAAAAATATTACTTAAATTTATTAAGATTATAATTACCTTTACTGTTATTTAAAAAATCGTTAACCCTTAGTTGTCTGGGGACAAAAAAGACCCATGAAACCTAATTTTTATTATGAATACAAGATTGTATAGCTTCTAAATTGATAAAAATTAAATAAATTATTATTTATTTGATGTAATTTGATCCATATAGCTAATTTCACATTTTATTTAATTTTTATTTATTCAGTCTATGGATACACAAATCCTTACAGACTGGTGTTGCAGTTTCATAATAATTTAAATCAGGGGTGCCCAAGGCCTATGCGCTTGGTGCTCATTTGTTTTTGTAAAAACACTTAGCTATAGGCTGTGTGTTTTAATACACATATAGTGCGCTCAGCACTAGCAATACGAAATACACAAACAACTTTGTCTTATTAGTTTTTTTGTCGTTCTTCACTGTATACACGCAAGCGCAAAGCAACAACACTTTCGTATGCTTTGCTGGTAAACATTGAAATATTTTTTTCTTTGTATGTATTGGTTTTTACAACAAAAAATATTGAATAAAATTTAGTTTTTCTTTAAATGTATTGGTGTTTGCTTTTCCATAACGAACTCTTGGGCACTCCTGATTTAAATACATATTAACATTATTTTAATTTCTTATCTATATACCTAAATCCATCATGATAGAATATAAATGTTTAAAGCAAGATTTTGATGCACTAAACTCTACTTGTAGTTTTAAAGGATTTTGCTGATTATTATTAATATCATTTAATTGATGAAAAGTGCGGATTAAAATACTATTAAGCCCATAATTGGTACATCAAAAATACAATTTAACCTCAATCTCCTTGGTGGAACATGAAAACTAATCAGAGAAAGCAACTCAGGACAATCAATACCATCACTTATAATATTAAAAACGTATAAAGCGGATTGCAATAGCTTACGAAACTGAAGGATTTCCAAACCTATTAGTAGGCTTCTGGGTCTATAAGAGGGTATAGGATTACCAAACCAAAACTATGAGGTTGCAAATTTAACAAATTTTCTTTAAATTCTCTCAATACGTGAGATATAGACACAACAATGAGGAGCAAATATAATAGCAGCATACTCTAGTTTTGACCTAACAAAAGCAGTATAAACTAGCTTTAATGTAACTAGATCCCAAAAGTCGGCACAATTTGTCCTTAAGAAAGCTAGCATAGAATAAGCTTTAGGGATAATATAGTTCACATGCTGTTTAAACGACAACCTTGAGTCAGGTCAACTTTTGAATCCACAGATTCCATATTATAGTCACCAATATTGAAAGTTGTATGAATTGGATTCAAACACCTATAAAACGAGATATGTAGACATTTATTAAGATACAAATGAAGCTTATTTTAATTACACCACTCAAGAAGATTATCTAAATCCACTTGCAAATCAAAAACATCACAAACTGAGTCAACTCTGTAAAATATTTTCAAATCATAAGCATACAGAAGAAATTTAGCTTCATTAAAACACGATGAGATGTCATTAATATATAAATTAAATAGCAGTGGCCCAAGATACTACCTTGAGGTACACCCGAAGTCTGAATATACGGGTCAGAAAAATAGCTTTGAATGTTAACCTTGCAATTCTATTAGATAAATATAATTTTATCCAACTTAAGAAACTTTAATGAAAGTCTATTTGACGTAGCTTAGCTAGAGATCCACTTTGTCAAAAAATCCGTATAAACTGTTTCAACCTGACCACCCTGTTCCAAGGCTGGTAAACAGTATTCACAAAAAATTGATAAATTTGTCGTTGTTGATCTACCAGAAAAGAAGCTATGTTGATTAGATCAAATCCATGACTTGTTAATAAAAAAAGCCTTTTAAAGATAAATTACTCAAATATCTTTGACACAGAGGTCAACTTGGAAATCGGTCGGTAACAAGTTACCCCATCCCTCCTTTAATCTTTAATAACCGGTGTAACTGTTGCCAACTTCCATGGTCAACACCAAAAGACAAATTAAAAATATATGTCAATGCAAAAGTTTTTAGGCCACTGCTAATATTCAAAATTTTATTCAAGAATTTAGCATAACAAGTTGCTGCTAATTATCCGGAAAAGATCTCCAGCCAATTAATTATTACAATTGTTAAAATTAAATTTTAAAGAATTTAAAGACTCATAGCATTTAAAAAAGTTTTATGATTCTATTTCAACAACTAATGGCAAATGATGAATATTAGAGCGTGAAATACTCGTATTAATTAAACTTACAATCATGAGCAACAAAAATTAGATCTAAAATCGGTTCAATTGATGATCAATATGATTAATTTGAATTAAATTTAAACTAATCAAACTATCAATAACCTCCATTTAATGAAATTTAATGAAATTTATTAACATTTGACGGTGATAAAAAAGCATTATAATAAAGTCGTTACCAAAAAACATCGGTGAGGTGAAAATCACCCATTACACAAAAGCTAGAGTTTACTGTCTCATCTAATGAATATGGACTCCGAGGCGGAATATATGACACAAATAACTATAAAATAATATAAAAGCCAGATATTGACACAATAAGTGATCAAGCAAACCATTATCATTATTAATAGCAATTAGAGAAGACTTATAATGACTTCTAACAGCAAAATATTCAATATCTTTTTTAACCAATAAATAGCAATCCATAAGTTGTTTACAGATACCTGCGTTTTTTTTTTCCACATAACTCATAATTTCATCAGTTGTTTCTGTTGGCTTAAATGATGAATGATTCACCCATTTCCTTTGGACTACAACATCTAAATCTTTAGATGTGTTTACCATAATTACTACAGGCCCCTTTCTTCGTCTACGCTTGTGCACATCAACCCAATCATATTGTTGTGGGGTCATCAAACAACAATATGTACGCATCACACAGATGAAGCAGCCAACAAAAAAGGTCGACTGTTCATCATTGCAGTAGCAGCACGCGAACTTGTCCAAGGTTCAGAAACAACACTAGTAACACCAATTGTATTAACATTATATACATACATATGTATATGTTGTTTTTACTTTTTGTTTATTTTTTGTGTATTTTTAGCTTTTTGTTGATTTTTTGGCGGTTTTACATTTCCTTTATTTTTTGTAAGTTCTTTGAACCACGTAGTTCAAGATTTACGGCCTGTTTTTGTAAGACGTGTCACTCAAAAATTCGTGAAAATGAGTGAACAACAAAAACGACTATCTTCATTATCACTGACACTGGAATCACTATCAAAACCCATGGTAATTGATCCGATCATTTTTATTTGTAAATGTTTTTGTTTTTTTTTTTTGTACAAATTATATTTTTATCACCACTTTTATGTTTTCTAAACAAAATAAATAAATTTTTTTTTTGAAGCTGTTTTTGTTTATATTAGGTCTGTCTGCGTACACTATATTTTGCATCATTTTGTGCAAAATGGTGCAAAATCTTGCAAAATGTTGTCTGCGTACTCCAAATCTCTTGCAGCGAGAGAGCCAAAAAGAGATTTTTTTGACAGTTGGAAGTTAGAGAACTTGCAAAATGTTGCTGGAGAAATTTCTTCTTGCAAGATTTTGCAACTAGTTTGAACAGCTGTTTTTATTTACTGTTTGAATGAAATAATTTTTGTGAAATGAAAATGAAAATATGGTATCAATCTCTTCTTTGGAAGATTCTCTAGCAGATTAATGCATCAATCATAATTGTGGGTGGGATTTAAGGGGTTAATTTTTAATATCAAAATAGGCCTTTTTTGCCGTATTTTGTGAAAGTAACTATGTGTGGGATGGACATATCTAAGGAAGTATGAGGAGCTTATCCACGATTATGGTATCAATCTCTTCTTTGGAAGATTCTCTAGCAGATTAATGCATCAATCATAATTGTGGGTGGGATTTAAGGGGTTAATTTTTAATTTCAAAATAGGCCTATTTTGCGAAAGTAACAATGCACAGTGGGATAAATCACAAAATTTGTGGAAATAATTCGGCCATTTGTTAACTTGTGGTCCGATTGCAATGAAATTTGGAACATGCATAAAAGACATAAAATGGAGTTTAAGTTTTGATTTTGAACCTTCCAAATGGCTGCCCAAAGTTGGGTACTTTTTTCATAAAAAATTTTGAGTGTTTGCCATTTTTTTGTTTCTCATCCGATTTTCAAAAAATTAACATATTAGTAATCTTCTTGTAAAGATGAACAAAAAACATGCTTTAATGTGTGGGTTACCTCCAATAGTTTCCGAGATATTCCGATTTGAAAATGTGAAATTTCAAATTTTGTCCGACTCAGGTCCAAAGTTTTCCAATATCGGGAGAAAATTGGGACCAATTTTCGTTTTAAAATAACGGTTATTTAGCCAATAAAATTCTTGATTGAATAAAAAAAAAATAGTTCAATATCTTGTTTCAGTCAAAAATAACATTAGTTTAAAGTAGAAATTAAAAAAAAAAAGTAAATTTTGGCGATATTTTCCCCAAAAAGCACCAAACTTTTTATCGCTCCAGACAAATATTTTTCTTCTGAACATATAAAGTATGTATACTTTTCTGGAAGGTCTTTTTATATAAATGCGAGTTGTGGTAAAAAAAATTTTGATTTGTAAATACTTTTCCCCCCATCCGCTTCGAAAGTTGCCATATTTTTGAGGTAAATATCAACTTTAACTCACAGTTAAAATTTGTGCACGCCTCCAATTGGGTAGTGGAAACCGGTTTTAGATACTCCAACAGATACATAATGTTGTGCGTAAGTCATTTCCAATCCCCGCTTTAAATGACGACATGGCAGCAAAAAACGAAAAAAATCCCATTTTTGGAATTTTTTTTTTATTTGTAGGAATTGTGGGATTGTTTTCAGAAAATCATAATTTCTGAAATTTGTTTCGATTTGTTGACCTTAAAGTCTAGTTAAATCCAAAAAATCATTCGATTATGTCTCTTAATAAATATTTTATTGAATAGTGAAAATTTTCATTTAAGCAAAAACTGAAATTTTTACCTTTATATTTGGATTACCCAAGTTTTTGTTTTACCAAGATGGCTAACTTCAACCTTTTTTAAAAAAATCGCAATCTACAGGTAATTTTCTTTTCAACGATACCAAACACTGGTATGTTATGTTCATAACTGCTAAACAGAAAATCTTCAAAAGTTAGCCCTTATTCATATATTTCTTCTAATGTGTCCTCGTATTCACATCTTACATAATTGGGTCAGGTAAAAAGGGTTTTATGATGTTCTTCATTAATGAAAAAAAAAAAAGACAAGCAAATTAGGTTGTTTCTTTATTTAATACAAAATAATCGGACACATCATTATTTATATCTAACAGATAAAGCAAATCTTTTAATTCTTCATTATTTACAGATGACAATGTGTTATAAGAAATCCATCGTTTTCTCATTGACGACAGGACGGGATCGGAAGACAGTAATAGGTTATTGGAAATATCTTTTATGTCTTTTATGCATGTTCCAAATTTCATTGCAATCGGACCACAAGTTAACAAATGGCCGAATTATTTCCACAAATTTTGTGATTTATCCCACTGTACAATGTGTGGGATGCACATATCTAAGGAAGTAGGAGGAGCTTATCCAAGATTTTGGTATCAATCTCTTCTTTGGAAGATTCTCTACCAGATTAATACCGCAATCATATTTGTGGGTGGGGTTTAAGGGGTTAATTTTTAATATCAAAATAGGCCTTTTTTGCCGTATTTTGTGAAAGTAACTATGTGTGGGATGGACATATCTAAGGAAGTAGGAGGAGCTTATCCAAGATTTTGGAATCAATCTCTTCTTTGGAAGATTCTCTACCAGATTAATACCACATATGCTAAAATTCTTTTGCTTTGTTATTTCAATTGTTTACACACCGATCAGCTGTTTTCTTGCAAGATTTCACTGGATACTGTCTGCGTACTTTTTGAGATATTTTCAGCCGACAGAGTAAAATTGGTCTTACTCTCCCAAAAAAATTTACTGAGTATTTGCTACTGGAAAAGTACCCAGACAGACCTATTACATTTACTGTGTTAATAAAGTTTGTTTTTGCTGAATTAAAACACTTTGCACAAAGAGGTTTTAGTACCGTATCCATTATAGCACATCTAAACACTTTCACAATAACGACAGTAGTGTATACTTTTGGCAAAAAAGAACCTCTAGGAAATTTACAGAATAACACCGTTCATAATTTTCGGTACAAAAAAGATTATAAAGCTATTAAATGGAAAAAAATTTCCACTTGATAAAAATTATTATTTTGTGTAACTTGATCCATATAGGGTTAATGTTTCCACTTTTCACCAAAAAAATATCCACTGGGAAATTTACAGAATTTAAGATTTTTTAAATAAAAGTAAATATAATTATATCATATCAAATTGAAGTGATATTTTTCCGAAAATTGTAAAAGATGTTATTCTGTTAAATTTCCTAGTAGGTAAAGATAACACCGTTCAACAAAATCAGAAATATTTGATGCATCGGCGGTGCGACCTATCATTTCCAAATGACTTTAGGACGCAAATCACGAATATGGCCATTGAATTTCAAAGTTAGATACAGTAAAAGAAATATTTGCAAAAAACTTTTTGTAGAAAATTTAAATTTTCTGACAAACTATTTGCAAAAAATACAAAATTGAATATAATAATGCTACTTTTTGCAACTATCGAATAGTATGAACTATGTCTTTTAATTTGATATATTACATGTTTCGAAAGATGAGATAATATTCCCTACGCATGTATTTAAAGTTGAAATTTCTAATTTTTCACGATTTCGCTAATAAAAAATCTACAACAAAAAGAAGATCCAAAACTTTGATACGTACCTTTAGTAAACATCACGGGTTACTTAATTTATGAAAAAATCGGGTACTTTATATTTAGTTTACGAAAAGAATAGCTTAAATTAAAAAAAATTTAAATATTTGTATACCTTAAAAATATAGAGTCTGTGACAAATCCTAACCAATAAAATTCATATAGAAACATTCAAGTATGTTAAATACATGTGTTTTAATCAATAAAAACAAATTCCTGCTAATTGAAGTGCGCTTTCCTAAAAAATAACGATTTTAAATTATCCACGTCAAAAACATACTTTTTATATTTTCTCCATAGCAAATTCATACAAAATTAATTTTAATAAAAAGTTTTAAAAATTACATTTCAGATTGAATTGTCAGATAATTTTAATATATTTATTAACCGTTTTTTGATGAAATGAATTATGCTATAAACACATAGACGGCTGCAGCTACACGACTACAGCCTGTCAAAAATAAAATACACACGTTTATATGAAAACGATTATTTTGGCACCAACACAGCTACACGGCTACCCGACTACTTTTGCCACTGTAGTCAACTTGGGATAATTTCTATTTTTGTTGGCTACAAAACAAAAATAGTGTTGACAATAAAACAAAATATGTAACAAATTAGTGCTTTAAAATATTTTATATTGTTAAACTCAAAAAACGTCGCAACATTAAATGCTATAATTCCATTAATATTCAAGAGGGGTTAGATAAATTTATTTTTACGTTATAATAATGTATTATAAATAAGTAATTGTATTTTTAAGTCAACTTAATATACGTGTCTACAACCATGCATGTTGTTCTATTTTAATAAAGAAAAAAAAAGATGTAATTGGCACTACTGAAATAAAAATTGATTTGTATAAAAAACAGCTGTTTACTATGTTGCTGTCGTTTCCAACATATTAAGTAGCTGAGCACACGGCGACGATTGCAGTGAACGGCATTTGTAGTCGTGTTGCTCTGTAGCCTGCTGTGGTGTATGTGTTTATAGCATTGAATGGAATTACCATCATGTGCTAAAATTTTGCGAATTCGATTAAGGGATTTTATTATAGTCACAAAAAATAAAATCATCCAATCGCAATTAATTAATATGGTTTAAAATGCTCAAAGTTAAAACCGTATTAAAAGTAATTCGAAGTTTATTCAGGTATATGAAATTTTAAACAAAAAACTTGATTTTTGATAGAAGTTAAATTTGCGAATATTTCAAAAACCATAGCTAATATTAAAAGTTGGTGTTCACAGTCAGGATCTAGGTCCTAAAATCTATCAGAATTGATAAGTCCCATGTCCGATGCATTTTTAGTGTTTAACTGTATAATTATAGTCTTAATAAATTTAAGTGATATTTTTTCCAAAATTATGCAAACTTTGATGAAAAATTCATATTTTGAAAAGAGTCGCTCCAAAATCAAACTCGAATTATAATTTTTCCATATTATTTTTTTCTTTAATAACAACTACTATATAATACAAATAGCAATCGACATATGCAAATTAGAAATTTTAAAAAATCGTTTAAACTAATTTAAAAAAAAATACATTTTTGCATTTCTATTAAATTCGAGTGTCATTTTGGATTCCTGTCTAAAGTGGGTTAATGATATCACACGAAGTCAGAATTCCATAACTGAATAATTTTGAAAAAAAGTAAATAGTTATCAAATTTTGGAAATTTTTTATAATAATACACCAATTTCCAAAATTTGCCATTTTGGCTGTCTTGCGGTACAGGTTAACATTTTGCAAAAAACAAAATTAGATTTCTTCCATTTGGAACCATTTATAATAAAACTGGGGGTGTAATGACAAATCTATTTTTAACGGACAAAAATACAAACGGACACTTTAGCATGTGGTACAAGTGCTGACAACAGGTGCTTTCCCAAGCTCAAAATGAGAACATCATTAGACAAAAGGTACGTCTGTTTGAAAAGGGGCGGATAAGCACTGGTTAAACAAAATTTCCAAAGTTGGAAAAATATTGGTAAAGCCATGAAAAGGTGGTCTAAAAATTTGTTTAACAAAAAAAAAGTTAAAAAAAGTGCATGTGTAATTTTTTTAACCCCTGGCTGCCAGATTGGCAGCCGGCAGCTCTAACCACTGAGCTAGCGAGACATATAATACTTGAAAGTTTAAAACGTAAGTGAATGATAACTGCTGGGTAACAGTTGGCTGCTCAAATATGTCAGCACTGGCATAAGGTTTGATGGAAACAACTTGCCGACTATGGGAAAACAAAAAAAAAAGTTGCTCTTAAAAGAGCTTTTCCAGAAACAAAAAATTTTATATGAAAAAAATATTAAAAAGTATAAAATATAACAAGAAAAATGTTTGCCTGAAACCTGACTCGAACTCGGAACCTTCCGACTACAAACAAGAAACACGCAAAAATGCACTGACATACAAAGTATTCAATATGTAGAATTTTTGTTTTCCAAATTGTTTGAAGTTTTAGGGATCCGAGATCAGTCAGTTTATACACTAAGGCAGACAAAAAGTTTCTCAAAGAGTTTATTTTGTCTGTTGTATGTAATGTCTCGGTTTGAGTTATAATGAATTTGGTAGGCAAACTGGATTTTGGCTTGATAACAACCACATTTTGTTAACGAAACAAAATAAATAAAATAACCTCAAACTGAAAATTTTATTAATTCACTGGCGGAATACAACATTTGCAGCGATTATGAAAGAAACAATGCTAATTTTGCTTAAAAGATGTTTTTTATGGGGGATGATTTTTTGGAAGGACGATATTTGTTTTTGTTCTTCTGGTCACCATATCAATGATGTTTGAACAAATTGTCTTCGCCGGAATCAAAATGAATTGAATTTATCCTTCAGTAAAAAACGCCATTTGATTGGGTTTAACACTCGTTTTATTTAGTTTTCTTAAATTAAATACATTTTTATTATTTAGTTTGTTAACATTTTTTTCACAATTTTCTCTCCCAAAATTGGGAAACACAGTGTTGTATCGCTACAACCTAATTTAGAACGTTATTTTAAACCTGATTGTCCGACAATCCAGTTATGAATTTGTATGGAAAGTTTGGTTTGAAATTACGTTTCATAACCAGATTGTCTCCAAAATCCGGTTTAAACCAGATTTCAGATATAATGTAAATTCACTATTAAGCCAATTATCTTTATCTATTTATTTTGTCTGTTGTATGTAATGAATCGGTTTGAGTTAATACAAATTATCTTTTTCTATTGCAGACAACTGAAGATTAGGGTGATGCCAATGAAACAATTGTATTTTTATCATGAAAGTAATCAAACTTTTTGAAAAGCAACATATAAAATCTAATATGACAAAATTATATTAGATTTTTGTACTTGAGGTAGAACAATATTCCAACAAAATATATGAAAATATAGAAAGTCCGAGAAAACAATTTTTGAATTTTTAATAAAAAAATTAAAACAGAAAAATAAGATGTGAAATGTTGATTTTTTGAAAGGCAAAGAAATTTAATTTTATTATTTTTTAAAACAGTTTTTTTTTTAAATACAATATTTTCTAGAAAAAAATAACAAAATTTTCTATTCATCAGCTCATTTATGTATGTCTGTGTAGTTTGTGCTTTTTTGTTAATAAAACTTAAGTTATGTAAAATAATAAACTCTATAGCAAACAAATTATAAAACAAATAAACAAGTATGACACATCGCTGAAAAAAATGTTAAAATCTAGTTTAATTTTGCTTATAATGAATTTATACATCTACAGTTTAAAAGCTTAAATTAATTTAAACACTTGTAAAGGCCTTTTAGGATAAATTTAAGTAGCTTTATTTGGGGTTATAAGAGTTTGAAAGATTTTTATTCACAATTTAAATTTAGGAATTTGTCTTCTTTAGAAATCAATATAAACAGCTAAATTTAAACAAATACAAAAATTAAAGAAATGGTTTCTAAAAAAATCTTTTTCGATAGAAAGACACAATATTAAATATTATTCAAACAATTATAATTTAAAATCCTGCATAACATGGCAACCCTGCTGGCTCTTTTATTATAGACCCTTTTTAAGACAAAAAAATCTTAATTTTTCTTAAATTTTTGATTTGCATTAAAATGGTACGAAATCAAACTTAAACAATGTCATCGATTTTTTTTCGTAGATTCAATGAAGAATTTCATTATATCCCAGAAATTTTATTAATATTAAAAAATTTTTCTTAAAAAAATTCATTCGATTTCATAAATTATCTCTTCATATATTTAATGAAAATTTTCTTTAGAGCTATGAAATTATTTCAAAGACTTAACTGTTTAATTTTTTCATAAAATTTCATTAATTTTCATACATTTCAAACTTAAATTTTAAGATTTGATTCTCAAGTGTTCAGCATATTTTATAAATTATTTCAATGTAGGCTTTTATTAATTTGGAACTTCAATAAAATTGGTTAAAAAAATCATATGAAGCGGTTTATTGGCATAGTTTTCCAATGCACTTTTAAGACATTCATGAAGAATTTAATTCAAGACAACTTCTTAATTAGTTTACTAGCTTTAGATTTTTTGTTTTTAATTTTTTTCCCCCATTTTTCAATAGTTTGAACTTTTTTCTATATGCTATCAAAATTTTGGAGAAAAAATCGCAGAAATAAAAAAGTTACAGCTTGTTAAACAAACTCCTTGCAATATATTTTACATGAGCAATATTTACATTAAATGCTTTCTTCTCAAAACAAGATATTGCAAATCGGGATCGATTTTCACACGTTTGTTTTGTAGAGGAATAAAAAGTGAAGTCCCTAACGTAGAGAAATTTTTAAATATTTGCCTAGTATTTTTTGAAAAACAAAAAACGACGATTTTTTGGGTGTTTTTTTTTTTAATTTTTAAGTTTACCTTTATTCATTTAAATGCAAATCAAAAATTTTATAATCCGGCTACGTTAGGGACTAAAGAATTTATTCGTGTGTGCTATGAAACTAAATTTTTTTTCTCAGATGAGTACAGAAGGCTCCACTCCACGATGGCACCTGATTTTGCCTTTAAAGAATTGGCATACAATGAAATGGTTACTAGGGTTGCCATGGTAGTCCGAATTCTAAATTATAATTTTTAGAATAATCTTTAGCATTGTCTTTTAATATCGCAAAAAGAATTTTTTAATAAACTTTTTATTTATTTTTTATAATTGCTTAAATATTGTGTTTTTTATTGATTTCTAACGCTAGTAAACCCCTTAATGTTAAAAAATTTTATGAAAGTGTTTCATAAATTCTATAAACGCTTCATTGTCGCAATGATTCGTTAGTTGTTTTTGAAGACTT
This sequence comes from Delia radicum, assembly GCA_021234595.1. Classification (NCBI taxonomy): domain Eukaryota; kingdom Metazoa; phylum Arthropoda; class Insecta; order Diptera; family Anthomyiidae; genus Delia; species Delia radicum. The sequence goes on from CM037856.1 coordinate 2,867,271, forward strand.
TCATTAATTCTACAAATATTTCATAAACATTGACTTTAATGAAACCTGTTTCATAAATTCTATGAAAAGTTGCAATAGACGAGTTCCAGTAACAAATTTCATTAAAGCTATGAAGAAATTCATTACTGAAGTGAAGATAATTCTCTCAGTGTACTGGTATACCATTGGCTTACCGAGGGTTTGTAAATAAGCTACTGACAGAACACTTGTCTTGTCGTATTACCAGCGTTTCCAAAAAGCGTTTTGCCAGTATTTGTTTTATAATAATTTCAGTGGTCTACAGGAAAAATCATTGGCAAAGAATTTGCTGAGGACCACTATGCCAACGTTACGCGTTTTCCCATAGCACTGAAATGACCAACGTAATTGAAGAAATTACCTATGCCTCAGAAGTCTAACCACTGGTAAATCATTTATTTTATAAAAATTATGATACTTTGTTTAAAAAAGTTTGTAGTCGGAAGGTGCCGAGTTCGATCCCTGTGGCAGGCAAACATTTTTTTGTGATTTTTATGCTTTGTATTTTTTTTTCTAAATTGATGTCACCTACATTTTTCTCTGAGTTTATTAATTAATAAATGACAAATCAATATCTATTGAACGCCAGAAATGTTGGTTAGTGTTTTTGGGAAAGTAGCTAAGACAGTCTAAAGAAAAACCCTATATGCATGGTGCATATATATGCATGAACACAATTAAGATTGAATGTCGTTACAGTTGGCTGGTTTACCAAATTTTGAAGGTTATGCACCCACAGTTGCGGTATCCGGTTTATTACAAAATGTTATTTTATTGTTATGCTTTTGTTTAGATTTCCATGTAACGATTTTGTATTGGAAATCATTAAATGCAAAAGCACAATTGAATAACTTTGTGGTAACAGTAATACGACAGTATACGATTTGTTTAACGCTCTAGCGCATGTCCTATACATTGCGATACAAAAAGTATACGGTCAAAGAATTTTGTACACACAAAAAATCTGTGCCAAGTAATTAGGAGCATTATTTAATCATTAAGTAGAAACAAGATAAAACTTGGTAAAATACTACTTTATTAGTTGAAATGCTCCTGATTAATTGACAACGATTTTTTTGCGTGTAGGTGACTTATAATAACATAAATAAATTAGGTTGTTCACAAGTGGTGTTATTAAAATTCAAGTGCAAAGTATACAAGACTAGATACACATAGGACAATACATTTATACCAATCCAATTATAAAAAGTTGATATGTAATCATATCAATATCTATGTGACACGATATGCAATCTTATAAAATTTCATCCGAAACATGACCCCATATAATTGTATCTATTTGTATGGGTTTAGATCTAATCTAATGCAATTAGATTAATGTCCGATATAATAATATCCGAATTACGACAAGAAAGATTTGTATAAGATTGTATAAAAATAAGATATGATTGTAACCGGATTTTGACCTGATATAACTGAACGTGATTGTATCATAACCGTATAAGGTTTATATATAAACTGCAACAATTAATTAGCCTAATGAAAAAGTTTTAGTCTAATGAAATTGCGCTAATTGTGTGACGGTCGGTTTTTTTTAAATATTTGTTTTTTATGCAAATTGAGTTTTTAATAAGTAAATTGAATTTGCTTGATGGCGATGACAATAGAAAATTTCAACTCATCATCTATTTCTCTATTGCCATTCATAGGAAACTTTATGACATTTAGGGAGTTGTCATATGGTTTGAAAAAAAGTCAAACCACAATTTGACCGGAATGTCATTGAAAAATCGTGACGGTCAAACGGTCATGTAAAGGGACATGGTTTGAACGTTTGAATCAATCGTACTATTTGATACATACGCGCATGAGTGTTAATTAAATTCTTTGAAATTTTCGGAAAAGGAATGTAAATAGTTCGGAAGTGGAAGTCAATCAGAATAATAAATCTAATGATTACATATGACTTTTTATTAGCGATTGATTTTTTTTCATTACGGAATAAAAATTTAAATAATTGTTTCAATCAGGTTTTTGTGTTATTTTTTTTTGGAATTGAGTGTTCTTACGACTTACAATTGGAATTGCAAAATTTTCAATCCCAAATTAATTACAATTAACAAAGCCGTCAATCGTGGGTCAAAGGGGCTTTCTGGTAACGTGGTCGCGGTTTCTGACCAGAGTGCCACGGCCAGTTCACTGTTCTGGAACACAATGTTTTTCACCACTATTAAGGGCACACACGCTGCCATAATTATTTCAGCATACGATAAGTGAGGACGGCAACCTTGTAGGCCGAAATCAAATTTAGCTTGGTAAAGGTAGCTAACAAGTAAACTGTATGTTTAAAACATATGGGAACCGAAAACTGTTTAAATTTATGTGAAAATTGTCGAAAGGTAAAAGTGCATTTGAATTGACCACGGAAGGAAAGAAACTATACTTACCCGGAAATACAAAATTACAGAATTACTTTTAACTTGAAAAGAAAATTATACTTACCCTGTAACGGAAAATTATACTTAACCTAAAACTATAAGATTATATCAAACCGGATTAGAAATTTATACTTAACCTGAATAAGAAAATTATACATAAACTAATTAAAAAAATTCTTACTTATCCTGAATAAGAAAATTATACATAAACTAATTAAAAAAAATCATACTTAACCTGAGAGAGAAAATTATAATTAACCTAAATATGAAGTTATCTTTACCAGAATAGAAACAGAAAAATGTATTTATTATTTTCTAAATTTTGAGCAAATTTCAGAGCAAACCCTAATCTTTATCTAACCTATTTAAATAATCTAATCTTATATAAAATAAACTTTATTTAAAACTAATATAACCAAAATGTTATAAGATCATACTTACCCGGGGAAACTTCTAACTTTTAAGTACATTAATTTGGGCAAATTTATCTGTATGAAGAAATAACATAAACCCGATAAATCCATAAAATCACACTAATAATTATATCAAACAACTTAATAGTTTTTTTTCTAAAAAGTTGATTTGCATAATTATTGGTAAATTAATAACTTAAATAAAAATAAAGATTACATGTTAAAGTATTATTCAAAATTTTATAATCAAAACGGAAATCCATAACATAAATATAAAACTTTAATTGATACTCGAACTGCAAAAAAAACTTTATTAACTAAATAAAATATAATTTAAAAATGAAATAAATGATACAATACATATAACTACCAGATGAATATATAACAATCTGGTATGTGATGAATTTCACTTTCGATCGAAATCAAAAATTTTTATGTCATTATTTCGCAACAATTTAATTTTAAACAACATTTAATATCATAAATTGAAATATTTTATTTAACTAAAATGATTGACAAAGGTTTTATTCTTTTATGTATTTTCTGAAGCAAATTAAAATCGATTGCATTTTCAATTTCGATCGAAAGTGAAATTCATCACATACCAGAATATCTGAAAATAGATTATAAATAAATTATAAATATAAATAACACTATTATTGAAAATTATTAAAATGTATTGTATACTAACCCCTAAGTAAATGTTAATTTACTTTAAATTATCATTATTGCTATGAGTTAATATGTTATCATTATTATTAAATAATTTTTTTCTATTTATACATATATGGTGAATCATGTGTTAGCCATTTTAATCCTGGTTAAAATGTAGCAAAGTGTGAGAAAGATAAAGTGACTTTTTGTTTAGGGACACTATGTAGAATCTTTAGTTACAGACAGACATGGTATCAAGGATGCCTTAAAAGCGTCATGTAAGGGTAGTGTTGCCATATGGGACATCATCACCTCAATCCCATTAGTGGATCCCGGTTCATATTTGAAAAGTGACTGTCAAACTAACGGAACAAGCACCCACAAATATCTGGCGAGCATAAGCCGCAGCGACCACCAGTATGCCACATCCGTTACTCCCAAGTTTTGTCACATTTATGGCGCCCGACGTTCCAGCATTTTTAAGAAAATGCTTATTCCCCACGGGAATGTTCTATTTTCGACAACGTATATCCCGGTAGGTACTTTAGTACTATGCCTGTGTTGCTATGTCTACGGGAAGGATCCAACTGTTTTATAATCATTCAAATCAAGTTTTGTGTAAGTCAGAGTCATGGTCCTGAAGGTTAAGAAGCTATGTGTCCATTTGCTACTGATTTATTACAAAAGCAGAGAAGATTTCGATTGATTTTGTTCTTCTATTTTTTCTTTTTCAAGTTTTACTAATTTCTCTTCTCTTCTCTTCTCTTCTATTTTTTTTTTTTTTTTTTTCTTAATTTCTAATAATTTGTTTAATTTTACCAAATCTTTTCAAAGATAACTATATAATGATACAACAACATGGAAAATTTATTTCGTTTAAAAAAAAAGAGAAAAAAACGTTAATTTATAATTTTGAGAACAATAAACTATTCTAAATATTAATTTTTCCACACAAAACCAAAATGAAAATTTTCAGAAACCAAGTCTGGTGAAAATCAGACAATTGCATAAGCTCATAACCCATGCGAAGACATAGCATACAACCTTTAAAAAAACCCGGCACGATCACAATAGTCTGGATATAAATAATTATAATATTATCACAGTAAACAACAATAGTACGCAATTTAAATATTTTGATAACGATAATTGCCAAGTGAAACGAAATAGTATAACTATTCAAAATCCAACCATAAACAACAGCTCCAAAGTTAAGCTTTATAAAATTATACCATATGAAATTGGACTAGAGAACTACAATAAAATAAGATATATTTAAAGATTTTAACGCAAATGTTTCAAGGCAAATAGCCAAAATTAGGAATAGATACAATGAGAGAAAGCTGGAAATAAAAGTGATTGCGTCAGCAATTTTAGGTTGCGATGATGACATTCATCCATATAAGAATGTAAGTTTAAACAATTTACAATTAAATGGCTTAATGGATAGTGGAGAATGTTGTTTAAGAAAAACTTGTTTAGAAAAAGTCGAAAAATTAATATCCCAATACAAAATTTTAAATCTTCAATTAAAACCGCCAGTGGGAAAAAACATGCCATTATAGAAAAAGTCAACATTACAGTAAATTGTGGAAATAAGGAATATTAATTACCTGACTTAAAGCAAGAACTCATTTTGGGTTAAGACTTTTGGCAAAGGTTTGGCATTAAAATGTGTATACAAATTCAATTAACGAAATTGATATTGCCGAGCAAACAGAGAAAATGAAGATGCATAAATTAACACCAGAACAGGCCACAATACTGGAAAACGTTAAAATATCGTTTCGTTGTTATACGAAATATGAACTGGGAAAAACACACACGATAGAAACAGGTGATGCCCCTGCAAAGAAAATGCGTTACTACCATACAAAAGTTAACCTACACAGAGTTAAACCGCATGCTAGAGTTGGATGTAATCAAGATCGCAACAGAGGCTGAGTGAAACTTTCGCACCACGCTCGTAATCAAGCCAAATAAGAACCGTCTATGTTTGGATGCCCGTGAGCTGACCAAGGTAACGAAGAAGGGCGCATATCAGCTCCCAGATATATCACAGTCCAGGGTAGGCCACATTATCAATTTAAAGTGATGCCCTTTGGACTGTGCAACGCTGCCCAACATCTCTGTCGGCTAATGGATAAGGTCATTCCATCTGAACTAAAAGACCGAATTTTTGTCTACTTAGATGACCTACTTGTTGTGTCACCAGATTTTAACAGACATATGGAAATGTTAAAGATTGTAGGAAAAAAGTTAACAGCGGCAGGCTTAACGAAGTTTTGGTATCAAGAACTGCGGTATTATAAGTGATTTCTCCACACTGACTGCACCACAGACAGACACATTAAAAAATTCGGGAAAATTTGGTTGCCAGAAAAGTTTACTGTGGAAATTATAAAAAAAATCCCTCGAGCAGCTAAGACTCTTTTTTAATGTTAGAGAAAACAAATCAAAGATTTTGTTAACCATTGCGTAACATGTAAGGAGATAAAACACCCGAAATTAATTTCACGACCCACAAGGAAAATGAGGTAATAACTCATAGACCTTTTCAGAAAATCTATGTAGATTTTTTAGGGCACTAGCCTCGTACTAAGACCGGCAGTTCGTTTATATTCATTGTGCTTGATCACCATACATGTTTCCTTTGAAAGGCATTCACAAAAGCGTGAAATTTTTCACAAGTTCAGTGTACGTCAGGTGCATTTGAAGACCTATTGGAAATCGACGGAATAAAACATATTAGAACGGGTATACACTCGCTAGAAGCAAATGCTAGTGAGCGAGTGATTCAATCGATTTTGAGTAGTATTAAAAGTTATTTACAAGACGATCAAACGAGATGGGATGAAAATCTCTCTAAAATTGAGTGCTCTTTAAGATCTACAATTCATGCATCAACGGGAGTGATGCCCTATTTTGCTGACTACAACATGATTGTACTCGCACAATCGTATTAAATTTTAAGAAAGATCGGAGCACTAAAAGATGGTGAAATCCTAATATTGCCCAAAAAAACGAACAAATCAAATTATTTCACGAAAATATGAAAGAGAAAATACACGATGCTTAATTGAGAAGCGTACAACAAAAGAAGCCGTAATATATTATTTGTTCCCGGACAGGAAGTTTACCGCTAAAATGTTGTGCAAAGCAACTTTACAAAATGTATAAACGCAAAGCTGTGTAAACCGTGGCTAAAATGCCGTATACGAAAACGCTTAGGTAACAACCAATATGAGGTAGAAAATCTTAAAGGTCAGTTAATTGGAACAATTCTCCCCAACATTGACGTTTATATATAAATACGGCTACAACTTTTAAAAATTTAGTTTTTCGGCAACATCAGTTGGCAGCTTCATATTTAAAAATCGACCATCTTACCACCATCACCAGATCTTTTATAACATCCACCGAATATAACTCGAATTTTTCATCAGGTTAATGCGTTTCTGGATGGAATTATAAGTCATAATCTACACCTGAAAAGAGCGAATATACAAGTATTATTACTAAGGTGTCACGTCTTCATACCTAAGGAGAACAAAATGATTTGAACTTATCTTTATAAACATTGTACTTATCTTTTATAAACATTGATCGTGAACAACTTTAAAAAGAACTCGGAACTTTTCTGTATTTTTCACATAACTGGCTCTTTAGATATTTAACTTGATCAGATAATTTTCTAACATTCTTTGTTAATATCACTGATAATTTTCCAAATATAATCTCAATATTAGAGGAAGAACCTCGAAAATTATTGTCCTCATTATTAAATTTAACTTTATAAAAATTAAGGCCATGAATACTATTGATCGATAACAGACTTGGGAATTCACGAATGAATTAAAGAGGGAAATTTGCAAATTATTAAGGATTGAGCAAAAATTCTCGACTCCATATCATCACGAAACATTAGGTACGGTAGAAAGAAACCACAGGGCTATTAATGAGTACTTTTTGTCTTTTGTGGATAATGGATCTGGGGATGAATGGATTCCTTATTACACTTTTGCATATTACATAACCGAGTTTACCAGGTGATGAAGTCATGAATCATCTGAAGGTATATAACTTTGATAACTGTGCCAATGAACTCAATGCAAGAATGAGGTATTCATTAGAAAATGCGAGAAAATTATTAGAGTCAGTAAAAACAAACAGGGAAATACAATCCCATAAGAAAACAAATAGCGTAGAATTAGAGATAGTAGGTCTAGTTCTAATAAAAGTAGATAATAGAACAAAAAGTGAACCAACTTATCATGGTCCATATACCATAGTAGATATAGAAGATCTGAAAGTTTTAGTTAAAATTAGAGATATCATAAAATCATTTCATAAAAATTTATTAAAGAAATATAGGTTTAAGAATAATTATAAAAAACGAGTATGATTAATACATGGTATATCTTACATGCATATATATTTTATCAATCCTACAATTTTCGTTATAATTTTACGAAAACTGGAAGGTTTCTCTCCGTAAAATATTCCAGGTTCATAAAATATTCACTGTTATTACTCATCACTAAAAAGAAAACGACAAAGTATTATTAAGCATACTTAGAACCCAATAGCATAAACAGAAAAATTTGGGATAAACAAAGATTTTGGAATAAACACAAAGAGAATAACTAAACGAATATCTGGTTACATTCCAGTGGTGTGTCGGTATGTTTGCTATTGTTTGGAAATAGTACAGAAATACTTTTATTACATGTGCAGTCATATGTAGAACACATGTAAATGCCACACAAGTAAAAGCCACCCAAGATGTAAATACGTCATGCATACATATGTATGTCAAAGATAATGCATAGGTACACAATGCACAATTGCATTGTAGGTCAATATTTGTGATATTGTGTTCTAATAGAATTAAGTAGTCTATAAATATCTGTAAATTTCTTTTTTAGAGTTAGTCGTTACATACCAGCCAAACGAAACAATAATACGAAATTGTTTTATTAGCAAAAGAAAGAGAATGAATTAAAGAAACTATAAAAACTGATTGTTTTAATGAACCTGATCCAAGGAAGATCTTCACATTGTTTTAATGGTCCTGATCTAATTAAGATCATCACAATCACATCCTGGCACATTTTAAGGTTGTTATCCATTTAGCGCATGAACTCTTTTTAAATGACTGACAAACTAACGGAACAAGTACCCACATATATCCGGCGAGCTAAAGTCGCAGCGACCTTCAGTATGCCACGTCCGTTACTCCCAAATTATGTCACAAATGTATACAAAAACTTTTAATAATGATGAAACCATAGCTGTTAAATTTGGATTACGATTAGTAATCAATTAGATTACATTTTAAAAAGAATGGTATTGATTACATAATTCTCTTTTGAACAATTCCTGATTCCCTATGATTCAAAATATGATTACAAATAATCCAAAAAAAATCAAGATTAATTAGGATTACGAGAAAATAATCAAATGTAATCAAAAAAATAATTGACTACTTTCAAGGATTATTTTTGATTATCTTAAATTATTTTTTAAAAATTTTGAGTTTACATCATTTTATACATATATTTTATTTAGAAAAATTTGCATTTACAACGTAAAAAAATTCTGAACAAATAAAACAAAATTAGATAGTTTTTGTATGCAAAATATAGGTATATTCACTTCAATAACAAAACAATCAATAACAACTTTAGTACATCCTGAATCAACAAAAAAGGGAAAATTACGTGAAAAAAATAATAAAGAGAAACAAGTACATTCACAAAAAAAAAAGTTTTTTAATGTACATATATTTACAATTGGCCTTCATTACAACTAATTTATCAAAAGCAAAATCAGACAATGATTGCCTTCTTCGACCGTTGACGATCCCGGCAAAAGAAAACAGTCGTTCAACTGGAGCTGAAGGCGTTAAGGGCGTGTTAAAAAAAATAAATGCATCCTTTAGTAAATCATATTTTTGCCAAATCTCGTCAGCACTTGCATTATTATTTAAATAGCTGAAGAACTGATGTTTTATTGCGGATCGTTCAATTCATCATCTGCAAAGTCAAATCTTGAAAGTAAAAAACAAAATAAATGTACGCAATTTTTGGCGTAAAAACTGTAGTGTTTATAAAACTCTGCTAGTTATATTCTCGAAAGTCAATTCTGGACTTAATCTCTGCAACACCTTGAGCCATTTCATTTTGATGCTTTGGGTTAGTACTGTTGCTGCAATTGCAATATTTGCCTCAGGCGTCAACATGAAATATGGTTGGAACCTTTCTCTTAACCTCTGTTCCATTTTTAAAATAACAGATGATAATTGTTGCAGCTCCCGGGATCTGCTTAGTTTATGCAGCCTATTGCTCAGTGTCATAAGAGTTGGTATTAAAAATCCTGTAATAATATTAATATAAATTTATATTTTAAAGAAGCAAAATATAAAAATACCATAATTAATGTTGCTTTCTTCTTGAAGAAAGTCCAGGGCCTTTGCCATTGGTAAATTTCCATTTACTGTATGCCTCTTGCAGAAAAATGTGGCAAAGTCAACTTATTGCATAGATTATTTATATTTTATTTGTAGCAAAGTAGCTTTTGATCTGCGTCATGCAGTGAGTTCCAACGAGTAACAACGGGAAAAAGCAACGATGATCCCATGTGTTCTTCAATTATTTCCGAAGAGTTTAGTCACTTGCACTTCTTCCATAAGTTGTAGCATTTGTCGAATGTCTAAAAAAATTAACATTCAACTTATTTTCACAAGTACAAAACATATTCTTTTGCATTAAAAAAATAATTTTTCGTTTTGGAATGTACTAGACGATTTTCAATTTTAACGATTTTTTTTTAATTTTTGACGATTTTTTTAGTTTTGACGATTTTTTTAAATTCCCAGCATACCATTATCGGAGCGCTCTTATATATGAGCGATTTTATGAGCTTCTGTGAGTGTTTCCTGCGTGCATATTTCTGGGCTCATAAACGGTAAATTTTATGACTTTCTATGAGTGTTTCTTGCGTGTAAATTTCTGAGCTCATAAACGGTAAATTTTATGAGTTTTTTATGCGTGGTTTCTGCGCGCATATTTCTGAGCTCATAAACGATAGATTTTATGTGCTTTTTATGAGTAATTTCTGCACGCTGACAGATAACGGTAAATTCCAGCTAAGCAGAAGAAAGAAGTTACACAAATTCATTCATTAGTGAATATTTTTGGAAGCGTAAAGACAAAATTGTGAGTTATTTTATAATAAATACAAAAATAATACATAATTAAAATAATGAAAAGAGCAAGCTTAAAAGAAAGCAAATTAATAAATTGGAAGAATTTGAACAAAAATTACAAAGCTCACCGGATTTGTGCACCAAGCTAGTAAGTTGTATACAGTAAAAAATTTAGGACTTGTGATAATTTTTGCTATTTTTAGGAGCACGAAATATATAATTACTGCATATCAAATCCTACAAAGTTCGTTCGGAGTGTTTGGAAAAAAATTTTCACTGATGAGTTAGCACAAAAATACTCGTGGAAAGGCACTAAAGATAAAAAATGTCTACTGGCTATGACAATAACATCAATAATTAGAGGAGCCTTTAACCGCAAATTTAACATAGATGAAAAAGTATTTAATAACTGCACTTTAAGGTGATTTCAGACTGCAAAAGACCGTATTAAATATCATGACAAACTTCTTAAAAAGAAAGAGTGCTAATATTTAAAAATTTTTGTTTTATTATTATTTATTTTAAAAACTCTATAGATTATTTGTTAGGACAATATCCTAATGAAGAAATATAGAGTATGGCCTCGAACTTGAATAATTTTCATTTTCATTATTTATTTTATTTTTTGAATTTATGTTGAATGCATTCAGTTTATTTAATTCATTTTAATACCATTTTACTTTAACAATACAAATATGTTAACTTATTGAATAAAAAATCCTATTTTGAATTATCTGTTTTTCGTCATTTTCAGGATACTATTTAGAGTTTTTGATGCACGCAAAATGAGGCTAAAAAATGTTATTTTATGCACTGGAATAAGAGCTCAAAATGCGTTTTAAAAAAAAAGAGTCATAAAATACTCTTTTATGCATAAAATTAAGAGCTCTTTCATGAGTGACCAGTTTAGTGGAAAAAGCCACTCAAAAATGAGCGTTTTATGACTGTTTATGATTATTTTATGAACTTATTATGAGCGTCAGCGCTCCGACAAAAGAGTCTTTATGAGCCCATTTAGAGCGCATATGGTAAGCTGGGAAAATACTCTTTTATGCATAAAATTTAGAGCTCTTTCATGAGTGACCAGTTTAGTGGAAAAAACCACTCAAATATGAGCGTTTTATGACTGTTTATGATTATTTTATGAACTCATTATGAGCGTCAGCGTTCCGACAAAAGAGTCTTTATGAGCTCATTTAGAGCGCATATGGTATGCTGGGAATTTTTACGATTTTTTAAGTTTTGACGATTTTTAATAATTTTGACGATTTTTAATAATTTTTAATTATTTTGACAAATTTTATTAATTTTGACGATTTTTTAAATGTTGACGATTTTTTTGCAAATGTATTTGTGACAGTATTGCCATAATTTCGCAAAATAAAAAAAATAATTAAAAACAATCAAAAGTAGGATTTGAAAGTAATCGAATTATTTTTTGATTACTTTTTATTATTTTTGATTATTTGCTAGTAATTTTTATTAATCTTGATTATTTTTGGATTATCTGTAATCGTAATCAGTAAGTAATCGTGCGAATCTGAAAATAATCGTAATATAATCATTACTTCACCTTTCAAAAAAAAATAATCTAATTACTAATTACTACGATTAGTAATCATTACTTAAAAGCTATGGATGAAACTGACTAAATTTTGAAATATTTTTTTTTAATTTTGAACTACATAAAAACGGCTAATAGTTTACTTTAACGATTAAATGCAGAATATTTTTACAAAATTTCAGTTTAATTGAAGTGATAACGCTCAAAGTTTAAAATTCTCAAAAAGTCGGCTGAGTTAGAGTCAAAATTTTTCATTCTTCAGGGTATATTATTTTCATCTTACAACTTAGGACTTCAAATCATATAATATAAACTCACTACACTTGAAGTAATTTACATTATGTGAACTGATGCTGTGACTCCAATAACTAAAAAGTTATATGGTGTCACTCTTCGATTTTCACTTTTTCACAGTTTTTTGGGCAGCAAATGTGCGGCCCTTCACTTATCGATTACTTAGAAAGTGTTAACAAAACACCATAAAATTGTTCGCCGTTTGGTGTTTGTTGCGATAATGTGTCATAAATATAAACGAAGTAAGAGCAAATCGATGAATTTTGTTGATTCGAAAATATATTTAATTTACATTGTTCTCCATCTAACGACAACAAATACGAATTACATGAACTTTCGAGCCCTAATATATTTTACTTTCAATTTTTGCTTTTCAGACTTTCCCGGAATGTGTTTTGCCTCCACACGTTGCGCTACTGTTGAACCTGGCAAAAGTTGGGATCTAACACCATTTTGTGGCCGCTCAACATGTGTGCAAGATGAGAACGATCCTTCCAAGTAAAAAAATATTATTTAAAAATGCAATCATCACGCCGATTTATATAAAACTTTAAATATTTTTATTTTAGATTATTGGAATTAGTTGAAGATTGCGGACCCTTACCATTGGCAAATGACAAATGTAAATTGGATACGGAAAAGACAAATAAAACAGCTGCCTTTCCATATTGTTGTCCCAGCTTTACCTGTGAACCTGGTGTTAAGTTAGAATATCCAGAAACACCCAAAGAAGAATCAAACAAAAAAGAATAAGCAATAAAGTTTTATCATTTCTTACAAATTCAACCCATGGCCATCAGAATAAATCTATGCAGTAAAATTCCATTCATCCACCAAACAGTTTATTATAATATTTAAAAAAATCTATGTATGAAAATGAAAAAAAATATATATATTTTTGTAAGAAATTTTTCAAAAATAAAAACAAATCCCATTTCATTGAATAACATTTGATAATCTTAGCAGAACAAATTAGTTTAAAAATTTTTTTGTGTAAACGAATGTTAGATAAAGTGGACCTTTCATATTGTTTCGGGTTGTTGCATTAATACGTGTAAACTGTCATCAACAGATAAGACAGAAAATGTTTTTAATGCAAAAAATTATTGTAAAAGAGCAAAAGTAAAAATCTTATAAAACAACACATTTTTTTAAGTTTATAGTTTATAGAGAAAATAATATTTTATGAATCAAAAAAGCATTTTAATTCAGAAAAAAAAACAATAAAGACCCTAACAATCTTAAGAAAAAGAAATTTTAAAGATCAAAACCGAAAAAGCACACAAAAACCACAAATGTAAATAATCAAAAACGACGTGAATGCACACGTTTTTCCTGGTTTTATTTTGTCGTTGAAAAAAAACATCGCAGCATAAAGTGATATTTTTCATTAACATAAAACCTGAATAACAAACGAGTTTTAAAGAACTTTCCAAGTCGGATTTTTGCAAACAGTAACAATTTTATTCACAATTTTAATAAAAACAAATGATGTAAAACAATAAATATTTCCAAAACTTGTCTAATAATTTATTCAAAAAAAAATCATTTTTTATTTTTAAATAAAAGGAAATTTATTGGGCTTTCAAAAAATCAACATTTCACATCTTTTTTTTTATTAGTTTTTGAGAACTTTAAAAAAATGTAAATTAATTTTTCCTAAAATTGCTAAATTTTTTAGTTTTTATTTCAAATTCTTTGAATAAAAATATTAATACACTAAGCTTTTTATTGTTTTCATAATCAAAATCTGAAATTTAATTTTAAAAGCAGTAAAGTGACTTAAATTTTACCAACAATCTAAAACAAAGTTTAAATTGTTAAAAATTTAACATAAATAATGATCGAATTGAAAATTTAATTTTTATAAAGACAAAATTACATATTTTAATCAGATGATTACCCCCAAATTTCCCCTAACAAATTGTTAGCCCCTAAAATCCCAATAAACTACTTAAAAACCCACAAAATCTAGGGGGAAACCCCGAACTTGGCAACACTGATCTCTCAGCACTGCTACCAGGGTTGTCAGATATAGCGATTTGTCGCCAAATGTGAGGACGGTTGTTTTACACAGAAAAAACTTTAAATATATCAACTGAACATGATTTTTCTAACAAATTGTTCAAAACCTTGATACATTGAATGAAAATTTATGTGGCTATTTTTTTTTAAATTGACTAAAACTCCATTCACATTGAACCTCAAAATACGTATTTTCGTTTTTATCACGTTTTTGACTGTCAAATCCGATACAAATTTTAAATCGAAAACTTGAAAAAAATTAAAATAGGTATTTTGGGGTTCAATAAGAACGTAGTGTAAGTATTTTGTTACTACAAGCAGGAAAAAACTGTGGGAATATTGTCGAAGTGCTTAGTAATTACACAACTACATTAGTTTCAAGTTAGTTCTAGTAAAATATTTACAAATTTTTGTAAAATATAAACAAGAAAATTTTTTTGCCGATTTTCACAGATCTTTTTCGCGAAAAGGGGCAAAATAAATCTGACAACCCTGCCGTTGTCAAATGTAGCACAGTGCTGCCAGCTTAGAGGATTTTTTTCTTGAATGCGAATAAAAATTGTTACGACGTTTAATAGGATTTTATTTATTTAATTTATTTTTAATTTGAAAAATTATATAACAATTTAGTAATAGTAACATTGTTTATTTAGTATAATTGTATTACATTAATCTCAAAAATCGCGTAATAAACAAAACCGGCAGCATGTTAAAGCCACACTCACACTAGACAGCAAAACACGTGTTTTGCCAAAACAAGTATTTAAGCTCTTTATTCTATTCCTACGGTTCATTATTCTTTTCCACTCGTTTTGGCAAAACACTTGTTTTTGGAATGAAGTCTAAAAGTAATATAAAGGTTGAAGGTCATGAAATTAATAAAAACTATTTCTTTTATAAAGATCTACGTGTTCACAAAGTTTGGTCAAAAAATTCTCAGCCATTAAATATGAGCTTCAAAGGGGTCAAATCTATACAATATATGGTAGTTGTATTGTCTATGGCTCATTTACTCCGTTTTCGTAACCACTGTAATTGTTTCGTAACCACAGAAACTAGGAACTGTGCATTTTTGATGATCAAAAAAAAAAAATAATTTTGGAATTTTCTGGGATGAAAAATCGGAGTATAAGGTCTAGAAAGATAAGTGGCAACACTGTACAATTGGCATAATAAATGTGTTAAATGTCGTGCTGACACATTCAGTCAAATACAGGCCTGCCATATTTGCCGATTTTTTGCCTCAAAGTTATCAAAGTGCCGAAAAGAGACAACTGTTAATAAGTCAGCGCTTTTACTAAAAAGGGTGAGGTTTATTTAGAAATATATGCAGTGTTTGTGTGTCTGTGTAGGTTTAGTACATTTTTGTTTGAAAAATAACCAACTATGAGGAATGAAATAATCAAAACAAAATAAAAAGCCAACGGTTTTTTTTTTTGATCATAGCTAAAAGAAGAAACAATTTTTAAACCTAGTTTTTTCAATTTGTTACGAAACCCCAGTTGAGGCGTTCCGGAAATAGCACTTCTCTGTCCAACCAGCTCAGTGACGTCAGGGGAGGTACGACCCACTATTCCGGCATAGGGCCGAACAATAAAAGTCAAAATCACACTAAACACTATACTACACTCACTCTAAACTTGAATTCCTTTGAAGACAACAACAACACTAACAAAAACCTACACTTAGCGAAATCGCCCCTCACGATATACACGGACCGACATTTAATACAACATTTTAACCCTAACACGATTTCACGAGGACATTTGATGGATTTTAAAAAAAATGATATTTTAATTAACACTAACTTAACGAAATTACACAAAACAAAAGATACTCTACTTTCCCAAAAATCCCTGTAAAATCCCCTGGACCCACTATATTGTTCACGCAAAAAAAAAAACGTTTTTGATCTAATATTTTCACAGCCAATTTAGGCATTCACTAAAATTATTTGGGGTTTTCCTAAAAAGTTTGGAGATTACAAAAAAAAACACAAATCACTTAACGCACTAAAAAAAAATATTTAATAATTTCAAACTTTTGAACTTTTAATACTTAAAAAAAAAATAACTTAAAAAATTTTCCTTTGGGATTTAAAATTTATATTCTTTAAACACTTCACTGGGCTTTTATTTCATGGATTTCACGGACTCTCCACTTTAGCTTGTTTGGTATACCTTTCATGGCACCGTAGTTAACCAATTAGAACTTATATTCCGCAATCTTGGGGTTGATTAAAAATATTTAAGTAGGAGAAGGTTGATTAGGAATTTCCAATTCTTGGCTTGTACCCCAGATAAAATGGCGCGGACTACAACCAACGAATCAAAGGCAACCGTAGTTGTCCTTGTATTTTCGTTTTCGTAAAGGTTGTAGTCCCCAAAAAAAATCTTCCACAGCACAATAATTCCAATTAAATTCTGGTGAGTCCTTTATAAATCCTTTTAAATGTTTTGTCGCTTGTTAAAAAGTTGAAGAAAATGGCTTCCTTTGCACCATAAAAAAAATTTAAAACAATTTGTCGCAGCTCTCCCAGACAAGTGTTTACTTCAAAGGCTTTCGTATCATTAAAATCACCGCGCAAATTAATCCTAAGCCAAGCCATTTCTTTTTTTTTTCACAGCGAAAAACTTTTTAAAACCCGCCCCTTAAATCAATCCTAGCTCTATTAATTTGCTTATTCTACCCTACATCTAACACCTAAAGCAAAACAAACATCCTATTTTCACTAATTAGTTTTTGTATGCTACTAGTATTGATATCTGCAATTTACAGTACGTGAAGTTGACACTTATTAGTTTTGATCAGTATAACAGTTTAAAGCATACAGTCTCCGCTACAAACTAAAATTTCTTTTTCTATAAAAAAAAATATAAAATACTTCAATACGATATTTGTGTTTGAAAATGGATAGATATTTACAAAAATGTATATTCGCTATCAATGAAAATAGCTTAAAGCAAAAAAAATATTTTTGTAGATTATAACGCAAGATTTAAAACGTGGGGAATCTACAGGTGCATTTCCAGTGCTGTCAAAGTGTGTACAACAAATTATGATCCGTCCACATTCTTCCGCAAATGTGGAAAGAAGTCAACCTAAACAAAACAAAGTTTCGATGTTCTCTGGAAAATGAATCTTTACAGGCAATTCTATTTTCTAAAGATTATTTAAAATTTAATAATTCAAACTGTTTTGATGCTGATATAAAAAAGGTTTGATAAAAATGTCAAACTTATCCGTCTTACTTACCGTCTTCAAAGATTATTTAAAATTTAATAATTCAAACTGTTTTGATGCTGATATAAAAAAGGTTTGATAAAAATGTCAAACTTATCCGTCTAACTTACCGTCTTCAATGACGAGGACATTTGTTCCCACAGCGGAAGTACTAGCAATGACAGAAGAGGGACTGATTACGGTGCGAGCAATTCTAAACCCAAGTCTCACTACATCTCGCATGGCGATATCGTTTGTACGTGAGCACCAATTGAGGACGTTCAAATTGAATAACAAAACTTGGTTAATTAATTAAAAAATAAATTGTAAATTCAATTAAAAGATTCCTAAATCTAAAGTGTTAAAAGTAAAGTGATAAATACTTATTTTAAAATACTACATTTAAAACCCTTAACCTAAATCTTAAAACTAATCTAAATCAGTTTTAAAATTAAATTGAATTATAAATTCTAAAACTATAAAATTAAAAGAATACGTTATAAACTATTCTAGAGAATTAAACCCTAAAACTAAACTATTAAATTTTATCATTAAATTTAAATCATAATATTAAACTACAATTTGAATTATATAAATAAAAACCCTTAAGTGTGAAATATAAAAACTTAACCCTAACCTTAAATTTATATAAATTGAAACTTATATACTAAACCAAAGGTTAATAAAGGTTATAACATTTTAAAAGAAACTTAAATTTTTATTTACACATAAAAGAGATCCCTCCAAAATATTAAAGGTCGTTTGTCCTCTCCCTCTAACCCCCAAATAAACAGTTTCACTTTCTCTTGCAGGTTCGTATGGACCATGAAGAAACGGGTTTAGAGGGGTAAGGTTATATAGGGGTATGTAACTTTATTTGTCCAAAATATAATTAAAACATATATATTTAAAAAACGTTATAATAAAAAATGGAGTTTTATTTTTTTTTATATAACACGGGTTTTAGGGTTAGGTTTGTATAAGGATTATTTCACCTTTTGTTTTATCAATTCAATTTCATTTTAACTTTTATTATTCTTAACTTTAACTTCTAATTTCTTTAAATCACTGTGGTTGTTTTCTCTTGTTGTTGATGTTGCGTACACGTATAGTTGTTGAGGGTTTTGTTATTAGATCACAAGTGTTGTTTTGTTGCTGGTTAACGAACAAGTGTCAGATCAAAGCGCAAATGTCGACAGCTAAACTTTATGATGAGTTGCATTTGCGTGGGGTTTGCATACTAGAGGGCGCTGTTTAAAGTCAGGGTTGGGACTGCTTCATTGTTCACCAAAATGAACACTAACAAAACAAAATTCATAAGATTTAAGCCATATGTTTCAAAAAATGAAGAGCCTTTATGTACCCATATTGATGGTAAATTAATAAATGAATCGAAAAGTGTTAAATACCTTGGCATAAACTTAAACCATAATCTTATGTGGTGAAATCACATCAGTTGCCTAAACTCTAAATTATCAGGAATTGGTATACTTTATAAATTTAAAAATAAACTAAATGTTAATACGAAAATGTTAATTTACCAATCCTTAATTCACTCGCGCTTGACTTATCTTCCAGTAATTTACGGTAGTAAAGCTAACTTAGTCATGGGATCACTGCAATCAGCACAAAATAAGGCGTTGAAAGTTGTGTTCAACCTTCCACTGCAGTTTGGAACAACCGATTTGTTTATAAATTATGCAAAAACGATACTTCCGGTGAAAGGTCTTTATAAACAACAGCTATTAGTCTCTGTTTATAAATGTATTAGAGGTATTGGTTCTCACACCATACAATTTAGTAGTAATATATCACACACACAAAGAATCACAAGACAGGCGATGGACTTAAATTTGTACGATGTAAACTAAACAACAAATATCTTTTGCTGGGCCAAATGAATACAACCAGTTACCTAATCGCTTAAAAAATATCTCAGTTCTATAAACTTTTAAAAGTAGTTTAAAAGACTTTTTATTTCAAAATGTTGAAGTACTTCTTGCATCTTGAAAGCTTAAAAACTTATTATTATTATTTTTATATAGAAAATTGTATAAAGTAGAATAAATTAAATTTAAATTTGTAAATTTAATGTAAATGTTATATCCTCACTTATGTTGTTCTTTAATATCAAAGCTTAAGGCTTAATTAGTTTGTACGTAACGTTCCGTGACGAATCAGCTGAATGGTTTTTGATGTATGAAAATGAGTGTGCTTGGTTAGTTTGTCTGTAATGTGACGGTGCGTGCCGGACGAACCTGCAGAAAACCGAATTTTCTCTACTACGTTAAGTGTCAGCTAAAAACAGTTGATTGTTCTCACAGAAAAAATAAACAACCAATACAAAAGTATTAAAATTCTTTTTTTTTAATTGATAAAACAATTTTTTTTTAGTTAATACAAAAATAAATTGAAATGGATGACGATAAATTAATAATTTTAGTGGAAGATAATGATCTTCTGTACAACAAATTTAGCAAGGACTACAAAATTCCAAACAAAAAACTGGCTGCCTGGGCGCAAATAGGAAAACGAATGGAAATACCAGGTAAGTGTTTAAAAAATTTAATAAAACTTATTAAAAGTGTATTTTTCCCAAAGCGGAACTTTGTATGAAGAGATGGACGTCACTGCGAGATCGATATGTGAAGGAAAGGAAAAATGAAAACACACCATCTGGAAGTGGTTCAACTTACAGACATCGTTTTTATTTAATGGACCAAATGGGATTTTTAGCACCCCATATAACTCCTCGTGCGTATGTATCCTTTTAATTTATTTGTGAACTATAATTTTGTCCAGTTTAAAAAAATTTAATATTATGATTTCCAGAGTTCGTTCAACAATAAATATTTTGGAAGAGTTTGTCTCGAAAGACACACCTGTTGTGGTTCAACGTTCGACTCAAGAATTTTTGACTCTAGAATCGGCAACTAAGGAATCACAATATCTGGAGTCCACATTTTTTGAATCACCATCTCAGGAGTCGTCTTTTCTTTCATCAACATCACTTGAAGCAGGTGGTTATAAAATTCATGAGACAGTGAAACAAAAGAATAAGAAAAAAAGAAGTGAAGAAGTGAAGAATTCGATGATACTGATCAAATATTTGCAGAAGCAGTTGACAGTTTTAAAAAATTTTGCAAATCGAAGGAAGAAAAAGAAAAACGACGAGAAAATTATGGTATTTATGCCTTTGGCAAAATGAGTATAGCAACAATAAATTCGCTGAACGAAACCAAGCAAACAAAAGCTATGGTCATGATTACTGAACTGCTAATGCAAATAAAACTGGAGACAGAGTAGATAGATATACAACTAAACTTCGTAACTATTTTGCTTTCTTTGTTGACTATTTTTATTAAAACCAGCATTTAAGTAAAATTTATATGCAGTTTTCTAAATTTATTAATATTTTTTTTTTCTTAAAAAAACAACTAACTGAGTTAAGTCCTTTTTAAGGTATGTCATCGGTATGTACAATATGGAGGTAGCTAATTAGAGAAAATATGGTTAACATGTGGACTAAAGTCGACATGGTTTAACCTTATAAGAGTGGAATCAAAGCTTTTGAAAATATAAATATGTAAATTTACAAGTGCTATATAATTTGGTCAAAATTAAATTAAATACATTATAGGATGACCTATAACAAAACGATTTGTCGATTTTCGTTGATTACAGCCCAGTCTTATTGCAAAGGTTCAAAATGGAAAATTTTTCATTTTTAAAAAACTGTATTTATATTACAAATTTCCAAAATTCAAAATTTTGAAAAATATAATTTTTTATTTCATTTCTTCCTTTAATATACTCAAAATTATCAAGATATGCAATTCTGACATGATCGGATATCGGTAACCCACTTTAGCCTGGAATCCAAAATAACCCACAAATTTTATAAAAATGTCAAAACGTATTTTTTTTAAATTAATTTTAAAGAATTTTTACGTCTCATTTGGAGATATCGTTTGCTATTTTTATAATATAAAAATTGTTATTAAAAAAAAATGGAAAAATTATATTAAGGGTTTAAATTTATCAAATTTTTGAAAAAATAAGCAATTTTCATAAAATGTACTGGAAAGGAGTCGCTCCAAAGACAAACCGTAATTATAATTTTTCCAATTATTTTTCTTTAATAACACCTTTAATAACATATTACAAAAATAGAAATCGATATCTCCAAATTGGGCATTTTAAAAAATATTTAAGAATTATTTTAAAAAAATACGTTTTTTGCATTTTGATCAAATTCGTGGGTTATTTTGGATTCCAGACTAAAGTGGGTTACCGATATCCGATCTGTAATCCGATTCTGTAATGGCTTAAATTTTCACTATATTCTTTGCAGCCCAATTGCAAAAAAAAAATATGTGGTAGACATTGAAATTTCACTAAAAAGCTGTCACCCTATTGTATATATAGATGGATAAATGTCGAAAGGACCTAACTCCATTTTTTGTTCAATGTACACAATTTTTCTTTTGAATTTCTTTAAACTTTTAACTGATTTAGATAATTGTGGTTAAAACGACAATGTGTAATAATCTATTAAATTGAATTATTTTAAATTTAATTAAATTTTTATATATCAGTACTATATCAAATGAAGTTAATTTGTGTTCCTTAAAGTAAATTTAAAGTAAAAATTAACGTTAATGTGATATTTATAGTAATTTATATATATTAAATTACCAGATTTTATTGCAAAATATTAGTAAGATAAGAATAGCAAAAATCTGTTTAATATACAAATATTTAGTTATATTTGATCTTAATTTTGTTTAATTCAAAGTAACAAATTAATCTGGTAAAATCAAATCAAATTTCAATATTAGAAGGCAAAAAAATCAAAAAAAAGATGAAATTTTTAAAGGTTTTTTTAAATTTTTTTCATGCGAATAAAAATCAGCCCTTGTAAAATCGACAATCTATAATTTTTCAGCAAAATTTTCTGTTGATATTTATTCGCATTAAAAAAATTTAAAAACAAACTTAAATTTAAAATTTTTTAGTAATATTTTTATCTACTTATATTTAAAAAAAAAATTTTGATTATAACAGATTAATTTGTTGCTTTGAATTAACCTAAATGAAGCTCAAATATAATAAAATATTTGTAGATTTGACAGCTTCATTTTTGCTTTTCCTATTTTACTAATATTTTACAAAAAAATCTGTTAATTTCAGCAAAAATTTTTACGAATAATTTTCTCTTAGTGTACTGCTGAAAGTTAGTTTAAATTCTGTTTTGGAAGGATATTGCTCCTTCATTACAAAAATATTCCGCCAGTCTATTTCTTATTTGAATAGCGTTTTCTGTCGATCTGCGAATGTGAGTTGTCATTGATCTAAGTGGGCGATCTCCATTGGATCTAATCTTACTTCGCCAGTCCCCTTCACAGAAACAAAACAGATTTCAATTACCCTTCGTGCCCGAGACAAGCGAACGCAGGATATACATTATTAAGATATAGAGTATATTGAGAAAAAATATAAAGATATTAATATATTTTATACTACCTCCATCACTTTGGCTGCCGTAGCACAGTGGGATAAATCACAAAATTTGTGGAAATAATTCGGCCATTTGTTAACTTGTGGTTCGATTGCAATGAAATTTGGAACATGCATAAAAGACATAAAATGGAGTTTAAGTTTTGATTTTGAACCTTCCAGATCCTTTGGGGGCGGCAAAATGGCTGCCCAAAGTTGGGTACTTTTTTCATAAAAAATTTTGAGTGTTTGCCATTTTTTTGTTTCTCATCCGATTTTCAAAAAATTAACATATTAGTAATCTTCTTGTAAAGATGAACAAAAAACATGCTTACATGCTAAATAACCGTTATTTTAAAACGAAAATTGGTCCCAATTTTCTGCCGATATTCGAAAAACTTTGGACCTGAGTCGGACAAAATTTGGAATTTCAAATTTTCAAATCGGAATATCTCGGAAACTATTGGAGGTAACCCACACATGTAAGCATGTTTTTTGTTCATCTTTACAAGAAGATTACTAATATGTTAATTTTTTGAATATCGGATGAGAAACAAAAAAATGGCAAACACTCAAAATTTTTTATGAAAAAAGTACCCAACTTTGGGCAGCCATTTTGCCGCCCCCAAAGGGTCTGGAAGGTTCAAAATCAAAACTTAAACTCCATTTTATGTATATGTGCATGTTCCAAATTTCATTGCAATCGAACCACAAGTTAACAAATGGCCGAATTATTTCCACAAATTTTGTTATTTATCCCACTGTGCGTAGCTTCCTACGCTTGCAGAAGTAAATGTATAGTTTGCATCGCATACACCCATTAGTACAATACTGAAAACATTTTTATAGTTGTGGACCATTGATCACGAATTTTTGGGGCATTTTAACGCAATGTGTTTTCCGTCAATCGCTCCCACACAATTTGGAATATACCACATCCGTTCAAAATCCTTCTCAATATCGATATATTGAGAAGTAGTGGGTTCGCTTACATAAATTGGGGAGATCAAGCTCCACAACACATCGCATGTTTCCAATACGATGTTTCGAATTGTGGTTTTTCCTAACTTGTGGCTCCAGGCAATAGATTGAATGGAATTCCCATGCGCTAAATAGCTACAAACATAAGACATTTGAAGTGAATAATCAAATTTAAATCAAAGAAATACTTACAAAAGTGTTATTGAAAGCCTCTCCTCCGGTCCAATACGTTGTCCAGGCTTTTTAAGTGCATTCTTTTAAAGTGAAAAATATTAATGAATTAACTATGGAATAAGTTAATTAACTTTTATTTTTTCCATAATGACCAGTTGATTTTTTTTTAATATTTAAAACCAGCTGTTTTATCTATTTTACCAATTCTTACAACAGATAGTGGATGCTATGACATAACTGAATTTTTTTTTTAAATTATTTGGTGAAAATGGGCAAACCGGAGTCAAAACTCGTGAACCCAAACGATAACGTTATAAATGAAGTTAAAGTGGAAGTAAAATTCCCAGAAACATACTTCATTATAATGATAGTGATTTTAGCGTTGCAATTCGTAACGACCGTATATCAATTGCATAAAAGGTCGCTACGCAAAAACTACATCAGGGCCGCGTCCTTAGTTAACGGTCTTGAAAAAGTTTAGGGCTATTCGAATCGGTTACCTGCACACAATATCCTAAATAAGCATTGACTATTTTATGTTCAAGTGAAGGATATTGTGGGAAATTGACACGACAGGGTGTCCCCATTCTGAGAATTTAACTCGGGTATTGACACAATAACGTGTCCTCTTTATTGATAAATTGAAATTTTTTTTAATTCTTCCCAAATCTCTTTAAAGTTTTGAGACAATAAGTAACTTGCATTGCCTATTTAATTTAATCATGCCATTCATATGGACTGGTTGGAGATAGTTGGCAAAGCAAGGCAACTTAAGGAACATTTTGATAGATCCTATAAGTGCTTAAATACCGATAGATCTACAAATTACGAAACGGTAGATAAACATTTGGGGATTTTATTTGAACTTCTTGAGGAAATTGGTAGATTATTCGATACCAATTATCCTCGCCTCACGTCTAATCACCAACTAGCGGCAGAGGCTTTCTTTGCCGACGTTAGGGATAGACTAGAGAAATTTTTAGCAAAGAGAAATTTAGAGGTAAAATTACCTCTAACCTTCCATGAGAGGTTAAGTTATAATGTTAATCCCATTAATACTCAGACTGATACAAGTTCTGGGGTGGAAGTTAAATCGGAAGATAAACCACAAGGCGGAGGATACAAAAGGGGAAAGGCCAAAGGCCACAATGCCCCAAACAGTTGTAGAATTCTTGAGTTTTGCATTAAAGATCATTCCTGACTTCGATGGCAAGCCAGAGAACCTTGGCTTGGACGCCTTGGCTTTATTGGATTCCGTTAAGGATATCCATGAACTAGTGGCGGTGAACCTAATTAAAACCAAATTGAAAGGAACGGCCCGAAATTTAATCTCTAATGAGATTACAATCGATCAGGGGATAGCAACATTGTCTGGGACGGTAAGAGTTGAATCGGTGGAAGTCATCTCAGCCAAACTATACGTCAGGGTGGCAAAACTGGCAATACCTACATATCTGGGGTGGAATCAATGACTAAATCTTTGAAAAGTGCGTATATTACGGACGGGCTATCTCAACAATTAGCCCAAAAATATTCTACTCAGGCAGCGATAAAAGCAATCACCAAGAACGCTACAAACGAGAGAGTAAAACTGATAATGGAATCAAGAACTTTCTTGGATATGAATGCTGTTACAGCAAAATTTGTGAACAGCTGCACAGAAGCGTATGGGCAGCAGAACTCAGTTCTTTCCACTAATTCCAATCAAGGAATTAGAGGTAGACCAGGAAGCCGTGGACGTGGTAATTGGCAACGTCGTCCATATCGCGGCAATTATAATAATTATCGTGGCAATGGCCGTGGTAATTATAATAATAACAATAACACAATAATGGTAATAGTAATGGAAATTCAAATCGTGGCCGGAACCGTCAAAATAATAACGGGTACCATAACAATGTACGACACATTACGGAAAATGTCTCGGAAAACGAACTATCACCCCTGATGTAAACCACAAAATATATAACTTGAATTTAAACCTCTATAGCTATCTTTCCTGCAGAACTTTACTAAGTGAAGAAAAATCCACATTTTTAGTAGATACAGGTGCAGACATTTCTTTAGTAATGGTTGGACAGATCCGTAACGGACAAATAAACAAGACTAGAACAACACAAGTGAGTGGTGTTGGCCAAAGATTAACAACTACCCTTGGTGAAGTTCGTACTAATCTACAATTTGAGGAACTCCTTATACCACAAGTATTTCATGTGGTCGAGGATAATTTCCCGATTCCTTCTAACGGAATCATTGGTATGGATTTCATTCGTGAATACAATTGTCTTCTAGATTACCAGGATGACCAAGAGTGGATGATCCTGAGATCTAGAAGACTTCGCAAACACATCGCTATAGCATTGCGTAGTGCTCCACAGATTAACTCAATCTCTCTTCCAGCGAGATCAGAGGTAATCAGGCACATTAACATGCAAACTGGTGAAGAAAATGTATTGATTCCAAATCAAATTCTTCAAAACGGAGTGTTCATTTCGAGCACCATAGTCTCAAAATCTAGACCAATGGTCAGAATACAACTAACAGAAATGTTATTATTCTGAATGCAAAAATTCAAACCGAAAGTCTTAACGACTACAAAATTGTTCACCCAACCAGAGATCCTCGAAAGGATCAGGAAAAAATAGAGATACTATCCAAAAATTTCCCGGAGGTTGATAATCAAGTTAATGAACTGATAGTAAGTGATATTGTAGAACGCACCATGTGTGAATACAACAGCCCAATCTTACTGGTACCGAAAAAATCATTACCTGGTTCAGATAAAAAGAGATGGAGATTGGTCGTCGACTATCGAGGGATTAATAAAAAACTCATAGCAGGCAAATTTCCACTACCTAGAATAGATGATATTCTAGATCAATTGGGCAGAGCCATATTTCTTTCCTGCCTTGACTTAATGTCAGGTTTTCACCAAATTGAATTAGAAGAAGGCTCTAGGGACATAACATCGTTCTCCACGAACAAGGGATCATTTCGTTTCAAACGATTACCATACGGTATAAAAATTACACACGGACAAATGTTCTTTTTTCCGTACCGAAGTCACATTTTTGGGACACAAGTGTACAGACAAAGGAATATTACCCGATGACGGCAAATTTTCAGTAATTTTAAATTACCCCAAGGCCGAAGAATGGTGATGAAGCTAAACGCTTTGTAGCCTTCTGCAACTACTATCGGAGATTTATTCCTAATTTTGCCGAACACTCAAGGCACATAACAAGGTTATGTAGGAAAAACGTACCATTCAATTGGGATAGTAAATGTGAAAAAGCATTCAACTATCTCAAGAACCAATTAATAAATCCTACAATTTAACAGTATCCTGACTTCGAAAAAGAATTCTGCATAACCACAGATGCAAGCAAGGTTGCTTGTGGTGCTGTTTTGAGTCAGAGATACTTTGATCAGCAGCTACCTGTAGCTTTCGCTTCACGATCCTTCACGAAAGGCGAGAGTAATAAGTCGACAATAGAACAGGAATTAGCAGCTATCCATTGGGCAATTCAATATTTCAGACCATATATTTATGGCCGAAAATTCTTGATCCGCAGTGATCACCGTCCCTTAACGTATTTATTTTAATAAATAATATTTTATTAAATAAAGTATTGAAGGTAACTACAAGACTTCAGGCTAACAGGAATTCCAATGAAGTGACCACAAAAGAACCAAACTCGGAACCGTTAGATATCCGGATATATGAGGCAATAAATGCCCACGAGTACAATAGGAATGCAAGTGTGTATTTTGCTAAGAATAAGCTGGTTATTCTGAAAGGAAAAACCAAGCTTTTCCAATTTCAGTCTAAAGATTTTATTACTAAATTAAAGGTAGATTTAGGTCACCTTTTTCCAAGGCTTGAAAAAGTAGCCAGTAACCTTAAAATCAAGACTATTCGCATGTCATTAGACGATGCTTTGTTCATGAACGTAAAATTGGGCTACTTCAAGAAAGTAGGAAATAGCAAACTTCGAAGTTTAAATATAGTACTCATACCACCACTTACAAAAGTCACAACGGATTCCGAGAAATCGAATCCATTGTTTGGAGGTCACCCTGGCATAACCATACCATAGAAAGGTCCCATCGAACATTCAATGAATATGTGCGTTCGTACATATCATCGGATAGAACAGATTGGGATGAATGGTTAGCTTACTTCACGTATTGTTTCAATACAACACCATCCACAGTACATGATTACTGTCCATATGAACAGGTCTTTGGGAAAATACCACCTACCATAGACGCCTTAAAGTCGGACAAAATTAGTCCCCTTTAGAACATAGATTCGTATGAGAAAAAGTGAAGTACAGGCTTCAAACGGCAAAGAGAAGAGCCTCAGTAATGCTAGACAAGGCAAAACTGAGTAGCAAAAACCGTTATGATAAAGTGTCTAGGCCAATGAGCACAAGGTCAGGAGACCTTGTTCTTTTAGAGGACAATGCCGGTCATAAACTATACACACTCTTCAAGGGTCCCTTCGAAATCAGGGAAATGGATGACCAGGGCAATTGAGTATTAGCCCTAGACGATACGATAACTATGAAAGTCCACAAAAATCGCCTAGAACTATACGTTAATTAATTAAAATTTTATATTTGGCATGAGATAATTAAGATATTATATAAATATAAATAAATATAATATATAAATATAAATATGTAAAACTTTAAAAATTAATTAGACTATATGAAAAGATCAATCAGACAAATACGGATCGATCTTTTTCCGAAAAAGGGAGGTGTAATGTACCTCACTTTTTATATTATATAAAAGAAAAATCAATTAAAATCTTGATTATTCTTTTACGAAAAAGGGAGGTGTAGTGTATTTTACGAGTCAACATTGTCATACCTTCTGTATGACACTTGAAACCATACTCTGTGGTATTTAGTCTACGCTCGCGTACCTTAACTGTGGGAATTGCTTATTAAAGCAGATTCCCACCTATACACATATTCATACATTATCTTATAATTTTAAGTTCATTTAATAAAACAGTCCATTTAATGAAACAGTTGCTCATTAGAGCTTAATCAAACAACCAGTATTTAATTTAATTATTTCACCCGAAAATGTCGAAAAACTCCACGATATGGTGTTGGCAGATCGAAGAGTAAAAGTGCGTGAAATTATTGATGCCATAGGCATTTCATATGGCAGTGTGGTTTCGATTTTAAATGATCAGTTGGGTTTAAGAAAGCTGTCTGCAAGATGGGTGCCGCGTTTGTTCTCAATTGACCATAAACGTAATCGTGGCCAATAAGGTGATGGCAACAGTTTTTAGGGATGCACGCGGGATAATCCACATCGATTACCTTCAAAAGGGAAAAACAATAAACGGCGAATATTATGCCAACTTATTGGACCGATTTAACGAGGACTTAAAAAAAAAAACGACCACATCTGCCCAAGAAATGACTATTTTATGGACCTCGAAAAATCCTATTTTTTGGAAGGGATACAAAAATTGGAGAAACGTTGGACTATGTAAGTGAATTGAGCTAAAAGAAGATAATGTTGAAAAATAAATTTTTGTTTGCAAAAAAAAACTGTGTTTCATTCAAAAAGTCACGGACATATTGATCCGCCCTCGATTTTGACGATATTTTCTAGAAAATTTGACGTTTTTATGCTCAGCAAACCTGGCAACACTGACACCATGGCATAACAATACAAGGTAAATTCATTAAGGAGAAATATGGGTTGCTGTTTGATGGTTTTCTGGTTACTTTTTATTTTTTTTTTGCATTTTATTCTTTGTTCACTTCTTCGTGTAACAAGACAAAAACAATATTTGAAAAATGTTTAAAAAAAGCAAAAATATAAAATAAAATATATTTGGTTTCCTCCACATGCAAACCTTTCCGTCAGACCCAAATAGGTTACAGTTCTGGGATGAGAGTAAATATAAACTATTTGGGTCTGACGGAAAGGTTTGCGTGTGGGGGAAACCAAATACGGAACTCCAAACTCAAAATTTACGTGGTATTGTAAAGCATGGTGGTGGTCATGTGATGGTTTGGGGTTGCATGTCGGCATCAGGAGTTGGAAGTTTGCATTTTATTGAAGGGAATATGGAATACCTAAATTTTTTAAGGCAAATTTACTTCAGAGTGCGGAAAAATTGGGCATAGAAGAGAATTTCAGCTTCTATCAAGACAACGACCCAAAGCACAAGTCAGGTGTAGTTCAAACATGGTTGATTTGGAATTGTCTACATGTGCTCCAAACGCCACCCCAATCATCAGGCGTAAATGTAATTTAAAATTTTTGGCATCTGCTTGAAACAAAAATCAGAGTTTATAAGGCCCTGAAAACTGAATGGTATAAGATTTCCCCGGATTACACGAAAAAATTGGTTTCTTCGATGGATTCTCGTTTAAGAAATGGAAAATTCTATATATTGAACATGACATGCCAAGACGTGGCGTCTTTAAATGCCAGTATGTGGAAGCTACAATTAAGGGTATTACAATTACAGAGCTGCCTCTGCAAGATAGATTTTAAATTAATATGCCTTTATTGGGGAGATGTGTGCGATGAAGATATTATTTGATGCAGTTAAATGTTTATACTGAATTTACACTTGATAAGCTAATTTATTATTTATTAACTAATAATTATTTTTATTTAATTAAATAAAATGGTATTTTTATTGAAAGGAGAATTAAATGTAGCACCCAAGTACTTATTTCGTTTTTCGGTGAAGAAAAAAATAAATATCGTGCTCATCCCTAATTAAAAACGTGACTCAAGAAAATTTGTATTGTTTCATTTCTCCAGTAATAGGTCCATTCGTTTACTTTTCCAGTTAAATCCAGTAGATGAGTAAATTTTGGGCAAAATGAAAATTTTACTCTCAAAACTGGCTCTTGCACAAAAAAGTAAACGAACGGAAAAATTGCAAAAACTTGCAGG
Source organism: Delia radicum (assembly GCA_021234595.1). Taxonomy (NCBI): domain Eukaryota; kingdom Metazoa; phylum Arthropoda; class Insecta; order Diptera; family Anthomyiidae; genus Delia; species Delia radicum. The sequence goes on from CM037856.1 coordinate 2,898,672, forward strand.
TTAATTCAAACATATGAGCGCTAAAAAGCTTAGTGTTCTAAAATATGTGTTATTTAGACTAACCAGTATATATTGTTTTCGGTACTTGATGCATTGCATTTCAATAATTATAAATTCGTAGCAATTGTATTTATTAAATGAACTTTTGTGGAAGCTTTTAGACTTGTTTAGTTTGTACATGACTTTTAATTTTTTTCTAGTTAACTAACATACGAAAATACATGAATACTTGATTTTTGATATTCGGTACCCTGAATAATATGCAATAAGAAGTATTCATATATTCATTAGCTTTACATCTCTAGTATATTAATGTAAATAAAAACAATTAACACAGATATTAGAAAACTGATAAATTGTTACTATAATAATTGTAACTGACTACTATAATTTGTTTCAGGTTGAAAATATTTACTTTTAGTTTTTGTCGCACTTTTAATTCAGCTTTTGATCTTTTCAATGTTTTTATTACTAAATGTATGCCTATTTTTGTTTGTTTACTTAATTTAATCATATGTTTTTGTTTTCTACTGGATTTGACTGGCAAAAATTTGTTCAGTAAAAATTTGCAGGTTTTTTGCTGACAACTGTCACTTTACTCTCTTAGTAGATGCTCTCTTTTGCAAATTTATGTGTACGCGAACGCATTTCAGTAAAATCCAGTACAAATTCGTGCAAATTTTGGTGTAAACGAATGGACCTAATTTAACTTAAATGGTAATATTTTTTTTGCTTGATACAGTAGTCATGTTCTTTGTAAAAAGATAATTCAATAGGTTAAAAATTGTAAAATGATTTTACTTCTTGATTACAATTATAAATGAAAAATTTAAAGCTGTTATCCAGAGTTTCCACATATATATTTGAAAAAATAAATTTTTGCCCTCTTTGATTTTTTTTTTTAATAAAAAATGTTCACTTTTCCAGAGTGACCATGACATTTTTCAGAAAAATAACCAGAAAAATCAGATATGTTATGACAATTTTGGTAATATTTTTAAATTGGTCAGGAATATTTAAACTCCACTGGTAGAAAGTGTAAGTTATGTTGTACCTTTGAGTCCAGTACTCCTATCCAGATTTCCATAGTGCCCAATAGCAGCCACTACTTTTCCCCGAAAATAACTAAACAAATGACATTTGTTTGGCCATTTTGCTCACATTTCTAAAATGACCAAGTACTTTTTGTCACCACATTTGCATTGCGTGTGTCCAGTGTATTGTATGGTATGACGCTAAACCCGGAACTCCTTTCCAGATAAACGAAGTGACCAATAGGTTCATTCCAAAATTTTACCTAAAATTAAGATTTTTTTTTTAATTTGTGTAGTTTTCAAGTTGACCAGGTAAAATATGATTATTAGGAAGGTGAGTGTCTCCTTCTTGCAAGCAATTACTTGACTTTTATCCTGGAACTCCTGTACGTTTTACCACAGTAACCTCAACTTTTTCCCGGGAGCTTAACAGAGAAATGAGTTACTTTATAGTCATTTTTTTCATATTCCTAAAATGACTAGGAGCATTTTAGTAGCATATATAGATATAATGGGTCTCATATTACCTTCAGTATTAATTTCATTAAGGAACCTTCTTCCCTTGTCCCGTAGTAACCAACAGAATTTTTCCTTTTTTCACTCAAAATTACCCAATTTTTAAATTAATTTTTTTCACACAATTGAATTTAATTTCAAAATTATATTTTTATATAATAAAGTATAAAGCTTTATCATCTTCTTGTGTGTCCTCTGGAATTATGGTGCTTCTTTTACTGTTTTAGTACCATTTAAAATCATTAATAAATATTGGAACTTTAATAATACTATGATACCATTTTAAAGAGCGATTGAATTTTAGTAATTTTTAAATAACATTTCATAATTTGGTACATTTTAATTAAATTTTGTTATTTTTGTGATAATTTGGTACATTTAAAACCACGAATGAATTATTTTAATTTAAATTATATTTAAAACCACGAATGAATTTTGGTAGTTTTTATTTTAATGTAAATTACATTTAAAAACACGATTCGGTTTTGGAACATTTTATGAAAAAAAAACACGATTTAATTTTGGTACTTTTTTTATAATTGGGTACCTTATTTAAAAACCACGATTTAATTTTGGTACATTTTACAATACTTCGGTACATTTAAAAAACACTTTAATAACACTTTTTGTAATATTTTTGTATTTTGAAACCAAGATTGAATAATGTAACTTTTTTATCTTCTTTTGTCATCAACCTTTATTTTTATTCAAATTGTATATCAAATACTTAACGTTTGAGAATTTTTTTTTTTTGCATAATTTACACGCAAAAAATCAAAATACCGGGGATTTGTTTTTATTTAGATTAAGTTCACATTCCAATGATATATTCCCATTCGCTTTTTTTAATTGTTATGTAACAGAATTATGAAATACAACCATGCAAAGAATGGGATCAATATCGACCTCGAGAAGGAAATTTCAAGTTTTTTAATAGCAGTTTCGAAAAAAAAAACATTTTATTGAAACTATGTTTTTCTTATGCAAAACTACAAAAATTTTTAATAAATAAAGTTTGATTAAAAACTACGAAAACTACCCAGTCGAAAACTCCGCCGTTTTTCTCTTTTACTAACATTCACTTGTTTAACATCTGTCATATAGTTTAAAATAAAAGGATAAAATTTAATGTGTCCAGTCTTTACATCTGTAAGCTTGTAGGAATTAATGTGAATCACCACTGTAATAGTTATTTTGCCACTCCAAAATTATTATTTTACATATACAAAAAAAACTTAGCAGTAAACAAAGAAAGTTAAAAAAAAAATTTAAATAAAAGTTAACAATATATAACATTTTGGCCTGATTGCTGAAAGTCCAGTTAAAATTTAACAAACAATTAATTTATATGGGTAACAACAACAAATGTGTCAGCTAAAGTCCCAGTTATTAGCTAACGGGACATGTGAAAATGGGACTTAATGTGGTAGGAACTGTTTCTGTTGCTCATTGCTCTCCATTTTCCGAAAACACCAGCCACCTAGACCATCGAATTCCAAAATATGAGTATGGAACTTCCTATAATAAGCCAATAATAAACTATGAGGTTCATCCTAATAACTATATACATATGAAACTTACCATAATGTAGGTCTGTGAGTAATGGTTAACAGCGTAATACCCATGCTTTTGGCAGTGTCATAAATAGAACTTTCAACATCGATCGAAACTGCGCTAGTGCATTCATCAAGTAAGGCATACTTGGGTCTTTAATATAAATAAAATTATGGTAAGAAGAAGAAAAATAGTAAGGTTCCCAGAACAAATTGTGCATATTTGGCTAATTATACATTGGCTTGTCATAATGCTTCAAAATAACTTCCAAGGAATATTACATGCCTAAATAACTTCCAAAGAGGTTGTTTAGGTAGAAGACTATCCAAATAATAATACTTGGAATACTCCCTTCCTATGACTAGTCTATGGTAAAATCCTCCAAATTTTGGTTCTTTAACAACTCTTACCTATGATAGAAAAGACGAGCCACTGCCATGCGTTGCTTTTCTCCGCCTGATAAAATGTCTTTCCAATCACGTATTACATGAAATCCATCTCTGTAAGTATAAAATGAAAAATATGAAATTGCTTGTTTTTCCTGTAAAAGTTACAAAAATATCTGTAATTTTACACAAAAATTAACTTTTTTTTGCCAGCTAAACTAGTCTGTAACGATTAGTTATGTAAAAATAGTAGGAAAAATTAGTAATCGTTACTAAAATTTAGTAAAATTTAATTCAGCCATTTTTTTACTACAAAATGGAATTTTAGTTCCGCATTACAAAATATTAAAAAGAATTCTACGAGAAACAAGAATTCTACGAGAAACAAGAATTCTACTTCGCGATCGGTTTAAACGGTCATTAAAAGATTGCGTGTGAAATTTTACACAGATCGCACTACTTATTCAGGGTCCCCCGAGCCTGTAAAAATTCAATTATATTTAAAAAATATAGCTTAGTGAAACAAATTTTTAAAATTTTAAATTAAACGAAACTGATATATTCTTTTTAAAATATGTTTTATTTGATCACAGTTATTTAGATACAAAATATTGTATTTTTTGCGATACTTGTAACCGTTTAAAATCTGAAGCTGAAGAACACCCGTAAATTTTGTATATAACCAAAAACGTGAAATTATCAATAATTATAAATTTTATTGATATTGCAGCACAATGTAATAGTTTTTTACGGTTACAAGTATCCCAGAAAGACAATATCTTTTATCTAAATAACTACGATCAAGTCAAACATATTTACAAAAACAATATATCAGTTCCGTTTAATTTAAAATTTGGAAAATTGTTTTTGATAAGCTATATTTTTAATAATAATTGAATTTTCTCTGGCTCGAAGGACCCTGAAGATGAAGTGCGATCTGTCTAAAATTTCACACGTAATCTTTCCATGACGTAGGAACATTTTTAAATTTGTGCCTAGTTTTTTTTTATAAAAAAACAACGTTGTTTTTGGGTGTTTTTAAAATTTTTGAAATGACCCTAATGCAAATTAAAAATCCAGCTACGCCAGGGACTAAAAAAATTTTTTGTCTGAAAAAAAAAAATGAAAATTTTTATTCTTGGATGAGTACTAACGGCTACATGATGGGACCCGATTTTTCTTTTAAAAAAGTGTATAATGAAATGACCACCATAATAATTGTGAATAATATTGTGTTTCTCTATTGCAAAAATAACTTTTGATAAACCATTTGTTTATTTTTTATAATTGTTGTTTAACGTAGAGTCGTTAAACGTATAGAATTCGTTAAATGTTTAAGTTAAAATAACAAATAGACTTCAAATTCATTTTGTCGGAATTTGCAAATTTCTTTTAAATTTATATGATTTTTTAAACCAAAACGTACACTCAAATAAAAAAGTTGGTAGAAAAATAAGTAAAACGTTTTATATCCTCATTTACATTTTTTGCACTATTTGTAGTACAAACACATTTTTTTCTTATCTCTATTTACAAATAAATTTTATAACTAATTTTTGTTACTTTAGCAATATGTGTTAATAAAGGGTGATTTTTTAAGAGCTTTCGAATTTGATTTAAAAAAAAAACAGATGAAATTTAGAGAAATGTATGAAATCTTTATTTGAGTCGATAGAACGATCTATATAATTCAATGTTTAACGATAATTTCATGTTAATGTTGACTGCGGCTGCGCCTCAAATTGTTCACGCGCTGGGTCCAATTTTGGCATACTATCTCCAACATATCGGCCGGTATCTCACGAATAAATTCTACAATATTGGCTTCCAGTGTGTCAACCGTTGCGGACTTGTCACTATAGACATGAGGCTTAACATAGCCCCACAAACAATAGTCTAAAGGCGTTAAATCGCACGATCTAGGAGACCACTTGACCGGCCACAAACGTTAAATAAACTGTTCACAGAACTAGCCTCTCAATTGGGCCATTATTTCGCTTGCTGTGTGGCATGTGTCACCGTCTTGTTAAAACAACATGTCACCCAAGTCCAGCTCTTCCATTTTGGACAAAAAAAAATTCGTAATCATCGCAAGGTAGCGCTCGCCATTCACAGTAACGTTCCTGCCTTCGTCGTCTTTGAAAAAGTACGTTCCAATCATGTCACCGGCCCATAATCCACACCAAACAGTGCATTTTTCGGGATGCATTGGCAGTTCAATTTGGCTTGTTCACGTATCCATTCAACCAGAAATGATCTTCGCCGCTGAACACAATTTTCCGATAAAAAAGTGGATCTACATCCAACTTTTCCAGCGCCCATTCACCAAAAGTTAGCCGTTGTGGTAGATCGTGTGGCTTCATTTCTTGCACTAGCTGTATTTTAAAACGTTTTACACCCAAATCGTCTACTTAATTTGATACTCTTATTGCTATATTTTGAACCGTTAAACTTTAGTTATAATTTTATTTATTTTAAGCATTTTTTTAAATTATAAATTTATTTTATTATTTTTTGTAAAAATTTATTGTAGAATACGACCCATTTTTGGCCCTATGGGCTTGGTTTTTGAATTAATAAATGAAATGAAATCCTTCCGCAAAATTTTCCACGTTGTGGAGTAACAGAGGCCCAATTGCTGCGACCGGCGCCGAATCGATAATTCACGGTCATCAACAACACTGGCGGATGCAGCTGCAATATTTTCCTCTGTCCGCACTCTACGTATGTATGTTGGTGGTTTAATGTCCAATAATGTAAATTTGGTACGAAATTTAGTCACATGATTCCGAATAGCCGCCTCAGAAGGCCGCCCAAACTGACCATAAAGAAGTGCACGATGCACTTTCTTAACCGAGCATCAATTTTGATAATAAAATTCAATAATATGCAAGCGTTGTTCGTTTGTTAGTCGATTCATGGTTAAAGTATATACCAAACTGAACATGTTTAACAGTAACATATTACACGAAAAAATCTGAGCTGCCAAAAACAGTGTTGCCAAAAAGAAAGTTGCTAAAAATCACCCTTTAATTTTTAAAACATGAGTTGCTAAAATTATCAAAAAATTTTACCAATTTTATTTTCATAGTGTGCAGAGCTTTCATATTTTATTTTCTTAGAATCTTCAACATAAAAAAATGCCAAAGAATAAAAAAAAATTTCGATAAAAAAAATTATTAATATTTCATTAATTTGACTAAAAGTTTAATAAATTTAAGTAACGTTTACTAAGTTTTCCTACTACTTTCACTTTACTAATAATTCCAAAACTTTTCACAAAAATTGTTAATTTTTCTGTAATATTACAGATTTATCTGTAACTTTTACTTTTTTATTTGAGTGTACGAATTTACATTTTTCAAATCATTCAAAACTATACCAAAAAATAAATATGAACATTTTTAAAATTTTTTTCATATTGATGAAACTCACTAAATTTTTCAATAACTTCTATATTTTTTAAGTCAGAACATAGCGGCATATATATTTCTGTCAACGATTAAAAGAACGTTAGTTTTACAAAAATTTCAGGATAAGTGAATCAACAGCCTCATAGTTAATATCGCTCAAAGTTACAAATTCTCAGAAAGTCGTTTGAGTCAGACTCAAGCGGACCTCAGGTATCGATTATTAAGAAATTGATAACAAAACGCCATAGATTTGGTGTATGTCGCGATTTTCACTTTTTTCAGCCAGCAAATGCGGGGACCTTCAGGTATCGATTATTAAGAAATTGATAACAAAACACCATAAATTTGGTGTATGTCGCGATAATGTGCCATAAACACAAACGGAGTAAGAGCTCGACAAAAACGGAAAAAATAAACGAGATTTTTTTAAAAAAAGTAATATTCGCGAGGCGCATCCGCAGATTAATTGCCTGGTGAAACGAATATGGTGTGATTTAAATAGTTTACCATATTACATGTTTCTTTAAAATGCCGCTGTTAAATTTTAATTTTTTGATTTTGCGGATTTTTCATAATTTTAGAGCTTTTCATAAATTAAGAGCTTTTTTAAATTTGCATTTTTAGCTGAAGAACGCATTTGTGTTGATCCTTACTACGCATTTTAACGTGCAAAAATTATGATCATAAGTTATCTTGAGCGAATCACGCGCACTTTTAATTTAATATATATTGTCACGGCACACTCAAATTGTTGATGGAAATACTGCAATAAACATAGAGAACATGGAGCTTTCAATCACTTATTGATCTGATTTAGCATCCCTAAACAAAATAAACAATTTTTAAGAAATTCAGCTTGGGTGTGCTGAATTCGATTTTGACTTTAAAAATTTTTTATCAGATATAAATTTCGCAGAAATAGCAATTTTTAGAAAAAATACATCGGTTGTTGAAAATGTCATTATACTAGATCTTTTAATAACTTCTTTGACAAATCAACATGTCAAAGACGTTAGCTTAAAAAAAAGCACGAACTTAACGCTTAAGTGATTTAAACCAAAAAACCAATATTTCTTTTCCGGAAATGGATGTAATTAAAATTGGAAGACTACCCGTCTAAAATCATAAAAACAGCTTTAACGTTAGCGGCACTATTTCAAATTAATCCCAAATCTCAAAAATATGACATTCAAACCTTTATAAATCCAAAACCAATCGAGATATGACCTTCAAAACAATTGCAAAACATTTTGTATTGTTCGCAAAATATAATGTATATTTTTAAAACAATTTTAGAATCTATGTGTAATTTGTTATTTAACAAAAATTATATATAAGGTATCAAAAATAAATTTGGATCCATATATCTCTTTACAGTTAAGAGATAAATCAAAAATGTGAAAGCATTTTTTTAGACACTGATCATTATAATGCATATCTGCAACCACTTTTGAAATTTACCAACAATTGTATTTGTAAGAAATTTTTTAAATTTTTAACTCTGAACTTCGATAGCTTTCGCGGCCCTCGCTCAAATTGATGCACGCGGACGGATTTAAGTTTAGTATGCCTACTATTTCAAGAGTTCGTTTTCAAATTTTTTTTTGATTTGATTTCTGGATATTATCACTTTTTAGAAGGTTTTTGTATCAATAAAAATAATGGTGTATTTTTTTTAATTCCAACTCCTTCCCGTGCCTATAGGCGACTCAAATCGCGGATTTTGGGTCCCTCTTCCCATACAACAAAAACGGCTAAATATATGTCAAATCTGACTTCAGTATTCGATTCTACGGGAAAACTTAGGCCCATAAGCTTTTTTTTAGTTTTTGGAATGCACCAGAATGCATAACTAGAGTGGTCCAAAAAAATAATTTAAAAAAAAAAAATTAAAATATTTTTTTGAAAATGAAAATTATTCAAGTTCGAGGCCATACTCTATATTTCTTTATTAGGATATTGTCCTAACAAATAATCTATAGAGTTTTTGTTTTCAAATTTATTCTTCGACCCTTTCAGGAATGTGTTGATAGATCTATTTCGGGAATTTTCTACGTTCCCATCATCAGAACACGTTTTGAAAGCGGTAACAATCCAATGCCAAACATCAAACATTCATATAAACTAGTTTACTCACTACATGAGAACTAATATATATTATATGAGCTCGAAGTAAAAAAGATTATTACCATTGATCAAAAAATAAATTGAAAACTTGTTTGTGTGTATGTCTACCTTTGGTAAATATTCAATACACGTTTTTGTTTCTTTTCCTTTGATATGCACATTTGTTAAAAACAAAATGTACAGGGGAAGTAGTAATCAAGACCATACTCTGTCTTTTTTACAAGTTTAATATAATTTTTATTAAAAATAAAAATTATGTTTTTTCGACCTTTAATTTTGCAATGAAAATTATTCAAGTTCGAGGCCATACTCTATATTTTGTTAATATACAATGAAAAAATACTTACATCTGAGAAAAATGGTCCAAAAATTTTAATTTTGTAGTTACCCGTTCAAAAGTTATTAAAGTTTAAAAATTTTTTTTTTAGTGAATACAAAATAATTTATTGATTTATATAATAATTTATTGGATTTGAGTCGCGGGCACGGGAATGAGTTGGAATTAAAAAAAAAAATACGCCATTATTTTTATTGATACAAAAACCTTCTAAAAAGTGATAATATCCAAAAATCTATTTTTCAAAATTAACTCTAATATTTATACTTACCTTTGAACTATATGCTCTAAAGAAACCATTTTTAATATTGATCTCAGTTCATTTTCCGTAATGCCTTTACGCATATTTTCTCGACTATCGGGATAGATAATTTGATCACATAGACTGCCAATAGACATATATGGACGTTGTGGTATATAAAACATACAAGGTTTACCCTCAACTGGCTCTGGTATATGCAATTCACCGGAATATATGGGCCATAAACCACTCAGTATACGGAACAAACTGGATTTACCACAACCATTTGGTCCTGTTATAAGCACATGGATACCAGGCTCAATGTTCAAATTCAAACAGGGTACAACCACATCGCAATTTGGTGTAACCACTGGTACAGCCACTAACGATATAGACATATTTTCCGGATCATTTTTATATATAATACGACCTTTCGCTATCGGTTTACCATTACGGAATTCAATAATACCTCGAGTTTCATTGTTCTCGGCCACGGTAGTTTTACTATATATACCTTGCGCTGTTTCTTCAAATACCTCTAGCATACCAGCTACTCGATAAGTATAACCGGCCAACGCTACCACCTCCTTATACGAAGACATTAGACGTTCAATTGCATCGGCCGCGGAAATCAATAAATTTCTAGCAGTAGTCAAGTATTGAGTACGTTCACTGACTAATGAATCATTATTTTTGGAAGAACTGTCGGCAGATTTGTTCGCTGAAGTAGCTGATGATGTTAAGATGGGCAACGATACCATTATCATGCCGGTACCAGACCATACATATTTCATAAAGAATTGTTCCAGCATAATAAACCACAATTTTTGTGTAAAAATACTGTTCATTTGATTGACCAATCGATTGTAGGCCGTTCGTAATTGTTGCAATTCGACCTTGTGGCCACCGTAGAAGGCAATTTCTTCAGCATTTGTTATAATACGTGAATGTATATGTCTGAGATAACCGTATCGATTGGCTTCCTCCGAAACTAGTTGGCCGAACTTTGGTGAAACCACGCGCATTATATGGGCAGTTAATGAAATTACAGTAACTGATAATGCAGGGCCTCAAAAGTGAAAAAAATTTAAAAAATTAAATTAATTACAACATATTTACTGATAATATTATATAAATAACTGGAATTACCTGAAAATATGTTGGATTTCATTTTCTGCGATGACCTCATTAATGCCAGACCTATTAGCATAAGATCGAAGCAGGGTTTGGTTAAACTACTGTATAAATGCGCAACTGAACTGGCGAATACTGATATATCTTCAGTGAGTCTAGAGTAAGAGTATATATAATATTGAGCAATGCACATGCATTTGAACTAACATATTTAATATTTACCTATGATCAGCATTTTCGATACGTCCGTCCAGATTTGAGACTCGATAGTAATTTTGATTTTTAAAATATAAACGATATGAATGTCGCACTAAACGAGTTCTGAAATTTATTAGTTTTGTATAATAAACCGATATTGTTAATAGTCTCTATAAAGTTACCTAAATGCAAGTGATAGTTTGCTTTCCAAGAAACGTATCATTGAATTGATAAAGGTGGCTGGTATGGCAATTCCAAACCATTTCATTAAAACTATAGAAAATTGTCGTACATCTTTGCGTACAATATACTTCACCAGAGCACCCTCTAAGACAGCCACATACATACTTAGAAAAGTTCTTGATATCAGGCACAATGTATGAACGCCCAATAAGCCTGTTTCATAACAGAACGGCTTTGGTATCATAATCTTAATCAATTCTAAAAGTTGTTTCATAAATTCTTTATTCAATCCAGGCTCCAACTGATTCTTATTTTTCTTGTTTTTCTGCTCCACCAAAAGCTTTTCTGCTTCGGCTAATTTTGATTCCTCGTCTTCTTCGCTAACTTCAGTTTGTGGTGGTGTTAGAGCACCATAGTTTTTCCCTGTTTTGTTGCTTTTTTTGTCCACTGTTTTGGTGTTTTTATTTTTTAGCAACATGGGATAAGTAAGTTTTATGGTCCATGCTGCTATTGCTGCACCAACCAAAGCATTGCTCAGAGCAGTTTTTGGCAGGCCAGCTTTTTCTAGTCTATCTGCTACGCGGTCAACATATTTCGAAAAGACAGCCATTTTGTTACAATTTTTTTTTAAATAACAATTTTTAAATAACAATTTTTATCAAAGCGTAAAAATGTAACACAAAAGCTGTAATAGTTATTGGCACATTCTCACAAAGTCTTAATAGAATATCTAAAAGAGAAACAAAAATATGCGTATATTACACCTGCATTTTCGAGGATTTATATCAGGGTTTTTCTATAGTTTTGAAAAAAAAACTGACAAAAATTTAAATTTTTAGATATAAAAAATCAGATGCAATTGCTCCTCACAGTTAGGGAATGAGAAATCGTGCACTTTTTTATTTCCTAAGAAAGCGGGATTTTTTTTCGAATTTGAAAATTTTTCATAATAAATAATATTTTTTATATGCAAAATGTCTGGCAAGCACTGAGATTTTTCAAAAAAATAAGTCTGCCACTCATTGAAATAAGTCCGCCACTCTGTAAAATTAGCAGACAAATTTACTAAAAATTAGTTAAAAATGTCGTTGCAAGAAAAACTGCTAAAATCAGCAATTTTTTAATATTTTACTTGAATAAAAAGTTTAAGGCCTCTACGACAACGGCTTCCCTAAGCGACTAGGCCTTAAAGAGCGAAACATGCGTTTATATGGGGAAAAAAATACTTTTTTTCAGTTTTTGAAAATTTTTTTATATATTGTAATAGTTTTTATTCCAAAGTAAAAAAAATTAAATTATCCCCCAGTACATTTGGGTAGGGCAACGATTTGATTTTTACGGATTTCGACGAAATTGTGTTTTTTGGTAATAACAAGGCTTATTTGTTGTCATAAAATATTTAAAATCGAAAATTAGCTACTTTAGTTACTTTTGTTATTTTATTTTATAACAGTAACTCAAGGTTGAAAAAAAAAATTTTGAACATCATTAACCCATGTGGCCCCAAATGACCCCAGACTTATTTATTTCAATTTACAAAAAAGGTCAAAGCTTTACTTACTACTATTGAATTTTAAGAAACGTGATCTAAAATATTATAACACAATATCTGAAGATTCTGTGCCAATAGTTTTGAACAAATTAAACAACATTAACCCGTGCCGTGCCGCATTTAGATCCAAGGAGATACTGCGGGAATTTATATATATTTAAACAAAAAATAGTGGAAATTAGATTACATGATTTTCTAACAATTGTGAATTGTTGTGGTGTTTGTCTTAGCTATCTTCTGCAATTACAATTAAATGTAAAAATCGACCCCGTATAATTGAAACTGGTTTTAAGCCACAGCAAAAATCGACCTGACTTTAGCTCAAGCGGATAAAACGCCTGTCTAAAGTGTAGTGCGAAGTGCATGTGGCAAATGAAAGCAGGTTCAAGCCACGGTCAGGATTGCATTTAATAAATAAAAATTTCATATAGATGCAATCAAACAATAAAAACCATAACAAATAATTACAGTATTGTCAAAAAAGGATTACTGATGAAGGTTGTGTTACCAGAAACTGCGCAGTCTAATTCAATAAAAATTTACAATGTAGTTATGATTTTTAGAAAAGTATGCTTAATCTTCTCTACCACGCCTATCTCAAACAATTGAAAATATGTGCATATTAATTATAGTATTAATTGCACACTGTCTAAGAAGACGATGAATAAAATTCAAAAATCCTCAATAAAAAATATTTAAGTTCTTTTTTTTAAAAAACCTGGCTATATTATTTTCTTTTTTTTAACCTAAAAGAAAATTTTACCAAAATTGTTATAAAAAGCAGACAAACATAACAAGTAATCTTTTGAGAATACTTGAACTGTTATTTTAGGAGATGTTTCCTATTCTGAAATTGATTCTTCTGTTCCTAAAGAACTGTTTAAAAAATGGCGCCAGCATTTATGGTATTTGTCAGCAGAAAATGTAGCGTTGGCTCTTTATAAGTCTGATTTTTAACTCTCTGAAATCTATTGTCCTATTATTTAGGATTTTTTGTAAACAAAGGACCTGTTTTGTAATCCTTGCATATTACTGCATTTTCTGCAAAATAAAATATTTATTTTAGCTTCAGGACTCAAAAAGTATGCAGAGTGCATTTTTGCATTTATATTAAACTTTAAAAAAATTATACAAACCAGTTTTTATTAAGGAGTATGATTCCAATAGACTCTATTGTGGTTCATATTTTTTTGTCTGTTTGACACATAATGAAAAGTTCTTTGACCTGTATGCTTTGGTTTTTGATACCGTTTCAGAAATAAGAATAAGGTTTTATTTTTGAAAGAATTTCTACTTTTTAAAATATATTATTTATTTGTTAAAGGTATTTTCGAGCACTGACCGTTAATAACTACTTATTATGTTTTAAATAAGTTCAAAAACAGTATATGATTAACAACAGGTAAATAAAAGTGCACAAAGCTAGTTTAATCAATTGATATTTATGACTAAGGCAACCAAAGAAACGAAATGAAGTGAAAAATATGTGATAACATGTGTTTCAACTAGCCTGATCGATTTTTCAACATTTTTCGAATTTTGACCCAACTAAAAAAATACGAATTTCCTCTGCAGATGTTTTGGAAGTATTTTAAAACAAAACATGTTTTGAACATATTTTCCCATGCATTTTTTTACCAAAACACGTGTTTTGCTCAAAACACGTAAGTGGAAACAAATATTTAGTTTTAACCACCTTACAACATATCTAAGTTTCAAAGGTCTAGGCAAGGAGACTTCCATGTAAGTTTAAATTTTAGTTTTAGAAGTCTCTTCTAGGGTACAGCATAAAGTGCAAAAAGCATTTGAAATTGTTTTTAACGCAAAGATATAGTTTTGTCTAAAAATTCGGTATATTCGACATATTATTTTAATTTTAAGGCATGTTGTACGCCACCATATACAAAAAATTGTTTTGGTTTCCCTGTTTATCATTATTATCGAATTACTGCACGATCAACAATTGTGTTTTACAGATTATCGGCCAGCAGAATTGTTTAAGTCCAAAATGACAAAACTGATTGGCATTAACAGGCATTTAAAGTATCGCAAGTGAAAAAGTCAGAAAAAGACAAATGGACCATTGCTGGCAAGGTACTTTAACAGGTGGTACAAGTGCTTTCCCAACCCCAAAATCATAACATCATTTGACAAAAGGTCCATCTATTCAAAAAGTGTCGGACAAGCACTGGTGAAACAAAATTTCCAATGTTGGCAAAATATTGGTAAAAGCATGAAATAGATGGTCTAAAAAAAAGTCTCCAAAATAAAATAAAAAAAGGTTCATTTATAATTTCTTTGGTCCCGCCGGGAATCGAACTCTGGCCGCCAGATTTGCAGCCGTCGGCTCTACCCACTGAGCTAACGCGACATATAGTACTGGCTAGCTTAAAACGTAAATGAATGATAACTGCTGGCAAACATTTGGCTGCTCAAATATGTCAGCACTGGCATAAGGTTAACTGGAAACAACTAGCCAACGTTGTGAAAACAAAAAAAGTTGGTCTTAAAAAGCTTTTATCGTAACAAAAAAATCAATTTTATATAAAAAAAATCACAAAAAAACTTTATGACTGAAAAAGGGTTCGAACTCGGAACCTTTTGACTACACACTTTTTTAAACAAAGCGTCATAACTTTTACAAAATAAATGCTCTACCGCCACCGTTGTCTATCGTTATTGTGGGTTCGTTTTTATCAGAACTGCAGCCGCTAGCCTCCCCGTTCTAATTCTGGACCGACTCTAAGGGGTCGATTAAAACTTTATAAAAACACGCACAGCTGTTGAATAGGAAGTTGTTCAAATTTGGATTTTTCATCGACTAATTTAATATGGATCATTGGATGAAAGTTTTAATAAAACTTCATGTTTAAACCCACACTTCAGTTGTTATAAATTTATTAAATTTTCTATACAAAAATAAAAATATTTTATGCTAAGGCAGCTTTGTACATACATAAGTTGCATATAAAGGTTAATCAATTTTGGTTCTAGCTAGTTAATTTTCATTTATTGCCAGAATAAAAACAGTAGTTAATGCTGATAACGTCATGATAAATACAAAGTACATTTGATATAACGTAGGCATTAGACGATTGCAAAAAGTCACAAAGATCAAGGTACAGAAAGAAGGCATACAATAAAAACGCTTAAGAGTGATAGTGCCTCTAAAAAGGTTTATAAAATGTTACATTTAAACAATTGTTTAATAATTTTACGACAGAACTTGAACTGCTTCCAGCAGTTTAAATTCTGTCGTAAAAAAAAAATAAAAATTACTATTGCTTTAGAAATGTGTCGGCAAAAATATTTTCTTCAACTCATTCTACACTCAGGGAAAAAAGTCTGCATTAAATTAGCGGATGAAGACATGTTTAATTAATAAATAAACATTGCACCGTTTTTTTGTTTAACAAATAACAAATGATCTTGAACTTTAATAATCTTGCCCACATCATAATTTATGATAAATGAACGAAAAATAAACTTTTGGTTTTAATTTAAAAAAAATGTTTTATTTTTGATTTGTATTAGTTCAGTTCTTCCAATTTTGTTTATTGCTTCTCATCTAGTAAATAAACCAATGCGAGTAAAGCATTGATCTTTTTCCTTCAAAAATTATAATTTGGGTAAATCTTCTACCCCTTCTACATTGGTCCTCTGAAGATTTTCGGTGACTCGAAATGAAACACGTAAGACCCTGTTTTTAGTCTGTATTATGCGGATGAAGACATTTTTTAATTAATAAACATTGCACGGTTTTTTGTTTATCAAAAAACAATTGATCTTGATCTTGAATAATCTTGCTCACATCGTAATTAATGATAAAAGATCGAAAAATAAACTTTTGGCTTTAATTTTTAAAAATAAAAAGTAAACCAAATGATGAAATTATTTACTTTTTTGATCTCTGGCTAACCCAATAGACCAAATATTGTTGAAAATTTCAGACCTCAACATATTCTAGTTTATTTTTGACAATTGATTTTTGAAAATGATGAAATTATTTACTTTTTTGGTCGCTGCACAGTGGGTTCGATGGTAACAAAGTAGCGATTAATTCATGGAAGCCGTAGTTTTAAAATATTATATTTTTTTTATTGATGAGTTTATTATAAGCACATAAAAACACAGCATTTTAGAAAAAAAAAGTTAAAAATAATTTTTTTTAATCCGCTTATTATTGTTTTTGGAAAAAAGGACCTTAGTTCACAATTTATGCTGTAACTTTGGAATGAAAAGCGATAAATTAATGAAGAAAATTGGAAATTAAAGCATACTTAATGTGCTATTAAAAAATTCAATGAGTAAATTTATTATATGCATTTATATTAGTATAAATTTAATTTAAAATCCAATTTTTGTTTTTCAGAAAATCTCATAAATGTACAAATTTATTTCAAAAAAGTCACAAAAGAGAATACTATAATTTTTTAGTAATGAATAATCATAAATACATAAAAACACAGCTTTGAAAAAAATGGAAGAACAAATTTTTTTTAACCTGTTAGGCGTTTTTTGTTTTTCGGAAAAAACATGATCCACAATTTTCGTTGTAACTTTGAAATCAAAATAAATTTAAAGAATAAGTTAATAATATGTATTCCTATTAGCATAAATATTTATCCAGTTTTTGCTTTCACTAAATTCAGTAAATGTAAAAATTAATCTGAAAAAACTTTAAAACTTTTTGGGGAATCTTTGTTTGCGTTTTACCTTTTTAATAAAAAATAT
This sequence comes from Delia radicum, assembly GCA_021234595.1. Taxonomy (NCBI): domain Eukaryota; kingdom Metazoa; phylum Arthropoda; class Insecta; order Diptera; family Anthomyiidae; genus Delia; species Delia radicum. The sequence goes on from CM037856.1 coordinate 2,916,081, forward strand.
TAAAATATTTGTATTATTCTAGCATTTTCAAATTCTTCACAAATATCCCAATTATCATAATCTTCATTATCATCATTATCTTCATCATAATTATTATAATCTTCTTCATCATCATTGTTATAAACTTCTTCATCATTATCATCATCACTATCTTCATCGTTATTATCATCAGCATCTTTATCGCCATCTTCATTACCATCATCTTTATAATAATTTTCATTAGAAATATCTGGCAAAACTAACTCTAATTCCTAAGTTGATAAATAAGATTTTTTTCTGCTCATATTTCTTGCTCATGCTAGATATAAATGGGTCAGAACTTAGCAGAAACCTGTTGAAAATATCTTCATTGGACTTTTCAAGGCTGCATTTGCGAGCAAAGTGCTCTCTATAATTTTTAATTGTTTCTTGCTTCTTGAGCTTCTTCCGATAATTCTCCTATTGGTAAAAGTGCATGCTGTATAATCTCCGGCCCGTGAATAAAAACTCTATGCAAAGTGGGAGACATATAAAAATATGGATATTTTTCAACAAAATATCTAGCCGTATTGTGAGAAAATTTACAAAAATTTTCCAAATGAATCTCATGACACATGTCTACGTGACATATTTTTTCAGATATCAAGCGTTATCGTAGAGACGACAATAAATTAATAAAGGTGTGTAACTTTAATTTTAAAACTTGTTTGTTTAAATTGGTATTAAATAAAATTAATATAACATAAAGTATATGGTGGTAATACCTTTTGGTTACGAACATTTTAGTACGTGAGAATAAGTTCGTGAGCGTGCGTAAAACATTTGTGATCGTGATTAAATTAAAATTTAATCAGTTGCATTTAGCTAAAAGTATTAAAAATATGTTTACTTCCTGTAAATTGTGTGTGATACAATGAACGTGAGCTTAAGTGACCGAAATCACTCACGCACTCATCTCTAAAAAAACAAAATGCATCAACAAAAACAATAAAATACCAAAAATAAAGAGAATGACAATATTAACACAAAAACACATTTACTGGTCTTGTTCAATAAATGACAAAAAGAGTTTTTACACTAAAATTAAAATAAAAAAGGGCCGGCATTGTCTACACTTTTTTTTTTTTTTAAATATAAGCTGATATCCTACTTGTGAAAATTATCCCAATTTTGGACCTTTTTTTAAAACATTATTTAAAAAAATATTTACACATAATTTTTATAAACAAAAAAAATTTACTATATACTTTAATACCTGATGTTGAAGGTTGCATTATAAAAGATTTACTTTTAATAGATTTAACACTAATAATAATCGCTTGAAACAAACACTAATAATAATCGCTAAAGTTAGCAATAATTTGCTATATATACCAAAATTTATTATAAAAACTTTATTTCTAAATTTCAATTAATCGCCACTTTGATACCATTTGAACATAATGTGAGCTGGTTAACCCAATATACCAAATATTGTTGGGTTATAGTAACCCAAAGACGATCACTTAGGGCATGTGTTATATGACAAAATTTATGAAATCGTACTAGAAATTAGTTCTGAAAATTTCCGACCTCAACATAATGTAGTTTATTTTTGACAGATTTTGGAAAACGATGAAATTATTTTTTTTTTTTTGGTCGCTGGCTAACCCAATAGACCAAATATTGTTGGGGTATAGTATCCCCCAGACGATCATTTAGGGCATGTATTAAGACCAAATCTAGGAAATCGCTCTAAAAATTAGTTCTGAAAATTTCAGACCTCAACATATTCCAGTTTATTTTTGACAAATTTTTGAAAATTATGAAATTATTATTTTTTTGGTCGCTGGCTAAACCAATAGACCAAATACAGTTGGGTTATAGTACCCCCCAGACGATCATTTGGGGCATGTGTTATATAAAAAAATTTAGGAAATCGTACTAGAAATTAGTTCTGAAAATGTCGGACCTTCACATATTCCAGTTTATTTTTGACAGATTTTTGAATATTATGAAATTATTTATTTTTTTTGGTACCTGACCCAATAGACCAATAGTTTTGGGTTATAGTACCCCCCCCCCCCCCCCCCCAAAGTGAGATTTTTCAAAATTTAACCCTACGGGTCAAAAGTCGGGACATCAGAATTCGTTTTAGAGGTATGGTTCCTTCGGCAAAGTTTCTTATTTTGATCCCTAGAATACGATTTTCCTTGAACGTTGAGCGATTTTTTTGCCTCCATACAAATCGACCCGGCCTAATGCATACACATATCATCATCATCCATATGTATTCATTTACGAAAATTGAGGTAAAATGTAGTTATTTGTTCATATATGATTACACATTCGAATTCATAAATGGCTGTGGATTGCAGTATTTTATATATTCTGGTTATTAAAACACAATTAATTTTTAGCTTACATTAAAATATTTTCTAATTTGTTTATGTTTTAATTCTATATACATTTAACTCGTTATTTAGTAAATAATAAAGTACAATTTCTAAAATTATGGAACTAATGTTCCTGTCAATAGGTTCCTCCTTATAATTTTTGTCTCTATTAATTGTCCAAAATAAATTTGCTTATATGCAACAGGTTTTTGAAAACACTCCCGCTTATGCAGCAAAAGAGCAATTGTCATAAAACCAAAATACAACTGTCTTGTTGGATGTTCTGAAAAGTAACAAAAAGAAATGGTTCACTGACAGGATTGACAGTATGTTTTAAAAAACCTTGTTGCTTTTGTTTTAAAAACTACCAATCCAACAGTGCTGTGTATTTCCTTTATGAAGCAACTAGTTTTCTAAAAACCACCTACTTGAAAAACTTGATTTTGATTGACAAATGAGTTTCTGGAATAAAAAAATAGGTATAACAACACTATTTACATCCCATTACAAATAGGAAACCACGGAAAAAACAATACCTGGTAGATTAATTACAAAAATGTTCTCTAATTTTCAAAAACAATATGACAAAAATTCATACAAAAAGTAAACCGAAAACCATAGAAAGTCAAATAATAAACCCTATTTTTCCCTAATGCCTTTAACTCGTATTGTTTTGTAGGAAACTTTTTTTACTTACCTGGACAAATTAAATTTAATATTCTACCACAAATTTCTACACAAATGTCACATTTTTTAATTTATTTTTTTTTTTTTTAAATGTTTATAGTATTTGAAGTTCAAAATATAAAATACGTAAAAAGAAAATTTTTGTCATTTTGATATTGAAGTATGAATTGAAGAATTTTCAGATATCTAAAAGAAAGCTATAAATGCATTTTGAAATTAAATGCAACATGCATTTTAAAACTGTAAACAATTTTAATTAAAAATTACATAATTTGTTGTTTGCTTAGTAATCGTTTATGTATGGCAGTTATATGCCATAGTTTGACCATATGCCATATTTTGAATGTATGGACCATACATATGCATTCAGGCATGGGATGGTGGATGATCCCCTTATTTTGTGATGTTCATAAAAAAATGCATGAGTCAAAAAATTGGACAGGTTGAGGGGGGTCAAATGGGGAAAATGGACATAAAGATACATAACTATCACGGAGTCGTCCCTAGAGGGGTAAAATGTATGACCAAACCCCCTTAACTCCCCCCCCCCCCAACATTTCTCCCATACAAAAATTAAATTTTTATAAAATATACTCCCAGTGCTCCAACTGTCCCCACGAAGCCCCCAGTGGAGTCAAATATATGACCAGCCCCCAATATTTTTTCAATATCAAAATTTTTTTAGAATATGCTACCCCTTATCACCACTCCCTAAGGGGGGTTCCCATACAAAATGGCATTTTATAAAATTTGCTCCATTCGCTCTAACTGCCTCAAGGGTGCCCCTAGACAAGTCAAATGTATGACAGACCCCAATATTTTTCCAACCCCAACATTTTCTCAGAACATACCAACCCACTATCATCACTCCCAAAGGGGCGACCATACAAAATAACATTTTTTTTAATTTGCGTCCAACGTGTTAACTCTAACAAGAGTGCGCCCAACGTGTTAACTCCCGCTAGAGGATCGAAATATATGACCAGCCCAGCTCTCTCTATTGGGAAAACTCTCTTGGCCAATGACAGGCTAAGAGATTCATCTCTTTTTCCAGTGCAGGATCGAGGAGACTCTTGTCCCTCGGAAGGGGTAACTTGAGTACCCAGGTGTCTTACCTGACTGGACACTGCAATCTCAGATACCACCTTCGCAAAAGGGGTCTTTCGAACACGGATGAGTGTAGGTTTTGCGAACTGGTAGCTGAGACATCGGAGCATGTTCTTTGCGAATGTCCGAGGCTTTGTGAAAGGCGTGCCAAGTTTCTTGGCACGCCTTTCACCCCTTTGGACATTATGAAGGTTTTGCCTAATAGGATTACTGGCTTTATAGGTAGCTTGAATCTTTAGGGTAACTTTAGGCAGCACAAAAGACCTAAGTTGGTCGCGGTGCATAGTGCCATATAATCTAATCTAAAATGACCAGCCCCCAACATTTTTTCAATCTCCAAATTTTTTCGAAACATACCTATTCCATATATATACTCTATAAGGTGGCTCCCATAAATTTTTTTATACATTTTAAATGAAATTCTGTGGTTAAGCCTGGCTTTATTTGCAAAGACACTTCCATTAAATTGTAACAACGCAAAAAAAAAAATAATAAATTTAAAAAACACCTTTTAATTTACAATAATTGTGTATTTTTTTAAAATCAATTGTGAATTATTTGAAATAAAAATGGCATCAACGTCGAACAGTGCTGCGATAAGTTTAAGATCGCATACTGAACTCTTTCTTATCGGACAACCGTGTTCGAATGTAACGGGAACGAAATTGCCGTCCAGAACACAAGTATGGCATTGGACATCGTAAAATGAGTGCTGACGACAGTTCATACTTGGTGACTGACATGGTCATGATTTTTTTTGGAGTCAAGCGTTTATTCCAACAAAACACAGAGTCGATGTGAAAGAAAACTTCAATCATTGGTAGCTGAATGGAAACCCTTGCAAAGGCATACTTCGAGAGGAGGCCAAACATAAAAAAAGATGATGAGTTTGTCAATAAATTGGATGATGATTTTGTCAATAAATTGGATGACATTTTTGACATTGCACATGAAAATGCCCTCGAAATGGTAACCGATCCGGAAGACTCTGCATTTTTGCAACTGCAAAGAGAGAAGGGACGCAAAGGAAGCATTGCCAATGTTGACAAAAGTTAAGCCAAACAGTGAAAAGGCGACCGGAACGAGAAGAACAAGAAGAAGAACGGGGAAACGGGCAAAAATACACAACGAAGCAGCAACAGCGGTGCATATATCACTTTTAAATGATCATACGTCAACCCATACATAAGCAAATATGAGCATATAAAAACATATATCCTTGTTTTTAACTGGGTATTTATATTAATAGTATATACGATTTTCATTCATATGTCAAAATTTATATTTTCATTCATAAATTGTATTAATTAACATTTATCAACTAATTTATTATAACATAAAAACTATCCTATTTTACTAATTCCTTTATTCTTAGTTTTAGGTATTAATCTTTAAAATCATCTAGTTATCTCTCTTTCTCATGCCAATTATTCCTTGCTAGTATTCGAAGTTCGAGTTCGTCCGACAACAAAAATATTATTATTAATTCAATTAATAAATATAATTACAATTGAATAATATAAATGTTATATAAAAGTGGTAATATTATAAGTGCAGGTGGAATTGAATTATCTAATTAAAATCAATAGTGGTAATGGTTAACTCAATCTGAAGTGAAAATTAATTTTATTAACAGTACTAATGTTTTTGTGAATTCTAATACAAAATAGTAACTAAATCTAAAAGTAATTTAACGCCGTAAAAAAACAAATTTCATAATATACAGGAGTAATAGTTGCAAATTGAAAAGGGCCATCTAGACCACACCGATGGATATAAACAAATTGTAAGTTAAATTAATTTTATTAATATTCAGTTTTATATTTTGTTATATTTTCATCCGTATTGCCATTTATAACCATAACTTTAGATTTTTGTGTATTTAGTTTTAACTTGTTAATTTTAAGATATTTTCCACTTCTTTTAACTCGATATTTAGAATACGAACACACTCATCTATAATTTTACCACTTATATAAATAATGGCATCATCCGCAAACATACATACTGTTGCTTTCTTTAATACTTTTTCTAAGTCATTAATGTAAATTAAAAACAGTAGAGTTCCTAAAACTGCGCCCTGCGGCACTACAATATTGGCAGTTTCAATAGTAGACATGAATTCACCACACTTTGTTCTTTGTGTTCTGTTTTTTATATAACTATTAAACCATTTAAGTTCAATTCCTTTTATACTATATCTATTTAGTTTGTTCAACAAAATTTCTCTATTTATTGTCTCAAATGCAAGAAAACTGCTAACACACAATTTTTATTGTGTATTTCTTGTTCACAACAAAGCGTGAGTATCTTTTTTTAATGTATGGTAAATTTATAAATCAGCTGATTTTTGTTGGCCACATATGTATCAAAAATTATTTTAAAATTAAATTTAAATTTAAAATTACAAAATTTACAGAAAAAGCTAAAATCACAAATTTATTACTGCAAAATGTTTTCGTTTTAACCTGGGTTTTTTTAAGTTTTTCCAATAGTTAACAAAAAATAATTTTTTTTTGACGGCAGAACAGTCAGCTGTTTTTTTACTGATAAATTAATCACACGTGTTTACTACAGTTTTTTGTGTGGTAGTTCGCCACAGCGTGGTATATTTTAGTGCAATACATTTTGTTGTTGGTTCTGGTAAATTCTGATAAATTTATCAAACGTAAACCATTAACCAGATCTACAAAGGTTGTTTACTACCAAGAATGAATACCGCTAATGCTTTCCAATATTTTACTTAACTCGGAGAATTTCATGAGGATCTTTAGTAGTTTTCAGCACTATGCACGGCACTATACGCGATTCTTTTAGGCATTCAAGAAAAGTACCCGCCTGTAAAGGACATTCAATAAGGCAATGTTAATGGTTACCTACATAATATCATAGTTATTTAGTAGCATCTTTACTGTAAGAAATTCTGATCCTTTTTAGTACAGTAATTTTTAACATCATTATGTCAATAGACTCAAATTTAAAAAATTAATCGGTTATTTTCTCCAATAATATTCTCGTATTTAATTACCATTTATTATTATCAACAATTTTTGGACACTTTTAACAAAAAATTAATTTAATTCATTAGCGATTCATTAAAACACATTGCCATTTGGTAAAGTTGTATTTTAATGTCTTTCTTTCATAAGTTTTAAATAATTAGTAGTGGGCAAAAAATATTATACTAAATTTATGAAAAACCGTAATTATGTTTAATTTTATTATTAATGTTTATTACTCTACTTATATTTACTTAATGAATTTGTAAAATTTCACAATATTAATTGATACAATTGTATAAGAGAGATTTTAAATATGAGTCCATGCAGTTAATTTTTTGAGAACGGTTTAGGTAAAAGGGCATTGAAACAGGCATTTTATATACGGATGGGAAAAATGTGCTACAATTAGTTTCTTTTGTAAAGCGTGTTTGTCTAGAGAAAAAACCACGCCACTACTGAAGATAGCCGGAAAGATAAACCAGCATGCCTCTGAAGACTAGATATCACATCAGAATCTCTTGTAAATATAACATAAAACGTGTTTTTGTATAAAAACTTGTCTTTAATTTACGAAAATTAGATTTATTTATACGTAGAGCACTCATTAAAACAAAAATTTTGATACCAATATATATAGTGGACCCAGAGTTGCCACATGATATAATTATTTTAAATGTAGAAAAAAAGGGCTCTTCGGGAAAAGTCGGTTTCGAATATCGGAAAAGCTCAGATTAAATTAAAAAGGCATTGCTATGCATTATTTTAGCTTAATCGAACTAAAATTACTTAATAAAACACCAGATTTAATGTTACTCAAAACCGTTTTTCATAATAAAAATACTTGAAAGTCTGTGGACATAATTTGTACAAAAGTGAATGTGTATCCAAAACACCTTGTCTATAGATACTTTAAATCGAACGAAATAAACAAAAAATAACACGAAAAATTGGGTCATTTTTGAATCCACTTAGTAACGCCTAAACATGAGATTAGGCACCTTTATTATTCCCTACAACATATCCGAAGTTCATTAAGATCAGCCGGTTATGGTAGGGATACCTCCCTTGTAAGACACACATTTTGTATGGCATTTGTATGAAAAATTTAGAGGTACATACCTTAACATTTTCACCCATAGCTGTTAAACCGCTGGATCGATTTTGCTCCTTTTCCGTGACAAACTTTATTTGAAAATGTCCATCAATCTAGGCAAAAATGAGCAGTCCCTATTGTGTTTTCGCCGCGTCATCGCCCTTTCAACAGACAGACGGACATTGCTAAATCGTCTTAAAATTTAATAAGGATCAAGAATATATATACTTTATGGGGTATAAGACCGATATTAAGATACATCGCAAACAGAATTACAAGCTCTTATATACCCTCATCAAAGTGTGTGAAGGGTATAACTAGAAAATATTGATTTAATTCGATATCTAAACTTTGAAGGCCTATATCTTAGAAAATATTGGACGCCGACAAAAATGCACTTCAGACATAGTGCATAGCAAATCGGATAGCAAAACCAAATTTCAAATGGCTTTGGAATAATAACCTCAGAATATTGTATCTAGTTTTTATATCACTTTTCATTAATGTGTAAAGTCGGATATCATTACAAAGTGCAACTAATTATATTAGTAGCAGTTTTGTGTGTTTGGTTTTTATTTTTCCTTTGTGTGTGTTCTTTAGTCGAGCAACGCCACCTATCTGGTTATGTTGCAATTTTTACCATCAAAACAAAGAAATTCATGAATTTTTAGTATTGGGCAAACGTATGGAATGTACTAGTTTTAAAGTTAAAAAAAAAACAGTTAAAAGAAAATTGAGTTTCTTGTATACATATGTACGTAGAGTAGATCTTTATCATTTTTTTTAATTCACCTTTTAACCCAAAGTTACAACTATTAAAATTTTATACAGCAATTATAACTTGAAAGTTTCGTTTTTCTTATTTGCTTAGTTGTATGCACAAATGCTTTGAAACGTTTCGATTCATAATGCTAATGAACCGAAGCAATAACTTGAATTTTTTTTTTTGTTATTTTAAAGTTTATTAATTTTTTTTTACATTAGAACAAAGGGTTCCGCAATAGTTTTTGCACAGATGTTTTTTGTTTTGTTATTATAAAACTAACTAAACACTAGAGTTGTGTCGTTCATTAACGAACTAGTTCAATTGAACGACTCACTCTATTGAACGATATGAACCGTTCACCAATATTCGATCCTTCGGTTCAATCGTTCATTTTGTTATTTTTATTCATTGCATCTCAATTCAATCAAATTGCTTGCAAGAACAATAATTTGTTTATTTTAGCAAATAGTAATAATATTGTTCCAAATTAGGAAAAACAATTAAAGTCATAAAAAGAAATGTTTTTTACACAATATAAATCCATTTGTTGCAATTTTATAACACTTTTTGTCTATGTACAGTAAAAATTGTGAAAAACTCGTAAAACATGAATAATGTAATAAATTGTCAAACGAACGAGCCACTTCACACAGCACATAGCTGTGGTCATTAAAAAAAGAACAATTGAACGATTTGAACGAACTAGTTCACAAAATGGAATTGAACGATAATGACCGAGTCACCAAAACGAACGATTAATTGCAACTCTACTAAACACCTACCACCGTATTCATAAAACTATTAAACGGCATTATAAATACATTTTAGTTAAAACACAGCATTTAGCCTTAAAACTGTATGTATTAATGAATATTAACATTTACACAAGGTTTAAAATAGGTATTCTAAGCTAATATTCGTTTATGAATACAGTTTTAAGGCTTTAAAATATGATTTAACTAAAATGTATTTGATATTTGAATTATGATTTTTTATGAATACGGGCGTAAGAGTTGTGTAGTTCGTGTTCTACATAGTTCAATTGAACTATTCTTCACTTTCAACTAGTAAAGCCCGTATGACACTGTATAGTTTTTGTATTGACAATCTAAATTAAAGCAGTACAAATATATTGTTACTCAATTTTTTAACTAGTGTAAAGAGTACGAACACATAGTGCCAAATTGTAGTAAATGTCAAAACAAATACTTTTGTTATCGATAAATCAGCGCAAAATTGGGATATCTGTCAAAAAAAAAACAAAACTGTTTGTTTACAAATTGTATATATGTTTCATTCGCACATTAATGTTGTTTCTTTCTCCCAATACATCTTGAAACTATACAAAAACTATACAGTGTCATAACAGCTTAAGCCAGTTCGCATTCTTCAACTCCTTTTAGGTCTTTTCGATGTTTTGCAAAGATAAATACCGAAACGATTTAGGGTCGATTTTTAGTACACACTTAAACATATTTAGCACTTAAATATTGAAATTGCATTTCGCTTTAATAGATGAATTGTTTTTAATGCTTAATAATATTATGTCGCACGAATAAATGTTGATAAACAAACAAATATTCCCAAATAGGTAAAAATCCTGTCAGCAAAACGTTACGATAAACTGAAAAGTCGCCGCTAATTCCATTCGGTATCCATCTTTCCTTTTTTGTCATTTGAGTAATATTTATTTTCTTTATGTTGCTTTTGAGTTTAATTTTGTTTTTTTTTCAATGTTGCCTGCTCAATTTTTGAATGTGAAAAAGAAATGTCTAATAGGAACACTTCGCTTAAAAATTATCAAACAAACGATCTAACCAACGATTGAACGAAATTGTCAAAGATCGATTGAATAGAAAAGCGACCTAGTTCTTGCAGTATCAATTGAACTGAAAGGAGCCTCACTCAAACGAACTAGATTGCAATAGTCTATAAACACTAGAGTTGGGTCGTTCGTAGACGAATTAGTTAATTGAACGATTAGAACTAGTTCGCCAATAGAGACTAATCACATCATACAGTGCTGCCAGTTTCTTTAGGCGTTACCCCCAAATTTATATTTGTCATCTCCAATAATGCCCTATTATCCATTTCTTTTGAGCCATTGCGAACAAAGGTAATGTTGCAAGTAAATAGTCTTTTAATTTGGGGAAGCCCTGTTTTTTCTGAATATATATCTATCTATATTTTATCAAAATTAAATAATGGCTTATTATGGCAAGTATCCAAAAAAATAGATTTTTTCAAGATTGTGAAGTCTACCTCGAGTGTCATTTTATACACAACACCATATGATCGAAATCCAGTTTGAACTAGATTTCGACGGTAAAGGTAAATGCAGCTTTATATCACTTTAAAAATCGTCAAAATGGAGACAAATCATCAAAGCTGGCAACACTGTTCACATGATTTTCTTGATTCGCTTTACAAAACTATGGACTATTAACTCATTTATAAAACGAAGTGTTGGTAACACTTTTACGATAAACCTTGCTGCAAAGACCAATAACAACATACTGTTGTTAACAGTGTGTATCCACATCTTGCTCAAATTGTAACTCGCTGCCGCACAGCTGGCGCCGTATTATTAAGAACAAAAACTGTGTCTGTGGTGTAAAGCAAAGAAACAAAAAAGTGACGATGTTGTTTGCCGTCATTTAGATGGCGCTAGTTGCCATTACATTAACATAATAAAACACTCATAATTATACGTGTATGGATCACGACACAATGACAAATTAACTGGACACAGAATCAAATTATATTTTTTATAGAATTTATTAAAAAAATATTATAACATAAATTACAAGTATGATTAAATTGAAAAAATAATTTTTTGAATGAATATAACAATGAAAATATTTGACAAATTTAAATTTGAAACAAAAATACAAGTTAATTTATTTTTTAAAAAATTTAATTAAACAAGTGTATCACCACACGTGCATAAAAATACGAAAGTAAAGATTAGGGGCCCAACTGGACTGAATATTATAAATCCCGAGATTCGGGATTTTGAAAACTGCGATTTTTCGATATTGTATAGTTTTTAGTTCATGTAAAGCATTCAAATAAAATAAGTGGAAAGTTGTTGTTCAGAGTTGCCAAATAATTATTTGAAAAAATCAATTTTTTACATTTGTTTAGGTGATCTTCGTCAAAAATTATTTAAAAATGTAGATAAGCCTTTTCTTACATTTTGTTATATTTTTGACAATTATTATTTGAAAAAATCAGTTTCTTACATTTTTATGGGATCTTTTTCAAAAATTATGTATTTAAAAATATAGCAAAGCCTTATCTTACATATTTTTTATTATGTTGATGAGACAAAATACACGATATTTTTCAAAAAAAAAAAAAAATAAACGGTTAAAAAATTAAAATGTAAAATTTAATTTTTTGTTCACAAATTTATACAAACTTAAATTTTTTGAAATATCTACAACCTATTATTTATATTATGTAAAAGTTTCAGCTTTGTTTGCAAATATTTCCAATAGAGGGCAAGACAATTTACACAAATTACTTAGGGAATTCATTGCATATTAAATATTTACGCCGGTATTCACAAAAAAATCTAAATTCAGATTTCAAATTCGCTTCAGTTAAAACACATTTTAAACATTAGAACTGTATTCATAAAAGAATATTAGCTTAAAATAAATATTTTAAACCTTGTGTAAAAGTTAATATTCGTTTATGAATAGAGTTTTAAGGCTAAAATTTGAGTTTTAGCTAAAATGTATTTGAAATGCTGTTTAATATTTTTATGAATACGGGGCTTTATGTTTTATTTTTTGTTTTCGTTGTTTACAGGGTGTCATAGTATGTATATACAAACCAGCAATAAAATAAGAAAATTAAAAAATAGAAAATCCTGGATCGGTACACTAGGAATGATACATTTCATTATATTAAAAAACATTAGTGGTATCTTTGAGTTTAGCTAGGCAGAATATAAAGGGTGGTTAAATTGTAAGGGCCGATGTTGAAAGTGAACCACACCTAAACGCCAAGTTTTTTTCCGAATTTTATTTGACATTTCTCTATTTCAGACTTACTCAATTTGAACCATGGAGAGATACACAATCCAACAACGTGTTAAAGTTATCCAGACTTATTATGAAAATGGGCGTTCAAATCAAAATGCATATCGTGCACTTCGTGATTTTTTTGGTCAATTTGATCGTCCAAATGTGCGTACAATCGCAAAAATCGTGGAAAAATTCGAGCAAACCGGGTCTGTAGAAGATGTGAGAACACCAGTGCATGCTCGTACAGCTCGTACTGCAGAAAATATTGCTGCTGTTCGCGATAGTGTGGCTGAAGAGCCGTCCACCTCAACTCGTCGTCGTGCCCAACAATTGCACCTCTCACGCTCGTCGTTGATGAACATTATGCATAAAGACTTGCATTTACACGCTTACAAGGTGCAATTGGCTCAAGAACTAAAGCCTCTTGACCATTCCAAACGTCGTGAATGGGCAGAATGGTGGCAAGAAATGGCAACAGTGGATGATCAATTTTCGAAGAAAATCATCTTCAGTGATGAGGCACATTTTCACCTCAGTGGATTCGTCAATAAACAGAATTGCCGCATTTGGGCGAATGAGAATCCAAGAGTGATTGTCGAAAAACCAATGCACCCACAAAGAGTGACTGTTTGGTGCGGTTTATGGGCTGGCGGCATCATCGGGCCGTATTTTTTCCAAAATGAGGCCGGTCAGGCAGTTACTGTGAATGGTGTTCGCTATCGTGAGATGATAACGAACTTTTTATGGCCCGAATTGGAAGATATGGATGTGGACGATATGTGGTTTCAGCAGGACGGTGCCACTTGCCACACAGCTAACGAAACAATGGCTCTTTTGCGCAACAAATTCAATGGCCGTGTTATCTCACGTAATGGCGATGTCAATTGGCCGCCAAGATCATGTGATTTGACACCGTTGGACTTTTTTCTTTGGGGTTATTTGAAAGAAAAGGTGTACGTCGATAAGCCAGCAACAATTCAAGAGCTAAAGGATGAGATAATTCGGCACATTAACGGCATAGAACCTCCATTATGCCTCAGCGTCATCGAAAATGTGGACCATCGGATGGAGGTGTGCCGCCGTGGTCGCGGAGCCAATTTGGCCGATATTTTGTTCCATACATAATTGAGTAATACCAATATATCATAATAAAATAAAATTACAATAATTTCCTAAATAGTTTGTGTTTTATTCAAAATCAACATCGGCCCTTGAAATTTAACCACCCTTTATAAAAAAAATATAATCGCATTCAGTTAGGAGTTTTAACAGTTATTTATTATTTTACAACTTATCAATTTTTAATTTGATATATCGTACATATTATTAACCATTTTATGAGCAACTACACTTCTCCACCGACATGTTTGGTATTGTGCTGTACATTAGCTTATTGTTGTTGTCAAAATACAACAACGCTAGGGCACTTAATTTCTGCGGCGAACAACAGGGCTTGGCTGATGTGGTTAGCGATGTTATGTGCGTGTGTGTGTACTTCTCCAAATATCCAACATTACACTCACCATTGCAAAAATATGCATCAAAATGTTGAGGAGCAACTATAAAGTTCCAACCAAAGTTTGTGAAATTCACCTTTAGTGGATAACGGCAACAACGAACTTCATTATCGCTTTCGTGACAATCCAAACCAGCATTTCGTTTGTGACGATTTTTAACTTTAGTTATTATTTCAATATGCATTGTCTATATAAAAAAAAAAATAAATATCGCATAAGTAACTTTGGCCATTTATTTTTAAAATTTATAGGGTGCAACCATTGCTGCCAACCCAATTTGTTCAAAAATAATCAACTCTTGTGAAAAAAATCGTCAAAATCGAACGAGAAATCGTGAAGAAGCGTCATTTCAAAAACTCCTTATATTTAAATAAAAATTGAAATTTTGCTCACAACTACGTTTCAATCACTTTACTTGTAATTATTTTATAAACGACTCCGAGTCTTGAAAACACAACTCCCAATACTCATTTCGCGGAATAGAATTTTAAAATCACCGACCTATTTTTAAATCTGCAAAATTGCTTGACGTAATGTTTTTTCCGGTATTTGGTTTCATAAAATTTGGGCATACAAAAAAAGGGGGTTAAAAAAATATTGATTAAGCAAGTGAGTTTGAAGCTAAATGATTTAAATTATTAAAAATAAACATTTTTGAATTTGCCTTCCTAAGATATATAAAAAATCCAGTCGGTTTTCGTTATTTTTTAAATAAAATTAATCTTTCAAAACGATGGAGTTTATATTTGGTTGATCATTAAATGGGTAAATGAATAATTTTTGTTCCATTTGAGACAATTTTATCACATTTTCCTTAGATGATTTAAATAAAAAGAACCTTAATAATATTTTTTCGGTAAATTCTAGAGAAAAATTTTAAAAATTCTATCAAAATTAAAAAAGTTATATACAAATTGCAAGTTTTTAAAAATCGTCATTTTCCATACAATATATTTTGTGAAATCGTCATTTTATCATTATTTCACGTCTTCAAAATGTACACAAATCGTTCAAGTTGGCAGCGCTGGGTCCATCTGAATAACCGCTTTCATTTTTGGTAAACAATGTCATTCGGTAACTATTCCGCAGACTTGAAATTCACAGAAAAATGTATGTCAAAAAAGTTTTAATTAAACTTTTGTTTTCAAACTCACTGTCAATTAAAAGTAATATCTATTAAATGTTTAATTGAAAATGAATTTGATGTACACAAAATTTTCAGTTTTCATAACCCATATATAGGTTTTTTAACCCGGGAATTTCCGGAAGAAATTCCCGGCAATTTCGCCGATTTTTCATTTCCCGATACCCGGGAATTTTGGTAGGGATTCCCGGCAATTTTTAAAAACACGAAAACAACCATAAAACTAAATTATAAATCTCTAAAACAGCAAAAAAAAAAAAACAGAATTTTCTTAAAATTTCAAAATTATTTTACCTATTTGTATCAAATTATTTTTAAATTCAATAATCAATCTATGGGGGTGTTCTATAACTATAATTAGAACATATAAATTTATATAATATTATATAATATTAATTTTTTTCAAAGGAATTTTTTTTACATGCGACTACACTGGTAGAATTTTTCTTCATGCTAATAATGCATGTCTTTCATTAAGTTGGACTCATGAATAATTTTCATTAAATTAATGAAAAATTCGTTAAGTAAATGAAATTTTCATAAAATGTTTTTGGTTGTTCCTTAAAATATGCAATAATTTTTATATACATATTTTTTGTACACCAAACTTTTAGTTCCAACAGATTTCAACAGGAGGCGCATTAACTTTTGGAAAAACGAATTTTAATTCAAATTGTGCTTTTTTGCAATTTTATTAAAGTTTTAATAGTATCTACTAAAATCTTTAATACATTTTTGATACTACAATTTCCCTAATAGGACCGAATTCAATTAAACTTTTCAATTGAAATACATAACTCAGTTTTTCATTTTTTTCTGTGTTGTGGCGCAATTCTGAGCAGCTTTTTATATAACAACTAGCTGACCCGGCAAACGTTGCTTTGCCTTCAAATTTTAATTGTAATTAATTCTTTAAATCAAGAAAATTTTTTTACGCAAATATATAATTAAAAACATAAATTCACATTAGTAAATCATTTTAAAATTTGTAATTTCATGGGAAGCACAACGCCTCTTTGTCCTTCTATCGCCTTTATTCTACACTCAAAAAAATAAGTTAGTAGAAAAGTTAGTAAAACGTCTTGTAAATCAGGTATACTATTTTTTAGCAAATATTTTTGCTAAAATCGTGTTTTCAGCTAAAATTTTTGTTATACTTATTCAGCACTTAACTGTTTTATACTAATGCTTTACTAATATACTAATGTTTTACTAATTAATTTTGCTAAAAAAAATTGTGCTGATAAGCAGATGTCGCGGCATGTCAAGATGTAGTAGAGAAGAGGAAAATGATATTAAAAAGTACAACTCTAACAAGACAAGTAAAAAAATCAACCATGAAAAAACATATACAGACATGTAGACAGAGTAAAGAGAAAGACAAAAACACACATCTTAGGTAGATTTGTATGGTTTCTTTTTCTTATTGCAAAAAAAGGGTTGTTTTTTTCGTTTCGTTTGTTTTGTTTATTTTTTCGTTTCGTTTCTAGAATTATCTTCGGCAGTTTCGTCATAGCATCATTAAGACAACCATTGATGTAAGTAGTTGAAAGAAAATTTTTGTTATGTTATATATATTTATTTCTATATATTTTCAGATATTAAATTAATTCATGTCGTCAATGTGGGAAAATTAAAATTGTTATATTTCGTTATTATAGTAAATTATTTTTAAAAGAATCACAAAAATATGTTTTATGATTTTCAGCAAATAAATTAACTAAATTACAATTTTTCTACAAATTTTTTGCGTTTTTTTCAGTCTACTAAAATTCAGCAAAAAATTTATTAATTTTTACCAACGCTTTTTTATTTCTAATCTACTAAGTGTTAGCAAAACTTTTGCTGAATCTACAAATTTTGTTGCTAAAAATCAGCTCGCTGATTTTCAGCAAAAGATTTTGCTGACATTAGCAACTTTTTTGCTAGCATCCTCCTGACTAAAATTTTGCTGACTCAGCAAAATTTTTTGCTGACTTTACAAACTTTTTTTTATGAGTGTAGGAATATGAGGACGCTAAAACAATTTTTGAAAAACATTATTAAATAACCTTGCAAAAAGTCTTGAATGTGACGATTTATTTTAATGCTTATTTGTTTTTTGCTTTTGGTACCACGCCCATTAATCCCATTCCGCCCATTTTCAGTTCGAGTACTAATATTTGTCATTGATGGACTCGTACAAAATTTGAAGGCTATATAGCTAATATAGAACCCTAGATATTTAATATTAATATTAATTTTGTAGTAAATAATCACTTTGTATGGGAGCTGCCACGCCCACTGGTATGATCCCGCCCAATTTTCCCATGACTATTCATAATATAATCAATGTGCACAAATTTCTAAGACTGGCTATTATAGAACTGTAGATATATGATATTAAATATTTACTTTGTATGGGAGCTGACACGCCCACTGGTCCGATCACGCCCATTTTTCCCATGGCTATTCACATTAACAAATAATCAACGTGCATCAAATTTCTAAGACTCTGGCTATTATAGAACTGTAGATATATGATATTAAATATTTACTTTGTATGGGAGCTGACACGCCCACTGGTCCGATCACGCCCATTTTTCTCTTGACTATTCACATTAACAAATAATCAACGTGCTCAAATTTCTAAGACTATGGCTATTATAGAACTGTAGATATATGATATTAAATATTTACTTGGTATGGGAGCTGACACGCCCACTGATCCGATCACGCCCATTTTTAGATGTTGGCCGATTCTCAGACCTACTCAATATGCTCACAAAATTTCATGAGAATCGGTCAAGCCGTTTCGGAGGAGTATGGGAACGAACATTGTGACACGAGAATTTTATATATAAGAATAATATTAGGGCCCTAATTTTGTTAGCTACCTACTTGTTACTTACCAACGATTTACTATTGGTTGTATCTTCGGTTACAATATGTGGACTCATCCATGATTCCATTCCGCGTATAACTAAACTCTGTGTAGAATTCGGAGTTTTAAACCAATACGATGATATATCTTTTATTTCAATCTCCACCCATTGTCCCATGCCGGGTGGTATTTTCTTGCGGCTTTCTATCAATTTGACGGTGTGTGTGTAATTCGTAGTATTTGGACGTCTAAGAGCTCTATATACAACAATTATAATTTCTTCACGATTTTTTGGCGAGATTTCTAGGTTTTTATGTTCTAAGACATCGGGGGAATATTTCCAATCGAGACCCCTAATAAAAACATGTAGTATGGTGCTTGATATACTGGATGGATCGCTGTTAAATTTAAAATTAAAAATTTCTGGTTTTCGATTTTGCTGGCTACGAGACTCTGATAATTGGACAAAAAACAAAAAGAATAATTGTAAGTATTGTTTTTAATTTGTTAAACAAAAATTAAATTTGAATATATTTTTATTTAAGCAAAATCATTTTTAAATTTTAAAATCTTGCTGAACCGAAAAAAAGCGTAAGATTCTGTTCCTATCAAAAAGATAGTTTGATGCCATATTCAATTATTTTTTCTATATTTTTTATGTTTTCCAGCTTTGATTTTTGCAAAAAGTGTTCTTGCATATTTAATTTAACAGCTTGATTTTAATTTTATTGGTTTTTTCTTTGTTTTGGAGATTTTTAAGAGCTTAAAACATAGTTTTCTGAGTTATAACAAATTTATGCATTGGTACAGTGTAGCGACATTATACAAATACAAAACATAATGTCACAAAACTAACAATTTTGACATTAAGCATAGTATTTGGTTGGTTGCACTTTTGTGAAAAATGCTGTCAAACTAAATATAAAAAATAGTTTTTATCACTTGCGCGAAATTGATAAGGTTTTTGAAAAAATAATTCACCAAAAACTATTTTAATAGGTTAAAATTAAAATTAACATTATAATGTATAAGTATTAGTTTGGATGTAGAAAAGGTTGTGGTACTGAAGAAGCTGTACTAAATAGTTGTTAATTATATAAGCAATGGTTTGGATCAGGGGTCAAATGGAGTAGCCGGTTTGTTTCTAGATTTTAAAAGCCTTCGATCTATTTGATCTCGAAATAATGTTACGAAAACTAAAGTATTATGGAAAAGTTGGTAGAGTGGAAAATGTTTGAAAGCTATTTGAAAAATCGTAAGCAGTATGTTCAAATTAATGTCGTTAAAAGTGATATAATGGATATAAAGTATAGTGTGCCACAGATCAGCTGTTTGGGACCTGTGTTGCTTTCAATTTATATTAATGATTAAACAACTTACATCTCACTGGACGATTATACATGTCTGCTGACGATGTATTTCTATTTTGCCTTTATACATACATATGATTTGGTGCTAAAAACGGTTATGGAGCGAGATGTTATTGTTTTTTGAATTTGCAGGATAAACCAAACTGGTCCTAAATGCAAATAAACCATAACAAGTACGTTTGTTATGGACTCTAATTCAATTAATAACGATTTTAATATTTATTTTGGTGGCAATTTGATATACGAAACACACTCTGTTAAATACTTGGGAATAACATTGGAAAGCAATTTATTATGGAATATCCCATATTAGTGATGTTAAAGGCAAAATAGCACCGGCAGTTGGTATTCATTACAAGATGAAGTACAAATTAAATGTGAGGACTAAACTGGTATTAAAGCATGCGTTAATTCAAAGCCATTTGAATTATATGGTTGTAGTAAAGGGTGTTTTTATAGAGGTATAAAACTTTGAAATAGAATAAAACAAATCTGAGTTTTTTAAATTGACATGAAATTTACTTTATTCGAAAGATAATCTTCTGGCATTATAATTTAAATATGACTTCTGGCATGTGACCGCCACGGCAGACTCGGACGTAGTCTATTCTGGAGGTCCAGTTTTCGATGACTTTTTCCAACATTTGTGGCCGTATATTGGCAATAAGGCGGCGAATGTTGTCCTCCAAGTGGTCAATCGTTTCGGGCTTATCAGAGTAGATTAGCGACTTCACATATCTCAACAGAAAAAAGTCCAGCGGCTTTAAATCGCACGATCTTGGAGGCCAATTCACGGGTCCGAAACGTGAAACTATGCAGTTACCAAACGTTTTCTTCAATAAATCAATTGTGGTACGAGCTGTGTGATATGTTACGCCGTCTTGTGGAAACCACAGCTCCTGCACATCATGGTTGTTCAATTGATGAACGAAAAAGTCAGTAATTATGGCTCTATAGCGGTAACCATTGACTGCAACGTTCTGACCAGCATCGTTTTTAAAGAAGTCCAATGATTCCACCAGCCCATAAAGCACACCAAACAGTCAGTTTTTCCGGATGTAACGGTGTCTCAACATACACTTGAGGATTATCATCACTCCAAATACGACAGTTTTGTTTATTGACGTATCCATTTAACCAAAAGTTAGCTTCACCGCTAAACAAAATTCGCTTATGAAAACCGGGATCAACGCCAATCCTGTTTTGTTCCCACTCACCGAATCTACGTCTTGCTAGGTGATCGTGTTTCTTCAATTGTTGCACGAGTTGGATCATGTAAGCACACAAACCAAGATCTTTCCGCAAAATCTTCCATAAAGTGGATGGACACATATCCAATTACTGTGCACGATGGGGGATAGACTGATTGAGGCCTTCCCCTACGCTACGCTCTACTTCTTCTGTACCCACTGTACGACGTCTCTGTGGATGTATATTGTCATTTAGAGTAAATGTGGTGCGAAAACGTTCTATAGTTAATCGAATTAATTGCTCTGATGGATGATTATGTTGACCGTAAAATGGACGTAGTGCGCGATACGTATTTCGAACAGAAACATAATTTTCAAAATAAATTTTGCACAATTTGGAAGCGTTGTTCAGTCGTCAGTCTATTCATGTTGAAATGCCAAACCAAACTCCGGCTTCACCTATAGTGGCGGATATCGTTATGGAGGAGCTTTTAAAACAAAGTATGGAAAAACTTGACAACAAACCTAAATTATTTACAAAATACGTAGACGACCTTTTTGGGATTGTAAAGCATAGTGCAATAAATGAGACTTGTAGTTCTAAAGTTAATAAAAAAATTAAGGAACTTAATTGGAACCTGTTAATTAATAAAAACTTAAATACAAATGACTTTTTCAATGAAATTTATGATAATTTCTGTAATATTTACGAAAATTCAAAAAAAGTGAAAAAAAACTTATAAAACAAGAAAAGTAACACCGTGGATAAGTGATGATTCGATTCATTTTTGTGAAATTCGGGATAAACTTTTCAAAAAATGGCATAATAACCGTAACAACAAACAATACGAATATGAATATAAAAAATTCAGAAATAAATTAAACAAAAAACTGAATTATGAAAAAAACAACTATTACAAAAATAAATTTATAGAAAACAGAAACAATATTAGAATTACTTGGCAATTAATAAATGAGATAACGGGTAAAAAATCAAATAGTATAGATAACACAATAATAAAAAACTTTAAAAATGAAAATTCGTTAAACATCGTGAAAAAATTTGCATTAAATTTTAAAGAGAACGTTGATAAAATTGTACATAACTGCGATACTATAACCTTGCCGAATCAACACACAGTCATCCAGAATTCGATTTTTATATCTTCTACTGCCGAAGAAGAAATATTTAAAATTTTAAACAACTTAAACATTAAAAAAGGCCCTGGAATTGATGGCATAAGACCAAAAGATTTAAAAAACAATGCTAGATATTTGACTATTTTAATAACAGCATTCGGTGACTCTAGTATAGAAAATGCTTGTATACCTACACTACTTAAAACATCAATAATACGCCCAATTTATAAAAGTGGTACAAGAAACGACTGCAATAATTACAGACCTATCGCCATATTACCAATAATTGAAAAGGTACTGGAAGAGATTATTGTCAGAAGACTAACAAGCTTCCTAAAAAAATATAATATTATAAATCCAATCCAATACGGATTTCAAAAAGGCAAAAATATAAATCAACTTCTGGGTAATTTTTCCAATTATATAAATGGGTGTTTAAATAAAAGAAATCACTGCTTAGTATTATTCATTGATTTTAGCAAAGCATTTGACACTTTGTCTCATCAAAATCTTTTGGATGTTCTGTACAGAAATGGAATCAGAGGAAACAGCCTAAATTGGTTTAAAAATTATCTTCAGCTAAGATCATATCGCGTTAAAGTATGCAACGAATTGAGCGAAGAAACCCAATTAAAATACGGAGTCCCACAAGGCTCAAAATTAGGACCCATTCTGTACCTGATTTATGCTAATAATATGTTGAAGATTCTGAAAAATAGCACGGCATTTGCATACGCTGATGACACTGCAATTATTGTCTCTAACGAGAACATAAACACAGCCACTGCAACCATGCAAAACGAGCTTGATCAAATAACAAAATGGTGTCATGACAATGGGCTTATAATAAACGCTGCGAAAACCAAGTTAATGCATATAAAATCTCCTCACTTTATTCACAATGATATAAGCTTAAAATTTCACAATACCCAATGCCTACACAATAAAATCGTAAACGCTGACGATAATTGCTCAACATTTATTGAGGTAGTAAGATCATACAAATATCTTGGAGTCTACGTGGACGACAATTTTAAATGGTTAACTCATATACAGCATTTACGAAAAAAATTAAGAAAAACAGCATATAGCTTGTACCACCTTAGTAACTGCTCGAATATACATGTCCTTAAACAGGCATATTTTTCATTAGCCGAGTCCTACATCAGACATGGGATAACTGCATGGGGAAGCGCTACGTACTGCAAATCTCTTCAACAAACGCAAAATCAAATTTTGAAAATATTAATAAAAAAACAACACAACAACAATCTGAATTACGATAAGATCTATATCAGCACTTCCAACAATAAAATGCCAAACAACAATGCAACAAACAACACTAGCAATGCGTTAATAAACAACAACAGCTCGTCAAACAACAACATGATAGCATGTACCAACATCATCGTCAGAAACAACACGCACGTCACCAACAACACACTCGTCAATAACAACACGTTAAGTAACTACAACACCATCGTCAGAAACAACATGCTCGTCAACAACACACACGTCAACAACAACACACTCCTCACCAACAACAACACACTCGTCAACAACACACTCGTCGACAACAACAACACACTCGTCAATAACAACATAGTCGACAACAACAACATAATCGTCAACAACAACATAATCGTCAACAACAACACACTCTACAATAACAACACACTTGTCAACAACAATCGTATGTTCATCAACAACAACATCAATGTCATTAACAACAACAATAACATGCTCATAAACAACAATAGAAACTACAACAATAACAACATGCACAACAATTTAACCAACCACAACATCCATAATCAAATCGTATACAACAATATTGCCAGGGAACTTGGGATACTAAACGTCAACAGTATTTATGTCACAACACTTATAAACGAATTTTTCAATGAAAAACGATTTTTAAAAGCTATCGATCACAACCATAATACAAGACTTCGAGCAGACGGAAGATTTAAATTTGAACGCCATCTCAATACATACGGCCAGAACACCTTAGCTGTAGTGTTACCTAAAATTTTTAACAAATTGCCCGTAGATCTAATTAATATATCTAACCCCAAAAAAAGAAAAAAAATTATAAAAAAACATTATATAGCTTCGCAATGAAGACAAATATTTTACTATACAAATTGTAATTATTATTTAAATGAATTTAAAACATAACTGAAATTTATAAATATATATAAATTATTAAATATAAATTTTAATATAAGCTTTTAAAGCATTATTTTACATTCTGCAGACAAGCCAAAATGGCTTCGCGGAATTAGAATTAATTATTTAAAATGTATATTGAATGATATTAATAATAAATAAAATATATAAAAAAAAAAAAAAAAAAAAAATTAAACAGCTTTAATAAACAAATTAAATTCACTAAGGAAGAGGAAAAAGATGGCCGCCTCCCTGTATTTGGATGCGCTTGTGGTTAGAGAAAATGGAAAGATAAAAGTAGACTGGTACCAAAAACCTACATCCTCCGGAAGAATAATTAATTTTTACTCATGCCAACCAAAAAAGATAATTATGAATACTGCCAGCAATCTAGTAAAAAGAGTTCTCACAATCAGTGACGAACAATTTCACAATACAAATATTGGTAAACTTAAAGATATTTTTAATGGCCTTTTAAATATAAATAGGAAAAATATTAGAATAGATGAACCACCGAAAATATACAAAGCTATGACATATGTCCCTGGAATATCGGAGAGAATGGAAAAATCAGAAATATATAATAAGGAGAAAATTAAGATAGCATCAAGAACTGACAATACTTTGAAACAACTTTTTTCCAACACAAAAAGCAAATTAGATAAAATGGATAGCTCAAATATTATATATAAAATCAGTTTCACAGGCGACGGCAACAATAATTGTAAAGAAGTTTACGTGGGAACCACAAAAAACAAATTAAAAACACGTATAGCAGGGCAAAGAGAGGAGAAATATAATAAGAGAATAATGTTGGAAATGTTACACATAATAAACATACCAAAGGAGAGGAGAATAAATTACAAAAGCGATACTGAAAATTGCGTCCAAAGCTACAGGCATATTTTAAACAAAAGGAATAATTCAAATTAGTACAATATTAAATGTAAACAAGTAAACGAGTGAACATCGTTTGATTATTGTTACTCGCGGAAGCATTAATGTAGTTGTTGTTATTATATTTGTTGTTTATAGTTTTGTAATACAGTTGTCTAAAGCTATGTTTTCATTAAATGTATTACTTTTTAGATTTCCCGATGATGCTGTCCAAAGGGCAGAAAAATATTGAAAAATAAAAAAAAATAAAAATATTTGAAAAATAGACCTCGAGCTTGACTATTATTTAAACTTAATTACAACAAAAAGGTCGACAAATTAAAACTATTTAATTAATACAAACTAAATATAAATAACTTGGCAGCTGACAAAATGCCAGACAGTTAAAAAAGTGTTGCCAACTTAAAGATCTATACTTGTATAAAAAACACCCTTTATATGTATGGAATAAGACAAATGTTCTAAGTACGCTTCAAACTATGGAAAATAAGGCATTGAAAGTTATTTTCGGACTACCAATTATATATTTTACCTTGTCTCTTTACGCTGATGTGTGTAAACCAATTATGCCGATTCATGGATTGTATTCTTACCATGTACGTATACAAGGTCTTTAATAATATCGGTTATCACACGATTAAAAACCAAAAAACGTATTTAATATATCGGTAATTCAAAATATAATGAACTACCAAATTTCATAAAATATCAGAATAGAATATTACAATTCACAACAGATCTCAAAGAATATTTATATCAAGACCTTGAAACGCTTCATTTGTAATTTTAATATAACAATATATTTTAATCGATTAAACGATTCCTCGATTAATCGTATCTATTTCGGTTAATGTCAAAACAAATAATTTAAAATTCAAATAATTATTCGACTCGAAGAATCGGTTAAAATATGTCGATTAGCCTGTTAAATTTTTTATATGGATTTTTACCCAAAACTAGACAATTTTCTTAAATATGGCTAAAAAATGGCAAGAAAATATTAGAAAAAAGAAACGCGATCCGAGTGAAAGCGACCCTTAAGCCTATGGATAACACATTATTATCGGCTTTAAGAAATTAGATAGAACATTTTTTATTCTGGTTTGATTCTTTTAAAACTAAAATTATTATTACCCAATATTTCGGTACACAACTATTAATTTACAAATTAATTCTGTAGGAATCCGACTTCTTCCATCTAACAAGAACATTTTTTATAATCAATTCCTAGCCACTATAATTTTCAAACATATTCCAGAAAATGAAAGATAGATAGTACCAGAAAGATATATACTACTTCAAAGCAATTAAACCGGTTGATTTTGGGGCAATTTTAAATAACAATCATTGGTGTTTTACACTATAACGGATTATAAAGAAATATAATTTGTTCTACAAGCCGTTCTTCGAAACTCGCATGTTTTGAAAATGGTAACACTGGTAGAATCTTAGGTCTTTAAAAAAAAAAAAAACTTTGTAACTCTAACGATTTATTAGCACTGAATGCAAGTTTAAAACGCCAAAAAAAGTTAAAAATGCCACGAAAGAAAGCAAAATTTGCACAAAAAAGGCAAAACTGGCATGCAATTCCAAAAAATCATAGTAAATTAGTTTAAACTTAAAGGTTTACAATTTTCTTTGCTTTAATGAAAATATTGCGAAATAAAATTTTCACACACACTAAGAAAATATACATTTTTTATTTATTTTTTTGTTCATGTACAAAATTTGTGTTTCAACTATTTTTAACAGAATTTTTTTTTAACGAAAGTTCTAAAAAATTTGCAAAAATTAGTTTTTTATGGTAATGATCCGAACAAATTTAATTATCACAAAATATTGGAAAAGCGGCACTTAATGCCAAATGCAAAAAAAAATGGTTTGCTGTTAACATTTTGTTTTTCAAGAGCCTTTAGATTCCTCCCAATTACAACCCCAAAATTCTAAGGCATATTTCATTAAAACATGCAGGATGCCATGAATCATCCTTAACAAACACTTTATAAATCAATGGAGCCAACTTTACTTGCTATTTAACAAAAAATCAGTTCTTTTTGTTTTTATTGATAAAAACCCAAAGAAATACATTTTAAACCATTAATCCATTTTCGCGATTTTTCGAATAATGCCTTTGCCGGTTAACCGCCTAGGTCGAATAATTGGAAACACTAATATATATTTTTTCAATTTATAACGAGCTTTCAACCTCCGTATATTTACAAAAATAAAGCAAATCAAACATATTAGCTAGGTTGTTACTAGTACTTCGATCTGGCTAAAGATCTTATCAGAACCTAATCAGAACTAATATATATATGTATATATATCGGCAGTCTTGCGGCACGGCTTTCCGTTTTCCAAAAAACAAAAATCGATTTGGAACCTTTTGCAATAATTTTTTGGAAAATGTTAAACCCACTTTGGAATAAATTTGTATAATTATAAAAAATTCCCAACAGTCGAAATTTAATTTATTCATTTAAAGTACTCAAAATTATTCAGATGTGGAAATCGGACTTCATCGTATATCATTAACCCACTTTAGCCAGGAATCCAAAATGGTAATGACAAATCTATATGTAAGGCACACCCTAATTTATATATATACATATAAAGGGCAACACTTTTTCAACTGGTGGCCATTTTGTCAACTGTCAAGTGATTTATGTTTAGTTTGGTTTGACATTTCAACATGAATAGACTGACGCCTGAACAACGCTTCCAAATTGTGCAAATTTATTTTGAAAATCATGTTTCTGTTCGAAATACGTATCGCGCACTACGTCCATTTTACGGTCAACATAATCGTCCATCAGAGCAATTAATTCGATTAACTATAGAATGTTTTCGCATCACGTTTACTCTAAATGATAATATGCATCCACAGAGACGTCGTAGAGTAAAACCCCAATCAGTCTATCCGCCATCGTGCACAGGAATTCGATATGTGTCCATCCACTTTATGGAAGATGTTGCGGAAAGATATTGGTTTGCGTGCTTACAAAATCCAACTCGTGCAACAATTGAAGCCACACGATCACCTATCAAGGCGTAGATTCGGTGAATGGGTCCAAAACAAGATTGGCGTTGATCCCGATTTTCATAAGCGAATTTTGTTTAGCGATGAAGCTCACTTTTGGTTAAATGGATACGTCAATAAACAAAACTGCCGTATTTGGAGTGATGATAAACCTCAAGTGTATGTTGAGACACCGTTACATCCAGAAAAACTGACTGTTTGATGGGCTGGTGGAATCGTCAGGTGGTGACCGCTATAGAGCCATGATTACTGACTTTTTCATTCATCAATTGAACAACCATGATGTGCAGGAGCTGTGGTTTCAACAAGACTACGCAACATATCACACAGTTCGTGCCACAATTGATTTATTGAAGGGAACGTTTGGTAACCTCATAGTTTCAAGTTTTGGACCCGTGAATTGGCCTCCAAGATCGTGCGATTTAACTCCGCTGGACCATCTTTTGTGGGGATATGTGAAGTAGTCTACGACGATAAGCCCGAAACGGTTAACCACTTGGAGAACAACATTCGCGGCGTTGTTGCCAATATACGGCCACAAAATGTCATCGAAAATTGGACCTCCAGATTAGACTACGTCCGAAACAGCCGTGGCGGTCACATGCCAGAAGCCATATTTAAATTATAATGCCGGAAGATTATCTTTCGAATAAATTAAATTTCATGTCAATTTAAAAAAATTCATCTTTGTTTTATTCCATTTCAAAATTCTATACCTCTATAAAAAACACATTTTATGTATATAGTATATCTAAATATATTTTTTTTTGTTTTTTTTTTTTTTTTTTTTTTTTTTAATAATGTTTATTTACTGAAAATTTCATATGTTCAAACTATAAATAAACAAACAATAGAAAATATATCTTACAAATATACATAGTCCCATATTCGGGCTCTCAAGTAAATTACGTATCTATATACAATATTTAAATTATCTTTTGAAATTAGTTATTTACATTTTTACAAAATATATACAAGGATTTATATGTAATAAATATAATTAGTATGTAAAGAAAAAATTGAAAAAAAAAACCTTACTAATATATCGCAAAAGATAAAAGACATAGTCAGGAAATAAAAATTAAAGATAGGGAGTTATTCGGTGAGCCACCAAAATTTTCTAATATCTATGTTTGGAATCATATTTTTGTCTCCTGAGTAAACACTAGTGTTAAATCTGGTATTATCAATTGTAAGTTGGTTGCTTAGAACAGCTTTAACATTGGCTCTTCTATAGATGTGATAGAATATTGGAATGCCGATTTCGTTTTGTATGTAACCCTTACTATCGAGGTACAAAAAGGCCTCAGGTGGTACATATCCATTTTGCAAGGTTGTATATATATATTCAAAATTCTCATAATAAGGAGCCATTATTAAATTGTTTTCATAGCATTATAAGCTATTCTTTATGTGATTTCTTATTAAATGTATAATGAAATTATCAATCCTACTTACTTTAGCTACATTATATAATCTTTGATTTGAGATATATTTTATATGATTAGTATTTGGGGACCTGTAAAGAGACGTGCAGGCTCTTAGACATTTTCTTTCGAAAATTCTCAACTTTTCCATATATGATGGTGAAATGTTGAACCATATTTGACAACCGTATGTTAGGATCGGTCTTATTAAAGATTGATATAAAATAATTTTAACATCTGATTTAATATGTTTTGAGAAAAATAGTTTTTTATGCATAAAAAAAGCTTTTCTTGCTTTTATTAGCTGTAAATTAACGTGATCATTAAAATATAAAAATTTATCTAAGTTTATTCCTAGATATTTTACCACTTGTTTATTTGGAATGTTGGTATTGTTCTTGGATTTTATACCAAAGTATTTCCAGTTATTTTTTATATTGTTATTACATTTTCCAACAGGAGGACGAAAAAGAATAGTTTTACATTTATTAATGTTAATTTTCATCTGCCAATCTGCGGCATATTTTTCTACCACTCTAAAATATTCTTGTAATTTTCCGTTTATTTTTTCAATTTTGTTATCGGCATGATATATAACAATATCATCAGCAAACGCAATAACATTGTCAATTTTATTAAGAAGTTCAAGAACAAACAAATTAAATAAAACTGGAGAATTGACTGTACCTTGTTGTAAGCCATTAACTAAAACAAATTTTTTTGAACTTATCTCGTTTTAATTATTCAACATATTGTGTATAAGAATTATTAAGTGAAGGGGAAACCTATATTTTAGAAGTTTATATATTAGACCCGGTATCCAAATACTATCGAAGGCTTTTTCAAAATCCACCAGACAGGCACCGGTGCATAAAAATTTATTAAAATTCCAATGAATATTTGATACCAATAATTGTATGGCATGAATTGTTGAATGCTTATGTTTGAACCCGAATTGTCTGTTATTAATTAAATTCTCCTTTTTACAAATTTGTATTATATTATTGTTAATGCAAATTTCAAAAACTTTGCTAATGTTTGGTAGTAAGCTTATTTCACGTAAGTTTTTAGGAGTACTTGTGTCTTTATCTTTTTTAGGCAATACAACAACTTTTGCTATTTTCCAAGCCCGAGGAAAATACGAGTTGTTAAGCATATTGTTAAATAGTGTACAATATTCAAGAATTAATTCGTCTGGAATGTGTCTTAAAATAATGTTGGGAATGTTATCAATTCCCGAAGATAGTTTCTTTCTAATATTTTTAAAAATGTAAAAAATTATATCTTTTGTTATAAAAACATCTTCCGCAAGTGACTCATTAAATTCATTCGCCTTTTTATCTGAACTAAACGTAGTTATGGTAGATTGATTGTATTCATATTCAGTTTTATATTCTAAAAAGCTGGTGAAACAATTATCAACTTCAACATGTAGTAAATTTTCTTCATCAATCTCTTTGAAAGAGTGAACAGATTCCAAGAAAGCTCCTATTACGTTCAATATTTGATCTTGATCTCTTACAATAAAATTGTTGTTTTCTTTTTCTATCTCAAGAGGATTAATTCCAACTTTTCTGAACAAATTTTCTTCTTCATGACTAATTTTCAAAATATTTATATCTAATCCCTGATTTGTTCTAAATTGTTTTTTAACTTCGTTAAACACACAAGAAGAATTTTTTTTATCGATTTTTTTAAGTTTTTCTTGAAAGTGGTTATTTACCGATAAAACAAAATTATCATTTATCAATTTCTTTATTAGTTTAAGTTTAGTTTTGAGTAGATTTATTTCTGTGAGTGAGCGAATATTTTCTAATCTATTGTGTTTTTTGATTATAGTCAGGACTTTACTTTTTTCTTTTTGTAGTTTTTTTTATGGTTGGATTAACAAATTTCCTGATTGCATCATCACTTTTAAATTTTGGAACAGATTTTTCTGTAGCGCTTAGAATATATTCGTTCATTTTACATAAATAGAAATCTATTTCTGAATTAGTTAGGTTCTTATTGTTCGGTATTGGTTCATCATTTCTAAACGCATTTGTTATATTGTTTTTAAACTTTTTCCAATTTGTCTTTCTATAATTAAGTTTAGACTCATGATGCTCTTTGAAAAATGCAAGAGGGTGGTCATTTTCTTCATTTAAAAGTAAAATCTGTAACGCGTTGTGGTCTCTATCGTAATCAAGTGTTTTGAGGCAGTTCAATGTATTATTTTCTTTATGTATCAATAACCGAGAGTCCGTTAAACACAGATCTAAAAACGAACCACATCGAGGATAAGACGGTTTGGTAGAGGCATATAAACTGCATCTGAAAATTATTTCGTTGCTTTGTAACCATTCTTTAAGAATATTACCTTTAACATTATTTGAAACATTGCCCCAATCTGTGTGTTTGCAGTTTAAATCCCCTGATAGTATATAGAAGTTATTAGGGTTCTCTAGATTTAGGGATTGAAAAATTTGGTGTAGTTCTGTTTTTAAAAATCTATTATTGTTGCCCGATGGGTAATAAACTGATATTATAAACAGTGTTTTATTTGACATTAATGGTATTTTAACTATGCATGTTTCCAAACATTTAAAGGCGTTTATGATGTTATTTGTAAAAGTTTTATATCTAATTTCATTTTTTATCAAAATTGCAGTTCCGCCTAATCTAGAGGAGTCGGTTCTGTCATTACGTATAAATTTGTAGTCTTTAAAATTAACCTTGTGTCTTGCGTTTAGCTTTGTTTCACTCAATAGAATTATGTCCGGTTTATATACATTTAAAAAATTACATAATTCATATCTTCGACTTAATCTTATTAAGGAATTAACATTTATTTCAATTATATTAAGGTTTTTTACAATTGTTTCTTCCATATTGATAACTTACACTTCTAACATCGCAAAAATAGTATCTATTCTAGATGTTTGTAATTGTAACTGTTTGTGAAAATTTATGATCTGGTTAGATAAGTTTTGCATGGAATTGTTTAGCTCTTGTAAAGCTTGTTGAATTGTGTTGATAGCAGTGCTTCCAATTTGCGTGTTATTGGTTTTTAAAACATTAGCAAAGCTCATATTGGGAGTTATATTTAAAGTTTTATTTGCTGACCTATTCTGTGATAGGCTTTGTTTTTTTTCACGAAGTCTTTGTTGTAATTCTTTGTATTTCTCGCAACCTTTGTATGAAGCTGGATGTCCGTATTTATTGCACAGTACGCAAAATAATTTTTCCCTTTCATTTTCAGGGACCTTTTGTTGAGCACATTCTCCAATTTTATGCTCTTTATTGCATTTAACACACCTGGGGGGCAAAAAACAATTTGATGCACTATGGAAAAAGCTTTGGCATTTCCTGCACTGAGGAATTTCCGATTTCCTTAATGTTTCCCAACGGATACAACGGTAAAACAATCCCTTGATTGCTTTAAGTTCATAAACTTTGCTTTCACCACTTATTTGCACAAGATAAATTGGAAGATCATAACCATTGGAAATCGCTTTTTTTGTTTTAAATTGGCTGACTTTTAAAAAATTTAAATTTTCGTTGTTGAATTTACGAAGTTCATCCAGAATAGCAAAGGGATTAATATTAGCACTAAGGCCTTTTAAAATATAGGTTTTTGTTTTCATATTTTTTGGAGTAAATGTGAAAAAATTAGTGTGAGTTTTTTCTAAATAAGCTTTAACTCTAGTGTAATCATCCATGGATGACACAATTAATGACGTTTTTTTGTTACTTAACTCTTTGATTTTGAACTCCTTAATATTCAAACCATCTTTAATGAAATGTATTAGCTCATTAGGTTCCACATTAAAAATATTTAGAGGAGGTATTTTTTGTTTTTTTGCTGGTTGTTGTTATTTGTTCTTTCTTGATTTAATATATTTGTCTCTACATTTGGTGTAGAGACTTGTGAAGTTGTTGCTTTAGATGTTGATGGATTATCATGCTCTTTCACATGTTTTTCGAATCGTTTTAAATATTCTTGATTGCATAGAGTATCATTGTCAAGAATTGCATAGTAGTTGCCTTTAAGCTGTTTGCTCACTGATTCAATCTGCATTTCGCTTTTTCTTTTTCTATCGTTTTCTATTATATCATTATTATTTTCTATTGAATTGTTTATATTGTTTTTGTCATTATTATTTTTTAATGAATTGTTTATTTTGTTTTTGTCGTTATTAAATTTTGAGTTTAGAGCATTGCGCTCACTCATTTCTTTTTTTTAAAGATTTTGTTTTGATTTATAAGAGTCAATTTCTCTAGGTTTAAAAAAAAAAATAAACAAAAATATGAAAACCACAACGCACTGAACAAATGCGTTAAACAATAAATACACATCGAAAAAAACTCGAAAAATAGCTTATCTCCGCTATACGTCCGTCTAATTAGACAGTCACGATCGAACTCGATATTTTTTTTTTTTTTTTTTTTTTTTCTTTATAATAATGTTAATATGTAAATACTTTATTATTATTATAATTGTACATGTTATTTTGCCAACTTGTCTCAATAATGGCCTTAAGGCGCCAAATAATATAACAATATAATAATATATACATGAAATGGTAATAAATAAAAAATTAAAAAAATATAAAATTTTTTGTTCGCATCAATTTACTAAACAAGACCTTTTGAAAATATTTCATTTGGCTTTGTTATCATGACTGTGAAAAACTTGTGATTTTTAACTTTAAACAGTGCGAATTTTATCGCTTGAGCTTATAGAAAAAATTACACAGATAAACAACAATATGTTTGATATTTTAAATATTAGTTCAGGGACCGAAATTTTATTCCTTTTATCATAAAAGTTAGATGCAAAAAGTTATTTATTGACTTTTATTTTTCCTAACAAAAATAAGTTATTTTATGATCTTTATTTTTGCCAAAAAAAAATTTGAGCTAAAAAATAACTTTTGTTTTTGCTCAAAAAAATAAAAATCAAAAATAGCTTTTATTTTTGTTCAAAAAAATAAGAGTCAAAAAACAACTTTAAGTTTTGCTCAAAAAAATAAAAGATCGAAATTCTTTTATCAACCTAGCTAATATAATTCATTTGCTTTATTTTTGTAAATATATGGAGGTTGAAAGCTGGTTATAAATTGAAAATAACATAAAAATAATCTCGAAAAAATAAATGTTACTTTTTGTTTTTTTTTTTTTTGAGTCAAAATAAAAGTTATTTTTTGATTTTTACTTTTTCGCTAAAAAACAAAAATTATTTTTTTGATTTTGATTTTTTTAACCAACTATGAAGGTAATTTTTATCGGCTATTTAAAATTAAGAAAAAATCTTATTTTAATGCTTTTTTGTAACAAAAAAAAATACTAACTTTTATATTTGCTCGAAAAAATAAAAATCCAAATTTCAAAAAGCAGATCATCTTATGAAAGAACTCTCCACAAAAATCAATATAGTATACTTGAATCAGTTCTCCGACATTCACCTCTATATGATTTTTTGTTTTAAAATTTAAAAATAACTGTTATTTTCTGCCCCTATATTAGTTTATAAACTTAAATAAAAATAATAAAAAATTCTGAAATAACTAAAAACTTACTAGTTGGAAATATATACATGCTATGTGGATGCGAATAAAATTCATCCCCATGATGCGGTGATGAGTCAAAGTCGTTATCATCATCATTATCAACGTTATCAACATCATCATTTAGCATAATTTCGTCTTCTGTTAATTGTTTGGTATTTGTTTCATCATTTATTGTTGCCATTTTTTGTTTGCTCTTAGGTATATGATTGTTTTTAGAGAGCGGCGATGGTGATGGTGCTGTTTTAAAATAATTGAAATTTTTATAAAAATAATCTAAAATTTTTTGGGGTATAGATGGTTGAACAGTGATGTTAGGCGGCTGTGACAATTGCAAACGCATTAATATGTGATGTTTTATGGATTCTAAATTTTCTTGTTTTGCTTTTTCATGCCTTTGACAGGAAGGACATCTAGAAGTACTGGTATCATCTGTTTGGTTTATACGGCTGGTAGTAATTATTGCATAATCATCATCATTATCAAAGTGATCCACAAAATAGTCCTCATCTGAAGTATGCAAAACATCAGTAAATAGTGCACCACTTGTGAGACCATAATTATGCCTAATTTGAGCACGCACTTGGTTAGTAATACGATTTATATTACCAACGCAATGTCTTTTCAATAGTAAGTCACGATTAATTAAATTTAAAGTGGCCTCATCCGAGTAATGCAGCAATGATGAAGAAAATAGTTTTGAAAGATACTGATTACGTTCTTCTATCTGATTTGCAGTTGTTTGATAAATATCTGTGATATTTAAAATGTTTGCAGCATAATTCCTCATGCCATTACTGATACTCATGAAATGTAAAATGCTGGGCTTGTAGGAGGTAGAGGTGTTAGTAGTAGCATAAGGTGATAATGTTTCTCTCTTGTTGTCGCTCTCTGTGGGAGATGTTTTTGCTGTTGTTGCGATTGTTTGAGTAAATATGACAGTTAGTATTAGGAGCAAATTACTATTAACGGCGTTTGAGTTAAAAGACATTGTCAAACATTTGATAGATGGAAATTGGGTTAAAGAAAATTACAGACTTTTCAAAATAATAAAGCAGCTACAACGTACTTTGACGAGATACTGAAATAAAATATTTAACGATTCTTGTATTTGCTTGGCTTGTTTTTAAATTTTCTTTAGTGATTTTGTTTTTTAGGTGATGATGTATTTCAAAAATGACCCTTTGCAGCAGTAAACCTGTTGTTAAATTCTGTTATCAGCTGCTCTCCAGCAAAACTCTTTTTAGTTTTTCGAATCTATCTCATTGGAATAGAAGTTAAATTAGTAAAGAAAATCACAAAGGTTATGTTATAATTCACTGATCGTTATTTTTGCTTTAATAATTGCGCAGCTCTGAAAAGAAAAGAAACAAAGAAACTTCACAGAACTATTAATTTTAAATGTAATAAATAGTTGTAGAAAGGGTTATTCATCAGCATGATTTGAAAAAGCGTTATTTCGCATCGAAATTTCAAGCACAAATAAGAGGCACACTCAAATAAGTTTTACAGCAGTATCTACTGAAAATGGCAGTTAAAAAAAACTGTAATTTCAGTTAATAGAGGCGACACAAGTAATTACCTGTTAATATGACTAAAACTGTAGTTATTTTTAAAATCTACTAAAACAGTATTTATAAAACTGTTATTTTTTCGGTATTTTTAAAATATTTTTTAATAAAAAAAAAAAAAATTTCCTTTAATTAAAACAAAAATGTTCCTACATTCTACTTAAAATGCCAAACGGTATTCCAGTTATGGCGTTTTAATGCATTGCATATGCAATACAATTTTTTAATTATTATTTGCAAACTATTAACATATCAATAAAAACAAATATAAACTAAACGAGAATTTTTAAAAACTCGATATAATCTTCTATCTAACACACAAAGAAATATCAACTCATTTCAATCACGAAAACCACCGATTCAATAACTTTAATTGCTGAAATTCCGCCAACAGCGAAAATTCCTTATTCAATTAGAAACTGATGGCTCTTTAATTGAATTATTTTTCTATTAAATAATAATTCATTTGATTAAAAAATTATCAATATCGTATACCTTCCCAAAAACAACACATGTTTTGTTGCCATACCAAATGTGTTTTTTATAGCTTGAATTTTATAACATTGAATTTTAACCGGCAAGAAATTCTCATTTAGTTAGCTGATTTATTTATACTTATGTGAACAAGTTCACACAGAAATTAGTTTTTGCTCTCTATTGAAACGTAGGGAAGTATTGCAAAATTTTTTTGGATTTTTTTTTTGCAAAAACAAGCCTTCTTCTTTAGACCATATGATTTTTTAAAAATAATTTTTAATTTATTTATTAGCATTTTTGTGTTCAAAAAAATGGTTACATTTTTTTTGAACAAAATTTAACTTCAAAAACTACTTTATCAATTTTATGATAATGTTTTAGAATAAATTAATATTCACATTTAAAAAGCTGAAATTAAATCATTTAACTTTATGAAGTAATAAACCGAATCTAATTTAAATGGATTTAAAATATTTATTTTTAATACATAAACATTTATAAAAAAACAAATACATATATAAATATTACAAAAAACTACAGCAATATATTTTGGACGCAAGTATAAAAAAATGTCAAGCAAGTTCCGAATTTGAGCAAATATTTAATTGATTCAATTAACTTTTAATTGACAGCTTTTAAAATTTTCAACAAATCGATTTAATTGCAAAAAGTAGGGAAATATTTTTTTCTGTGTAACTAACAAAAATTAACTGCTTATTGCAAAGTTACTGTTCTGATAGTTGCTTACTAAAATACTATAATAACTGCTTCAAACAACTGTTAAATTCTTAATTCGTGAATATCTCAAAAAACCCAATATTATATTTTCTGAAATTTATTTTGCAATTAACAAAGTATCACTTACAACATATAAAAATTTCAAATTTGAAATCAGAGGGGTCAAAAAATAAATGGAATTTTTCCGAAAGTATTTTTAATATTTAATATAAAATTTTGTATATCCATGTAGCACCCTACGACAAATTTCAATATTTTTTACCTCACATTGGAAAATCGATATGTATGTTAAACAGAAGTAGGTAAATTGCGTACACAGATTTTTGTTATCAAATCCTATGTCTTTTCAAAGGCCATTTAAAGTTAAATTTTTAAACAAATTATTTAAATGCGTGTACTCATTAAATGATGTCATTATGTGTTCATTATGAAAGATCATAATCTCCGATATTCCAAAAAACTAAATTTGATCCTTGATTGCTTAAAATAAGTTCGTCAAAATAAAAAATTCATGTAAAAGGTTTGACTACACTGTAATACATACTCAAATTTCAGCCTTATAGCTTTGTTAGTTTAGCAATATATTTAGCAATGAATTTCGTTAATTTCAGACATGTTTCCATACAAAAAAGTAATAATTTTGAACCCACATTTTAAACCTTAAACGCGAGATTGGGCCGTGTAAAAAAATACAGGCCCTTT
Source organism: Delia radicum (assembly GCA_021234595.1). Taxonomy (NCBI): domain Eukaryota; kingdom Metazoa; phylum Arthropoda; class Insecta; order Diptera; family Anthomyiidae; genus Delia; species Delia radicum. Next base: position 2,954,924 of record CM037856.1, read on the forward strand.
ATTTGTTCTCCTTTAACACATATCCGAGTTTTATTAAGATCGAAAAACCCATCGAGAGACTCTCCTTGTAAGTGTAGCGTTGGAATTCGTCCGAATTTCGAGGTTCTTATAAATCAATACCAAAATATTTTGCCTGACTTCAAGTCACAAATTCCGAAAAAAGTGTTCTTATTTTCTTTAGAAAATTCTTTAGTAATTCATTCATGCTTAAACTTCCCAAGAACATTTAATCAAAAATATTTCCCAAAAAGTCTAAAATTGTTCAACCCCAATGATTTCATATGTATATATTGCCACATAAACAATTTTATATATTTGCTCGGGTAAAGAATTAATTGATTGTAATCCAAGAAATTTTTTTTAAGACACCTAAAACAACTGACATTGAGGATCGTTAATATTTACGGTGGTTTACAAACGGAATTTTGTTACAATACTATTTTTTAAATAAGAGCTTTGCTCTCAATCTTTTTTTATTGGATTATAAAATTAATTTTTATTAAATAAAAGAAATTCTTTCAAGTTGTACTTAATAGCGAAGGAATTTTTATTCGATTACTGATAGATTATCTGATTGTGTTACGCTGCCAACTTAATGAAATTATTTAGTAGCTATGTTCGTTTTTATTATATATCGCTCGTTTACTAAAAGACTGACATAACTCAAAAAACACGTTTTTGTAAAAAACGCGTTTAAAGTTTTCAATCCGTATCTGCCTCTCTCGACCTTTTCGCTATTTATTTGGTCTCGTTTTGTATAAATAAGTTTTTAAATGCATATTTATATTAGTAATAGTTGGGTGCGAATTCGCTAATTACCGAGAGACTAGTGAGCAGCAGAGTTTCTCTATACTCTTTCCATATAATATAACCCTCTAACTCGAAAAGTATACATGATAATAATATGAAATTTTTACACAATATGAAGAATGATATAACTAATAAATCTGCATCATTAACTCAAAAATAGCGTTTTTGACTTATGACAGTTTTTTTTTTATCAAATGAGCTATTGTCCAAGTGATTTGCATGCCAAGAATTTTTATTTAATTTTTTTTTTTTGTGGTGGGGCTAACACCTAAATAATAGTCGATCCGACAATAAAATACTTGTTACACTGTGCAACAGTTAAAAAGATTATTTTCAACTAACCTGGTGTAGGTTGTAGTCTGGTTGATTATATTAATTTTCAGAATACAGCCACAAGGTCCATTGCTGTCCAGTCAGAAATTGTCAACAGTTCAAAAGTCTATGTACTGGTAGATCATTGATTTTCTAACAATGATGACGCTTTGTTTAAAAATGTTTGTAGTCGGAAGGTATCGAGTTCGAACCCGGTTTCAGGCATATATTTTTTTGGGATATTTTTATTCTTTTATATTTTTTTTTTATATGAAACTATTTTTTTTTTTGCTTGTGGAGAGCATTTTTTAAGACATTTTATTTTGAAAAATCAATTTTTAGACCACCTATTTCATGGTTTTTTATACCACCTATTTAAAGGTTTTATATTTAAAATTTCGACAAAATTTTACTAAATATTCTATATTTTGGTAAAAAAAAATAGTTTTTTTCAAAGAAAGTGATCAGAATTAAATACCACATAAAATTATTTCATCCAATTTTTATCAATATAAAAGTCTAGTTAAGGCGTCCCTATTTTTTAAATTTAAAAAACCTCAAAAATTGCTAACATTCACAGCTTGAATCCAATTATTTATAAAATAAATTTTCGAAAATCTCTAAAGTGAAGACAACGATCTATAAACAAATATAAAATTTAACCAAATGTTTTACTTTCACAAGAACAATGAATTTTATTTTTTCTGCTTCAATCCGCCATTGTGTATATGAGAAAAAAAGTATGTATAATTTGTAATGATGATTATTCTTTTCATCGAACACTTTTGTTAAAATTTTAGGGGAAATAACTTACAATCTGTGAAAAAAGGACAATAATCGAAAATAATACAACTCTGTAAAGAAATTCATTTAACAAAAAGAAAAATTGTAATAACGACACAGCATGAGTGAGTTTGCATTCAAAAGCAAAGACTGATCAATTGAGTAGAGAGCAATCTTTTTGAACATTTGCAAGTCACTTAAGAAAACCTCGCCCTTTTTATTTGCAGCTAAAACTAGTCACTTTTTTTTTAACATTGAAATTAGAAATACTCGTACATTTTATGTATTTCATATTTATTTTTTGCAAATTATATGCACTCGAACAATAAATTGAAATATCCTCCTTTCATTGTTATTTTACTAGGACAGGTTTAAAATTAAAAGGTCATGCAGTGAAATAACTCCTAATGAAATAAGTACTAATAATACTAACTTTTTATGAAATAAGTTTTAAGAAAAATTAAATTAAGTAAATAAATGCTCCTTAATGTGGGTTACACCTTGTATTTGGCCTATATAAAAAAAAACTAACAAAAGAGGTATCGTGACCCGAACTCTCAGATTAAAAATGAACTGTCTAATGTACACTAAAAAAAAGTTAGTAAAGTCAGCAAAAAATCTGCTGTTAGTCAGGAGGATGCTTGCAAAAAAATTGCAAATGTCAGCAAAACGTTTTGCTGAAAATCAGCGAGCTGATTTCAACTACTTACATCAATAGTAGTCTAAATTATGGCATCTTTTAAAGAAACGCAAATGCCGCAGATAATTCTAGAAACGAAAAAATAACAAAATATGACATACACAACCCTTTTTTTGCTATAAGAGGAAAGGAAACATAAAATCTATCTAAGATGTGTGTCGTTGTCTTTCGCTTTAGTCTGTCTACCTGTCTGTATATTTGTTTGCAATTTGACAACACTATATTATTAATCTCTATAAACATTTTCATCCGTATTCATAAAAATATTAAACAGCATTTCAAATACATTTTAGTTAAAACACAAACTTTAGCCTTTAAACTGTATTCATAAATGAATATTAACTTTTACACAAGGTTTAAAATAGGTATTTTAAAATGTGTTTTAACATTTAATCAAAAAAATAAGTTAGTAGAAAAGTTAGTAAAACGTCTTGTAAATTAAGTATACTATTTTTCCCAATTTTTTTTGCTAAAATTATGTTTTCAGCTTAAATTTTAGTTAAACTTATTCAGCACTGTTTTCAACTAATATTTTACTAATTTATTTTGTTAAAAAAAAATTGTGCTCATAATTATGTAAAGATGCAGTAGAGACGAGGAAAATGATACTGAAAAGTGCAACTCTTGTTAGACATATAAAAAAAATCAACCATGGAGATTTTTGTGTCTGTTTTTCATACAAAAAACCAAATTGTGGATTGAAACAATTTAAAATTTGCGTTGTCACCGGCTGTCAAAGTAGTTGTCTATTAAAAATAATTTAAGGCAAATAAAATATTTAAATTTAATAAAGGTTAACGCCCGTATTCACCAAAAATCTTAATTCAGATTTCAAATATATTTTAGTTAATACATATTTTGAGCCTTAAAACTGTATTCATAAACGAATATTATCTTAAAATACCTATTTTAAACATTGTGTAAAAGTTAATATTCGTATATGAATACAGTTTTAAGGATAAATTTGTGTTTTGAAATGCTGTTTAATATTTTTGTGAATACGGGGTAAATGTGAAGTTTTAAACTAAATATTTATAGCGATTATTAAAATAGGTTGTACGATATAACCTATGCTTGAAATTAAAAAAACTAATTAGTTTTTTGAGAAAGTATTTTTGTTTTTAAAACAATATAGACTATTAATTATTAATTCACATTTTGTAGGGAGCCAACAGACTGCGATCTTCTATTTGGCATATTTTATGCTTGATACCTCAACCATGCATTTTAATGTATATGTTTCCATCCCATTGTGCGGGAGGATATATGTCAATTTGTCAAATGTGTGTAAAATGTGTGTCAGCATGAATATAGAAGTCAATATAGCCATGTCCGTCTGTCCGTTGAAACGCCGAATACTCCGCCAATACAGAAGAGGCGTTGCTAATTTCCAGTCAAATTGTTTGTTGATATCATGAGCAGTTTCATAGTGAAAATTATCAAAATCGGTTGACGCGTTCAAAAGCTATGAGTAAAAATGTGGGAAGACCTCTAAAAATTTTAAATTATTCTATTTCATCATATGTACCACAGTGGAGTGAATCAAAAAAAAAGTGGTAATAAATATAGAACTTCTTAACTACTGGACCGATTAAGACCAAATGTATATGTAATCGTTAAGGAGGAGTATAGCTTTCAGAAAATTAATTTTGAAGTCACCCTGTGTTAACACAGGGTGAGCACTAAGGTGACAAAGTAGACCACCTCGAGTACAAAAAACTTTTAAAATGCTGTAACTTCTACAATTATGAACCGATTTCGATGATTTTAGATTTTTGAATCCGCTTGATGAGATTAATAAAAAACATGCTTACGGTAATATGTTACCTCTTAAAGTTTAAAAGTTGTGTGATGTTGAACATTAAAATTTAATTGTTTTGAAAAGTTTTTTTTAGGTTTTAAGTTAATAACTCCTTTATAATATGTGGTAAGACAAAATGAAAATTATTCAAGTTTACTTCCCCTGTTTTGCTTACAAACTAAACAAAATATAAAAAGGAGAGAGAAACAAAAAAACGTGTATTGAATATCCACCAGAGGTGGATCTTGCACATCAAACAAGTTTTCAATTTATTTTTTGATCAATGGTTATAATCTTTAACTTCAAACTCATATGTATATTAGTTCTCATGTAGTGAGTAAACTAGTTCATATGTATGTTTGATGTTTGACATGGGATTGTTACCGCTTTCAAAACGTGTTCTGATGATGGGAAACTAGAAAATTCCCGAAATAGATCTATCAACACATTCCTGAAAGGGTCAAATAATAAATTTGAAAACAAAAAACTCTATAGATTATTTGTTAGGACAATATCCTAATGAAGAAATATAGAGTATGGCCTCGAACTTGAATAATTTTCATTTTCATTTTCATTTATTTATATTTTCTTTTTAATAATTTTAGGAGGTTTGTTTAGATGGCTCTATTTTTTCACAGAGAAAATAATTGTATATACCGAATTTTTGTTATTTTAATTTTTAGAGCAATGAATTCAAATATTTAATTTATGTTTTATTTTTTATATTACAATAATACGTAATAAAAAACAACAAACAAGTTTAAAGAAAATTATTATCTGTATAAATTTTGAAGTATTGAAATTGAGGTTTGGGGTGGCTCTATTATTTTTCACACAACTGTATGTTAATTTAAAAAAAAAGCTATAAACACAAATTTGAATTTGGTTTTAAACTTTCATCAGCTGTATTTACAATCACAGCTAATGGAGTTACCAGATCATAAAAAATCTGGTTTTCTCAACTTTTTGTTTTTTTAGTTCAGTACTGTCCTGTATATAGGAAACCATAATAACGAAATGGTTTGACAATTGAAGTGATAACGTATTAGTTCAGTGTTGAACCATCGCGGTGACGTAGTGATTTATAAAATAACATGTTTTTTACTTAGCGTTTGTGTTGGCGTAGGTGAAGCGTTAAACGCAGGGGAAATACAAAATATGGGCATTAATCTTAAAGTTATTCGTTTGAATCTATGTATATGACATCTTATTTTTTCAATCTACTTTTTTAAGGGGTTTTCTTATAAAATGTTTCAAGAGAATTTAAATTTTTTAGATTAAAACCCTTGTACAGTTGCTTGGAAAAACAGATTTCATAAAGTCTTTTACTTGACTGATTTAATTATAAATCTTTATTCAATTAAAATATTTACATATTAAAAATTTGTAATAATGTAGAAGGGGTAGAATATTTTGACCCAAATTTTAAAGGAAAAAGATTAACGCTTTACCCGTATTGTTTGTATTGCAAATAATTACCCGATGAGAAGTAAAAAACAAAATTGGAAGAATTGAACTAATTCAAATCAAAAATAAAACATTTTTAACTAATAAACATTGTTCTTGTATAGGCTAGAATCTCCAGTCATAATACACTGTGTTATTATTGTTTATTAAATAAACAACAACGCTTTCTGACTATATTATTAGGACCATAAATCACTTTTGCCGTACTCTGCAATTTTTATTATTATTTTTATTATTATTAATTAAAAATGTTTTATTTTTGATTTGAATTAGTTGAATTCTTCCAATTTTGTTTTTTACTTCTCATCGGGTAAATAAAACAATACGGGTAAAGCGTTGATCTTTTTCCTTAAAAATTTGGGTAGAATATTCTAACCCTTCTACATTGGTTCTCTGATGATTTTCGGTGACGCGAAATGAAACATGTAAGGACCTGTCAGTAGATAAAGTCTGCTATAAGTTAGCGGCAATAACTTTTTTGAGTAATAAATAAACATTGCACGGTTTTTTGTTTAACAAAAAACAAATGATCTTGAACTTGAATAATCTTGCTCACATCATAATCTTGAATAAATTTTTAAAAAATAAAATAAAAAACCCGAAATAAAACCGTCATGGAAAATATTATAAACGGAAAAATGAAAACATTTAATTTTATGTTAAATATGTTTCCATATTTTTATTATTTTATCTTTTTAAAAACTTTCAATTGAAAAAAAATGCAGAAAAACAATAATTAGAAAAAAATACTTTATTTTATAATTTTATTTTATAATTTTTTGACAAACTTAATTTTATCACACTTTCCATTTTACATGTGTGATGTATAGTATAAACACATTTTTTGTAATGTAAACGGGTATTTAATAATTATTTCATTATATGTCTCCGCAAGAGCGATTTTTTTTTTTTATTTCGCGTATGCTTTAAATTTCGAGAAAAAACACGGTAATTTTTCTCTAGAAGTCAATAACAATAAAAATTGCATAATGCAGTTTTGTTATAAAGAATTCATTTTATTTAAATTTTTTGTCTCACATGCACAATTTCAGATTTATTATAGTTAACTTGCATACAACAAGACATCATAAATACATTAATCAGTCAGTCATATTTTATTTTACTTATAAGCAGTGCAACCAGAAATATGCTCTAAAAAATTGGTTTTATCCGAATAAAAAGCCACAAAAAACGAAAAATTTGATCTTAAAATTTGAAAAATATGCCCTTAACATCAGACTATTCCAGGTTTGGCGGGCAATACTGTTAAAATGCCTTTCCCGAGTTAAAACCCTTTCAACTCGCTGTCGTTGGCCCTAAATTACCGTTAGGAAATAATTGAAATATCGTTATCCGTAAAATACCGTTACCGATATAACTAAAATATCAATATACTTAATATGCCGTTGCCGAAATAACTAAAATACCGTTATCGTTAAACTACCATTACCGAAATAATTGAAATAGCGTTATCCTTAAAATATTGCTACATATATAATCTGGACTAGATCTGGAAAAAAAGCTCTATAAATAAATATGTTTTAGGTTACCATCCATGCATTTTTCTTTAAAAACCTGTATTTGAAAACTTATTTTTCAGTTTAGTTGGGGTAACTTTTGTGAAAAATACGAAAAATTAAAAAAGTAGACTTTTTCTCTAAAAAGTACAAAACTAGATCTAAAGATCAAAATATGCAAAAATATGATATTAAGAGAAAAATATGCAAAAACATGTTCTAACAAATCGATGCCATAATTCAACAATTGTTCTGAAATGGATAAATATCTTATACATTTGTCAATACAACGCACAGGAAAAAACATGATAGAGCATATATCTGGTTGGCCTACTTATAAGTAATTTATTTTACTTATATATTACTTATATTATATAAAAACAGCATTCTTATTTGTATTTTCACAAAGAATATAAATGTATACATATATTGCTTGCACTTTCCCTGGTTAATGAAAACACCAAAATGGAGGGTATTAAAAAATGCGGCCCAGCAGAATTTAATCTTTTTTATACCAAGTTCGGCACATCGGACTTTAATGCTTCCACTTGTTTTACATTTGCTTTTATTTTTTTTTTTTCAATTCTTCAGTGCATTTCAGTGGCTTTCCAACTATTTTCATACACTTTTTTTGGCATAAAAACCCCAAAAGTCCTCAATGGTACCTGCTTTTGGGACGTTTGGAGGATTGGCGTATTTCGTACAAAAGGTATGTTTTTTGCATTAAGAAATTCTAACGTCTTTTTGGCATAATGACAGCTTGCTAAATCTGGCCAAAATAATATGTCGTCTCTAGAGTGTCTATCTCAAAAAAAAAATACTAAGCATTTATTAATGTAAACATCCGTGTTTACAGCCATAGCTTTTGAATCCTGGATGTAACGTTGTGATATACCTTTTGCCGAAATGGCTGCTCACACTAGTACATTTCAAACTTCGCTTTGGTCGAATACCGTACCTTGTCGGGAGTTTTTTTTCAAGTCATCGGAATAAAATCCAAAATTAATACTTCCGTTGTTCCAAGCAAAAGAAAAGTAATTTTCATCATCCAAAATTATTTGAACATTTTTTTCACGAAGTTTTTATTCAGTTGTCTGCATTTTGTTGGTATTTCTACCAATTGTTTTTTACTATATTTGCGGACTGTCTTCCTCTGGTAGTGTTTTACGTGCATTTGGATTAAGTCCTCGGAATCGCGAATTTTTCTGGCCAACTTACGATTTGTTGACAATATTTTATTAACCGCCGATTTTTTTAAATTTAACAAGCTCAGCTGCGGTAAATTTTTTTGGATTTCCTTTCTTTTTTATCCCGGTTGATGCCACTCCACTTTCAAACTGTTTGAATTTGGAACATATTGTGCTACGTGGTAAAGTTCGTTTTTAGGATACCGTATAATCATGTTATAGACAGACATTTATTCTTAAACTGTTTTGTTCAACCACTTTCATTTCGAATTTTTTAACTTTTGAATATTTACAATAATGCTTAAAATATAAGATTTTATTGACATGTATTTTGAAAAACACAGGCCTATTTAGCAGTAATTTATATTCGAATTTTATCCATTTGGCAGAGGTTACTGTAGTCACTGTAGAACTTTTCTGAGTGTAGTATTCAAGCAACCTAAAACGTTAATGCCCATATGTCCTATATTATTTGAAAAATCGGGAAAAAAAGGCTCTTTTGAAAAAGTCGCATGAAAACCACCTCGATTAAATTAACACAGCTTAACACAATTTTACCAACGTATTTTAAAGACACGGCAATTTTTAAGAGACTATAACTTATGATAACAAAGTGATGTAACAATGTAGTAAAAATCATATCAAAATTTTTTTAAATTTATAATTCCAGGGTTGCCATGTAATGATTTGAAAAAAACAATTTTTCTCTTTTTTTTAAACATTTGTTTCAAAAAATATTTCGAAATATAAGGAAGACCGAAATATTTATATATATATATTAGGGGTGGTCTTTCGTTGTATGGGCGAAAATTAAAAACGAGATTTTGACTGTACCCCCCTCTTAAAATATTTGTTTGGGTACAAAAATTCACCATGCAAAAAATTAGAGTTCTAGCATAACGGGAAGATGTCCCGCATCGCCCTTGAAAATCGGGGCCCCTTGGAAAAATGGTCATAATTTAAAAAAAAAATTACAAATTTTTTTTCTTCAAAATTTAAAAAATATTAAATAATTTTTGTGTTGGGTTTAATCATAACTACTCAGATAAAAAATATTACTTTCCCAGAAAATCGCTAACTTACCCTAACTTTGTGTCAAAAAAATTAATAAATATTTTGGGGGTACCTCAAAGTGACTTTTTTGCATTTTTGAAAATTTTATTCAACAAAAATCACAAACCTAGTGTTTGCTGTCAAGTATTTCATTAAGCACATTTCAAGTATTAAATAAGCCAGGTATTATGGATATCCGTTGGCAAATTTTTTTTTTATGGCATTTTGATTCTCGGGGATTTCAAGGTTTTTTTTTATTTTTATACATTTTTACTTTGAAACAAGGTTTTAATAATATTTCATCAATATTTTTGTATATGCCTTTTTATATGATTGTAATAACTTTATTTTAAAATACTATATTTTCTGTTGATAGTTAACCCATGTTAACCTGGGGTCAAATATGACCCACGTAAGAAAAATGCAGCTTTGTGGCAAAATTTATAAATAAACTAACGAAAGGAATAATTCAATTTATATTTATTCTAAAAAAATTTCGTTAACCGTTTCTAGTCTTCGAGTAGGTCAATTAAGTAAAAATTAGAACTTAAAACTTTTCCATAATAATAATTTTGAGGGAAAAAAATTTACACTATTAAATTAAAAATACGTTTTTTGAAAATACTCCTGAATATGTACAAAAAAATTCAATTTTAATATGAATACAAGTATCTGAATTCATACTAAATAATTAATTTAATTAATTTAAAATGTAAATAAATTACAATTAGAAACATAAACAAAAATTTATTTTGTCATCTTTGTGATTTTTGACTCTTTAAAATACGAGGGTCAATTGTGACCCCATGAAAACACAGGTTAACTATGAGCACGAAAAATTATACTTTATAATAAAGTTATTACAATTATATAAAATAGCATACACAATAACATTGATGAAATATTACAAAAATCTTATTAAAAAAAAGTCTATACAAATTTAAAAAAACGTTGAAATCCGCTAGAATCAAAATGCTTTAACAAAAATTTTTGCCAACGGATATCCGTAATACTTGGCTTATTTAATACTTGAGATGTGTTTAATAAAATACTTGACAGCAAACACCAGGTTTTTGATTTTTGTTGAATAAAATTTTCAAAAATGCAAAAAAGTCACTTTGAGGTACCCCCAAAATATTTATTAATTTTTTTGACACAAAGTTAGGGTAAGTTAGCGATTTTCTGGGAAAGTAATATTTTTTATCTGAGTAGTTATGATTAAACCCAACACAAAAATTATTTAATATTTTTTAATTTTGAAGAAAAAAAATTTGTAATTTTTTTTTAAATTATGACCATTTTTCCAAGGGGCCCGATTTTCAAGGGCGATGCGGGACATCTTCCCGTTATGCTAGAACTCTAATTTTTTGTATGGTGAATTTTTGTACCCAACCAGATATTTTAAGAGGGGGCAGCCCCAAAAATCGCAAGTTGAAAAATAAGGACCACCCTAATATATATATATTAGAGTTCGTTTTCATATTTTTTTTTTTGATTTTGATTTCTGGATATTATCACTTTTTAGAAGGTTTTTGTATCAGTAAAAATAATGGCGTATTTTTTTTTTTAATTCCAACTCCTTCCCGTGCCTATAGGCGACTCAAATCGCGGATTTTGGGTCCCTTTTCCCATACAACAAAAACGGTTAAATATATGTCAAATCTGACTTCAGTATTCGATTCTACGTTAAAACTTAGGCCCATAAGCTTTTTTTGAGTTTTTGAATGCACCATAATGCATATTTAGAGTGGTCCAAAAAAATAATTAAAAAAAAATAAAATTAAAATATTTTTTTTTGTTAATTTTTTTTTTACAATGAAAAAATACTTACATCTGAGAAAAATGGTCCAAAAATTTTAATTTTGTAGTTACCCGTTCAAAAGTTATTTAAAAATTTAATTTTTTAGTGAATACAAAATAATTTATTGGTTTATATAATAATTTATTGGATTTGAGTCGCCTATAGGCACGGGAAGGAGTTGGAATTAAAAAAAAAAATACGCCATTATTTTTATTGATACAAAAACCTTCTAAAAAGTGATGATATCCAAAAATCTATTTTTCAAAACTAACTATAATATATATATATATAAATATATATAAAATATATTTTTGAATGAAAGCGAGTTTTCTGGAATTTCAAAAAATCAACATTTCACATCTTATTTTTTATCAGTTTTTTTATCAGAGAAAATTTAAAAAATGTAATTATTTATTTTTTTATTCTGCGTGTGTATTTTAATCTGGTTGTCGTCCACACTACTAATGCGCTTATCACCCCCATTTTTTTAGCAAAAAAAATTAGTAAAACATTAGTAAAATATTAGTAAAACATTAGTTTAAAACTGTTAAGTGCTGAATAAGTATAACTAAAATTTTAGCTAAAAACATAATTTCAGCAAAAATTTTGCTGAAAAATAGTATACTTGATTTACAATACGTTTTACTAACTTATTTTTTTGAGTGTAGATATTTATTAAAACACTAAAATAACTACTTAAACAACTGTTGCAAAAGTACAGTAATTTTCTTCAGTTGTTTTCTTATATAACTGTCATAATAGTTGTTTTGTTTTATTTCATATAAAAACAACTGTAATTGCAGTTAAAAACAACTACTACTGATTACTACACAAACAACTGTCATGTAGTAACTGCAAACCTTTTCTGAGTGAATATCATCTTACTCTGGCCATCGCTAAATCGAAATAAAAATAAATAAAGAAATAACAAAACAAAACTATAAAAGAAAAAAACTTGACTTACGCAGCGTGTTGCATTTATTAGCGCTAAACATTTTGCAAAAAGAAAGATGTGTTGTTAATAAATAATGTAGTTTATTCCTTTTCAACAGCGTGTGGTATTTCTTAGGTCTTTCTTAGGTTTTAATGACATATATCGTGTGAAAACATACAATTATGGCTTTTCTGCACATCATGTTTTGTTTGATTTTGTGTGTGTGTGTGTTTTTTTTGTTGTTTACTTTTTGTAGTTTGTTTGCCTTTGAAAAGTGAAAAACAATGCTGAAATGAGAGATCGGAATTATATCAAAACATAGAGTTGCAGACAATTAGTAGTATGAATACAGAGTTGCTTAATAATAGTAAGCAGAGGAAAAGTTGGATTAATTAACTGTTAATCAAAAAGATTAAAAATGGTTTAATCGACTTGGTAAGTGCTTGATTAAGCAGTTTTGCATTGCAGTGTGCATTTTTAGTAAATTAACTTTTCTGTGTAAATTCCATATAAGATAAAAACATATTATCCTGCTAAACATCACAGTTGGCACATAATCAAAAACAAATCGGGTTGGAAGAATCCGCTTGTTATCTGATTGCTTCACACAGAAAAATAAAGTGTCAATCGAATTTTGGTGCACTGAACCAAAAGTCGTAAGTGAAATCAATATAAAATTTTTGTTAACTTTTGACAAAATTTATTGTTAAAACAACAATTATTTTATTCAAATAGATGTGCATTTTTGTAAAACCAACATATTGTATCGTTTTACGAAGCAATTGTCGTTTTGACATTTTGGTGTTATTTTAATAACAAAATTCCGTTTGTTAATTCCATAAAAAACTATAAAGAAGGCAGTAAAGTTAATTTGATCAAAATATGTTAATTTGATGAATTTTTATAGCTGTAGAAAATAATTTGGCATTCTTTTAGTCTTGTGATGTCATTACTCGTGTTAGCGTGTGAGAGCCATTTGTAAAAGTTGGAAAAATTAATAAATTAATGTTAAATGGGTTTTTACAAAAGAATTGGGAATTATTAAACTTAGTGAATTAAAGTGGATAGTTAAGTGTGTGCTTATTAATTATTTTTAAATAAATTGATGTTTTATGTATATTGTAAATTTTTATTACTGCATTTTTTTATATAAGTGATCATCTGTAATAGTGAAGAAAAATTTTTATATAAATATAAAAATTGTAATTAATTATTAATTTAAATATTAAATAAAGTAATGTATTGTGTAAATTTAATGCTTCATGTGTTTTAAAAATTGGGGGTTTCGTACTACGTTAACATTTATAATTTTATTATTTTTTATATTTTATCAAATTCTTATTTTTTAATATACTAAATTAAGACATATATTATTAAAAATTTTAATTTACAAAATATTAAAGATGAAGAAATATAAACTAAAAATTAATAAAAAATCGACAAAATACGCATTGTTAAATTGAATAAAATGCATTGCTAAAACAACAAAATAATTATTCAATTTGATTTAATATATTTGTTAACAAAACAATTTTGTGATAATATATTTGACGATATCTCGTCAAAATAACACTACATCAAATAGTTAAACTTTAAAAAAATCATTTCTAAAAAAATTGTTAAAATGACGGACAGGTTATGTTGGTTGTATAGTAATCAATTTAACATGGAATTTAGTTATTTCCACCGCTGTTTTTGGTTCAGTGTGGATACAACCAATAAATTCGGTTATAACAATCATATTTAAATGTGATTTCTAAATATTTTGGGTGTTGCAACTAAAATTCAGTTGTGTTACCCGAATTTTGTTTTGAAATCCAATATTCAGTTGTACCAGCCGATTTCAGTCGTTGTAACCGAATTTTAGTTGGAAAATGGCAAATTTTTGTCTCTGTGTGTTCTCTTACGTAAAATGCTATAATCTGATTATTATTAAAGACAAGTTTATCACTTGTTTATTTTTACAATAAAAACTTATTTTATTATTACAATAAAAACAATTGCTTCAGTACTTCACATGCTATACCACACCAATTCATGAGTATTTAATAGGCACAGTTGGATTGCTATCTAAGAAAAAAGATGCAACAATGTTTTAAGTAGATATTTTGACACACGTCGTTGCAAGTAAGATCTTATCAATATTTCTTTTTTTTTTAATTTAGCTACCCGGTTAAAAAAGTAAATATGTGATCATATATATTTTTTATATGGTCATCCACATTCGCACATACTAGAAAAAATAACCTACATTTCCATATATGGACAAATACGGTAATATATGTTCGTATATTATTTTATATGGTCATGCATTATATATTTTTGTATTTTTTTTTTAGAAAAATTTGTATTTAAAAAAAACTGTTATAATAAAAAATTTAAATTTCTCAAAAACTATAAAAAAAAAATAAGATGTGAAATGTTGATTTTTTTGAAGCCCAGGAAATTCCCTTTCATTCAAAAGTAAAAAAAAGAATTTTTTTTTTTAATTATAATAGATATCATTTAAAAAAATATTTTTTTTATTTATATATGAAAGGGAATTTCCTGGGCTTTCAAAAAATTACATTTCACTTCTTATTTTTAATAGTTTTTGAGAAACTTAAAAAAAAACTTTAAAGACACAAAAACACCAAGATACCATCACTTTTTTGCCATTTTTTGATTTTTCAATTTTGTGCTTAAAAACAGCTTTTTCTTAAGAATTCTGATCTCTAAATTGTTTTTGTTAGGCATGATTTGCTTATAATGCTTTTTCCTATTTTTTTTTACTTTTTCTTTCAAAAAGTTGAATTTTTAGTTGCCATAAACACTGCAATTTTTTGTTTTCTCTTGTTATTACACCCACGGAGAATAAAAGCAAGAAGCGAAAAACTGTTGCTGTTTGCCTGCCGCTGGATGTGAAAGGGGTGAAGGACTTGTGCTGCTGTTATTGCAGGTTGCCGCAGTCGTATAACCATTGTAAGCTACAGATGTTGTCGCTAATGTCCCATTGTGAGTGCTCAATGTTGAATGTGGACAACTAGAAGCTGTGCGCCCGGTATAGCTGTTCATATCAACAGCTTGTTGGTGCGAGGATAGCGTTGAAGCGTGTGTTGGAAGGCTGTGCGAATACGCATCAAAATTATAGTAGGTATTTGGAGGTGAGGTTGTTAATCCGCTACCGATACGTTGCAGATGTGTTGCTGTATTGTTGCCCCCATTTACTGAAGTGTTACTAAAGTTACCATTTGTTAAAACATGATGATGATGCGTAGGTGGTATCGACGGCCTCAACGAAACATGGCATTGATACATTGAAGGTGACCCCAAATCTCTTTGATGTGTTATTGAAGAGCCCGCCATTGACGTAATGGGGGATGTGAATGTGTAAAACCTGACACTGGAGCCACAGAGCTGTTTGTTGATTGGAGAAAAATAATCACATTTTATTTTTAATAAAAAAAGTTAGGCCTGCTAACTTATCTCACAATAACCAAAGATTAGGGCTTAACCATAGTTTTGAATGTCAAATTTATATGGAAATATCTGTGGCTAAAGTTAAACTCTTTTTATTTTTTAAAAAGTTACTCGCCCTTAAACATGTTTAATTAAAATTATATACATAATAAGTGTACAAGGTGTACTAAGTGGTGTATTTGTTGTATCGTCCTAAATAAAAATAGAGATATTAATTTTTAGGTTTTGGGAATTCTTGGACTTTTTTATTTACCGGGAATCCCATTAAATTTTCCATATTAAAGAAATTGTTTAGAAACATTGCAAAAACAATTTAACAACCGGAAAATCCCACACGGAAATTGCCGAACCCTTATATCTGTGAATGCGTCTCAAAAAACCCTCTCATTTGGTAATACAATTTTTCATAATTGTTTTGAAATAATACAAAATAGATCGAAAATCACTTTTTAACCCTGTCTGTATATCAGTCTGAACTGGACCAAATTTAGGGATAAACTACAGGACCGTCTTGGCACGCCCCACGAACACCTTGCGGACATAGACAGGGAAGTGGTAAGGATAACGTTGCCCACTCCGATCGCGAAGATCTCCTCGGGAAAAACCCTGGACTGACGGGGGATTTGATCAATCTCGGGAGAGATGTCCGCAGACTTTTTAATAGGGCCCACCGAAATAAACGATCGGTGTACTGGGATGACTATCACAGTAGACTCAGGGAGTATAATAAAAGGATACGCACTGCGAAACGCAACTATTGGAAACTTTTCTGTGAACAAGTAGACAGCGTGAGCGAGGTATCAAGGATAAAGAAATTCTTATCGAAAACCCATACGCAGCCCGAGACCCTTGTAGACGCCAGCGGGAGGATAGGGAAACTATGGAACAGTCGCTAAGAATACTTATGGAAACACATTTTCTAATGGATAGGGCGGGAACCAACGGGGACAAACTTGAACCAAGGGCGGCAACTTGCAACAACCTTGGGGCGAACAGTTGAACCTATTGTGTACCGACCACGAGCGGGAAGTATATCGGGCCAAAGTATGGTAATAACCAGGGATATGGTGGGAAGGGCGGTTAACAGTTTCGCCCCTTACAAGGCAGCGGGACCGGACGAGATCTTTCCAGATCTACTACAGCAGAGCATGTATTGGATCGACGGAAGTCTGGTAAACATTTTCACTGCGTGTCTTAAATTCGCGTACACTCCATGGTTATGGCAGGAGGCTAAAGTTGTCTTCATACCCTAACCGGGAAAGGAGAGTTATGCGAACCCAAAGGCTTATCCGCCGATAAGTCTAACTTCCTATTTACTCAAGACCAGGGAGAGGTTAATGAATGACATGGTTAAAGGTCAAATTCCTAGGGAATTGCTTAGGTTTGGACAACACGCCTACTTGAAGGGGCGTTCAGTGGAAACGGCTCTCTCTTCATGACAAACCATGTGGAGAGATCTGAAATGTTTCACTCTGGCAATTTTTATTGATATTGAGGGGGCTTTTAATAATGTCTTGACCAATGTGCTTATCCAGTCTCTAGACCAGTTTGACATTCACTGGGGCATAGTAGCCTGGGTCGGTCATATGTTAGGGAATAGGTGGATAAATTGCTAGGCAAATGGCATAGGGATCAGACACATGGTTTACCGTGTGACTCCTCAGAGGGGGTCCTATCTCCACTCCTATGGGTGACCACGATTAATAGTGTCTTGAGGATTCTATCCAGTGAATGTTTCCAACCTGTCTGCTACGCGGGCGATGTGGCGATACTTTTTAGGGGGAAGAATACTGGATATCTATGTAGGAGGGCATCTTATGCACTCGAAATGGCGTACAAATGGGCTGGGCCCAGGGGCCTAAATGTCAATCCGGACAAAACTGATAAATGCCTTTTTACTAGGAAGAGGAAGATCATTGATTTTGATGAACCTAACTTCCTGGGAAAAGCGGTTCACATCTCCGATAGGGTCAAGTATCTGGGAGTTATTCTTGATAGAAAACTATCCTGGAGGGACCATATTGAGGAAAGGGTGAAGAGGGCCCACATATCGTGAGTCGTCTGTAGAAGGGCAATAGGATCTAAATGGGGTCGGAATCCCAGGATGGCACACTGGCTATACATTAGCGTCGTCAGACCTATACTGACGTACGCATCTGTAGTATGGTGGACATCGATGAGATTTGGCTCGTATGTGGGACTATTGCAGAAGGTACAGCGCCTATGCTGTTTGTGCATTAGTGGCGAAATGAGAACCGCAACTACTAGGGCTGTCGAGACTATTCTAGCAATTCGCCAGGTGAAGTACGAGGCCGCATTGACTATGATAAGGCTGAGGGCTACCGGGGAATGGGATAGTAATGGCCGTATTACAGGTCACCATACTATTTTGGACCAGTTGCCAGGGTATTGCGTCCCAGAATGGGACTGCGACAGGATTTCAGAGAGGTCGGTCACGACGCTCTGTGACGGACTCTGTGGGATCAATGACGATACTCAGGTGTAAAGGGGAAATTAACGATTTCTCTGCACGGGGACGCATTGAGATTATATGGGTGCCGGGACACTGTGGTATAGCGGGGAACGAAATGGCTAGGGGAGGATCTTCCCTGGAGTTAGTCATTTTGGGGAACGCTAGACCTTTTCGAGCTCTCGAGCCGGAGCTGGTGGATTGGGCTGACACCATGCACAGGACCATCTGGGAGAATGCGGGTGCTTGGCAGGACCACGAGGATTCTCTGGGAAACCCGGACAGGACGAGGGAAATTCTAAGGAAGGAACTGAGTCTTTTGGTGGAAATCCTCACGGGACACTCGACACTGAGAACCGGACTCGGGAGTGTGTAGGGTCTGTGGGGAGGACGAGGAGACCTTGGAACACTATCTCTGTGAATGCCGGCATTTGCCGGGATCCGGGTCGAAATACTATCCAGTGACCCAATATCCACATTGAGGGATCTTAGGGCCATAGGATGGAAGATTTTGAGGAATTTCGTCAGTGCGACGGAGTTCCTGGGGTAGGAAATAGATATGGGACCGATTTTTTAGAACGCACAACAAGCTGACATTCTGGCTTAAGTGTAAGTCCTCAGGGACTTTAGTCGGATTAGGGAAGCATTTCCCTTCTCCGATTCCTCTTTTCGACCTAACCTAACTTGTTCGCACGTTTAAGATCGCAAATATTAAGATATTTTGATAAAATTATTTATATTGCCCCAAGTACGAAGCCTTTGGTTAAAATGGGTTCATCGAAAAAGAGATAAAAAACTAATTATACCGAAATCGGCATAGCCTTAATAGCAAACTCAGTTCAAACGCAGTTTTATGGCTTAAATTTCCGAAACCCAAAAAAAAAATCAGAAAAAAATTACTAAAAAAATTCGTAATCAAACAAATTAAATTGTTTAATTACGAAAAATTAATAATGTGGTCTGAAAATATGCCTTTGTTCTAAAAAGTACATAAATGCTCAAAAATAATATTTTCTCAAAAATATGCTAAAATATACTATTTAGAGCAAAATATGCAAAAAATATGCTCTAAGAAAATGATACGCGAATTCGTCAATTGTCTGAAACTAATAAATATTTTATACATTTTTCAATCCGACGCACAGTAAATAACATGGTACAGCATATTCCTGGTTGCAATGGGTATAACTTTTTAGCTAAATGTAATTCTTAAATGATGTTTGAACTAGCATGTCGTCTTAGTAAGGTCAACAGTTACATAAATTTTAACCGATTACGATGTTTCCAGACATAGCGGTTTTAAAAATTTGTTTTACTTACAAAACCGGGAGATCTACTAATGTAATATATGCCTCGGACAATTCAGTTAAATCCAAAAAAAAAAGACGCTACGCCGTTTTAAAAAATTGTTGTAACTTTCGAACTAAATGGAATTTTTGAAATCAGTGCTAAACGAATAAATGAGTTCTAATAATGACATCATTTATTAAAAATGGCACAGATATTTATTTGCTGAGGTTTTTGTGTTTTTTAAACTTGCCTGTAAGTATCACTCATCGTTACTGGTATGTGATGCATTGATGGATATAACGCTGTCGTAGATGTATTAAACCCACTATTCAAATGTATTCGTTGTGGTGATAGAGTCGGCATATTACCACTGCCAATATGAGGAGAATCAGATTGCAAATGGACGGAGGAGTGAGCATTACTACCATGTCCAAGACTAATATCGCAATTTAAGCCAGTAGATACATTGCTATTATTGTTATGTGCAGTTGGCGTAGAAGTGTTTTTTAAATGATCTTCTGACACTTCATCCACCTGTCCTAAATTTCCGCTGCCACTGCTACCAGAGGTTAGAGTAGCCGTTGGATCATTTGCAGTGGATATTTGTGAGTTCTGTGAGGGCGAAGGTGACATTAAATCAGTAACAGAATCTGTGGAGGACGTAGTGTAGCCAAAATGGTCAAAAAACATACGAGCTTTTTTAATTTATTATAAATTATTATGAGCTTTTCTTAAAGGTAAATGTTGAATGAAGCATATAAAAAATCAATATATTACTTACTGCCCGTTGTAACTGGCAACACAGTTGCCATAGTCCGGCCATCCATACTATTACTGGCCGGACTATTAGATATGGAAGCACCTGTTGTTGTGGATGATGAAACAGCACTGATGTTGTTTGGACGTACCACGCTGATTTCTTAGTTTCTCCTCACGTCGCCATTTCGCTCTTCGATTGGAAAACCAAATCTTGAATCCGGGCTTCTGGCAAACAAATTTTGCTGGCCAAACGCTCACGTGCAAAAACATCTGGATAATGAGTACGTTCAAATTCTATATAAAGTGCAACAAAAAGTATAAACAAATAAAGTGAACTCGAGAAAACGTGAACTAATTTTTGTCAAGGTTGTTCTGTGAACAATGTTCACGTTTTCGAATTTGTTCACGTGTTTGGTTGCCCACATTTTTAAATAAACCATCACAATTAAAAGTTTTAAATCACGCATTTGATAAATTGTGCATACAAATAATTTAATTTTAACATTTTTCTTATTTTGTAAACTTTCATTTAATACATATGGTATGGCATAGTGTTGTAAGGAGATTCTTAGTAACAAGATTTTGATACGCCAGAACCCCTTATTTTGTAATTACCAAAAAATGGGATGGTGGCAAGTGGATCCTAATCGGTGTCGAAGATGGGGTAAAGGGGAAAATCCACAAATAGATACACAACTGCCCGGAGTCTTCCTTAGAGGGTTAAATGTAAGACCGATCACCATTAATTTTCCCTCCCCAACATTTTCCCCGAACATACCTACACCCTATCACCACTCCCTAAGGGGGATGAAATACAAAACGACATTTTATAAAAATTCCTCCCACTGCTCTTACTGGCCCTAGGATGCCCCTAGCGGAGTCAAATGTATGACCGCCTTCTAATATTTTTTCAGCATTTTTGGTAATTTTTAAAACTTTTTTGGTTCCACTAGATATATCTTCAAAATATCCATTCATTTGATACCCAATGTGCATATATTTTTTTGGAACCACCACGTTTTAGACCCTAAATATTGGATTGGGCAGCTAAAAAATATATGGGTGTTATTTATGTTTTCTCCTCTACAACATACTCAAGTTTCAATTCGATCTGAGGGATCCGAGTCGGGATACCTTCCTTGTAAGAAGCAGAAGAAAAACAAATTAAAGTGAAACTCTCTCAATAACCGATATCAAAATGCAAATTTGCAGGACCAAATATAAATTATACAATAAAATGTAATTGTAGTTAAAAACAAATTTTGTGTAACTTAACCTGTCAGCTATTGCGAGGCTTTACTGTGTTTGTTCGTATATTTACCCTTTTCCAGACTGCCTATTTGTTCATTAGTAAACGAAGTACGATTTCTTTGTAGTTTACGTTTCAAAATCAAATGTGCTTGTTCGTCCTCATTAACACCTAAATTTGAAACGCCACCATTCGAGTTATCACCTTCACCAGCGACAGTCTCATCCGAATTATGTCCATCAATCTCTGAAAAGACAATGTAATCAATATTAGTACACTTAAAAAAAGTCAGTAAAGTCAGCAATATTTTTGCTGCGAGGATCCTTGCGGAAAAATTGCTAATATCAGCAAAAAATCTGCTCAATTCAGCAACATTTTTGCTGAATTTACCATTTTTTTTTACTGATATTAGCAATTTTTCTGCAAGGCTCCACGCAGCAAAAATGTTGACTTTACTGACTTTTTTATTTGAGTCTACTAATACTGATTACATTGTAGTGTAGTTTAAAATAAAATCAAGCTTTGAGATTTATATAAATACATTTCATTAAAAAGAAATTTTTTTTTTTTAAATTTAAAATTTTTCAGTGTGTTCCTCGTTATTGTTGCATTGAGAGAACTTGACCCATTTCATAAAATCAATGAAATTTTGTTAAAATTTAGCACATACATTTTTACATTAAATAAACTAAATTTGTTATTTTTAAGTATGAAAATTAAATAGTTTCAATAAAGCTTCCCAGCAAAAATTGGACTTCATTACCAGACTATTTACTTGCAACATTAATTTTGTTCGCGATGTCAAAAAAGTTATAGGTACTTATTATTTAGTGTTTTTTTTTTTTGTAAGCGAAAGGGTAATGAGTGCCCATTGCTGTGTGCTATTGGGACATCACGAACAAAAGGAATGTGTACTATTGGGACATCATGAACAAAAGTAATGTTGCGAGTAAATAGTATGGTAATGGGTTGAAGTATTACTTAAAATTTACTTGAAAGTAAAAGTGTTTCATGCTCATGTCATAGTTTTTCGTCAATGTTCAGAAATTTTCCGTAATTTTGTGAAAAAAAATGTTCATTGATTTATTGAAAAGTTTCATGGTCTGAGTTGACCGTAAAAGCTCTCAGTGTATATAAATCACGGTACAAATAAACGATTGAATGCATTTAGTGACGATGTTTAAAGCGTGCGGTTAAAAATATTTTATTTGGAAAATTTTTGTGTAAACTCCTTAATTTAATTCTTATTTGTTTAGTCACTACACTCGACGTGAGTAAAATTTATATTGCATGTGGTTGTTTTTTACGATATTATATGAACTACATCTACAACCAAAGTTTGTACACACAGAGAAAAAAATTTAGCTATTTGCCAACTGAAATTCGGTTACTACGATTCACATTCAATTGTTACGAATATAAGTCGGTTGGCACAACTTAATATAACATTATCATTACAAAGTTCGGTTAATTCCACTGAATTTTAGTTGCAACACCCAAAATATTCAGAAATCTAATGTAAATATCTTTGAACTAACCGAGTTTATAAATTATTACCATTAAAATACACTTTTCAATTCGGTTGGCACTTTATTTCTCTGTGTGTATGTTTTTCTGAGTAAGGATATGTTGAAATTTTGTGTAAGTACACAGTTACAAATCAGCATAAAAACCGCTTGATATGTTATTTATTAGGGTCGCAAATATGCATGAATACTAAGAGAACCCCAATGCTCTATATGAGGCTTTTTATACCAACTGCTCCGCTACAGGAAAAAGTATATCGGTCTAATGTCAAATTTACAGTATCCGCGAGGGCGGATCAATAAGTCCGTGACTTTTTGAATGAAACACAGTTTTTTTTTGCAAAAAAAAAATAATTTTTCAACATAATCTCCTTTTAGCTCAATACACTTAGTCCAACGTTTCTCCAATCTTTGTATCCCTTCCAAAAAATAGGATTTTTCGAGGTCCATAAAATAAGCATTTCTTGGCCATATGGGGTAGTTTTTTTTTTAAATCCTCGTTAAATCGGTCCAATAAGTTGGCATGATATTCGCCGTTCATTGTTTTTCCCTTTTGAAAGTAATCGATGTGGATTACTGTTGCCATCACCTTATTGGCCACGATTACGTTTATGGTCAATTGAGGGCAAACGCGGCACCCATCTTGTAGACAGCTTTCTTAAACCCAACTGATCATTTAAAATCGAAACCACACTGCCATATGAAATACCTACGGCATCAACCATCTCAAGCACTTTTACTCTTCGATCTGCCAACACCATATCGTGGATTTTTTCGACATTTTCGGGTGTATTGACCGTCCGGAACGTTCAGCGTCATTTGTACTTGTGCGACCACAACGAAAGTCAGTAAACCACTTTTTTACCATTGAAATCGATGGTGCAGAGTCCCCATAGTATTTATCAAGCTTTTCCTTGGTTTGATTGACGGTTTTTTATCGCAAAAAATAATGTTTAATGAGCATTTGAAATTCACTTTTTTCCAGTTTTAAAAAAATCCACGAGGTTGTATGTTTTGAACAGCTGTTAAACGCAAAGTAAATGACGTAACTTGCTCAAAATTTGACAGTAGTCTATTAACAGGTGGTACTTGATGTGAGCAGTGTTGCATTTCATATAACTACGAGGGAAGTTGTAAAAGTCACGGACTTATTGAGCCGCCCTCGTATAACAAACAGAACATAGAAAGAACAACTCTTTAAATATGTTCAAGAATTGGGCAAAGTAGACGCTCTAAAATATTAAAGAATTTAATCATTAGGGAGGTCACTCTGATCGGACCCAATAACCCTTAATCAAAAGTAGATATAAAGGATATAAATTTTTGCATATTTTGAAAATATTAAAAATACCATCGCATAGCGGTATATATCATATCACTTTTCACTCTATCGTGAAAAAGTTCTCGCACTGAAAGTGCTGAAGTTTTAATGAATATACATCGGGGGCATATATTCAATAGCCCGTATCTACAAAAAATAAACTTGTTCCGAAGAGCAAAATAACTGATTCGTAAGCGAACTAAATTTTTTAAAATTAAACATTCTTCTACAATATTGTTTGAAAATTACAAATAATTTATATATATTCTCTTTTCTTTTTTATTTTATCGACTTCTGCATTAAAATTTTGATAAAATTTATTATAAACGTTTTTATTTTGAATTGTAATGTTCGAGATCATAATTTAGATGTTACTATTATAAATAGAAACCACTAATTGTTAATAAATGTTTTATTTATTATTAAAAATGGTTAGATAGCTTTCTATCGATCCAGAAAGTTTCATCGTGTAATTAATTTGGGAGTAAATATTCGTTGAATATTGTCCTTCATAAATATTTCAATATTTCTATATACAAGCTAACCCAGTAAACATTTTAAGAACTGGTTACCTCAGAATTTATTCCAAAACAGCTTCTTCTGCACCGGTTGCATAGAACCGGTCCTATAACAGGTTCCTGTAAGTCAAAATGTAAGGCTTCACTGTTCCAGAACCAATCCAATAACTGGTTATAAAACCGGTTTTAAAGTAGCCTGCTCAAGTTTGGAGGTAAAGAACCTGTTTGTTGTAAATATGACAAACTCCATACAAAATTAATTGGTTGTAGAACAGAAATTAGAACCTATTGTAATACAATATAAGTTGTTCTGCAACCTGTTATTTGGATTTTACTATTTACGGCGAAGTAAAGTATGCAGGCGTATGAGCAATAAATAAAACACATAATAGTATAAATTATACGTCATGCGGCTTTTATATGGAGAAATTGAAATATATATGAAGGACAATATTCAATGAATATTTTCTCTAAAACTAATACAATTAGTTTTAGAGAAAATATATGGGCATCTTCAAAAATTTACAGCACTTAGACATTTTTTTTTAAGTTTTTTTTTTGCCTGACATCAATGTCGATTTGTGTGTGTATAAGCCGATATTTGAGCATGTGTAAATCCGTTCGCGTTAATCATTTTATTAAACGGCGCAAATTTTACGGCGGTTTTAAGTTAAAAATTAAAAAAAAATATTAAAATTACAGTTTTTGTTAAAATTGAAAAAGGATAACGCGTGTGGTTAATACCCCTTAAGGGCTTTCTTAGCACACTGAAATATTTGTAAAATCTTCAATACTTTTTAAAATACACTGAAAAAAAAATAAAAAATTATTTTTTTTGATCGTGTATGCATATAAAAATTTATTTAAAATTGTTAAACATTTTACAAAATTACGGCTAGTATAAGACATAATTTGTAATATTTTGGGAAAAAACTATTTGCCTATCGCTAATGGTTTAAGAGATATAACCATTTAAACTTTACCACTCATGATTTTTTGCTATTTTGATTTGAAAATTTGAAAATTTGTAAAATTGTTCTGCAAATTGGAAGCTGTAACTAACGTTTCGTTAGTTAAATCTTGGGTTCCAGTGATAAATTCTAAGCCGTTTTCAATTTTTTTTAATCCGCAATTTTTGTTTTGATGTCATTGATTTTATTATTATTATTATTGTTATTTGAAACCGAATACCTAACTGACTTTCTTACACCAATTTGCGATTTGTTTGTTTTTTTTTTTGCTTTTTATTTTTTCAGATTGGCGATATTCGCGTCTTTTATCGGTTAATTTGTTTCGCTTCTCAGTTTTCTTTTTACGAATTTCACGTTTTTTAATGTATAATCTGAAACCATTTTACTAATTTTTATTCACAACTGTTCACGCACATAAAGAAAATAAACTTAATTGAAACTCAAATATTTATTCTTAGAAGCATTCAGAAAGGCTACTATGATCATATAGTTTTTATAATAAAGCAAGTTCTTTAAGATGTCATTGCATCGGCGGTAATTTGGCGGTTTTCGCGGTAGTATGCTTTAATGGTTTTGTTGAAATTTGTTAAGGTGGCCCTCGTGAATATTATTTAAAAATATAGTCTCACTTTCTAGGGGTTCAAAAAAAAAAAAAACCCTTTTTTTTTGCAAATATTAATATTGGACCGATTATAAAATACTTGTTGGGATTCTGGGTTACTTATTAACCCGAATTCAAAAATAATTCTTTTAAATTTTCAAAATCAAATATTTCATACAAGGATGCTTTTTGAGGTTAGAAACATTTTGTTTCCTCCATAAAATTTTAAATCCTTAAAATTTTTTGTGCGTTTTCGATTTTAGTATCAAGCTCAGTAAAGTCTTCCATTCGATGTACGTTTGAGCGGAATTGATACAGCGCTTTAGTTGTCACAAAACGAAATGTGTTTGGAAAAAACTGCCGCTGCACGCGCCAGGATTGAAAAAAATTATTTTTTTTTGCATTTTATCAGTTTAGTCCGTCGCGAAGAATCTATTAAGATACTTAAATATGTTCCCATGTAGGGTTGCCATTCGTACTGTTTTAAACAGTACATGTACTGTTTTTTGAAAAATGTACTGTTTTATTCACAACACCTAGAACAGTACGCAAAAGTACTGTTTTTTTGGATTTGTACTGTTTTTGTACTGTTTTTTTGTATATTTTACATATTTTTATATAAATAAGTTTTTTTGCGTGTACAAAGAATATATATTTTTTTAAACCATGTTTTTTTTTGTGTGTACAATAGTTTTTTATATAAATTTTTTGAATCTCCCTGTATTAATTCCACTTCGTTTCTTTATACATATATAAGTTTGGTTTGTTTTCAAGCAATGGATGTTTGTAAACACAATTTTTTTTGATGACACTGCCAATGCAAAAAGTAATGGCGTCCAAACTAATAATTTTAGCCAATTTGACGAAATTCAGTCAATTTGATGAAATTTAGTCAATTTTACTTCTTTAGAGGATGCAAACTTGACGAAATTTTGTTGATTTGAATAAAGTTTGTTAAATCTTAAAAAAAAATTGACAAAATTTCGTTAAAGATCTACAAAATTTTTTTTGTTGATTTTACCTACGCTATTTGGTTCGGTGTATTAACTTATTTTAAGTAAATATGTGATGTATTGAAGTAAAAGTTATGTTAACAATAAATACAAAAATGTACTGTTTTTTTTGAAAAGTACTGTTTTTTTTTCATCAATGTACTTTTTTTTCACTTTTCAAATATGGCAACCCTATTCCCATGCCATGTTTTAATATAAAAAAAAGCTTGAAAAAAATTTGTTTTTTTGCAAAAATTTTCAAAAGTTCATAAAATTTTTGCGTTTAAAAATTTTAAAGTGCGTTTTCGCCTCGGAGGTGCACTTTACGAAGTTACTCCCATCACGCAATACACTAGCCAACTAAAAAGACAATTCAGATTGTCAGACGCAAAAAAGATACATTTTCAAAAAATTTACGCTAATTTCTTTTAAGTTTGTGATGTCCGTGATACGTTATTGGTGCGCTGACACCAACTTGATATACCTCTAACTTTATAAAATTACGCCGTTTTATAATTCTGTGCTTAAAACTCATTTTTATTAAACGGCGCAAAACCCCTATTTAAAATCTTCAAAAAGTTAAAAATTCGGAAAATTTTGGTTTCACTTGTAATCCACCATGCAACTTTTCACCCAGCAGCGATATTTTTTTTTTGTGGATATATCCTCCAAGTCTAGTGACTATATTTTGTATTGGTTTGGATCTGAAAGCTAAAAACTATTACAGAGAAAACGGAATGAATGAAAAACTCTTGTAAGTTTCAAGTCGGTTCAATTTTTAAGGTGAAGACTTTTCAATGTAAAACTTTGCACGTCATATCCTTCAAGTATAGTCATCCAAACCCTGTACAACGTTTTTTTCAATTCATAAAACTTAACGAAATAAGAGCCATAGTATGTCGGTTTCAGCAGGTGCTCAAAAAATTTGAAATAGCCCATATACACGATGAAACTTTCTAGATCGATAGAAAAACATCTAACCTATTCTAATAAAAAGAAGGTAAAAAAGTGTTTGCCGATTTTTAGATAAATTAGTTTAGAGTAATACTCTTAGAATTCGGAAAAAATTCTGAAGTTTTTTTAAAAAAATTTATTATTTTTTTTTTCAAATTCTCCGCAAAAAAATATATTGGCATAGCCAAATTTCTAGCATGAGAACAAAATGTGTCAATATCTAACCACGCCTACTTCTCCCATTTTTTTTTTGGAAAAATTTAAAAATAACTAATACTATAAGTTTGGCACTGTTGCAATATACTTTTTTTAGCCGGACAGTTGGCTTGGAAAGCAACATATTAACATAGACATTGTAACTGTTTTATTTTTTAAAATATTGAAAAATACAGAAATTAAAAGCAACAACGTGCCAGACATGCTGCTGCTGTTGCTTCGTCTGTCCTTTACAGTTTTCATTGTTTCGTTTTTTTTTCTTATCACAAGTTGACGCTTGAATGCCCTTAAACATTTAGCTAACTTATACAAACATTTCATAAACTGGATCTAAAACGAGATTGTGCGACGTACGTATTTAACATTACACAACTAAAACCTTTATTACCAAATATAAAAATAATGCAGCGTAGAGGGATGTTAAAAAGTATTCATTTCTCCTACTTTAATAAAAAGTGTATCAAATCTAAGCTGTGTGAAACAACTTTATCCGATTAAACAGCAATTAAAAAAGAAAACAAATGAAAATTTATAAAATATGTGGTACACAGAAAAAAATTATCAACTTAAAATATATAATTAAAAAATAAATTTGAATTAAATTTGTTTCTAAATAAAATATTTAATTAAATCAAGTAATATTTTAATTGGATTTCAAATATAGAAATGCATATTTTATTTTAGACATTATTCTCAAATTATTTTTTCATAAACAGTACATATGGTTAAATAGAAAAGTTGCAGTATAAAATACCAAATGCATTTGAAGTTTACAAACAAAGCTAACACACGCGCAAACAGACACAGCATTATCAAAAACACACACATACATTGAGCGTCAGATTTTTTTTTTGAATTTTAAAAATTCAAAAATATAATTTTAATTTATATTTTAAAATTTCTATAATTTTTTTGTGTGTACACTCAAAAAAAAAGTTTGTAAAGTCAGCAAAAATTTTTGCTGAGGCAGCAAAATTTTAGTCAGGAGGGTGCTAGCAAAAAAATTGCTAATGTCAGCAAAATCTTTTGCTGAAAATCAGCGAGCTGATTTTTAGCAACAAAATTAGTAGATTCAGCAAAAGTTTTGCTAACACTTAGTAGATTAGAAATACAAAAGCCTTGCTAAAAATTAATAAATTTTTTGCTGAATTTTAGTAGACTGAAAAAAAACGCAAAAAAATTGTAAAAAAAATTGTAATTTAGTTAATATATTTGCTGAAAATCATAAAACATATTTTTGTGATTCTTTTAAAAATAATTTACAATAATTACGAAACATAAAAATTTTCATTTTCCCACATTGCCGACATGAATTAATTTAATATCTGAAAATATATAGAAATATATATATATGTATAACATAACAAAAATTTTCTTTCAACTACACTCAAAAAAAAGTTTGCTGAGTCAGCAAAATTTTAGTCAGGAGGATGCTTGCAAAAAAGTTGCTAATGTCAGCAAAATCTTTTGCTAATCCAAGGATTAGACGATCTTTTTTTACTAGGCTTAGTTACTTTATTTGATGTTTTATAAATTTCACAAAATTTTTCAAAGATTTTATTATATAAACAATTTGTATTTGATATTTGATTTATTACTTCATTCCAATTGGTTTCTTGTATTTTCTTATTGACTTTATAATTATTATATTGTGGCCCCTGAGTTATATGCGTTTCACTGCTCTGGTTTTTTTCTTTTTTTTTGGATACAGCAAAAAATTGAATAATGGTCAGATATTGTTGTTCTTATTATTGTTGCACTTGGATGTGAGTTTGCTTGTTTATATTTAATAAACACATGATCAATGCAAGTGCTAGTATTTTTTTTAACATCTATACGAGTGCTCTCCTTTACCATACTCTGCATGCCATTCGACAGCATCATATCAAGATATGTTGTTGCTGTGATATTCTCTGTTTTAATGTCTATATTCATATCTCCCACTATTATGATCTCTTGTTTTTTCTTTATATTATTAACGATTGTGTCGAGCTCAGTAATAAACTTAGAGGCAATTTAAACGAAGAAATTAATTGCAGGCAATTTTTGAATTCTCTTTTAAATTTGCTTCTAAAAATCATTAACATTTACACGAGGAGTTTTCGCATGCAATTTTTTAACGTTTATTTTGCCAATCTTCTTTAATTGTTCATTCGTTGAAATTTAATTTATTCGTAATAATTTAAAATAAAAAAGGTGTTTAAGCAATTAGAAAAATAAAAATGGAAGATTATAATAAAGAAAAAATAATGGAATATCTTTTGACGTTACTGAACTGGCTGTTGAAACATCAGATTTGGACAGCAGCGAAGATGTGGAAATTATTTTCGGGTTGTTGGAATGATGCGAAAGTTTAGATTCTTTACCAAATAAAAGAAGAAAGAGGGAATGTGTAAAAGAATGGCGGGTTGATCGAGTGGAACGAGGCACATTTTCGTTTCTTATGAATGAGCTTTCCAGTGATGCGTTATCATTTTTAAATTATTTGAGAATGACATCAGAAACTTTTAACTACATTCATGGACGGATTGAAAACGATATAAAAAGGAAAGATACAATAATGAGAAAATCAAAAACTCCAGCAGAGAAGTGAGCTGCCACACTTCGATATCTTGCTACTAGAGAATCCTATAAAAGCACAAATTATCAAACAAGAATATCGGAATCAACTCTTTGTGCTGCAATTCCAGAAGTATGTGAGGCTATTTGGAATAATTTTAAACATGAATATTTAAAGGTATGTATCTTTTATAAAAAATTTAAATAAAAGTCTTTGCTCGTTTGGTTTTAAAAATATTACTGTAATTGGTTTTTGGTTTATTTAAAAAATTAATTGGCTTGTGTAAAAAACAAATTTTTTGTTTTGAAAAATTCAATTCAAATAAAAGAATGAAATCAAATGAAAAAATGCTTGAATATTTGTTGAGTAAATTGCAGTTTAAAAATCTTCATCATCTAGCAAACCTTCCAAAGATTGTTGTAAAATATCTGGCGAAGATAAAGATGATTGAACTGTAATGTCTGGAGAGAGCGAATGAGGCCGAAATGAGCGAACTGGAATAAACGAGTATGATGAGCTTGAATTAGCCGATGATTGTGATGGTGGTCGAACAAAAGAGCAACTCGATTGCTTTTGTATTGAATAAGAGGCAAAGCAGGCCTCTTGAGATAAAATTGTTGTGTATTTCGACCCCTCTGTGACTGAAATCCGCTTGAGTTCGATTCAGTTCCTTCATCTTGCACTGATGCTTCTCGAAGTATTTGTTGTATTTTCCAAGCAGTATCTCGTTGTAGTTTTTTGTTTTTTAATTGGTTTATTTCAAATACAACCTGCTTACCAAGCCAATCATAGGTACTTTTTTCTTGAAGCCTGCTAGTAAGCAAATTTTTTACGCAATCTATTCGCTCTTCCAGTTTGAAAGTTTTTTTCTGAAAAAAAAGAAAATAAATATTTATAAAACTTTTACAAAGCCATATATGAAAGCAAATCCCAAATCTACCGTAACCATTGTATTTGTAGTGTGCCGAAAAGTTTTAAACAAAGTATTGTAAAATAATAGGGCAAGAACAACGAATACGACACCTTTATGAATATTCTTTTTTAGTTCTTCTGAAAGCATTTATAAATTATTTGTTTAATTTAAATTTCTTGTTACAGTTTCCGACAACAAAAAGCGAATGGGAAGCTATTGCGGATAATTTTTCAATCAAATGGCAATTTCCCCATTGCTTGGGTGCATTGGATGGCAAGCACATCGTATTTCAGTCACTCCGAAAAGATGGATCATATTTTTATAACTACAAGGGGACTCATCGCATTGTTTTGTTGGCTCTTGTTGATGCAGATTGCCGCTTTATATATATTGACGTTGGATGCAACGGGCGCACTCATGATGCTGGGGTTCTTTTACAAAGTGACTTGAAAAAGGTTATTGATAATGCTGAAAAATACTTTCCAGCAGATCAAGTAATTGGAAATGGGCGAAAACTGCCATATGTAATAATTGGCGATGATGCTTTCCCGCTTCAAAAGCATATTATGAAGCAGTACTCGCACAATACGAATATAAAAGAAAAACAAATATTTAACCTTCGCCTCGCACGAGCTAGACATGTTGTTGAACAAGCTTTTGGAATTCTGTCCAGCCCATTCAGGATTTTCCAACATACTATGAATTTATCTGTTGAAAAGGTGGAGCTGATAACCAAAACTTATTGCGTTTTGCACAATTTGTTGAGCAGTAAAAATTAAAACTATTTTAACGACCCATCACCAGCTGAGACTTCTACATCGGCTTCATGTAGTACAGAAGGAAACCAACTACCAAGAGGTGCTGCACAGCACGTTCGACAAGGGTTCGAAGAATATTTTAAGAAAGAAGGAAAACTACCTTGGCTAGATAAGAAGTTGTAGTGGACCAATTGAAAAAAAAAAACAAGCTCCAGTAAAAAACCTTTTTTTATATACACTCATAATAATCTATAGGTAAAATACACGAAAACCGTTGTTCATTTTACGAAAGTTTTGGTTATTTTGACATTACGAAAAAAATTGTAGAATATACAAATCACATTTCGTAAAGTTTTGTAAAAACTTTTTTTAAATAAAAATGTGGTGCATACCTTACGGGTTTATTTTAAAATTAAAAAAAATGTAATGGTGCCACACCAGAATCGAACTCA
Organism: Delia radicum; assembly: GCA_021234595.1. Taxonomy (NCBI): domain Eukaryota; kingdom Metazoa; phylum Arthropoda; class Insecta; order Diptera; family Anthomyiidae; genus Delia; species Delia radicum. Next base: position 2,988,298 of record CM037856.1, read on the forward strand.
CGATTTCAGTGACGTCCTGCTGTGTTGAAGTAGACCCCTCTACCATTTGCACCAAAGTAGCTGATGCAATACAACAAACTAAAAAGGAACTTAAGTCGAAAATATTATGAAATTTTTATAAAAACTAGAAAAATATGCTACAAATATTTAATAAAAAGGTAAAATGGCAATTAAATATTTTTATTATAAAATAATATAATTTTTTTATGAATATATCAAATAATATATTAAAAAACAAAATAAAGTGGAAGTAGTGTTTTCGGGTCCTCTTTAACTTGTTTTAGGATCCTCTTTATTAAACAAAATACAAAATATCTATTTATATCAAAACACAAAAATAGTAATAATGAAATAAAAAAATAAAACATAGAAACTTAAAAAACATTAATAAACAAAAAAAATATAAAAACTAAAAAAAAAAAAAAAAAAATTGTCCTGGCCAGGAGTTGAACTCGCAACCTTCTGATTGCGAATAAGACCTCTAACCACATCAACATCCATATGTAATATTTGTAACATTACAAATTTTTGTACAATGTACTAAAAAAATATTACGAAATCATGTTTGTATTTTTTACGAAATTTGTAAATTTATATAATTTGTTTTATACAAAAGTTTTGTAATATAAACAAAATGTTTGTACATTCTACGAAAAAAAATTTACGAAAAATATATTTGTATTTTTAAGCATGGATTATTATGAGTGTAAGCACATACATTTACAAATATTTTAAATATTCAATAAAATCAAATAAATATTCAATAAAACTTTAAATTCGAAAAACTTACTCTTTTATTGGAATTATGTTGAGCTTTAACTTCATTATTTATAACAGGCTGGTCCTCCGACGTAATACTAGATATGCTTTCATTCATCTGTAAATATAATGAATCAAATGTGTGAACATATTTTAAATAAGATTATATATCGTGTGTGCTCGGCAAAATTACCTTTGTCTTTTAAAAATTTGAGGTGTCCAAAAAAAACAGCATTATTTTGTGCTTTTGCAGTACTTCTGAGATGTAAATTGTAACTTTTGTTAAATTTGTAACTTCACCACTTCATATGAAAAAAATTCTTCACAATTTTAAAAATTCTTTTTAATTATTCTCAAAAATGCTCTCAAAGCACATAATAATGCTAGTCACATGCATTTTTCCGTTTACCACTTTTTTGGCTCATTCCATAATATTTCGGAAGAGCTTAATATTTTTTTGGACTCCTCCAAGGGACAGGTAATTTTCGGCATTAACAATTTTTACTTACCTCAAAAATATTTGATTCTGATTTTCTTATGGCACAATGAGATTTTAAAAATTCCATTTGACCAAAACACCAGAGCTTGGGCTCATAAACGTCTTCTGCACCAACACCACAGCGGTCACACATTCTCTGCCGTGGTGGCGTCCCACGGCGGATGTATTAAAGACGTTACGCCTAGAAAATTGACACGGATGGATGCTAATGTTGGCTCAGACTCGGATCTTGATAGTGTCAAAACTGTAACATCAAAGGATGAACATGAGCTTCTAAAGTCTCCCACTACGCAGAAAGGTATACCCCCTCATAGGAGGGAAAGACCGAGACGCAGTAAAGAGGGTCTTAAAGCTCTATCTGAATACAAGGCTGCGATCAGAATTCAACATCGTCATAGCTCAATAACCAATCCTTCCTCCGAAGAGAAAGATAGGCTGCAGTGGGCAACAGGCGCTATTGAAAAAGTCCGGGCTCATTTTGGTAACAACCGTAAGTATGCCGCCAACAATTCACGGTATCATAATTTTTCTGTAGATATGTAGTTATTTATAACTTTTTTTTTTAATTTTCAATAAAAGTTTTAATTGATATTATCATTGCCGTGATATGTGCAAAATCAATTAAAATATTAATTGATTCAATAAATTTTTTAATTGAAATCCGTTTTTAGTTTTTTCTGTGTAATTTATAAACTTAAAGAAACCGTTATGTTTTCAAATCTTACGATATCAAAAAATAAAATTCAAAAAACGTCTGTTGCCGATTTTCCGGGAACATTTTTTTAATATATTTTCGTCTGAAAAATTTAGATTTTAAGAAACTTGACATATGTTTCTTTCCATGCCAACTGCCCTGCTACAGGAAAAAGTAAATCGCAGCAATTGCCAACCAATCAGTTTCTGCTCACTATGAGAGACTAAAAAAACATGGAACAACTTCTTCAAGTTTTCCCAAAAATGGGCAAAGTATGAGTGGTTAAATGGCTAAATCTAGAAAGTTTGCTATATCAATATTTTGTTTAATGGAGAATTTGAAAAAAAGTTATATTAAAAAAAAAAAATGCAGAGGTAGTTCCGAATTTGTAGAGTTATGCAAAACTCAATATATCTGTAACTTGTATTAGTTTTGGAGAACATATTCGTTGAATATTGTCCTTCATACGTATATATTTAAATTTGCCTATGTAAAAAAAAAAAAAAAAAGCTTTGTCGGGGGTACATTGGCGTATGAGCTATTTTATTATACACTCAAAAAAAAAAGTTTGTAAAGTCAGCAAAAAATTTTGCTGAGTCAGCAAAATTTTAGTCAGGAGGGTGCTAGCAAAAAATTGCTAATGTCAGCAAAATCTTTTGCTGAAAATCAGCGAGCTGATTTTTAGCAACAAAATTAGTAGATTCAGCAAAAGTTTTGCTAACACTTAGTAGATTAGAAATAAAAAAGCCTTGGTAAAAATTAATAAATTTTTTGCTGAATTTTAGTAGACTGAAAAAAACGCAAAAAAAATTGCAAAAAAATTGTAATTTAGTTAATATATTTGCTGAAAATCATAAAACATATTTTTGCGATTCTTTTAAAAATAATTTACAATAATTACGAAATATAAAAATTTTCATTTTCCGACATTGACAACATGAATTAATTTAATATCTGAAAATATATAGAAATAAATATATATAACATAACAACAATTTTCTCTCAACTACTTACATCAATCGTTGTCTAAATGATGCTTTCTTTTAAAGAACGCAACTGCCGAAGATAATTATAGAAACGAAACGAAAAAATAAACAAAAACAAACGAAACGAAAAAAAACATCCCTTTTTTGCAATAAGAAAATGAAACCATACAAATCTACCTAAGATGTGTGTCTTTGTCTTTCGCTTTACTCTGCCTACATGTCTGTATATGTTTGTTTGCAATTTGACCACACTAGATTATTAATCTATTAACATTTATTATAGAAATACATATTAAATTTAAATATTTTCTTTTGTCTTTTATTTTATTAATAGACAATTATTTTCACAAGCCGGTGACAACGCAAATTTTAAGTTGTTTTAATCCTCAATTTTGTTTTATGTATGAAAAACAGATACAAAAATCTTCCATGGTTGATTTTTTTATATGTCTTATTAGAGTTGTACTTTTTAGTATCATTTTCCTCTTCTCTACTACATCTTGACATGTCGCGACATGTCGCGACATCTGCTTCATTCTGCGTATATCTTTCAATCTGGTTGTCGTCCACATTATTAATGTGCTTATCAGCACAATTTTTTTTTTAGCAAAATTAATTAGTAAAACATTAGTAAAGCATTAGTATAAAACAGTTAAGTGCTGAATAAATATAACAAAAATTTTAGCTGAAAACACGATTTTAGCAAAAAAAATTTGCTAAAAAATAGTATACCTGATTTACAAGACGTTTTACTAACTTTTGTACTAACTTATTTTATTGAGTGTATGTATTTTTTATAGATCATACGTATAAATATTAATAATTATGAATATTAATTATATGAAGAACAATATTCAACAAATATTTTTTCCAAACCAAATACGAGTTACACGATAAAACTTTCCAGATCGGTAAAAAACATCTAACCATTTCTTATAAATAAAAATATCTAAAAAATGTTTGCTCGATTTTTACATAAATTTGTAGTTAAATAGACGTTTAACAAACATTTCAAAATTTATTTTTAGTATATGAAGTTATTGAAAAATAAAAATTCTCTAATTATAAATTTTCTCTGGAAAATCCTTAAAAAATGCAAATTCGGGGGTATAAGAAAAGATCTTCGATTAAAAAGATTTTCTAGGAATTTAATTGTGCTAGGGTGATCTGTGTCCTTTTTGAACTGTTTATTGTGTTAAACACATTTTCATTGTTGCAGTTTGTTAGAGAAATGTGAGAAAGCAAAGTAAAACGTTGTCTACAAAACATCATTAACATCTACAGACATCATTAAACACAGGCAGATATATCTTTTTTTTTTTTTTTTTTCTTTCTATAGAAAGAAAACACACACGCACACACTATTTACAATATATATACATTTTTTATAATGCAGGCGTTGGTCCATGGGGGGGATGAGGGTGAAATATACTCCCCCCCCCCCTCACCACCAACCCTTTTGAAAAAAATATAAAATATAAAACGACAACAAATATCTTTAAACCCTGAGGGAAATGAAGGGTCGATTGCTCCAAAGTGGTAATTCTGTGATGTATGATTGGGGAGCACGTCACGCAACTGGTGAAACCAAAATTGTGGTGCACCAAAAAGTGTTAGTTTGGGTGAAATGTCCAATCACGTGACTATAGTTATGGTGACAAACCATTAACTGGTTGGTACCAGATATATCACGTCACTGGAGAAAAAGTAATATAACATCAAAGTGCACTGAAGCAACTAGGGTCGTTGCAGTTGAAGTTGCTACTGGTCATTGAACTGGTTCAAAACCGCTAGCAGTGGATGAAAACATGGCAATTAGTACCAAAGGATGCAGTTCCTTGATTGCTACCAAGTGGACACAACACTGAAGGAATTTGTTATGTACCGACTTTGTGACAGTAGGAATGAAGACGTAACACTTCACTGGTTTAAAATAACTGAATACGGAACTGTTTAGACAGTGACCAAGTTTGTCAGATGTGGCGATTTATCGCCAAACGTCGCGATCTTAATACTGGTTTGGCAAATTAATTTTTGAAATACCGACTGGCGAATTTATGGCGATTTTTCGATTAAATGAAGATTTTACACATAAAATATCGCTACCAAAAAACCAGAAATATATCACCAGAATATGATTTTTGTCCAACTTTTTCAAAAACTTGAAACACTTCACAAGAATATAAATTAAAATTGCCTAATTTCTGCATATTGGTTTCGAAATATCTTGTTAAGATATTTTACAAGATTTTTGGCAACGGATTGTTATGTATAAGTAATTGGCGATTTGTAAGAATTTCTTTGGGTACAAAATTGAAACTGAGTATACAATTTGTGACTCCTCTTTATAAGTTATACATTAAAGTTGTGCTGAATTGTTGCAGCTCTTTCTATAAAGATATTATTGTGAACTAGAATTATAATGAAGCATGTTCATGAAGTGCTTTTAGAAGTGTAGGAACATACAAATTAATAGAAATTGTTTGATAATACCAGTGTTAGCAAATAAAGAAAAAACTTGCAAAAATCAATATTTTGAACATCCGGACTACTTGTCAAGTTTATGTACTTTTCCAAATTTCAATTGTTATAATGAATTTAATGTTATAGTTTTGTGTTGGGTATAGACAAAATAAACTAATTTTAAAATTAATTTCTGTTGTGCCCTTTTGAAGGTTTTTTGAACAGGTGGTATGACACGCTGTTTTGAATAAGTGCAGAGACTGGTTCCGGACGGGCTATTAAGCAATCCGTACGTAATATGACTTGTTGTCATTTCGTCAAAGTTATTTAAATGAGTTGCAGATCAGCACTTGTTGAAGTAAGATCTCGTTACGCAACTTTTTAATTACACCCAAAGAAAAATGTTCAATGAAAAATTAGAATATGATTTTTTTTTATAGAGAATATGGATGGTGAGGCGCAATGCGTGATTTGTTATCGCGTTATAAGTAACAAAAGTTTGTTTTGTTTAAGAAGACATTACTACTCTTGCCATGGAAATTACGATAACCTTAGTGGGGGTGATCGATCGCTAAAACTATTTCAATTAAAAGCAGAATTTTTCTTAAAATTTAATTTTGCTGAAACTAATATTCATCATCATAAAAGTTTTCAATTAATAAGAGAAAATGTTTCATTGCCTCTAAAAAAAGGCATCATATGTAGTTGCTTTGGCTTTGGCAAAGCAATGTCTCCAATTTGAGGATGGATGGTATTTTTATTTAAAGCATCAGATGTTTTGAACTGCTTTGGTGAAAAGTGTCAACAGGGTTTGAAACTTTGCCAAAACATTCCTTTATCTCGACGTACAGTTGCACGTAGGACAGAAGAGATAAGTAAATTGATTCATTCTGCAGCTAATACTAGACTGATAAATTGCAAACATTTTCCATTATGTATTGACGAAAGTACGGACATTAATTATATTTGCCAGCTTATTATTTGCATCAAAACAGTAGCAAATTTAACCTGTTTTGATGAAGTTTTAGAACTAGTTTCTCTTCATGGTAATGTTACGGGAGAAGTTCAAATAAAATAATAATAATAAAAAAAAAATCTTTTACTTTCGACTGAAAAATTTTTCGAGTGCAGAATTAGTGAGCGTCATTCGTTTTCTGCTGCTTTTCACACAAGCATAAATGTGGTAGTATGTGTGTTGCCCTTCACTGTTTTAAAAGATCAAATTTTCCGAATTTTATTATTTTTTAAAATTTTATATAAGTGTTCGACAATTTTTTTTTCAGATTTTATTCGATATAAAAATTGTTTGTTTAGCGGTCACTTTGATGACCTTAATATGAAAAATTTCGAAGTTCACACCCATACTAAAGTTAAAAAATTTTTAATTTCGAAAATTCTGAATTTTTACATTTAAGGTCATCAAAAGTAAATAATTTGTAATAATTTGATCCACGAATAATTTTTTTTAGTAGCCTGCAACTCTTGAGTACGGTTTTGCAAAATTATGACACAAGAAAAAATAAAATTTTTTATGTTTCATATCCTAAAATAAAAATCGATCTCAGAGTTCCCGTACCCTTTCAAAAAATCAGAAAAATGTCTTTAAAACCTAACCTTTAAATTTTTACAAAAGTGCTCAAAATGATCACCCCCCCAAAATCGAGGGCTGGGTCCGCCACTGTTATAATCGGTTATTTTATGATATAAATCTGAAAATATCTGTATCTTTTCTGAACTTGTCAGTTTATCATGTATTTGCTGTCAAATGTGTTGTCATTGTGACACATTGTTTACAAGCAGCGAGTATTTGAATTTCAATGTCATTCGCTTGACTCGTTCCCTCGTAAGTTTTTCTTCTCCTGCCTTTTGGTTGTGATTGTTTAGGTGGTTGGCCACAAACATAATTATGTGTGGGGTAATATACTTCCTGTCATGTATTTAAAGATTTGTGATGCGATGACAGTAAAAAATGTATACATGTGAAAACACAGAGCGAAAATTTCTTAAAAACTCAGCTATACGTTTTTATACGTTTAGAAAGCTTTTAATAGGATTTTTATAAATGGTTAAGCTTTAAATAAGATTTCTCTCGCTGAAACTAGTCCGACTGAATTTCTTTGTTACTTCAAATATCAACGAAGTGTAAAACTAAAAACAAAATCCTTCCGCCCAGTGTTACCAAGTTAGTGGTTTTTCCCCTAAATATAAAAGGTTTTTAGTAGTTTAGGTGGTTTTTAGGGGGTAACAATTTGTTAGGGGGAATTTTGAGGGGTAAAAATCTGATTAAAATCGGTAGTTTTGCCTTTATAAAAATAAAATTTCCGTTTCGATTATTACTTTTGTCAAATTTTTAGCATAATTTTAACTTTTTATTAGATTTTTGCTAAAATTGAAGCCACTTTTCTGCGCTGTTACAATAAAATTTAAGATTTTGTTTATGAAAAAAGTAAAACTCTAACGAAATTAATGTATTTTAACATTTTTATTCAAAGAATTTTAAATAAAAACTTAAAAATTTAGCAGATTTTAGGAAAAATAAGCTTATGGGAATTTTTTTGGTACTCTGAGAGAATTATCTGCACTTCAGAAATGAAATTCTTCATAGCCTGAAAATTGTCACTGGAACTCGTACATTGAAATTTTTCATAGAATCTATGAAACAGCTTTCATTAAAGTCAATGTTTATGTTTGTGAATGTCTTCAAAAATGCATTGGAAGTCCAAAATTAATACAAGGATTGAAGTTCAAAATTAATAAAAGGATAAATTGAAGTAATAAAGCCCTTTATAAAATATGTTGAACGGTTCAGAATTAACGATCTGTTTTTGTAAGACGTGTCACTCAAAGAATTCGTGTAAATGAGTGAAGAAATTCATTTTGGGGTTTTGTATCGCAAATGTCACTTTGAATTGAGTGAAAACGTAAGAGTTGTCGTTTTCGTCTCTTTTTTGGTTTCTACATTGCGATTTGAAACGTCACAGACGTCAAAAACAGACGTTCACAAAAAAGTGTTCGTCAAAGAAAAAAGGCAACACAATTTAATATTAAAAAAAAAAAAATACTTTGTAAAACAAAATTGTAATAAAAAAAGAATAATGATTTTTATTTTCATTTATATTTATTTTCATTTTTATTTGTAAATGTAAATGTTTTTGTTTTTTTTTTTATACAAATTATATATTTATCACCAATTTTATTGTTTTCTAAACAAAATAAATAATTTTTTTTTTTCAAGCAAAAACCAGCTGTTTTTGTTTATAGTGTTGGGTTGCCATATACCAACGAAAAATTAGTTATTTGTATATGAAAAAAAGCTAACAAAAACCGAAAAATAATATCATGGCAATCTCTACTGTTTGACATAACATAAAGCTTTACGTACTCAAACGTAAGTCAGACGAACGAATTATAAAAACTCATTTCCTTACGTATTCGTTCGGGTGCCACACGTTCGTCTGAAATTATACACGTATTGTAAAAACAAACCGTAAATCTTTAAACAAGAGATTGAAATGTATGAAAATTAATGAAATTTTAGAAGAAGAAAAACAAATACAAATCGTTGATATAATTTCATAGCTCTTAAGAAAATTGTTATTAAATTTATGAAGAGATAATTTATAAAATCAAATGAATTATTTTTATGAAACTATGCAATGTTATGAAAAAAAAGTTCATAAAAAATTTCTTAATATTAATAAAATTTCTTGGATATAATGAAATTCTATAATTGAATCTACGAAAAACATTCTATGAAATTTTTCATGGATAATTCTTTCAGTGTAGTAGATGATGGATAATTCTTTCAGTGTAGTAGAGTAAATCTAGGGGTTTTTTTTGACAATTTAGGGGAATTTGTAAAAAAACTATTTGGCAACACTGCTCCCGCCGCCGTTTTGTATACGGAGTTTATAATAAGTAAATGATGTTGAGTTTATTTCGGCACTTAATATAGTTTTGTTTGTAACCCATGTAATTTGTTATTTCAACATGTAAAAACAAACAAGAAAACTTCAATTACACATGTTTTTGGTTACAGAGTTGACACAAACGAACACAAAAACAAACACACAAACTGATTTATACATAACCTAATTGTGGTAAGCCGCTACTTAAGTTGATTTCCGTTGAAGTTCATTGTCTGTCTGTCTGTCTTTCCCAGCAAAATCTCAGTAATGGGCTCTTATTACCAATACCTAGATATTAAGCAGTAGCAATAGGGTCAAAACTCATTACATTTGTTCGACGAGGTCATTTGGTAAGTAGTTTTACATATTCGCTGCATGAAAAAAACTCAAGCTTAAAAAATAAGTTTCTACCAAAATAATTAGTTATTCTTATGCTTATAAGAAACTAAAGAAACTAACTAATTTGGTTACAAGCTTTTAAATAATATGGCTTACCCTTATACCTATCGGTAATTAAAAAATATGTAGTTGACAACAAGACGTTATTTTTGTAAGCTTGACGCTTACACAAACAAACTACTTCGTCAAACAAAAATAACTGGAGCTGACGCCGAATTATAATGTGCTAGGATATTTATTTTCATAATATAACCACTTACGTGGTTATATGGGTTCTGTTGGTTTTTCATTCGTTCTGCTATAATTCTGCTGTTGGTGTCGTTTTCATCCTTTAGGCGGCATTAAACAACATACATAGATGAAATATGCTAATTTGAACTACATAATACATTTTGATGTATGTAGGTAGGTAGGTATGTGTCCTTATCAGTGATGATGTACAATTTGTAAAATTTTTTTAAACATCGGTAATAAGCAAGTTTGGCCACCGATACCTTTTAAATACCGTTATCAGTTTAAAATTCGATTCAAATTGATAACCGATTCAATAACAATACTGAAAAACCTGAATTTTAAAATACCGGTATTCCGCAACCGTTTCCCCTAATACCGGTACCATACCAGTATTAAATTGGTTAAAAAAATTTTTTTTTTCCAAAAAAAACATTTTTTATATAAAACAATCAACAAAACATTAATATGAATTTATAAACATATTTTTTTATATGATCTCGATTCAAATATTAAATATTTGTAGTGAACAAACTTGTGTTCCAAATAAACTTTAAAAAATGTGTGCTTAAAAAGTAAAACTAAAAATATAAAACAACTTAATATTTTAAAAGAACGTACACAAACTATAGGAACTCTATATAAAAATTAATAAATTTGAGTTTTTTTGATAGTTTAAAACGCCTTTAATATTTCTTTGAAATTTTGCAATAATACCGGTACATACCGCTAGTAATGTTTCGGTATCGGTGATATCGATACCGATAAGAATGTAATACAGATACCAATACCGAAACAAACATACAAAATCGATACCAAAACCGATACCGTTATTCGTTTCGGTGGCTAACCTTGGTAATAAGTGATTAAGTAAATAATTGCTTTAAGAATTTGTGCAAACAAACACGCTCATACATTGAAACAAACACCCACCCGTCCAATACGAATACAGTTCAAAATGTGTATTAACAACTGCTTTGTTTGTTTTTAGGACTTACAACCAGAGCTTTAAAGAATTCAATCCTTTATTCCATTTTTCCAGTTCTGATTGACTGTGGAATGATTGAATTATCCAATCACAAATTTACATATCGAATGAATTCTCGAATGAATTGGTCTCATTCGATTTTATTTCTAGAGAATTTAATCATTGTTCATCGTTCGATTTATGCATTCACTGAATTCAATCATCATTGCTAGTCTAATAACGTATGGTATTACATATTGTAAGATACAATTAAATATGCAGTTTCATGAAAAATTACAGTGGCAAATAAAATTATATCTTACTATACATCATGCCATATTTAACTGACTTGGGCGAAGTCAATTAAATTACACAATCACTCACTTTTGAAAATTTTCTATATCATTAATAATATCACACTTGTGAGCTTAAATGATTCCTTGAAAAAATTTTAAAATTGTTAATACCAAACATGGGGATTAGTAACAATGTCTAGGTATTTAATTACATGGAAATTACTCAATTACACCCAATTGCATGTAACTAGACAAAGTAATTGGTCTGTAATTAAATACACAAATATTGGTATAATCTCCATTTTCCAAGGAAGCCTTTACGACCTCGAGTGTGAGCGTAGGTCTGAAAGGATTAATGATATAGAAAAGTTTCACAAGTGAGTGATTATGAAATGTAATTGACGTCGTCCAAGTCTGCAAGCAAAAAAAAAAAATTTGTAAAGTCAGCAACATTTTTGCTGGGAGGTTCCTTGCAGAAACATTTTGCTGAATTAGTAAATTCTGCAAAATTTTTCCTGAATATATTAATTTTTTTGATGATATTAGCAATTTTAGTGCAAGGATCCTCCAAGTAATCTCTTGTTTTTTGAGTGTGATATTTAACTGTATTAAATTTTATAAAACTGGATAACATTATATAATATTATTTTTACTCGGCGTGTAAGGATAGTTGTCAAATTTTAATGTTGGGATGTTCTCTTCATATCGAAGAGTTCATGTTTTCGAAAAAAAACGAAATTCTTATATGATTAGAGATACATACCATTTTTTAAAGAAATGTCATCAGTTCCAAGGGAACATGAATTTATAGGCAAAGATGCCACACAAGAGGCTTTCAGAGTGCTGCTGTGCTGTGTGTGTGTGAAAGTTTAGTGCCGATGGCGAAGTGTTTAATGTAGTATTCACGCCATGACTATTATTATCACTTAAAGGTGGGGAATACCACGATGATGTTGGCGATGAGTAATGACGTGTTGGCCACGCATGTTGGTTATGGGATGAAGGACCAGCCTGATGGTGATGATGAGTTTGTGAGTGCTGATGCTGTTGGTGATGATTAGGGCAACTAATTTCATGCAAATGCATGTTTTTTCTCGATAGTCTAAAACTGATACGGACTAGATATTTATCCGAATCATCAAATTTAGAACAAAATGGCATCGATTTGTAGTGGCATATTTTTGCATATTTCACCATAAATGCATATGTTTGCATTTTTAATATTTTTTCATATTTGTATGGCATATTTTACAAATTTTTACATCAAAAATCGTTGTTTGTGGTTGTCAATTGATGAGACCACTGATGTAGCTCAGAGATATGTGGAAAATGTCATCATTGGAATTTTAGATCGCGATGAGCTGATCGCCAAACAAACATTTTTATTGAATACTGCATAGCTGGACAAAGCAAATTACACCACTATTGCTAGGCTTTTTGACGACTCAGTTAAGCTTTTAGGTGAAAACTTAGCTTTTTATATCAGATGCGGCCCGGGCAATACAGACATTTTACCCAAAAATAACTCATTTGACTTGTCTTGCTCACGGACTGCACCGAGTATATGAGTAAATACGAGGCCTGTATGCTAACGTCGATAGGTTAATTGCAAATGTAAAAAAAGTATTTTTAAAGGCTCCGTCTAGAGTAGAGATTTTTAAGGATCTAGAACCAGGGCCTCCACTTCCCCCTCAACCAATAACCACACCATGGGGACTTAGCTCACGGCCGTAAACTACTATGCACACAACTATGAAAAGATTGTGCGAGTTTTTGATGCGTTGCACAATGAGGAGGCAGCCTCAATAAAAATATCGCAAGACCTTCTAAGTGACACCTGGCCGTTGACGTTCAAAAAAACTTGCTACTGTAATTGAAAAGAACTGTGGTTTTGCTTTATTGAAGAATATTTCAGCAAGTTTAACTGGAGTATCCGTCCAAAATGCAGTAACAAAAGTATACCATTCGAGAAACGTTAGCTTTCAAATTTGCACCAATTACTTCCGTTGATGTCGAAAGAACTTTCTCGATGTACAAGAGCGTTTTACGATCAAACAGACAAAGCTTCCTGTTTCAAAATCTTTGTGATTTATTGCAACAATAATTTAAATTAATTTTGTACTCTTTTATTTTGTATTCTAGTCAGTTTGAATTTTTTATGACACTTTTTGTTATTTATTTTTTTGTTTAATTTTGGAATTAAATTAAAATATAATATAAATATAATGGAATTTTATTTAATCTGGTTGGTGGTTAATTTTATTTGTTACGTTAGTTCATATTTTCGAATTAAAACAAAATATGTATCTATAATTTTTTATGAACATATTTTGCGTTTTATAAAGCATATTTTTAACGCTTAAAAGCGTTTTTTCAATGCATATTTTAGGCGCTTAAAACTAATTTTTTAGAGCATATTTTTGGTTGCCCTAGTGATGATATATATTGTGACTATTTAATAATCGTAATTTTTCATAAACTATAGAATCGGGCATTAAACAACCGATATCTGTTGGTATGCCAGTGGAACTGACGACATCATTGCTGGCACTACTGACACTATCATTAGACCTTAATGGAGTTGCAGTTTGTACTTCATTTGTGGACGTTGTTGAGGTACTAATGTTATCAGCAGGAGACGTCGCTGTCGTCGTTGTTACGTTATTTTGTTGCTGTTGCTCTTTTTATGTCGCTAAATTACGCAGCACGCGATTAATAGAAGAAACCTGTAATTTAAGCAATAAATAATAACATATCCAATCATACACAATTAAAAAAATCATAGTTAATTCAATTACTATTTCATATATTTAAATTAATATCTTATTTTTTTAATACTATTTTTAAATTAAGTATGATTCTTCTTAAAGCAAATATGATTCCAGTTAAAATCATATTTTTCGTATTTAAATTAATATTTCCGCATTTTAAAAACAAGTAGCAACATATTTCAACTAAATGGCAAAACATACTTTGTTTGATTTCAACGATATTTCTATTTAATTTAATGCTGCTTCTACATGATTTTCTAATGCGTTTTTCATTGTGTATGCAAGCAATAAAAGATATATTTTGGAGTAATAGACAATTGTGGTCAACAAAATATTAATGTATGAATTTTCTAGCCCTACACTAATAAAATTAAGTTTGTAGTTGAAAATGTGTACATTAAATTTGCATTTAAATCAATTGCAATGTGTATAACTACTAAATTTAAAAAAATCACTACCGAATGTAATAAAAACAACTACAAATGCAGTTAAAACAACATTAAAAGCATTTAAAAAAAAATATTAATAAAAAAAACCTTTTTGTAAATATTCTTAATCTGATTTTATTATTAAATAAACACACTATTGTGAAACTATATTTACATAAAATATCACTTTAAATATTTACGTTTCACACTAGTTTTCCAAATCATTTATGCCACATGTCTGTCTGCAAGAGATCGAATATTGTTTCTTAGATTTCTTTCCGTCACATTGAATTGAATTAATATACATATAAAGAGCTACAAAAAAAGATATACAACATTTAATAATATTCAAGCAAATAAATTAAAATTCTATTCCAAATCGTACCTTAATATTTTATTTATTTAATAAAATATACAGCGTTTTCATTTTATATGTCTATATTCTTTAACGTACTCTTTTACACTAAATTTAAAAGAGAAAAAATTTATAAACAAGCCGCTTGTTACACCGCCATGTTTGTTTTTTGTATCTTTTGATACAGACAAACTTTGTCAAAAAGTCGAAACAACTGCAAAAAAAAAGCCTGTTACCGAAATGCGTTAATTTTAATAGGTTGCTTAAAAAATCAACCCTCAAAAACATTAAAAAATATTTTTCTAACAATAAGTAAAACAACTGCAATTGCAGTTAAAACAACTACAAACGCATTACTACACAAATAACTGACATGTAGTAACTGTAGAACTTTTCTTATAAACAAAAATATCGGCAACAAATCAAATTTTTAATTTCAAAACTTCGAAGACTTAAACTACATTATTACTGAACCCCAAAATACGTATTTTCGTTTTTCTTCAAGTTTTGACTTAAATTCCATACAAATTTTAAATCGAAAACTTGATAAAAATAAACTAAAATACGTATTTTGGGGTTCATTATGAATGTAGTATTAGTGTATTTTTTTTTTTATTAGGAAGCAAAACTGTATTTTTTATCGATGCAAAAGCAAAAGTGAAGTTGACTGGAAAAATAATAATCCAAATCCCAGCCAATTTTTAACACCGATTACCTTGAAAATGGGAAAAATAACATCGTTATACTATTTTCTGCTAACAATGGAAGTTTGACTGAACATAGATTATATGTAATAGAAAACTACTGTATATAAAAACATTTTAGTTAGGGGTGATTACCTATTTTTTAGACTTATATTTATTACAAATATAAAGGGGTTGCAAAATTATTGGTTTACGAATCATTAAAGTTAAAACAAATTTATTTATGTTAATGAAAGATGTTTTTCATTTCAAAATACATCCAAAAGCTGATTTGAATTCTCTGGAAATTTTTCTATCCAGAAAGTATATCATACCATGCCAACATTTGAAGATATCTCCCTAGAATATATTAATGCCATATCTTCAATTTTTCATTTGAATAAAAATAGTCCAGTAGTATTTTGGTACACATATAATAATATTAATGTCATGAATCTTATTAAAGTAAATATAATTCTAGTTAAAATAATAACTAGAATTAAAAATAAGTAAAAACTTATTTAAACTAAATAGAAAAAAAACATTTTTTTGGTTCCAAAGATGTTTCTATTTAATCTAATGTTGTTTCTACTTGATTTTCTGAGTGTATTATCTTCCTTTTTATAATACAATAATTTTATAATTTTTATGAAACTTTTTTATTTTTCTTCGATCTTTTTAAATAAATTTTTGTCTTTTGTTTTATTGAGCTAAAGATCCTTTATTTTATAATTATAATTATTTATTTCCAATATTTCGTCTTCGCTTTGGAAGACTTCTTCAGGGAAAATTTTTTATAATTAAAAAAAAAAAAATTCCCTGAAGAAGTCTTCCAAAGCGAAGACGAAATATTGGAAATAAATAATTATAATTATAAAATAAAGGATCTTAAGCTCAATAAAACAAAAGACAAAAATTTTTATGAAACTGTCAGAAACTGCCAATGGCACAACAAATCAAGAACTGTCATTTCATATTATGCTATAAATGAATATAGCATATAATATATATATGTATTTGAATATTTTGCTTAAAATTCATGTTTTAAAATTATATTTTTCGAAATTCTTTCGAAAAATTATCATATTAAATAATTTTTGTTGTATGCAAATTGTCTTAAACGACCTCAGATTTTTTTTTATAAAAAGTAAGTCTCAATTATAAATTTATGGTTTTGCTTAAAATGTTCAGTTTTTCTTAAGTCTGAGAGAAATTCATTTGAAAACAGCAATTCTTTTAAAAAAATTCTGTATACCTAAGCTTAAAATAATGAAAAAAAAATAATAAAAAGTAAAATGATAAAAAGAAATATATATATAAATGAATTTAAGTCTAGCTGAAGAGTTTAGACCAAAATCGGCATCTGGATATTTGAAATTTTTTTGAAAAATTCTTATAATGGCAAAACTATTTAGGAGAGATATAGAGCACTTCAATTGTCAAAATCAAGGTGGAAGTCTAAGATAAACGGCTAAGTTAACTGTTAAGGTGTAGTTATCATAATTTTTCGTTTAAATTCCTAATTGCTTCATTAAAAAAGTAGAATATTTTACTTTCTTTTTTGAAAATGTATTCTTAAAAACACAAAGATTCCCGAACCAAATTCCCAGGATTGCGGGAACAAAAACATAATTATTTTTCCGAGAATCCGGGTATGTATTCCCTAATTACATCGCATTTCTAATGCTAGGACTAGTTGATATTTGATATTATACAGATCTGGCTCATAGTATTTTGCATGCTATCAAAGTATTCATAACATTCATAAATGTAGCGCCATGCAGTAAAGGTTTAAAACCGATTTGTTTGTAAGTTTACAATGTAATTAATTTTTTGAACGATTATTTACAATACACTATAATTATTTTAAAATACAGATTAGTTTCATTGGCTTTAAAAACATGTGAAACTTCAACTTTTGATATGAAACAAATATTAAATGAATTATGAAATAAGAAAAAAAGTAGAAGTAAATATTTATGTACCCAGCAAACAATCCAGTCCGTTTATGTGCCGTTTTCGGTACAGCATATACGGATCCGTTTCCGTACCGTTTCCTTACCGTTTTCCGGATCAGTATACGGACCGGAAAACGGAATAAAAGGAACATCGAATACGGATTCGAAACAGTATAAAGCACGCTAAAACGGACCGTTTTCGTACCGTCATGCTCTATATAAAACGGAGTGTACGAATTGAGTGTACGTTCAAAACGTACCGTAAACTGTCCGTCATTTATTTTAAAAACGGAGTGGACTCCGTTTTTAATATACCGTATACGGTCCGAATATGGTCCGTATTCGTACCGTTTTTTTTTTTTAAATGGTCCGTTTTTAATTTTTTTTATCTATTTTATCTAAATAATTTTTACATTGTAAGCAAATGCCCTTCATGAGTTCCCTTAATGAAGATATTAATTAATATTATGATATAAGTATAAGAATTGAAGAAAAGCTAATAAATGAATTATATACAATGAAAATCACTGGTAAGTGCATGTTAGTAGTTTGTGCACTAAAAGGTTTAGAGCAAAATATATGATACTGGAACTAAACTATACTTTTTGTGAAGATGCTGGGTGCGCAGAATACGAATCTCGTCTCAAATTTGGTTTCCTAAGTCAAGCGTTCGAAATTTTGCTGCGTAAGAGTCTATTGAAATTACTAGATTAAAAACTATTTAAGATTTGTCAACTTACCTGTATCAAGTTAATGTATCAAAGTTATTTCGTGGTTATTTCTATTTTATTATATTATTTTATTAATATTTAATTTTATTAATAAATAAAACTGTTTGATTTTTTTAAACAAAACACACTCCGGTAATACCGGAAGAAAAACGATAACGGTTGTAACGGAGTTTTAACTGATGAAAATCGGTGTAGTCCGGTTAAAAGGCACCGAAACGGATACAGCAAAAACGGATAATTTTCGAAAATTTGAGTAATCCAATTTTACTGTACGTTAATGGTCCGTTTTTGTACAAGCTTCGACGGATACGTCAATTCCGGTCCGTTTTCGTACCGTCGATGCCGGATTCATGAATCCGTTTGTAACGGACAGTCCGTAAAGTTGTTTCTTGGGTATATACAATTATTTAAGTTAAGAATTTTTTAAGTTAAGAATGTTAATAGAAAAAATTAAATTAAAATTAAGTCCATTTGTTTGGTTTTATTTGTAATCCTGACCCAATTGATTTACTAGAATGGCTGAAATATGAATACCTCAGCAGCAAATTGTACTAAAATTCATGTTTTTCAATTTTTACGTTCAAATTCTGACAGAGTTATTACTAAAATTTTTCCATAAAAAGCATTTATTAAATCATTATTTTACTCTCATTTCTTAATGTAGTGTTTTTTTTAACAAAATTAGTGCTTTTTAAATCAAATTTGGCACAAATTTTTCTTATTGATTTAAAACAAGTTTGATATAATTTTTATTAAAAATAAAAATTATGTTTTTTTCGACCTTTAATTGTGCAATAAAAATGAAAATTATTCAAGTTCGAGGCCATACTCTATATTTCTTTATTAGGATATTGTCCTAACATTTGTTTTCAAATTTATTAATTGACCACTTTCAGGAATGTGTTGATAGATCTATTTCGGGAATTTTCTAGGTTCCCATCATCAGAACACGTTTTGAAAGAAGTGTCAATCCCATGCAAACATTCATATAACCTAGTTATCCCACTAAATGAGAACTAATATATTAGTTCGAAGTTAAAGATTATCACCATTCGATCAAAAATATAGATTATCACCATTGATAGAAATAAAGAGTATGGCCTCGAACTTGAATAATTTTCATTTTCATTAATAAATTAAAACTTCATTAAAATATTCAATTATAGGCTCAAAAGAATTAATGTAAATATTGATAAGTGTATTAAAATGTGATAAATTTAGGGTTATATATATGGGGCGTTTCATCTCAAGTGACCCAACTTTTAAAACCGATGTCTTCCGATCGGGATGAAATTTGCACCAAGGTCAAAAACTCTCTGAGTTAGAAGGGCTCAAAATTTGACATTTTGGCCAAAAAGGTGTTTTTTCTCATCCATGTAACTTATTACCTATTGTTCTTAGCAAAATTTGTCCTAAATAGTTTAGATAGCTATTTCTTCAATCTTTCGAAAAAAAAAAAAATTTTTTTGACTATTTTATATTGTATAAACAACTATCCAATAGGACTAACCTTGGTGCAAATTTCATCCCGATCGGAAGACATCGGTTTCAAAAGTTGGGTCACTTGAGACGAAACGCCCCATATATATAATATATTAGTTATCTTTGATTCAAGTAAGTAATGTTGCAGTTTGACAGATACAGTTGTTGCATGGTGTCTTGCGTTTGCGCTTTGGAGTCAGGGGACCCGAGTTCAAGTCCCGTTCAGCGCAAATTATTTATTTTTTTTTTTTATTTTGCTAATTGTGTTTTCTATAGCTTTTACTATCATTACTATTGAATATAAATATGGCGTTGAATATAAGTGCAGTGTATTTTTTTTTTAAACAGGGATTCCGGCCCTGTTTCGGCGTAAACATTGTATCGGCGTAAACAATTATTTTCAAGATTTGTTTTTTAGCAAAGGGTACAAAAATTATAATTAATTTTTTTTTAAATGCCGTTATAAATTGTTTCTCGCTTGTAAAAATGCGCTGAAAATTCCTTTGCATCAATTAAATGGTGAAGTTTTTTGCAAAAAGATACTTGTTTTCAATAAATTTTTTGCGATTTTAATTTCACGAAAGCTATTCACTCAAAATTTTGGTAAAACAAATTTAATTTTTCATCTATAATAAAGTGCTTTTAAATGGCTTTAATCTTTTAAGACGTATTAATACTTTAATTACATTTATATCTCTTTTTTAAATGTCCTTACTGCGCGTTGTGAATAAATGAAGTAGATGCAAACTTTCTTAAAGCAAAAAGGATAGGCAGGTCCATAAAATTTGCTAAAAAGAGTTAGATTACATATTTAATCAGAAAAAAAGTACAAAATCACTAAATCTACCGCAATAACCGACAAATTGGCATCGCTGTTGATGATTTCCTACACCCAGCAAACAGTCTCTGTTGATGCCACCGAATTTGTTGCCAATCAAATTCTGGCGGTCACGACAACACTTGTAATGTTAAATTATATTATTATGCTTGACCATTATAGCCCGGAAAAAAATCATCCTAAAATATTTTTAGTCGTTATAGCTAATATTAAGTTGCCTAACCCAATATTACATTCCAAATAAATATTATTACGTCCTGCAAAATTTTATTGGAATTGCAAAACTTTTTTATTTTTCTGGTATTGAATCGTGGCCTTAAGATTAATAGTCCTCTGTCCTACTGATTTCACCACAATCACTTTAAATTTTCATTTTCTTGTTTGCTAATTAAATATTTTATTTTGATTAAAAAACAATTTTTGTGTTTTGTGTTTTCCGAGATTTGAACTCGGAAGTTCGGAGTACAAGGCAAACTCTCTACCCACTACACCACAAACACTTATAAATGTTGAGAGCTAAACTTGAATTTAAATATTTTGTTAGCAAAACAAACATTGTCTTAAATTCGTTTACCACCAATACTAATCATTAGTTGCTTCATTAAACAATGCAATCCACAATTCGGTTGGTACTACTGGCCATCTAATTTAGTGGCATATTTGATTGCGAATACCGTATTTGCAGTAACCACTTTTGATTATTGACAATTTTTTAAAAAATTTGATAGATGGTACAAATTCTCTTGTATTATCACAAAATAAATGGTTGCTTCTACCGTACACAATTACTAACCGAATTTTATTT
The DNA here is from genome assembly GCA_021234595.1 of Delia radicum. Classification (NCBI taxonomy): domain Eukaryota; kingdom Metazoa; phylum Arthropoda; class Insecta; order Diptera; family Anthomyiidae; genus Delia; species Delia radicum. Next base: position 3,009,551 of record CM037856.1, read on the forward strand.
GAAAAGTTGGTTGGAAATACCAATAATTGGATAAATGGGTTGTTTTTTTAGTTCCTTTTCCCTCTTTTTAATTTCAAGTACATTATTTTTGCTTAATTAATCGATTTTTGGTAGTTGCATTAATTAATCGATTATTGGTAGTTTCTGTGTGTAGTTGCGTAATTTAAATTTTCACATTTTTATGGCTTTAAGCCTTTTTTCTAAGGCATTATTGACAAATTGAAGTTTTATTAGAAAAAAATAACAATATACATTTAGGGAAATTATTGTTTTGTTTAAAAATCAATTTTTGTAATTTGTTATCTTACATAGAAAAGAATTTGTTAGAGTTTTTTCGAATATGCTCAGGATATTTTTTTTTGCAGTTAAGGTGACATCTTAATAATGACCTAACCGTCATTACCACAAACACGCAATTATATTAAAATAAAATTAAAAAAATTTGAGCTTTGTAAATATCAAATAAAAATTGGCAGAAAGAAAACAAACAAAATGTGTAATCGTATTATATTGTTGGAGTACTACGGTACTATATAACAAAATTTTCCATCCCTGCAACAAAGTAAAATAGTTTAAAAATATCTTAAAAAATTCGAAGGTGCAATAATTGTATTCTCTCTTTAATAATTTTCTATTTAAAGTCCATACCCAGCTGCCCTAACTGCTGATTTTCAGTCAGATTCGATTCCGATACTTCTAGATATTAGCCAACAGTCACAACCACCAGGCAGCCGTCACTACGTTTGATGAGTTAACTATTATGAATTCTTTTAGTTTTTTTTTTTTACTATTAGTGGGTAACCTTTTATTTACGTATACTTTGGAAATGTGTTTGTTACATCCCAGTAAAAAATGTTCGTGTTTTTAGAATCAGAATAAAACAAATGCGCTGATATAAGTGCTTACTATTACATAATATTGAGAAGCAGCATAAGAAACGAATAATTTTCGTATAAAAATAAACAAACAAAAATGTTGAGCTTACTGTTTTCCCTAAAAAGAATGCAGGTTGTAAGCAGCTTACCCCTTACAAGGATGCAGGGTGTAATGCAGAAAGTTCCATATCGTGGATTATAAACGATCTGTAAAAATTTTCCCGAGTGATTTCCGATTGTGTTTGGTGTTTTCGAGTATGAAATAAAAAATAATTAGTCATTTAACTGTTTCTGAAGAGCTAAAAAAAATAAAATAATTATGTTATATGTCAAAAATTTAACAACAAAAAACTACTATCTGTAGAATTGTATGTAGAATAAATTACGTATATTCATATTATTGCTTTTAATCGAAATAATTTAGACATTAAATGTGATTTTACTGAAACCCATGAAAGCACTGCTTCTTATAAGCGCTGAAATCCGCGCTTATTTTGCGAAAAAGTAATGCTTCCAAGTGGGAATTCGCCATATAAAAATCATGGCATATTTAAGCAGGTTTGTAAGGGATTATTTTCGACTTACTCACTTACAAATCTGCTTGCATGTAAGCAGCGTTTTTTACTGGGATATAAGCGATTTATATAATTGCGATATTTAAAATAGTACCAACCAATTGCAAAAATAATACTTTTTCCATACTCATAGTACAGCTTTATTTTAAATTAACAAAGAAATCATATACAAATTATTTTGTACATTTAAACCAAACTTTATATAGTATGGTGGAGTTTGATTAAAACGGATATTTCTCAGGTGAAATGTGCTTTACTGAGATTTAGTTGACGCAAAATTTATCAAAAAAGGAATCAACATCTTAAAATTGTTTGAAGTTAACTGAAAGATTATAAAAGTACACTCAAAAAAAAAAGTTTGTAAAGTCAGCAAAAAATTTTGCTGAGTCAGCAAAATTTTAGTCAGGAGGATGCTTGCAAAAAAGCTGCTAATGTCAGCAAAATCTTTTGCTGAAAATCAGCGAGCTGATTTTTAGCAACAAAATTTGTAGATTCAGCAAAAGTTTTGCTAACACTTAGTAGATTAGAAATAAAAAAGCCTTGCTAAAAATTAATAAATTTTTTGCTGAATTTTAGTAGACTGAAAAAACACAAAAAATTTGTAATTTATTTGCTGAAAATCATAAAACATATTTTTGTGATTCTTTTAAAAATAATTTACTATAATAACGAAATATAAAAATTTTCATTTTTCCACATTGACGACATGAATTAATTTAATATCTGAAAATATATAGAAATAAATATATATAACATAACAAAAATTGTCTTTCAATTACTTACATCAATGGTTGTCTAAATGATGCTATCGCAGCTGCGAAGATAATTATAGAAACGACAAAATAAACAAAAACAAACGAAACGAAAAAAACAACCCTTTTTGCAATAAGAAAAAGGAACCATACCTAAGATGTGTGTCTTTGTCTTTCACTTTACTCTGTCTACATTATATGTTTGTTTGCAATTTCACCACACATTTAAACATTTAGTTTAAATAAATAAATATTTTATTTTGTCTTTTATTTAATTAATAGACAATTATTTTCACAAGCCGGTGACAACGCAAAATTTAAGTTATTTTAATCCTCAATTTTGTTTTATGTATGAAAAAGAGATACAAAAACTTCCATGGTTGATTTTTTTATATGTCTTATTAGAGTTGTACTTTTTAGTATAATTTTCCTCTTCTCTACTACATCTTGACATGCCGCGACATCTACTTCATTATGCGTATATCTTTCAATCTGGTTGTCGTCCACACTATTAATGTACTTATCAGCACAATTTTTTTTTAGCAAAATTAATTAGTAAAACATTAGTATATTAGTAAAGCATTAGTATAAAACAGTTAAGTGCTGAATAAGTATAACAAAAATTTTAGCTGAAAACACGATTTTAGCAAAAAATTTTGCTAAAAAATAGTATACCTGATTTACAAGACGTTTTACTAACTTTTCTACTAACTTATTTTTTTGGGTGTATACTAAATATTGAGTTACTAACAGCGTACTACTGATGATACTTTTTCGGGCTTATATATTTATAAAATTTACTAAAAGTAAGATATTTTTTTCGTTAAATGCGTGGCATGCATGTTGAACAAATCACAAGAGTTTTGCAACAAATTTACCTAATATTAGGTTTTTTTATTATATATTAATACGTCTTTTCATTGAACTACGTTTTCGAAATTATAAATGAGTACCACAACAAGTACTATAGTACCAACTTTATCATCCCTGGTGGTAGGTAACCTTTTACTTACGTATACATATGGCTTGGGATATACAAGCATCAAGCATAAGTATGATGAAATAGAATTATTATTGCTTAAACATTGAATTTGCTTAAACATTTTTAGAGGTCTTCCCACATTTTTACTCATAACTTTTGAAGTTATCAGCGAACAATTTGACTGAAAACTATTAATCCCGCTTCTATATTGGCGGAGTACTTTCCGTTTCAACAGGCATACAGCCGGACATGGCTATATCGACTTCTCTATTCATGCTGATCAAGAATATGTATCGTTTATGGGGTCCCAGAATATTTTTAAAAGAATTACAACCATTTGACGAACTGGAGGGTATAATTTATTTTACTATTTTCTGAAACCAAAAAAATAAATATAACAATAAAAATATTTAAAACTTGCTTATACACGCATTGCATTGTTTTCGCGAAAAAAAATTATTATTTTATTTTACATTTCCCCATAGTAAAATTACTAAAATTACAGTTAAAATGACTGTTACCGTTTACTACACGAATTGCTGACATGTAATTACGAGTAGAATTTTCTGTGTGTACAATTATAAACATTCTTACGATGGTTAACGCTAATTGTGTTAATAATGTTGAAAACGAGGGAAAAAAAATAAATAATAAATGCATAGTTTTAAATCTTAAGTGCATATTTTACTAATTTGAATGCATAGTTTATATATGTACAAAAACACGATTATAAATGCATTAACTTCCGAGCCCTACTTATTATAAATTAAATCATACTTACACTGGGTATATTATCATTTGTACAAACGCCATCTTGTAAGAGTTTATCACGTATTTCCCAAGCAAATATGCTCGGACATTCACGTTTATAGTGAGATATTTTAGCGACTACCTCAGCGGTTGCCACCCTAGGTTTAGAACCGCCAATAGCTCGAGGTCTAATACTACCAGTTTCATAATATCTATAAAAAAAAATAATAATACGAATTCAATGATATTGACACTCTGATACACGACAAAAAATCATAACGTAAACACACGACGGTAGTACATTTGTACTACCAAATTAACTGAAAAAATAAACAATAAATATAAAATTAAATTTTTTTAAGAACTATATTCATTTTTGGCAATCTAGATAAAAAATGAATATGTTATTTGTAAAGTAAAGTATATTATTTAGTAAAATTGAAAACAAAATGGTCTTAGATTTATACCACCGATGCATCCGCATGTGAAGAATAGAAGTAGTATTTTAGAAGTATTTATCGGCTTAGAAACTGTTACAATAAAAATGATTTTTAGATTCAGAAAATTATAGTTTCGTGGAAATGAACAGTATTCAAGTTCGAGGCCATCTATAACTATATAAGAGTGGCGTGACTGAGATACTGAGTGACTGAGGGCTGAGTGACTCAACATCGCCCAGCTAAGACCTCTGGACCTAGGAACTTGAAATTTGGTACATATGTTCCTCCTCCGACTTAGACCTCTACTAAGAAGCGATTTTTTGATATTCCAACGGACAAGACCAAAAAGTGGAAAAACTCCTCCTTTTTCGGAAAATATTGCCCATTTTTCCTAGCCAAGATCTCTGGACCTAGGAACTTGAAATTTGGTACATATGTTCATCCTGCGACTTAGACCTCCACTAAGAAGCGATTTTTGGATATCCCTACGGAGAAGGCCAAAAAGTAGAAAACTCCTCCTTTTTCGGAAAATAGTGTCAATTTTTCCAAAAAAAAGTACCTTTTTCCAAAAAAAAGTACCGAAAACAAAGTCCCAAAAAAAGTACCTTCTTCAAAAAAAGTACCGAAAAGCATTGGAAAAAAAATACATTTTCTAAGAGAAAAAGTACCGAAAACGTTCATTTTCAAAAAAAAAAGTACCAAAATATTTTTATTTTTGCCAAAAAAAAGTACGAAAACTATTGACAAAAAAGTACCAAAAAAATTAAATTTTCTAAAAAAGTACCAATTTCAAAAATGTTCCCTTCCAAAAAAAAAAGTACCGAAATTTTCAAAAAAAATAATTACCGAAAAAATCCCTTTCGCAAAAAAGTACCAAAAAATGTACCCTTTTCAGAAAAAAGTACCAAAAAAAAAGTACATTTTCCAAGAGAAAAAGTACCGAAAATATTCATTAAAAAAAAAAAAGTACCAAAAATTTTTCTTTTTACCAAAAAAAGTACCAAAACTATTGGCATAAAAAGTACCAAAAAAATTAAATATTTTAAAAAAGTACCAATTTCAAAAATGTCCCTTTCCAAAGAAAAAGTACCGAAATTTTCAAAAAAAAAATAATTACTGGAAAAAGTCCCTTATCCAAAATAAACGTACCAAAAAAATTTAATTTTCTAAAAATGTATCAATTTCAAAAATGTCCCCTTCAAAAAAAAAGTACCGAAATTTTCAAAAAAAAATAATTACCGAAAAAAGCCTATCCAAAAAAAGTACCAAAAAATTTACCCTTTTCAGAAAAAAGTACAAAAAACTATTGTCAAAAAAAGTACCAAAAAAATTTTTTTTTTCTAAAAAAGTACCAATTTCAAAATAGTACTTTTTCCCTAAATAAGTTCCTTTTTCCAAAAAAAAAGTGCCTTCTTAAAAAAAATTCCTTTTCCAAAAGAAAAAGTACCGACAATATATTGCATATTCAGTAGTCTTTACGGTCAAAATATTGTGAGTTTACGAGTACTAGCATCAATAAATTTCCCAAAAAAGTAAATTCTTCAAAAAAAGTACCGAAAAGCATTGGAAAAAAGTACATTTTCCAAGAGAAAAAGTAACGAAAACGTTCATTTTCAAAAAAAAGTACCAAAAAATTTTTACTTTTACCAAAAAAAGTACCAAAACTATTGACAAAAAAGTACCAAAAACTATTAAATTTTCTAAAAAAAGTACCAATTTCAAAAATATCCCTTTCCAAAAAAAAACCTACTGAAATTTTCAAAGAAAACAATTACCGAAAAAAGTCCCTTTCCCAAAAAATGTACCCTTTTCAGAAAAAAGTACCAAAAAATAAGTACATTTTCCAAGAGAAAAATTACCGAAAAAGTTCATTTTCAAAAATTTTTTTTTTACCTAAAAAAGTACCAAAACTATTTTCAAAAAAGTACCAAAAAAATTAAATATTCTAAAAAAGTACTAATTTGAAAAATGCACCTTTCCAAAAAAAAAGTACCGAAATGTATCAATTTCAAAAATGTCCCTTTCCAAAAAAAAGTACCGAAATTTTCAAAAAAAAATAATTACCGAAAAAGCCTATTCAAAAAAAAGTACCACAAAATTTACCCTTTTCAGAAAAAAGTACAAAAAAACTATTGTCAAAAAAAGTACCAAAAAAAATTTTTTTTTTTTTAAAGTACCAATTTCAAAATAGTACTTTTTCCCTAAATAAGTTCCTTTTTCCAAAAAAAAAGTACCTTCTTCAAAAAAGTACATTTTCCAAGAGACAAAGTACCGAAAACGATAATTTTCAAAAAAAAGTACCAAAACTATTGGCAAAAAAAGTAACAAAAAATTTAAATTTAAAAAAAAGTACCAATTTCAAAAATGTTCCTTTCCAAAAAAAGTACCAAAAATCTTACCCTTTTCAGAAAAAAAGTACATTTTCCAAGAGAAAAAGTACCGAAAAAGTTAATTTTCAAAAAAAGTATCAACATATTTTTCTTTTTACCAAAAAATTACCAAAACTATTGGTAAAAACGTGCCAATTTAAAAATAGTACTTTTCCCTTAAATAAGTACCTTTTCCCAAAAAATAAGTACCTTTTCCAAAATAAGTAACGAAAAAGCTCCATTTAAAAAAAAAACAAACTACCCAAAAATTTACCTTTTTACCAAAAAAACAAATGTACAACAAAATTTTATTTTTCTATAAAAGTACCAATTTCCAAAATAAAGTACCAAAAAATTTTCTTTTTCCAAAAAAGAGGTACCAAAAATGTTCTTTTTTAAAAAATGTTTTACTTTTAAATTTTAAAAATTAAAACCAAAAGTTTATTTTTCGATCTTTTATCATACATTATGATGTGAGCAAGATTATTCGAGTTCAAGATCATTTGTTTTTTGTTAAACAAAAAACCGTGCAATATTTATTTATTACTCAAAAAAGTTTTTGCCCGCTTTCTTATAGCAGACTTTATCTACTGACAGGCCCTTACATGTTTCATTTCGCGTCACCGAAAATCATCAGAGAACCAATGTAGAAGGGCTAGAATATTCTACCCAAATTTTGAAGGAAAAAGATCAACGCTTTACCCGTATTGTTATATTTACTCGATGAGAAGTAAAAAACAAAATTGGAAGAATTGAACTAATTCAAATCAAAAATAAAACATTTTTAAGTAATAAACATTGTTCGTGTATAGACTAGAATCTCTAGTCATAATACACTGTGTTTTTATTGTTTATTAAATAAACAACAACACTTTCTGACTATAGTATTAGGACCATAAATCAGTTTTTGCCGTACTCTGCAATTTTTAAATGTTTTACTTTTAAATTTTAAAAATTAAAACCAAAAGTTTATTTTTCGATCTTTTATCATACATTATGATGTGAGCAAGATTATTCGAGTTCAAGATCATTTGTTTTTTGTTAAACAAAAAACCGTGCAATATTTATTTATTACTCAAAAAAGTTTTTGCCCGCTTTCTTATAGCAGACTTTATCTACTGACAGGTCCTTACATGTTTCATTTCGCGTCACCGAAAATCATCAGAGAACCAATGTAGAAGGGCTAGAATATTCTACCCAAATTTTGAAGGAAAAAGATCAACGCTTTACCCGTATTGTTATATTTACTCGATGAGAAGTAAAAAACAAAATTGGAAGAATTGAACTAATTCAAATCAAAAATAAAACATTTTTAAGTAATAAACATTGTTCGTGTATAGACTAGAATCTCTAGTCATAATACACTGTGTTTTTATTGTTTATTAAATAAACAACAACACTTTCTGACTATAGTATTAGGACCATAAATCAGTTTTTGCCGTACTCTGCAATTTTTAAATGTTTTACTTTTAAATTTTAAAAATTAAAACCAAAAGTTTATTTTTCGATCTTTTATCATACATTATGATGTGAGCAAGATTATTCGAGTTCAAGATCATTTGTTTTTTGTTAAACAAAAAACCGTGCAATATTTATTTATTACTCAAAAAAGTTTTTGCCCGCTTTCTTATAGCAGACTTTATCTACTGACAGGTCCTTACATGTTTCATTTCGCGTCACCGAAAATCATCAGAGAACCAATGTAGAAGGGCTAGAATATTCTACCCAAATTTTGAAGGAACAAGATCAACGCTTTACCCGTATTGTTATATTTACTCGATGAGAAGTAAAAAACAAAATTGGAAGAATTGAACTAATTCAAATCAAAAATAAAACATTTTTTTTTTTTTTAAAAAATACAAAATAAATTTAATTTTTCTAAAAAAGTATTGGAAAGCAGTACAAAAAAAATTAATTTTTCTAAAATAATACTAATGTAAAAAAAGTACTTTTTCCAAAAAAATATCTTTTCCAAAAAAGCATTATTCCCACAAAAGTACTTTTTCCAAAAAAAGTACAAAAAAAAAAAATTTTCTAAAAAAAGTACCATGTACTCTTTCCAAAAAAAAATTACCCTTTCCAAAAAAACTTTCCATTTTTCCAAACAAAAGTACCAAAAATATTAAATTTTTCTAAAAATGTAGCAATTTTTAAAAAGTACTTTCTGTATCTTCCAAAAAAGAGTACCGAAAAAACTACCTTTTCCAAAAAAATACCGAAAAAGTACCTTTTCAAAAAAAAAAAACTACCAACAAAATTTAATTTTCAAAATGAGTACCAATTTCAAAAAAGTGCTTCTTCCCAAAAAACACCTTTCCAAAAAAAGATACAATTTCCAAACAAAAAATAAAATAAACAAATTTTTCTAAAAAAATACCAATTTCAAAAAGTACTTCTTCCACAAATAATACTAAAAACAGTAATTTTTCGGCAAAAAATACTTTTTCCTAAAAAAATTTCCATTTCCCACCTAAAGTATCTTCTACAAAAAAAAAAAAAAAAAGTGTTCCAAAAAAAGTACCAATTTCAAAACAGTACTTTTTCCAAAAAAAAAGTACATTTTCCAAAAAAAACTTCCATTTTTCAAAAAAATTAGCGTAAACTTTTTTAGCTTTTCCAAAGAAAAGTACCAAAAAAAAATTTACTTTTTCTTAAAAAGTACCATCTTCAAAAAAATACAAAAAAATACATTTTTTGAAAAATTAAATTACAGTTAGAAAAAAATACTTTTTCCAAAAAAATTTATAATTTTTGAAGTACTTTTTTCCAATTTTTTTTTGTATCTAAAATTAAAAAAAACACTCAATGAAAAATTCCCGGTTCAACGAATGTCAAACTTTTCACACTGAAGTCGAACGAAAATAAAAAATATATAAATTTAAAAATATAAATAATAATTGCATAGTTTTTGTTTTTTATTAGTTTTGTTGTTTAACGAATATCTCGATTTAACAAACAACCTTGACGTCCTGTAATTCGTTTAACCAGAATTCTACAAAAGTTTCTACGAATATAATTTTGTTGTAATTACGTTCTAATTTTCTATACTTTTTCCCGTTAAAACTTTATTTAAGTGGTTTTTTTACACTTATCGTGTTAAAATCTTAGACTACAAATAGAGGTTAAAATATTTCGTGTATATTTTTTTTAATATTAATGTATATAAATAATCTATATATATATAAAGAAGTGGTGTGAGTGACTGACTCAACAACGCCCAGCCTAGACCCCTGGACCTGGGAACTTGAAATTTACAAGGGATTTTCCAATATTCCAACGGAGACTGCGAAAAAGTGGAAAAAGTCTACCGTTTTTGCAAAATAATTAACGGCATTTTTAAAAAAGTAACCGTTACTTTTTTAATAAATAAAAGTAACGGTTTTTTTTAAAGTAACGGTTTAATCAAAAACTAACGGCTTTTGTTTCTTAAGTTACGACATTTTTCAAAAAAATAGCGTTTTTAAAAAAGTAGCTGTGTGTAGCTAAAAAAAAACAGGTTTTCAAAAAAAGAACGGGTTTTTAAAACAAAAAGAAACGTTTTTTTCAAAAAAGGAACGGTTTTTTTTAAAGTAGTTTTTTTCAAAAAGTAACGGTTTTTTATATGTAATGGTACTTTTCAAAAGAATAAATGCCTCATTAGTTGTTACTTTCTGTTGCCGTTCTGTGTCGTTCTGTTCTGTAGGTAATATTTTGTAATTACTTTTTCTGTGAGAGGAATCAGCTGTTTTAAAAAGTAAAAGAAACTCAAACCAAAAACATTCAAGTCAGGGATGATAAATGCGATTTTAAAATAGTACCAACCTGCATAAAAATAGTACTTTTTCGGCATCACAAGTACAAAAAAAAATTTAAATATAAATTAAAAAACAAATCTTTGTACCCTGCAAAATGAACAATTACAAATGAAACTACAGAAATATATTAAAAAAAAATATGTTAAGAGGTGAAAACAAAATTTTGAGGTGAAAAACTTTTTTGGATGTAAAAAAATAAATTGTGTCGTGAAAAACAATTTTTAGGTGAAAAATAAGTTTTTGTGGAGAAAAAAGAATTTGCGGTGAATTTTAAATATTATTCACCTCTTAGCGTCTGGTTGAAAAATATGACGTTATATTTTATACACCAGACACTACAATGGATTCTAATAATATACAGTCCATTGTACACCAATTTGTATGGAAAATTTAGAGGTACTTTAACATTGTCACTCATTACTTTTGGACCGCTTCACCGATTTTGCTTTTTCAATACCAAACTTTTCGGAAAAATGTACATAAAGCTATGTAAAAACAAGCAGTGCGTACTAAGAAAATTAGCCGATATTGATTTAATTTTTTTTTTTAAATTTTGAGATTTTTTCTTAAATTCAGCTAATTTTTAATATTTTTTGAATGTGCTATTAATATCTTGCTGTATTGAACTACATTTTTCACAGTTTTTTGCGAATTCATTCCTCGTGATTGGTAGCAAACAAATTCAATTTCACATTTTTATAAGATTTTTATTATTTACTTTTTTGAAAATCAAAATTAGTTAATAATAATTATAACCCTTAGTGATTAAATTCAATAATTGGTTTAATCGATTAATAAAACTCTAATATAATCATCTGTAATCAGTCGCACTCAGTGAAATGATGTGATTGAATTCACAGCGTTTGGTTTCGAATTAATTCATTGTTCATATGGGACTGCAAATCGAATTAATAATTATTGAATTTTAAAGGGACAAAGAAATTCATACATTGAAAAATTTGTAAATCGTACTAAATGAGTAATAGGAGTATCATGGTTCAAATAGTCCCATAAAAAGTACTATAGTACCACCTTTATCATCCCTGATTCAAATATTGAGAAAAAGATTTCACAACAAACCAATACATACGCACTTTAGGCTGTCACTTAACGTTGAATTCTATTTTCAATAGATTTGTCCGCAACAGAACAGAACGGAAAAGTGAAAACTAACCATACATACAGACTTTCAATTGAACAGAAACAAAACAGCTTATTCGTAACGGAACAGAACGTACAAACTAATTCTGCCTTAACGGGTTTAAAAAAAAGTTTTTTTCACAAATGGAACATTTTTTTTTTAAGTAACAGTAGCTTTCATCTGTCTATCTATTTATATAAAAGAGTAGTGTGAGACACTGACTGACTCAAAATCGCCCATCCTAGCAACTGATCCTAGAAACTTTAAATTTTGCATATAGGTTCCTCCAGGGAAGGTGACCTCCACTAAGACGGGATTTTTTGATATTCCATCGGAGATGGTCAAAAAGTGAGAAAAGCCCTCCTTTTTTCCTGACTGGATCAACATTGCCCAGCCTTGACCACTGGGCCAAATAACCGAAAATTTGGTATACAGTTTCCTTCTGGAAAGACGGAAGAAATTTTACCATATAAATTTCTTATTATATAATGTCTGCTCCGGACGAGGAACCTTCAAGTCAAATTTCAAGTTCTCCAGCGGTTTCAGCTTTGTGATTAATCCCAATTTTAAACCCCCTTTTTATGGTGAGTTCCAAAAAAATGTTCTTCAATGTTTTCCTTTTTAGCCATCCCCGCAAAAGTTTACAAAAATCCCGTGTTAGTGGATGTCTTATTTAATAACAATTTGAAGTTGAATATATTTTTACCATTTTTATAAAGTTTTTATTGGAAATTTCAAAAAGTATATCTTCGATAAATTAGCCCATACATCAGGGAATACATATTCTAAAATTTAGATTTCTATACAAAAGGGTTTTGGGAAACCTTTTCACTTTTTGCTCCATTACGTAAACATTTCCAATAATCCTATATTTGTGTATGTCTACGCCAGAGGAGGAACATACATGCTGAATTTCAAAATCTAGCGGTTGGGGTTGAGTAGTTAAGGGAACATATTTGCCTTTGTACCACATGTTTATCAAGTTTTATTAGAAGTTCCTAAAGGCAACTTTTAGATTTTTAGCTGAAGGTGTTTAAGTAGGACGATAAGGGGAAGACTTTTTATCCTTTTTGTACCACATCCTAACAATTTCCATAGGTCGTGATTAGTTGTACACGATCGAGAAGGAACCTTCATGACAAATTGAAGGTCCAAGCTCCAGTGGCTTAGATTGGGTGGTGAGCCTGTACTAAATCCCTTTAAATACCATTTTTACTATGTTTTTATTGCATATTTTAGAAATTATATTTCCAGTAAATTAGTACATACACCAAATAGCACATAATTATAGTAACGGTCCAGCTCACTAATTTGTTATCATAAGACACTTTTCCTTTTTTAGTCCCTTTACAACGTTTTAATTAGAAGTTCAAAGAAACACATATTTTAAAAGTCAAATTTCTAGCTAAATGTTTTTTAGGATGACATTTACAGGGAGATTTTGCCCTCACGGTAAGAATTTCCTTAAATTTATTCTTAGATAATGTCTGCGCCGGTCGAGGAACTTTCAAGCCAAATTTCAAGTTCCTTACTCCAGCGGTTTAAGCATTGTGATTAATCCCAGTTTTTCTTATTTAAACCCCTTTTTTACTATAATTCCATCTTTGTGAGTGGAGGAGAAACCTACATGCCGTATTTAAAAATCAAGCGATTTGGGCTGAGTGATTAAGGGAACATATTTGTCTTTTTTTTTATCAAGTTTTGTTTAAAATTCTTAAAGGTATATTTTAAGTGCTTTAGCCCATAGATTATTGGATAATGCACTTGAAATTTTAGATTTTTAGTCAAAGGGGTTTAAACAGGACGATAATGGGAATACTTTTTATCTTTTTGTACTGCATACTAACAATTTCCTAAAATCGTGATTAGATGTATGCGATGGAGAAGGAACCTCAATGATAAATTTGAAGTTCCAAGCTCCAGCGTTTTTGGCAGCGAGATTAGTACCATTATAGTATAGAGATTAGTACCATTTTTACTATGTTTTTATTGCATATTTTAGAAATGAACACATAAGTTATAGTAACGGGCAAGCCCACTAGGTTGTTATCATAGATAACACGTTGTTTTGCCTTAAAGTTTAAAATGTAATTTTTATAGGACAACGGAATAAAGTATTAAATTTTTTATTTTACAGCCTCCCATAAATGTTTTACTCAGGGAAGCCGGCTTTGGACATACCACAGAATAGGAAAATCCTAAACCTGGCCGCACTCCGTCTACACAGAAATACTGTAATGTTCACACAATGTTCTTTTGAAAAACGATCTTATAACTATGCAAGACATAGCTCCCATTTTGATTTGGGGGTTAAGACAAACATATTTTCATTCGTAATCCCCAAATTGTAAATGGTAATAATGCCAGGCCATACCTGCCTAAATGTTTGAATATCATCTCTACTACATTGTGTTTTATTTTCCTTAAATGATTAAATTCTTATTCAAAATCAATTACATTTTAAACTTGAAGGCAAAACAATGTCGTCCTTACGCTAACAATACAGCGGGCATACCCCCTATTATTACTAAAAATACATCTTAATCCGCTATTTTTCGGACCATGGTGTGTACGTATCCCAACGTCATATTGATGAGCCCTCTCGGTCGGTTAGGGTGGGTAACCCTCCGTAAAAAAATGTTTAGAAATTTTTTAATTAGTAATAAAAATACATCAAGCAGCTATGGTTCGGACCATAGTGTGTACGTATCATGTGGTATTTTGCACATGTGATACTACCTCATTATAAGAAAGTATGTCCAATGACTTAATCCGATCTACACATCTTTATTGGGCATCGTTAGAATGTGGATTTATCACAATTTCATTAATTATCAAATGTTACTAATCATGAATATAAATGTTTTTATACAACAAAAACTAATTAAAATTATTAATTATAGGTAAATAAAATCCAAACACAAACTACATTGCTATTAAGCTTCAAACTCCTTCAGCGAAAGTTTACAGGCATACATCTGGAAGACATCCATCAACATCACATGAATTCTGTATAATATTCCACATGTTGGTTATTATATAAAAAAAAACTCTTTAAATACTCACAACACTTACAATGAATAAAAAATTTAGGCAGAACTACACGCAGGAAATAGAGCATCGTTTTATGATAGTTTAAGTGCATCATAATAAGATCGTAGCAATCATATTATGATTCTAAATGACGAAAAAATCGCGTTCGGTAATCATAATATGATCATCCAGAGTCATTTATATGATAATTAGAATCATAATATCATAATTTTGTGTCCACAATCATGTTCAATCATACCTTTTCTCTGCGTGTAGGTGCACTCCGGGCAAGCCCGGCTTTAGCCGGCTTGTACTCTATATTTCTTTATCAATGGTGATAATCTTTAACTTCGTGCTCATATATATATTAGTTCTCATTTAGTGGGATAACTAGGTTATATGAATGTTTGATGTTTGCATGGGATTGTCACTTCTTTCAAAACTTATTCTGATGATGGGAACCTAGAAAATTCCCGAAATACATCTATCAACACATTCAATTAATAAATTTAAAAACAAAAACTCTATAGATTATATGTTAGGAAAATAACCTAATAAAGAAATATAGAGTATGGCCTCGAACTTGAATAATTTTCATTTTTATTGCATAATTAAAGGTCGAAAAAAACATAATTTTTATTTTTAATAAAAATTATATCAAACTTGTATAAATTACAAATATTATTAAAACTGTTTTTTTTTTAAAAAAAAAACTGATAATGAATAATCTTGTTTTAAACAAAGAAAAAGTTGGTAGCACATTTGTACTAACGTTGTTTAAGAATAGGACATATAAAAAATATTAGATTTTTTTTTATAAATTATTAAAAAATTAACATATTTTTGTTCAATCATATTATCTATATCCTCAATGAGGAATACATGCATTAATTTCATCATTACACCCAATATTAAAGGCACAGGAGGCAATAAAAACACGATGGTAGTACATTTGTACAACCTTGTGGGCGTGACAGTTAAAATAATTTAGTTTAAATGGTAATAAGAGGATCTATCTGGGAGATGTCAATTACAGTGTAATTACACCAGCTAACAAATTTTTCAAAATTTTTCGCACACAACATGTGACTGTTTTTTATTATTTATTCAGGCTTCAACTACATTGGGACGAAAATCACGAACACTTTGTAGATTTTTTACTTCCCGATTACTAACCGAATATATATTTTATATTTGTTTTTTTTTTTACTTTTAACTGACCTGCCTAAAATTTTGCTAACACATCCATTAGATACCTGTAGTATACGAGATATATCACATGGTCTGGCTCCGGAATGAGCTAATTCAACTATTTTTTTTCTTGTAGAGTCCGGCAATGGTCGACCTCCAACAAACACGCCACCCAGTTGGTTAACACCACTGTGACCTGAAAAAAGATAGATTTTTTTCAATAATGATTTTCTTTAAATAAAACAAACTAATTGCTTCATGGTCGATTTAAGTAAATGATGTTTTTTAGAAGCATAGAATTCTAAAATGCAATAAGACACAGATGAATTGTATTAATTGCAATGAAATGGGACAGTTGAAGTCGGGCATGTCGAGTGTAGGATATCCTACAACAGTCAGGTTAACTCTTTCACTGCCGTATTATTGTTTGTGGATATATTTCTATTTTGACTTTAGATTCTTGTTAGGGTCCCTTCATCCACCTACCCACAAAAAATGGTCCTCCTACCCACCAAAAAATGGGTCTGAAACTTCACAGCTCATTTTTAGCACAAAAAGTTTCGAATGACCAAAAATTATTTGTTCGATTTTTTTTCTGGTCATTAGATGAAGCTACGTGTCAAATTTTGAAATTATAGCTTTGATAGTTTAGGAGATAAAACAAACGTCCCATTTTTCGGAGATAAAGGCTGATCAAAAACAAATGGGACTTAGTTGACAAAAATCGCTACTATATTGCCTTGATGAGCTTTTTATACTTATAATGATTTTTTTTTCAATGACCAATATCCTAATGAACATATTGAAACAAAAATATAAAGTTGCATTATCAAATTTTTTATATTTTTTTAAAAATGTGTGTACTGTAGTGTACAAGGGTAGTCAAAGGGTTAAAGATCAATGAGAATCGAAGAGTAGATTTGGAATCTGGAGATCAGCGTTTATAAGACCCAGACAATACTTTTATGGAGAGGATATCCGTGTTATTCAAAATAACTTACAGTAGAAGAGTTCAGGTAAAATTTCAGTGATCTTTAAGATATTTACAAAAAAATTTTATGCAATGAACTGAATTTTTATTTTCATGCAAAATAAAGTTTATAAAAGAAAAAAACAGCATATTTGTGGATTTTGAATCCAGTTATTGAGCAAAAAAGGTGAAAAATAGGGAAAAATTAGTAGTTTTGCGATTTTTAAGGCACCGGATGCACTTTTTTCGGGTAGTATTGTTCCTAATTTTTTTTCTCCTATTTAATATCTACAACTTTGCTTCAGACACAAAAGAGATATTCCGTGAGGTATACCGAGATATAACCGTGTTAAGATATAGAAAAAGTGCTAAAATACGCCTTGAGCCAAAAAATTCGAATGACCATTAAATTATTACTGTAGCCAACTTGACAAAACGAATGATGCACGTGCAATTCATAGAATTGAGTCCTAAAATCATGTGTTGTACTGTGCTATGAAACCCCTTCATTATCTCAATTTTTTGAAAATGTACTCTTTCAAAATAAGTAGTTCATAATAGTCAAATGACTTAAAAATTAAAATATATTTTAAAAACTACTATATAAAAAATGTTCAATTTGATTTTCGGTTTTAGAAGGGTAAATACTAGAGTTGTCAGTCGATTAAGAATAATTCGATTAATCGACCAAACAAAACCAAACTCTTGTTCGAATAATTTAAAAATGATGATTTTCGAATAACGAATAAATCGATTAATTAACATAAATTAATCGAACATTTTTTTATTATTGCAAAATAAATTTAATGAGAGCTTTTAATATGATTTATTCTCATAAATTTTTAAAGAAGGATGACGAAAGCGATGATGATGATGAAGTTAGTAATGAATATGACGTTGATAATGGATTTCAATTAAAAGTTAATATACAAAATGTTATAAGTAAACTACGGAAATACGTCGAAAAGATAGCACATCCATAATAGAATTAGAGGGAGTAATCAAGTTTTTAATAAATAGTTTGGAAAAATTAATAATTATTTTGCAACAGACTTACTAACACGTATTAAAATAAGAATAAATGAGAGACGTATAAAAGTTTTAAATACGTTAATAAAATTTCTGAATTCTAAAAATTTTCCGAGCAATGAAAGTTTCCTAAAATATTCCTAAAAAAGTGAAACTAAAGAATATGCTAATGAATTGTACTCCAGATTGTTGAAAATAATCACAATAATTCAGATAAAAGCATTGAAATAGAAGAAGTTATTAGTAATGAAAATAATAATCTTTTATGCGAATTAAATAATTCAATTCAGAGTATTAAAAATACATAAAATAAAAATATTTCAGCGATATATCAGACGATATGGTATATTTGGAAAAATCTAAAAAAAGAACAGAAAAATTAGATAAACTATTTAATTCTCTTCTTACTATATCACCTACCTCAACAATTAGCGAAAGAGTGTTTTCAAAATCTAATTTAATAAAAACCAAAACCAAAAATCGTTTTAAAAGCAAAAAAATTGAGTCAACTTTTGTTTTTAAAAGATTATTTCTTAAGAACAACCTAGCTATTTTAGTTTTTTTTTGTTAGTTATGAATTTCTTGGTAATTAAAATATTAACTTTTTTATTTTTAAGTTTTTTTGTATGCATTGTTTATTATTTTGTTAATAAAAATACTATTTAAAAATAATTTTTTTTATTCGTTATTCTCATCGATTAATCGAATAATTTTTGAATTTTAATCGTTTGATCGAACGAGCGAAAACAATTATTTGAATTATTCGAACAAAGCTGAAAGGCGAATAATTGACAACTCTAGTAAATACATAATATAGAAATAGTCGCTGTTTGTGTAATTTTTACTGAAATTTAAAATTTTTTATTTAAATATGTCTGTACTAACTTGAAAACCCGATACTTCGTTACCAGTAGTTTTGAATACCGGAATATATTAAAACTAAAACTAAATTTCTTTCATAAGAACTTTTCTGTTAATGTTATTTTTTTTTACGGCTTGTGGTGTATGTTTTAATTTCAAGTCTCAGAGTTCTACGTTATTGGATTTATGTAGGTCTTTAAATCCCATTTTATCAAAAATTCAAGAGCTTATACCTCACGAAACTCATATTTCAAGTTTCAGGCGTTTGGCAGGACGTTAAGTAGACTTTTTAACCTCCATTTTACTATGATCCTAACGAAAATTCCTAAAATACCTTTATCTAAATTAACATATTATTAGAATTGAATTTTCTAGAAAAACAATGTAGGCAGGCCGTCAAGAGCTTGTTCCTCCCGTAGGAATAATCAATAATCATGTCTGAGTTGATATCTAGTCGAGAGGACTAGACAAAACACCATACTTCAAATTCCTGAATTTGCCGGGTTGTCCAGGCCTTTAATAGGAAGACTTTTCCCATTCATGCCCCTCTTCGTAGACATTTTAAACAATCCCGTCTAATTGGACGTCTACGCGGTGTTAAGAACACGCATCCCAAATTTCATGTTCCTCGATATAACGGTTTGGATAGGCCGCCAAGTGTAAAACTTGGGATACTTTTCCTAATCCCTTTCTACCACGTTTCCATAAGTGAGTAAGGTTATATTCAAAGGAACAGACGTGATTTAGGAAGACTTCCCATTTTTGAGACTTTTTCCATTTTACCCCTCCACGTAGGAATTTCCGAGTAACGGCACATACCAAATTCCAAGTTCTTCATGTTAGTGGTTTGGCCGGTCCGACAAGGAGGTAACTTTTTTCTTGTTGGGTTTTCAAAAGCACCACCTAAGCGGATGTCTACGCAGTAATAGGAACCAACACACCAAATTTAAATTTCCACGATTTACCTGCTTTTTTAAGCCGCCAAGAGGGTGACTTTTTCTGTCAACCCCCACCCCGTTGGAATTTTCAAAAATTCCTTCTATGCAGATTTCTACGCGGAATTAGGAACCCACATACCAAGTTTTAAGTTCCTTGCTCAAGCGGTTTGGATAGGTCACCTAGGGGGAACTTTTCGCCTTTTCATGCTCCGCTCAGAAAAAGTTTCTGAAAATCCCACCTGCGCGAATGTCTACATACCAAATATCAAGTTCCTTGCTTCAGCGGCTTGGCCAGGCCGCAAAGGGGGAGAATGTCTATACGGTATAAGGGACCCACAAGTTCCTAGCTTCAGTAGTTTGGCCCGGCTGCCTAGAAGGGAGACTTTTCCCCCTTTTTTACCACGTCCATGGATAAAATTCCAGGAGCGTGCATGCCAAATTTCATGTTGCTGCAGCGGTTTGGGCTGGGCATTGATGATGTTATATATATTTTATGTATATGTTATATATGTATCGGGAAGTTCTATTGGATAGTAGTTTAGACACAATTTTTCAACAAGATCGGTCAAGAACTCTCTGAGTTAGAGGGGGTTAAAATTTGACATTTTGGACAAACATGTGTTTTTTCTCATCCATGTCACTTTTTACTAATTGTTCTTAGCAAAATTTGTAAAAAACTCTACTGAGAAACTAGACAATTTAACCTTTCCTACGGTATGTAACATGCCTAACTAAAATTTCATACCCTCGATATTGTAATACCCTCTGTACTGTAATAACCACAATATTTTAACCTCATGAATAAAATCACTTGTTTTCTATAGAAATGTTAAACAAATTATTTTTTTTTTATTTATTTGTAATAATAATTAAATTAATATATAATAATAGTAATAAAAATAAAAAGATAAATAATTTAATAAAATTTAATCTTAATTACATTAGATCCATTTATATCATAACTATTTTTATACTTAATTTATTATATCTGATGAAGTGTTTAAGTTTTGTAAGTTTTCAAATACCCAGTCTTTCATCCAGATTATTTATCGCCTTTATTTACTGTTTTTTTTTTGTCAATCCTTTCTTGGCGTTACTAGGTTCAGCTGTTGATTTCGCTGCCAAAACGCAAGGTTTTGGCCTCAGTTGGGCAAATTTTGTGAAGCCAATTTTGACATTCCCGTGTTCAGATTGAAATGTTGCGAATAACTCTTTAAGGTTGCAGATAACTATTCTCTTCTGCATTTGAACTTTCTTGCCATCGATTCGTACAGACATCCAGCCCTGGCATCAGGCTGATAAAACGTAGTTACTAGAGCTTCAGTTTCGCACTCTAAAGTTTTTCTTTCTTTTTGTGTGGGGGTGTGAGAATCCCATGCTCAGCAACCAAATTTTTAGCGATTCTTGCTTTTCGTTGAGACGTTCCAAGCTCAGAAAGAAACATTGTTTTACGGTACAAAAATGTTTAAATTAATTATGAATCTTGTTAGAGTAAATATGATTTTAGTTAAAATAAACATTTTCGTATTTAAATTACTGTTTCAACATTATATATGTCATTTAGGCATTTTAAAAATAAGTAGAAACATATTTCGAACAATGTATGTTTGATTTCAAAGCTGTTTCTATTTAATTAAATGTTTATTCTGCTTGATTTTCTAATGTTTCTTTCTGTGTGTACTTGATTTTATGGAGCTTGAGGAGCCTTAATGGATATTCATACACTTTAAAACTAGCTTGTCAAGCTGAATGGTTGCTTTACTGGGTAAAGAAATTTAAGACGTTGTTGTATACTTTGCGTCATACAGTTGTTGGTTGCTTGATTGTCTTACCAGGTTTTTTTCTGTTGTTTGCTGATTACCAGGCAGGCACGTATATACGTGGGGGGGGGGGGGGGGGTAAGCGGGTCTTTGCCTTGAAGTATAGTCAAAAAATTGCTCGAGACAATACAAACTAAAAATTAAATATGTCTACACAGAAAAAACTAAAATTAAGTTTCAATTAAAATATTTGTTGCTTCAGTTAAAAGTTTAATTAATATCGGTTCTACTGAGAAAACTGTAGTAACAAATAAAATAATTTGTAACTCTTATTGTTATTTTCAATTATAGGTTTATTCATATCTATTAAAAGTTTAATTGAATATTGTGTTTTATTTGAAACTAATTTTTAGTAGATACTATTAAGGCATTAATTAAAATTTAAAAAAAAAAAACGCCAAAAATTTTGGTAAAATTCCTCAAATTAAAACCAAATCGCAAAATTTACAAAATTTAAAAAATAATTTCCAAAATTGTAAAAAATCGACAAAATTTAAAGAAATCGAAACATTTGAAAAAATAGCCAAATTTGAAAAAAAAATTTCAAAAATTTAAAAAAACAATCCTCAAAATTACAGAAATTTAAAATAATTTGCCAAAATAAATATAAACGCCGAAATTAAAAAAAAATCTCTAAAATTAAAACAAAATTGCTAAAATTTAAAAAAAAAACGACAGAATTAAAAAAACGCGAATTTTTTAATTTGGGGATTTTTTAAAATTTTTCCATTGGTTTCTGTGTTGTTATTATACGTTATAAAAACTGGAAATTTTGTTTACACCAATTTCATTTTCAACTAAACAGTTAATACATATTATTAAATATTTAATGGAAAGTGAGCTTGAAATCGAACAAAAGTTTAATTGAATTTTTTTTTTTGACTAAAATGTTTTCTTTGTATTGTGACATAATAGCGGTAATCACTCTTGATAGAAAACTTTTTCTTGGAGGAAACATTATCGATTTCTTTTTCATTAAAGAGTGAGCGTCTTTTTTAGCAAGTTTGTTTTCAACACTGTCAGCTGATCTTTGTTTACATTTGTTCTAGGCTGAACACGTTTTTCACTAAAAACATCAGAAAAAATTAAAATAATTAAATTTATAGTGGAAAATGCAATAACACAAATAGATTTTATGCAGCATTTTCAACTTGGAGGTAAACTTTATTAATATATAAACATATATATAATTCACAATCTATTTAAAAAATATGAAATTATCTTGTGACGCTTAAAATCAGTTGTTCTTCTGTCAAAAAAAGTTTTTCTTGTTTTCTACTACAACTTACTCAAGGTTTGAGTCAAAGAAATTTCCTATCAAGAAAAGGAGAATCGAAGAAAACGAGAAAAAACAAATCCCATACATTTTGTTGTTGTATCTGTCAAAAGTTTTCTTCTTTTCTCGTTTTCTTCGATTCTTCTTTACTTTTCTATCAAGAGTGATTACCGCTAATGTTTTAAAACGGAGATACCACTACGACCCAAACTTAAGTTTACCTGTGTCGTAGTGAGCCATTTCAAAAGTTGTTACCTTACTTAAAGTGCAATCTTTTTATTTTAATTTGATTTGCTACGCCCGCATTTGGTAACAGTTTTCAGTATTTTAAAGGATTTTTATTTAAAATATTGATTGATGAAAAGTTAAAAATTAAGAGTAAACACACAAGAACGCTTGACAAGCATCTGAAATCGTCCAAAATATAAATCAAAATGAATTGAAAATACATAATTTAAATCAGACCTGGCCGATGTCAGGTATATTTTTAAATTTTCCAATTGTATATTTTTTCTTTATCATTATTTATTCCAGACTGCAATCACACTAGTGAGCGTAAACGCTTCCTTGGAAAATTTACGATTTTGTTAATACAAGACATGGAGTATATCCCCGATGGGCTGCCTCCGATCTTAAAAAAAGCCGGATATGTGAAAAAGGAGCAAAAAACACTTTTATCATATTTTTTGCTCCTTTAGAACCTATTCGAATTTTATTAAGTTCAAAGGGAACCCATCGAAAAAGCTTCCATGTAAGTGTCAGGCAATTTATATAGGATATTTGCCTTTTAATTTGTCTTCAAAATCTGAATCTTTTAAGTTCGTTAATAAAAAACGTAGGTTTTTGGACAGTTATAAATCTTTAATTTCCCGAGTTAAGACGTTTGCATAACATAATGCATAATTCAATTTTTGATAAAATAGATAAATTACCCCATTCAGAGACACACTAGAAAATTTGTCCATAATATTTTGGATATAAATATGTATTACATCAATACAATAGTACAAGTAATTGCCTATCTCATTTTGTGTATAATTTTATACACAAAATGTACCCAATTGTTGTCGTTTGAATTGGTTTATTTTTGGTTCTTAAATTTCTACACCTTATAAAAAAATATGTAGGAACCCTAAAAAAAGAACTTAAATTTTAAATCTCGCTTCTAGACGAGGACAAGAAATTCTCATTGAGTTTGTGATTTAACATAACAAATATCTCTAGAAATTTTAATAACGAAGTCCCCTGAAGATTTCCTTGGGCAGGAATGAAATCCGAATAGGGACACGCCTACAGCAGATTGTTTTTCACAATTTGTTAAATAAGTTTTGGGACTTTAGCACATTTAATTACTATAAATGCAATTAATGTTTATCCCGATGAAAATAAATTTAAAATAACAAATATGCAGGTGCTTGTGCTTGTGCAAATTTAAATGTAACTGACACTAATAGAAAACATATGATTTTCTATTGTTGATTTACTTGAATAAACGTCACTACATTGCTAGGTCTGTCAAAAAAACAGAGTAGTATTTGGAAGATGACAAAGCTAATTGTGATAATATTTTGTTGTTGTTTTTGTTTTTTCTTTGATATTTTAAATTTTAAATCTCGCTCCTAGGCGAGGACAAGAAATTCTCATTGAGTTTGTGATTTAACATAACAAATATCTCTAGAAATTTTAATAACAAAGTCCCCTGAAGATTTCCTTGGGCAGGAATGAAATCCGGATAGGGACACGCCTACAGCAGATTGTGTTTCACAATTTGTTAAATAAGTTTTGGGACTTTAGCACATTTAATTACTATAAAGAACTTGTTTCATTTGTAGGAGTTTTTATTTAGGAGTTTTTAATTTAGTTTTAAATTTTGTTCACTGTAAAAAGCTAAATAAAGTTTCAACGTTTTTTTCCGTGTTTGTTATTCAATGGTGTAAGTTACAAAACTCCCTATAATCTTCATTTTCCTAATATCTTATTTGCATTATATCTTCATTTTCAAAGTTTTTTTCTCAAACAACCTATTTTTTTGGTAATTTCAAGATAATTTTTTGAATAAAATAAAATGCCCAAATGGAAAGAAATTTGCTACAAATTATAAAGATGTAGACTTTTTGCAAGTGGCTAAATTCTAAAAGGATTAATAACGTTGAAGCAAAACCCGTATATGACGATTATTATATATTAGTATCAGTTCAGCTATAAATTTATACTGCTGTATAAAATCGGATTAAATTGTATCGCGCCATTATTCGCATGTAATTTAATCTGATATTATCAAATTAAAAGTAAATTAATGCAAACTTATATAATTATATGGGCCCATTTCTCAGATAGAACTGTGTTAAGACTCATATTAAATTTCGTATGACATATTAATTTTTTCTAATCGGGTTATTACAAGTCGAAATTTTCTGTATGCACTAGGGTTATAACTTCTGACTTTTTTGCATTTATCAAGTTTTAGCTACACTAGCCGTATATTAGTCCATAAAAATATAAAGTAAAACAATTTTATTTTTTCGCGGTTTTCAAAAAGGTTTCCGCATAATCCTCTTTTTGTTTAACTAAACTAAAAATTAATATTTAGCTAAACTATTAACGTAATTAGACAATAACAATGACAATGTTTGGCAGATTTTGATAAAACAGATTAAAGCGTTTTCGCGATATACGAAAAAAGTTTTTTAAAATATGTTGTTCAGTATTATTGGTCAACTAGTACAACTTTAATGTTAAAAACTTGAAAAAAAGCTTTTTTAAGGAAATGCACTTTATGCGGGAGGTTTTTGTTTCAAAATGACCTGAAAAGGCAATTTATATTATAAATACATTATTGGCAATTACGTGCTGACAGGTAAAAATTTAGCAAAAACAAAATTGTAACCCTAGTGTATACATATTATTATAAGTTTCCCCGAGTTACAAAAAAAAATACATGACCAAAAAAAAAAAAAAAATCAGAAAAGACACAAGTTTAAAATTTAATTAAAATTGCTTAGAAACATACAAATAATTAATTTAAAAAAATTTAATTGCATATTTTTTAGTTTTTAGTGCATATTTTCAGATTTTCATGCATATTATATTCTCTTAAAACACTGTTTTTTGTTCATGAAGTTCCTGTCCCTGGTGATTACTAACAAAATATAAAAAAAAATACTTCTACAACTAATGTTGTTTGAGATAATCTGTGCTGACAGTTTGAAAAAACTGTCTTAGCATATTAAACGCTTGATTGAAAATTATTTCAGCATGATGGAATTGATTAAGACAATTTTTGTACCCAACAGGACAATAGTTTTGCTTTTTATTATTAAAACTCTAAACCTGATACACTTTTCGGAAATTGAACCCAGGCCAAAAAAAAAATCTGTAAAAATATTACGAGGTTTTTTTGTGAAAATGTATGAACATCCAACAAAAAAATAAGGTCTAGAGTTTCTCTATACTGTTAAGAGTATGGTCGGTCCTTGACCACAGCACTTACGAGCTTTTCTATATCATATCCTATATCACTAGTGAACATTAATTATGTTTGATATTAAAAAAGTTTTAGAAAGAGTAAATAGTTCATATCGTTTATTTCCATTTATTGAACAAGTTCATTCTTTTATTTCATAAATTTGTTCGACAACTTTTTTTTCAATTGTTCATATTGTTTTGTTGGTCATTGGTTTGTTTAACAAATCTGCATAATATAAGAGGAAATCACAAATGAACGGTTAAAAATGAACTAGTTCAAAATGGAAATGAACGAAATAAACTATTAAGCACAATTATAATACATATCATAAACGGACTGCAAATTTGAACAATTTTCTATTAATTAATTGAATTTATATAATTGTATAAATAAACAAAACTCGTACTCAAATAATATATTACTACATCAAAATAAAACCATTGTAGAAAAACTAAAATATTTTCTTGTTTTTCATTTAGGATTAGAGCTGTGAAAATGCAGAATTAAAAACTCACCACAAAATTCCTCTACATTTGTTAAATAGTTTTTTTTTTTAATAGTCGACCATAAATAAAACTAGAAATACATGCTGTGTCTATAAGTATTTAAAATTCTATTGTACCATTAAATCAGGCGCGGACTCAGGAAAATGTTTTGGGGAGGGAAGTTAGAGTATTTTTGTTTAACATTTTTAATATTTATCACATTTTTGTACTGAAAAAAATAATTTTAGGGGAGGAAATTTCCCATTTTCCCTCCCCCGGGATCCGCGCCTGAATTAAAAACAATTTTCCACCTTTATTCGTTCTATTGACAGGATGAGAACCTACCCGTGTCATCAGTGTGTGCAAAATTAAAAACAACAGAAACACAATATCCTACCTCGACATAATGAATGATTTTACTAATTTTAAATGATTTCTTACGATTAAAACAAATTAGAGAATTATATGCATGACATCAATGAATTTCTGCATTAGATCTATGAAATGTCACTGGAACTCGACCAATGGAACTTTTCATCAAATGAATGCAGTTTTTCATAAAATGTTATGAAAAATTTAATTGTATTTATTAAAAATATCATAGTTTTATTAAAAGTATTTTCATAAAAATTATGAAATTTTTTCATAAAGTTTAAGAAATTTTTCATTCACTTTGTGAAAAAAACACATAATTTGTTAAGTGAAAAATTTTATTAAAACTTATCCAAAAAAATTCTTTCTTGTAAAATGGAAATTGTTAAATATAATGCAAAACAAAAATTTTATTGACAGATTCTAAATCGCTTAAAGAGAAGAAAAATTTGACTATGTATTTTTTTGCCACTTGGGGGAATGAGGAGTCAATTGACCTAAAAGTGACTGGTTAAAGAAGGGCTTATCACAGGACTGGTATAATTTAATACTGAAGTGGGTTAAGCAGTGTCAATTGTCCTCAAATTTTATCAATCCTGTGACTGGTAAAGGGATGACATACAACCTAACCAGAATGATTATTAACAAGAACAGTCTTGTGGTATGCCCATCGTTGGTTAGTCCTGTGGCATGCCACTATGTGGTTTAAAGCAGGACAAATGACCCCCTCCTATGACAAGCCAATGTTAAAGTTGCCAGTTGTTTACATAGGGTAGGGTTGAGCAGTGGACCAGTCTCTGGTACGAAGGGACCGATCCTGTGGCACACGCAGAACCGGTCCCATTCCCCATAGGGTTAGTACTGATTTGATCAGAAAATTTGATAAAGAAAAATTACCATAACTTTGTAAATTTTTAACCGATTTTAACATTAATTTCACTCAGGAAAACACTAACTTTAATAATATCATAGAAGTTGAAAAAGTTAAAAAAAAACTTTTGTAATTTTAATTATTCAGAAAATCTTTACATATTTTTATTAATAATTATTAATAATTATTAATACTTATACATATTTAGAAAGCCCAGGAAATTTGCTTTTAAATACCGTCAGAAATTCAAAATCGGCTTAAAAAATTACTAAGTTACAAATGTTTCAATGCGATAATCGCAAAAAATACTCTTTTTACCGTTATCTCGAAAATTTGATGGTAAATTGCAACTTCTCAAACCGGTTTTGTAATACACTCACATATATTGACAACTAATAGACCACCCTACAAGAAATGGATGACCGAAACTAACACATGCAAATCTTGCATCTTCCTCTAACTTATGAATTTATAAATTAGAGGGAGATGCAAAATCACACGTACACAAAGTTTCCATCACTTTTTTCATATTGCCCTTAAGAAAATGATAGAAACTTTGTTCTACGCGCTGATAGATATTTCCATCAGCAGTTCCGGTCATTTGACCGGTCATATGACCGTCACTGTTCTTGCTGGGCAATTACCAAGGACTGTTATTTGCGACGTTACCCAGAACAATAACATTTCAAAAGAGAGAAACATGAACATGGTCGACCTTAATACTCAGTACACTATTTGATTCAACGCAATAAAGACGCAAAATATTCAAAACTTTTGTACATTTTCAAACAAAAATATTTTAGTGTGAAAATGTGTTATTTATGCCGAATTTTATTTTTTTATAACGTTTTGTAAATTCGTAAATATTATTGTTCTAAATTTTGTCAAAATGATCTCAAGTAGCACGCAAGCCTTGTGTAATTAAACCATGTTACAAACTACACTATGTCACTTGCAAAGTGATATTGCAGTGTAGCACAGAATGTTAGTTGTGTCATTGGACAAGTTTATATGCGTTAATAAAATTTCGTTGACTGTAGCTGCATCAAAAACTTAGCGACGAAAAAACAAAACAACACAACACAAAGTAGATTCTTCTCACATAGTTGTTCTTAGTTGTATGTGATATTTCAAAAAGATAATGACAGTTTGTGACAGACACACTTTGATGGGATTTTATTTGTTATTTCCAGGGCAACCAGAAATATGCTCTAAAAAATCGGTTTTATGCCCATAAAAAATGCCATAACACATGAAAAATATGTTCTTAAAATTTGAAAAATATGCCCCTAACATCGGATTTAAATTTAAAACCCTTTCAACTGGCTGTCGTCATCCCTAAAATACCGTTGCGGAATAATTGAAATATCGTTATCCGTAACATACCGTTACCGATATAACTAAAATATCCGTAAAATACCGTTACCGAAATAACTAAAATTCCGTTATCTCTTAAATAATGCCAATGAAATAATTGAAATAGCGTTATCCTTAAAATACCGTTATCGAAATAATCTGGCAAGATCTGAAAAAAACATCGCTCTAAATAAATATATTTTCCCAAAGTTTGATCATTGGAACTCGTGCATAATGGAGCTAAAAATATCAGTGTACATTGACATTACTTGAATAACTAAAATAACGTTACCCTTAAAATACCGTTACCGAAAGAACTAAAAAGCCGTTATACCACAAATAACGTCACCGAAATAACTACAATACGGTTACCGCTAAAATACCTTTACCGAAATAAGTAAAATACCTTTAACGCTAAAAACCGTTACCGAAATAACTGAAATATCGTTATCCCCAAAATACCGTTAACGAAATAAAAGAAAATCGCGATACCCTTACCGATACCTGCATCGATTCGGTTAACACCATGCATTTTTCTTTTAAAACCTGTATTGGAAAACTTATTTTTTAGTTTAGTTGGGGTAACGTTTGGGAAATTTATTTCAGATGCTATGAATATGTATTATATATCAATATGTACCGATATAAGTTTTATAATTTTATTAAATACAGGATAGTTAAATTTGCAAAAATGGCTTGAATTTCCGAAATTGGTGTTGCAAACTCCAGAAATATTAAAAAAAATGTTGAACAATTTTTTAATGAAAAATAAAATTGTTCGATAACGGAAAATTAAAAAAAGAACGAAAAATATGCTCTTAAAATAGGCTTTTGTTCAAAAAAGTACAAAAATATGCTAAAAACTAACACTTTTTACCAAAAATATGCTCTTAAGATCAAAATATGCAAAAATATGATATTAAGAGGAAAATATGCAAAAACATGTTCTAACAAATCAATGCCATAATTCATCAATTATTCTGAAATGGCTAAATATCTTATCCATTTTTCAATACAACGCACAGGAAAAACATAATAGAGCATATTTCTGGTTGACCTGGTTATTACCCTTGTAATAGAGTCATGTATGTATGTCATTATTAGTTTTGAACATTTTCTACTGTGTCAGACAATATATACAAATATATATCGTCACCTAAAATGCTAAAATAAAGTATCATCAAAAAAATCAAAATCGGGTTTTCGATTGATTACGATTCACTACATCATATTACATATCTGTACAAAATGTTATACCACTATTATCAGAAATAAGAAAGTTATAACCAAAATTCAAAATAACGTATCATCAAGTACAAAATTTTCTCAAACAAATCACTCATGTTAAAAAAAAAAACAGAATATTAAAAAATTCAAATTTTGAATTTTTTTTTTTTGAACACAGCTTTTTTTTTTGAACAGCCATTGATTTTTGTTATTGTTTATGTTTTATTCAATATTATCTTAGTTTTCGTGGAATTTGTGATCAAACTTAACGTTATTAAAAAAGTTTTAATAAAACAAAAAAGTGTTGTAATAAAATGTGTTCTTTATTCTCTTTTTTCCGAAAATTTTGGAAAGGAAATATTTGAACGTTTTTGGCAAATGTCATGGGACCAAACGAAACTTTATGTAACCAGCAGTATAGAAGTTTCCACTAAAAAGCGGATTTATGTAGAAAATTCCAGACGTTTAAATTCAAAAGCATATTTTTTGAATCTTAAAACAGTGCGCCATCAAGTGTGTAGTAAAATGTTTTTGTCAACCCTCGGCATTTCGGAAACTATGGTAAGAAGTTGGTTGAGTTCCACTGAACTATCTAGCACTCAATTGGGTCCGGAAAATAAACAAATCTTGCAAGCTGAAATTCAAAAAAATACAAAAAGGGGAAAAGATTACCAAACCAGATTAAATTATTTATATAAATGGTTGGAAGACGTCCCTAAACTAGAATCCCATTACCGACGCCAGTATACAAATAAATTGTATTTTTAATCAGATTTTAAATCGTATGCAAATGTGTATGAAGTTTATTCTCAGGACTGTGAATCGCAAAAAGAAAATGGTATCTTATATCCTTTTCTAATTTTATGGACGTCCTAAAGACAAAAAAGTATTCAATCTATAAGCCCAGAAATGATATGTGTGATACCTGCATATACATACAATATGATAGCCACAGAAAAGAAATAGAGGGCATGCGAGGAGAAAAAAATAATGATATTGAAAGTGCTAAGGCGATACTATACGTTTTGAGTAATACATAATTCAATATTTTTTTTTCTTTTTATACTAATTTAATGAAGTGCTTTTTTTTCTTTAAATAAATAGTTATTAGTTATTAAAATAATAAAAAACACAAAATGTATAAAAAAAAAACTTTAAACTGCTTTTATTATAAATAAAAAACACAAAATGTATAAAAAAAACTTTAAACTGCTTTTATTATAAATAAAAAATATATTGTTTTGTTTAATTTAAAAAATTATTCCATAAATATATTTTTTATTACATTTTTATTTTTTATACAGATTTAGTTTAAAAAACAGTTTAAAGTGTTCTTTAAAAACATATTTTTTTATATAAAATATATTTATGTAAACTTGTGAAAGGAGATGCGACGTTATTTTGTAAAAAAAATATAACAAAAAAAAAAAATATATATATAAATCAACCAAAGGGTCAAAGGGTTAAACAACTTTAATAAATTTCCCTTTTTTGTTTAAACTAATAGTTATTTTAAATTAAAACAATGAACATTCTACTAATTATCAAACTTATTTCACATTTTAAACGTTTGTTTCACGTTATATTAAAACATTATCATTGATAATACGTTATTTTGTTTCAAAAAACAACAAATCAAAATAACGTAAGACACATAACTTGAAAAATTCTTTCAAAATGCATTTTTTTCCATTTGAAATGGATCTGTTTTCGTATTTTAAGGCAAAGTTAGAAAAACATTTTTTTATATCTCAGATATTTTGAGTTTTATAACGTTTTTTGCTTCTCCTGTAAACTTGTAAAAAATGATGTTACGTTATTTTGCATTTTAGGTGACGATATGTATGATTGTACATAGTAATAAGAAAAGAACACCTTTAAACTCTCAATTTGGTAATCTTTTTATAAAACTTTAATGATACATATGTAGGTATATTTTTTAACAGGATAACAATGCACAGTGGGATATTTCACAAAATTTTTGGGAATAACTGGTTTGAGAAGTTGCAATATATCCTAAAATTTTCGATGTAATGAGAAAAGAGAATTTTTAGCGACTGTCACATTTAAACATTTGAAGGTTTGAACAAGAAAATACTACACTGAGAAAATTATGTAGGTAGAATCAACTACAAATGGCAGTTAAAATAACTACATTTACAGTTGAAAAGGTACATCTAAATCAACTGCAATGTGTAGATACTTTTAACTGTTAAAAACAACTGTAGAATGTAGTAAAAAAACGACAAATGCAGTTTAAACAACATTAACAGCATTAAAAAAATATTAATAAAAAACTTTTTTGTAAATATTCTTAATCCGATTTTTTTTTAATTAATAAACACACTTTTATAAAACTATATTTACAAAAAATATCGCTTTAAATATACACGTTTTACGCTGTTTTTCCAAATCATTTCTACCACATGTCTGTCTTCAAGAGATGGAATATTGTATCGTTGATTTCTTTTTACCACACTGAACTAATAAATAAATATTAAAGAGTTACAAGAAAATTATCATTTAATAATATTCAGGCAAATAATTTTTTTTCCATTCCATATCTTACCTTAATATTTTATTTATTTAATACAGCGTTTTAATTTTATTTCTATATTATCTTTAACATTCTCTTTTACACTAAAGACAAAAAATGTATAAACATGCCGCTTGTTACACCGCCATGTTAGTTTTATGTTTTTGTATATTTTAATACACACACTTTTTCATAAACTCGAAACAACTGCATAAAATAACTAATACCGAAATGCGTTAATTTTGGTATGTTGTTTAAAAAATCAACCCTCAAAAACATTAAAACATATTTTGCTAAGTAAAACGACTACAATTGCAGTTAAAACAACTACAAACGCATTACTGCACAAATAACTGTCATGTATTAACTGTATAACTTTTCTGAGTACATTTATATAACAAAAGTTTTTATTTTTAACATACATTCATCATCAGTGGTCGCAAAGTACGATGAGGCATGAGGCGATGTATTTGCTTCCACGGTAGATGGATCCAAAAGAGCAGTATTTTTATTTGCTACCATGCCTGTCGTCGTGCCGGCAATGCTATTAACGCCACCGCCATCAACACCAAACATGGTAGGTTTATCATGGCAAAGACATTGTCTATAAGAAAAAAGTAAATAGAAACGAAAAAATATCACAAAATTTATGTTCAAACATTCTGTGCATACTTTTTTTTTTAAATTTTATAAAGATTTAAAGTATCTGAATAATAATTTGAATAATCATACCATGTCCATGTGTTTTTCTACAGGATTTTATAATTAAGTGAGGAAGTCTTAATGGGGTCGTTTAAAATCAAATCTCAAATAAGTAATTGTAAAAGAATTATTTTTTATCACACAATAATGGGTTAGTGCTGGTAAATTCGGTTACTTTTCAAAAACTCGTTACTACTCGATATATTTAATTTGGATACTTTTAACGGGTTTTAAATTTAAAAGTCGCCTAAATGTTTTACTTTTAAATTTTAAAAAAATAAGAACAAAAGTTTATTTTTCGATCTTTTATCATAAATTATATTTTACAAACATTTTATGAAAATTTTCACTATTTTTGGAAAATTCCAATTTTTAAAATATATTTTTAAACTTTTCTACAAACCAATTAAATAAATTTCTACAAACTATTCAATGTCTTCTAGCAGAGTTGTATTTTAATGATAGTTATTTTAGCGGAGTAGCATTTTTGTATTGTTTTCTGTCCAAAATACAACTCTGAAAATATCGAGTAGTTACTTTTAAGTAGCGAGTACGCAAAACAATACAAATACTCGATACCCACTATTCATTCTTTTACCAGCACTAGTTCAAATGTGAACAAAATATTATTAAGTCAAAAATATTGGCTTTATTCGACGTGCGTTACCGCGGGTACACAATTTTACCATAAAGTGTTTATATTTTTTTTTTTTTTTTTTTGTTTCCGGTAAGTTTCGCGTGTCCGCGGGAATCCGCGGTAACGACGTCGAACAGACCTAGAAATTGTTAAAGCAATGTGACGTAATAGGTTATAGGACGCTTCACAGACGTAATTTTGATCTGAATTTTTAAATTTTATTATTTTCAATAAAATTTGATTCCAATATATAATTCAACAAAATTTTACAAATTTCAAATTACTGACAAGGAAGTACTCCTAGGGCGAACCCGCAGATTTTAATTTTCGCAAATTTAAGAAATGTTTTAACACAACTCCTGCATATCCAAAGATTATCGAGATCGGCGTCTCCGCCCCAGGTTACCTCACTTGTAAACCACTCTTTAATATTTTCAAAATGTTTTAAATTAAACTGTTAAAAATTAATAAGGTTTTATGTATTTCGGCGTATTCAATTCAATGGCGTACTTTATTTTATGATGTATGGTACAGTTTGTCCACAAAATAACTTAAAACATTGGCGGATGCAAATACAGTTTTTCACATACAACGTTTTTAAAATGCAATCGATATGACTCCTTTCAGTTGAAATGTAAGCCCAACGCCTGTAATCGTCTTTGAGGTACATATTTGATTCACAAAACTTGTGGTTAAACTCGCTGCTTAACGGTTTTTGTCTTTTTTCGATTTTTATCGATAACTAGCAATTGACCTTAACAAATGGTAATGCAATAGAAAGAGCTTATTAGGAAGAAAGTTAAAATAAAAGTTTTTCTAACAAAAACCCTATTTTTGTGACAAATATGTACCGAAATGGAGGTTTTTGTTAGGAAAACGTTTGGAAATATAAATATTTTTGCCTGAAAATGTTGACATATACTTTAGTAAAGTATTCACATACGTAGGGCAAATCGCAAATTTTTCATTAAAAGCACCTTAAGAAAAAACTTTTTCTTACTGATATACCTCTTCCTAAATTACTATTTTCACTGCATGAACATTTGATTGTGTCGATTGATTATTTAGCTATCGATTCATCGAAAACCGTAAAAATTAGAAGATAACGCTTAACAGTACCATTAATACTACTACTAGTCTTGTCCTTAGATTTCAATAGAAAGATATCAGATTGATTTCATTAAACAATTTTTTTATAAAAAACTACATGAAGATGCAGAAATGCCATTTTGCGGAAAAATTAAAAATAAAGTACGCTATTGACATCAGCGTGTGCGCAATATATTTAGCTTAATTACCTTTATGTGACATATCATCTAGAGTCGATATCCGATCAATCATTGAACCCGGCCAAAGTGCTACCACTGATCCTAGGACAGGAGCTGATTGTAAAGCAAACATTTCAATTAATTTGTACAACCACTGTTTTACTTTAGCGGAATGTTGCAAGTATTTAATTTATTATTTTCTTATTACGATTTGTTACAGTGAAACCTAATCTGTTAACGTAATGCTGAAATGATAAAAAAGAAAATTCAAATTAATTACACGGCATGACACAGAAAAAATTAATAGTGATCTGACCATTAACTATAATATATATATATATATATATATATATATATATATACATATATATGTATGTACAGCGCATACTCTAGAGACATTTATTCGTTCCCCCGCATAGTTTAGAGACAGTTGCTTACTTTGGGGACTGTCCCCAAAGATTTCGCGCCTTTTCATACATCTAGCGTACTACACAGATAAAACTAAAAGCGGGTTTCAATTAAAAATTTTATTGAATCAATTAATATTTTAATTGATTTTGCACCTACCACTGAAATGATAGTATTAACTAAAAAAATTTGCAGACAGTTTATTAAAACTCTTTCAATTAAAATAATAATAATACCAATTAAAAGAGTTATTGTTTTTCTTTACAATCTCAATTAAAAAGTTTAGTTAAATTGATTAAAACTTTAATTGAAACTTGAGAAGAAAACAATGGTAGTTTTAATTGAAAATCGTATTTTTTATTTTTGTTATATGCCCCCCATTAAATAAAAAAAGCAAATACAGTACTTTTCGTTTACAGTCACATCGCTTATAGTCCATTTAGCGATATAGTCCATTTTTACACTTTTACTGTCATCTAAAATCAAATTGCATACAAAATATTTAGGATATAGTCCATTCACGATATAATCACATTTGGCTTATATGCCACTAAACTCTGGCTACTAAAAGTAAATTTATATGCAAATAATTTAAGTTATAGTCACAATACAGAAAATTTCTAATATAATTGTGAAATCTTGAATTTTTTTCGGTTTAAAATTATTCAAAAATTTAAGAGGCTAAAACGAAAATTGGAACAAGGAAACTGAGCTGAATCATTTCAAACATCGTTTTTATATTCCAAATTTTCCACCTGTTATAATAATAAATAAATTGCATATAGTCACATTTTATGATGACTATATCACAATTTATTTATAGGCAACAAAATGGCATATAAAAAAACTAGCGATATAGTCACATTAGCGATATAGTCCACAACTTGTGTGCAACTAAGAGATGTGACTATAAGCGAAAAGTACTGTATAGGTTTGTAAATTAAATTGACATTTTATTTATAATAAAATTAAAGCTTTTTAATATAAAAATGTATTATAAGAAAACAAATAAAAGTAAAGACAAAATTTTTGTTTTGCTTGTCTTGTCTTGAATTTTTTCTTGTAATTGAATTGCTTTCTTACAAAAATCACACACAACTTTAAAATTATAGTTTAATTACACTTATACTTATTGAAAATTTAATTATTTACAAAAATAATAGTTTAATTGTCCTTTTTCAATAAGGTTTATTTAAATCCACATGTGCACTTTTATTACCACAGATAAAACACGAAACTAAATTAAGTTTTCGTGCGTACACGAATATCTCAACAAAAAGAGTGTTGCAAACTCTAGTGAAATAACTACGATTTTGCGTGTATTTGAAATCGGTAAACTATTCAACTTATTAAAAGTTAATCATTTGCGATTTTTTTTCTTTTTATTTACAAATTAAACAATATATTGATATAATTAAACCTTTGTTTGATTATTTAATCTAAATAAAATAAAAAAAAAAATAGTTTGCCAAATT
Source organism: Delia radicum (assembly GCA_021234595.1). Lineage (NCBI taxonomy): Eukaryota > Metazoa > Arthropoda > Insecta > Diptera > Anthomyiidae > Delia > Delia radicum. The sequence goes on from CM037856.1 coordinate 3,047,150, forward strand.
TTTAAAAATTTGGTTTACATGTTGTCAACACTGTATGGATATATTAGAAAATTCAATAAATTTTTTAATTGAATCAATTAAAAAATTGTTTAAATTGCCATTGATATTCAAACAATCGATTAATAAGATATTTTTGGCCCATAATTTTTTCTGTGTAGATGAGGACAGTTTTTTCGATACACCGCATATTTCGGGTACAATTTGGCCAAGTCCCTAAAGTATGCGCTGTGCATACATATTTATATATATATATGTATATATATATATATATATATATATACGGTTCTATCTATTCAATTGATTCTATACACCGCATATTTCGGGGACAATTTTGGGCGTGTCCCTAAAGTATGCGCTGTGCATACATATATATATATATCTTATCTTTTTGATCAATGGTACAGGTTTCGAGAAAAATGTCTTTAAATTTGGCTGTTTTGCATTTAGTTTTTTGCATTTAAAACTTTTCGCAAGCAATCGATCTGCTTTTGTTTTGACGGAATTAAATAACAATACCTGTGTTCAAATTTATGGCCGATATTTAATGCACAAACCTTTATAAAGGGTGGTTAAATTTCAAGGGCCGATGTTGATTTTGAATAAAACACAAACTATTTAGGAAATTATTGTAATTTTATTTTATTATGATATATTGGTATTACTCAATTATGTATGGAACAAAATATCGGCCAAATGGGCGCCGCGACCACGGCGGCACACCTCCATCCGATGGTCCAAATTTTCGATGACGCTGAGGCATAATGGAGGTTTTATGCCGTTAATGTGCCGAATTATCTCATCCTTTAGCTCTTGAATTGTTGCTGGCTTATCGACGTACACCTTTTCTTTCAAATAACCCCAAAGAAAAAAGTCCAACGGTGTCAAATCACATGATCTTGGCGGCCAATTGACATCGCCATTACGTGAGATAACACGGCCATTGAATTTGTTGCGCTAAAGAGCCATTGTTTCGTTAGCTGTGTGGCAAGTGGCACCGTCCTGCTGAAACCACATATCGTCCACATCCATATCTTCCAATTCGGGCCATAAAAAGTTCGTTATCATCTCACGATAGCGAACACCATTCACAGTAACTGCCTGACCGGCCTCATTTTGGAAAAAATACGGCCCGATGATGCCGCCAGCCCATAAACCGCACCAAACAGTCACTCTTTGTGGGTGCATTGATTTTTCGACAATCACTCTTGGATTCTCATTCGCCCAAATGCGGCAATTCTGTTTATTGACGAATCCACTGAGGTGAAAATGTGCCTCATCACTGAAGATGATTTTCTTCGAAAATTGATCATCCACTGTTGCCATTTCTTGCCACCATTCTGCCCATTCACGACGTTTGGAATGGTCAAGAGGCTTTAGTTCTTGAGCCAATTGCACCTTGTAAGCGTGTAAATGCAAGTCTTTATGCATAATGTTCATCAACGACGAGCGTGAGAGGTGCAATTGTTGGGCACGACGACGAGTTGAGGTGGACGGCTCTTCAGCCACACTATCGCGAACAGCAGCAATATTTTCTGCAGTACGAGCTGTACGAGCATGCACTGGTGTTCTCACATCTTCTACAGACCCGGTTTGCTCGAATTTTTCCACGATTTTTGCGATTGTACGCACATTTGGACGATCAAATTGACCAAAAAAATCACGAAGTGCACGATATGCATTTTGATTTGAACGCCCATTTTCATAATAAGTCTGGATAACTTTAACACGTTGTTGGATTGTGTATCTCTCCATGGTTCAAATTGAGTAAGTCTGAAATAGAGAAATGTCAAATAAAATTCGGAAAAAATTTGGCGTTTAGGTGTGGTTCACATTCAACATCGGCCCTTACAATTTAACCACCCTTTATTTAAACCACTGCTTCACGTTTTATGTATGTTTTTACCGTTTTTTACAGTTTTAGCGAATATGAACGCCTAATTATCAATTGGCCTGAATAAGTGTTAGTTTTTTAAAAAGAGGCAATAAATGGGAAATATCTTGAAACAAATGTATTTGCATATAGCGGCTAATACTACATATTTGCGATTTTTAAAAAATTTTGTATGGCAGCATAGCTTTCCAAGTTGACCTCAGAGTCGTACTTTTGGTATAACATGTGGGCACACCTAAAAAATGTTGTTGCGATTTTTCAAAAAATTTAATATAAATTAAAATACTAAAATAATAAACAACTAAAACTGTAAAATACATACATTTTTATACACAGTTGTTGTTTTTTATTATTTTGTTATTTTAATTTAATGTACTTTTTTCTAAAAGTATGACTGGTCAACTTGGAAAGCTATGCTGCCATATCAAATTTTTGAAAAATCGCGGATATTTAGTTTTTATACACTTTTTCGTTCATCAATTGAACAACCATGATGTACAGGAGCTGTGGTTTCAACAAGACGGCGCAACATACCACACAGCTCGTGCCACTATTGATTTATTGAAGGAAACGTTTGGTAACCGCATAGTTTCACGTTTCGGACCCGTGAATTGGCCTCCAAGATCGTAAAGCCGCTGAACTATTTTCTGTGGGGATATGTGAAGTCACGCCGATAAGCCCGAAACGATTGACCACTTGGAACCCAACATTCGCTGCGTTATTGCCAATATACGGCCACAAATGTTGGAAAAAGTCATCGAAAATTGGACCTCCAGATTAGCCTACGTCCGAGCCAGCCAGTCATATTTAAATTATAATGCCAGAAGATTATCCTTCGAATAAAGTAAATTTCATGTCAATTTATAAAATTCCGCTTTGTTTTATTCCATTTCAAAGTTCTATACCTCTATAAAATACAGTGTCGCTCAATCTGCTCTCTTTTTATTTGTTTGTAAACTCGCACCGAGCAAATGAAAAAATTTTACACAAATGTAAAAGTTTAAATTATTGGTTTTCATGTTTTTAATAAAATTTTCATTTATTTCATATATTAATGATATAAACAGCAAGATAAAATTAAATTATATTAATTTTTGATAGAAAATAACCAAAATACAAGCAAAATAAAAGTGAGTGTTTTAAGCAACAATTTTTCATCAATATGTTGCAAAACATTTTTTAGTGTAAAAAATATTTTCATTTGCTTGCCTGAGTTCTGTATTTTGTTGCTGAGAGTCATGGGAAGTGTCAGCTCACTATTTGTATATACTCTTTGATAAAGCGTGAAGGAATGATTTAAATATAAAGTTTTGTGTATTAAATATGAGCCATAAATATGAACACAGTCTTGTTATTTAAGTCCATCAAAACAAAAGCAGATTGATTGCTTTCGAAAAGTTTTTAAATGCAAAAAGCTAAATGCAAAACCGAAAAACTAGAGTTGGGATTAATCGTTCATTTTGGTGACTCGGTCAGTATCGTTCAATTCGAGTCAGTGTGTTGTGAACTGTGTCGTTCGTTTGACAATTATTACGCACTATTCATGTTTTACTAGTTTTTTTTCACAAATTTTACTGTACATAGACAAAAAGTGTTATAAAATTGCAACTTTTATAACAAAAATTTATTTATTTTGTGTAAAAACATTTTATTTGTATGACTATAATTGCTTTTCCTAATTTGAAACAATATTACTACTATTTCATAAAATAAAATAATTGCTCTTACAAGCAGTTTTAATTGAATAGAGAAGCAATTGCTCTGTGAATAAAAAGAACGAAATGAACGATTGAACGACAAGATCGGATATTGTTGAACGAGTCATATCGTTCAATTGAGTGAGTCGTTCAATTGAACTAGTTCGTTCATGAACGACACAACTCTACGAAAAACTTTAAAGACATTTTTTCGAAATATTTACCATTGATCAACAAATTAAGTACACCATTGAAATCAGCATATCTGAAATATATATATGTACATAATTGATGGTCATATCTTTATTAATATTTAAAAAGTTACATTTTGTCCTCCTGTGTGATGCGCAGTTTTGTAAAAGAATTTTTTTTTTATTACAGAAAATAAATATAGAAAAAATTAAAACCGAGTTTTAACTAGCTTAAATCGAGTGACGTATAAATAAAGGGTGGAAACGAAAAAAATTTATCATTTTCAAATGCGGATTGTGCAAAAGCTATAATCGCTACACTAAGAAAATTATATAGGTAGAATCAACTGCAAATGGAAGTTAAAATAACTACAATTGCAGTTGAAAAGGTGTACACTACAGTTGCATTTAAATCAACTGCAATGTGTAGTTATTTTTAAATCTTAAAAATTAAATGTCGAATGTAGTAAAAACAACTACAAATGCAGTGAAAACAACATTGCCAGAATTAAAAAAAAAATATTAATATATTCTTAATCTGATTTTGATATTTAATAAACACACTATTTTAAAAATATATTTTTCTAAATCATTACTGCCACATGTCTGTCTTCAAGAGAGGGAATATTGTTGCTTTTCGTCACATTGAATTGAGTTAATATATAAATATTAAAAAGCTACAAGGAAATAAATACAACATAATAATATTAAAATAAATTAATTTATATTCTATTCCAAATCGTACCTTAATATTTAATTTACTTTATTTACTTATTTAATAAAAATTTACAGCGTTTTCATCTTATTTGTCAATCTTCTCGTTTACACTAAAGATAAAATATAAAAAATGTATGAACAAGCCGCTTGTTACACCGCCATGTTAGTTTTTTGTTTTTGTATCAATTAGTCAAAATGTCGAAACAACTGCATAAAATAACTGTTACCGAAATGCGTTAATTTTGATAGGCTCTGTTTAAAAAATCAACCCTCAAAAACATTAAAAATTATTTTTGTAAGTAAAACAACTGCAATTGCAGTTAGGTGTAGGGATGACATTAAAATTTTCTTAAATTCTCTGAAGCGTAGTATAATTTACAGTATAAACCTTAAAATTGTATTCTTTTTTGGCAGCAAAAAACATAAAAATGGAGAAAATTGTATTTGGACATTTTTTTTTTTGTAAAATTAGGTTATTTTTAGCACATTTATGGAAGGAAGAATGTACAAGGGGTTATAAATTATATTTGTGGTACATGATAGTTTTATAAAAATCGAGAATTTAAATAAATAATTCAATTACCCAGGAAAACTCTAAATTTAGCAATATTGTTGTTAAGTTGAAAAAGTTTCTCGAAAATGTTAGGGTATATTGAAACTTCCCTAACCGGTTTTGTAATACACTAGGTAGACTTACAACCTACGCTAGGTCACTTGAAAAGTGATTGCAGTTTTTGAATTATATTCATAGACAGGGTGACGGCGTGTAACGTCATTCAGTAAAGGGTTCAAAATATTTTAATACTTTTTAACCATAACATTGCAATGTTTGTTTGGGATTTATGGTAATGATGATGATTTGTATGGAACGAACATTTATTGTACTAAATGACAATCACAACTTAACACACGTTGTGTTGATATATATGTTTACCGCCCGCCGTGGGTTGTTTCAAATGGGAGTAAGGGAATGATGAGGTGAGTATATATTCCTTTTTATTTTTTACTTGCACTTAGATATAACAAAACAAAATTTGTAATTAAGTATTGCAGATCATAATTACAAACAGACAGTATCGAACTTTTTTTTTATTTTTTAAATAATAGCTTTGTACTCCACAGGTGGCAGATGAAGTATGAAAAAGCTGTCGATTTTGGAAAACAAAAATGACACTGGTTTTAATAATGAATTTTTAAATTCTTTGAAACTGACATTATTTTTTTAATAACTTTCGCAATTTTTCTATTTTAGTACAGCGGGTTATATGCATGGATTACCAAAACTCTTTAGCTCGTAGGAGTGCTAAATTTTAGGGACTCAGGTGTGTACTTAAAATTGTTATCGTTACACAGAAAAAATTATCAACTTGAAATATATAATTAAAGATTTAATTTGAATTAAATTTCTTTCTAAGCAAATAACTAATTAAATGAATTAATATTTTAATTGGATTTTAAATATATAAATACATTAAAAACATAATTCTCAAATAGTTTTTTCTTAAACTACAGGTTTAATAGAAAAGTTTCAGTATAAAATACCAAATGCATACAAACAACCAAGAACACAGACAGACACAGCATTAACAAAAACACACATACAAACGTATCTTTCACACACTTTTTTTTTTTTTGTGAGTATCATTGTTTTTTGTAGATAGTTATTTATAGCTTTTTTTCTTTTAAATTTTCAATTAAAGTTTTAATTGATATTATCATTGCCGTGATAGGTGCAAAATCAATTAAAATATTAATTGATTCAATAAATATTTTAAAACAGTTTAACTCGAGTTTAGGGCTATAGTCTATATTTCAAATTGTTATCGTAACTCAAAGTTGAAAAATTAAAAAAAAATTTTGAAACATGCTCACTTTTTTTTGTTCTTTTTATTTTTTGTTTGGGGCATTCAACTTTTGGATTCCTTTAGGTATTACACAATCTCATAACACTTGAGAGATTATTTCAACATGTACCTTATTGGCGTGCCCATCACCTAACAAACACATACATCAAAGTCGAAAATTGCAACCAATTTTTTTAAATTTTCAAATGTTTGGTGTTTTCTGTGCCGGGCACTAACGCTCCTTCATGTAATAACATTTGAATGTTTCATAAATGTTGTAATTGGGCAATTGTTTCGTTGATGTTCCCTTAACTGATAAAGAGTACGACGGTCACAAATGTTGAAAAACATGAACGTGAATTTTGTTCAAAAATCAGTTTTTCCCATGTCTCATTCGCTGTTTAGTTCTAAGTAGGCCAGTTTGCTGCGTGAACTGAGTTTTTTTTGCTATTTTACAACATAAAATCGGAGGAGCATAAAAAAAATTTAAATGCGAAAATTGCATAATTTGCATTTTTATATAGCAAACAATGATATTGACAGATTTTAAAAACCTAGAAATAATATGCCAACGCATATATTTGATCGCAATCACAAATTCTTTCAAAAGGGAGTGTGTGCTAAAAAATGTACTCTTTTATCTAAACACGTTTTGCTCCGGCTCATCAACACTGTTGCGCGAAATTCGTCAAAATCAACATTATTTATTAAGATTTGTCAGTGCTTTAATACAAACCCAGGGGAGCATTAATAAATTTAAAGAAATAAATATTTTATGGACCAAATGAAACATCATGTTAAAAAACTGCAAATAGTTGGAATTAACTTGTAAAAAATAAATTTTCTATTCAACTGATTACGTTAAATTCAAATATAATCTCCAAAACAAATGATCATAGGTCTATATTTAATTTTTAAATATCGCGTAAACCGCGATTTTAAGTCAAAAAATTAATTTTTTGAAACACCACAAAATTTTACAAAGATTTTTTGGAAAGCTCAAAATAAGGGAGCAAATTTCCATGAAAACGCCAAAAAAATACTAGGCAATGGTACGCATTAATGGGGAGCATGAATGTTTTGAAAAATATTCTCTCGTGTACTGTGATGCCAGTTTTGACGATTTGTATACTTAAAATAGCAAAATACTGACTATTTACCTTAAATTTATTTTAATTTTTTCATGAGATACTTTAATTTAGTCCATGTTTTTATAATTTTCAAAATTTAATATTACCAGAGCAAAAAGTAAATTGTTGTTGTCTAAAAAATGTCTACCGAATGTCTTGCAAGACATTCATGCTCCTCTTTAGTACACAGAAAAAAACTAAAAACGGGTATCAATTAAAAATTTTATTGAATCAATTAATATTTTAATTGATTTTGCACCTACTACTGAAATGATAGTATTAACTAAAAAAATTGGCAGACAGTTTATTAAAACTCTTAATTAAAATAATAATAATATCAATTAAAAGAGTTATTGTTTTTCTTTACAACCTCAATTAAAAGTTTAGTTAAATTGATTAAAACTTTAATTGAAACTTGAGAAGAAAACAATGGTAGTTTTAATTGAGAACTTGTATTTTTTATTTTTGTTATATGCCCCCCATTAAAAAAAAAAATGTAGGTTTGTAAATTAAATTGACATTTTATTTATAATAAAATTAAAGCTTTTTAATATAAAAATTTATTATAAGAAAACAAATAAAAGTAAAGACAAAATTTTTGTTTTGCTTGTCTTGTCTTGAATTTTTTCTTGTAATTGAATTGCTTTCTTACAAAAATCTCACACAACTTTAAAATGATAGTTTAATGACACTTATACTTATTGAAAATTTAATTATTTACAAAAATAATAGTTTAATTGTCCTTTTTCGATAAGGTTTATTTAAATCCACATGTGCACTTTTATTACCACAGATAAAACACGAAACTAAATTAAGTTTTCGTGCGTACACGAATATCTCAACAAAAAGAGTGTTGCAAACTCTAGTGAAATAACTACGATTTTGCGTGTATTTGAAATCGGTAAACTATTCAACTTATTAAAAGTTAATCATTTGCGATTTTTTTTTTTTTTTATTTACAAATTAAATAATATATTGATATAATTAAACCTTTGTTTGATTATTTAATCTAAATAAATAATCAAACATGTTGTCAATACTGGATGGATATATTAGAAAATTCAATCAATTTTTTAATTGAATCAATTAAAAAAATTGTTTAAATTGCCATTGATATTCAAACAATCGATTAATTAGATATTTTTGGCCCATAATTTTTTCTGTGTACACATGTGCTAATTTTTGTGAGAATTCAGTCAAAAAATGCAATTTTGAGAATTTTTCAAATTTTAAAATTAAACCGCCATAACTCTTACGCCCCTAGCAGAAAGTGAGTCACGCGAAACGGATTTGAAGTCCATAAATATTGGTTTATTATTGCGTAAAATCCTACGCACAGAAAACATGACCAATTTGCTGCAACCGAATTTTATGCCAACCGAATTTTGATAGTTACATTTACTAATATTTATTTTACTATGAGTACATGCAAAAAATAAACTAATGTAACAATATCGAAGTCAACTTTGTACTTGACGTTTTTGTTTTTGGCCAATATCTTTTTTGTTACCAAACCAAATCAAAAAAATAAAGCTTGTAAGATTACTAACATATTCAGAAACAAACTTCAGAAAAGATTTTTAAATTATCTTGAATAGTTTAGCGGCGAAAATTTGACTTTTGGTTTTGAATTTTTTTAATTTAAAATAATAGCTCAATTTGTTTTGAGCAACTTCTTAAAAAAAAAAAACTGATCCTATGCATAATTCAGAGCTAGAGAGCTATTGATACTATTTTTGTATCTTAAAAAAATCATATTTAAAAAATATTTTTTAAACTAATCTTTATTATTTTAAATTAACGAAACTTTGAACTATAAAAATGGTCAAAATTATTTCAAATTGATAAAATCATTTCCAATCTTTTTCAAAAAGAAGTACACTTTTATATTAAAGAATTTTTTTAAAAAGGTACTTTTTTGTTAAAAAACTATTTTTTTGTTTAAAATATATTTTTTTGTTAAAAATATATTTTTTTGTTAAAAATATATTTTTTTACTTTTTTTGTGAAAATGTACTTTTTGTGAAAGAGTATTTTTTGAAAAAATGTAGTTTTTTTAAAAAATGTACATTTTTAGAAAGGGAACATTTTTGAAAAAATTTTCTTTTTTAAAAGGATAGTTTTTTAAAGTTATAGTTATAGTATAGATAGTTTTTTATGAAAAATTTACTTTTTTGAAAAAGGTATTTTGTGGGTAGTGTTTTTGAATAAGTGTAGTTTTTTCGAAAAGGCACTTTATGGAAAAACTTTACTTCGTTTTGAAAAAAAGAATTTTTTGGTGAGAAATGTACTTTTTGAAAAAATTTAATTCTTTTTGAAAACGATTTTTTTTTTGTGAAAAATATATCTTTTTGAAAAAAGTAACTTTTTTTGAAAAACTTTATGGAAAAACTTTACTTCTTTTTGAAAAAAGAATTTTTTGGAGAGAAATGTACTTTTTGAAAAAATTTAATTCTTTTTGAAAACGATTTTTTTTTTGTGAAAAATATATCTTTTTGAAAAAAGTAACTTTTTTTTGAAAAACTTTATGGAAAAACTTTACTTCTTTTTGAAAAAAGAATTTTTTGGAGAGAAATGTACTTTTTGAAAAAATTTAATTCTTTTTGAAAACGATTTTTTTTTTTTGTGAAAAATATATCTTTTTGAAAAAAGTAACTTTTTTTGAAAAACTTTTTTTAAATGTAATTTTTTTGAAATAGGTACTTTTTGAAAACAAGATATTTTGTTTTTTAAAGAGTACTTTCTTTTGAAAAAGGTACATTTTTGAAAAAATGTACTTTTGGGTTTAAAATTTGTATGTTTTTATGCAAAAAGTAATTTGTAATAGCGCTGATAGGTTTCTACGAGTAGACCGGTCTACTCGGTTTTCGGACCAGTTATAAAAACTGGTTGCCCGAAGACCGGAAAACCGGTCTAAACCGTAGGCTCTACTTAAAATTATAAAACATCTTTTCGCAACTGCTCTAGATAGAGCAATACCATTACCAAGTAGTTGTTGCTGTTAAATTGTAAATTTTCTCAGATTTTACCCCATATTTGAAGCACCAATTTTTTATAATTTAAAAAGAATAGCGTTGCTTATTTTTGTCATCCTCTGTCTTACAAATATGCTTTACATTCTGAAAGTAAAACGAGCAACTACAATAATTTTCGTTTATACTCGTATGTACACAAAATTTAAACTCACCACATTAGCAGCTCCTTCCTGGTTTTTGTTTAATTCTATCCCGTATTTTCTTAGCATTTAAAGCTTTTGTAGTTATATTTTTTACTAACAATTTTTTATTTATTTTTTAATTTCAATTTTCTTTTTGTTATTTTAAAATTATCAATTTGACACAAGTAGCAAATAACAATTATTTTATTCAGAACATGGTATGATAGTAATTGTAATTGGGAACAAGGGTTATGATTATAATAAAATAGATTTTTTTTATAGTTGGATCAACTAGTAGTTTTTCTAACCATATTTAAAATTTTATAATTGGGGAAAAAGGCCAATTGTCTGTCACTAAGGCCGAGTTTTTAGGATGTTGATTATCTTTAAACTTAGATTAACGAAGTTTTTAAATGAAATACTGCTTCTAAAATGTGATTTATTCTGTTTTATTGTAATAAAGACCAAAACTCTAAACGAGAAGAAGTGGGTTCGGCAAATTTTTGTTAATTAACTTGAAAATGGCAGACAAAAGTCGTTATCGGTTTAACTAAACCAAGTTTAACCGTCATCCCAAAAACTCGGCCTAAGAAAATTAGTTTATTGAGCTAATTTTTTTAAACTTGCACTAGACAAAAGAACTGATTAATATTTGTATGCACGCACAGCCAAAATATTTGCTTACCAACTTAAATAATGTATTATCGAACGAATTCCAACTGATATTTTCCTTGTGTGTATTAATTTGCCAAAAAGTTAAAAAAAAAAATATATGTTTAGCCCCAAATTTAAATATTTTTGAGAATAGCAACTGTATAAATAAAATTATCTTGGAATACTTTTCTAGTTAGAACTTTTCGTGAAACTTTCATTTTTTCCCATTAAAATACTAATGATTCCAATGACATTTTTTAACTTAAGATATACCCTTAGACTGTGAGGCAATTTTTAAGTGAAATATAATAATTTCAATAAAACAAAAATGAACAGCCAAACAAATTCAGTGGCGAAAGGGTTAAACTTGTTTCTCTAAAATATAACCGAATTTTATAAAAATCGAAGTGTATCAGTTGGGATACTTTCCTGGTATTTTTTTGTACGATATTGGAAGTTATTGGGAAGTTTCTGTCTGCATATATTGCTATTAAAGGCAGAAGGTGACTAAGCAAATAGTGATGATTTAGCTTGTTTTAGAACCAACAGATTATGTTTCACTATATGTTAAACGATTTTTGGAATTTTATTACTTTTTAATACCTTAATTCAATTATGATAAATATTTGGTATGCAACACTTTAATAAACTGCGGCTAAGGGCACATTTTCTTAAAAAAAGAAACACATAATAAACTTAATGTTTCCCGCTTTTATCACAACTTTTATTTAAATAAATATATGTATATATTTATTTTTTATATACATTTGTTTGTTAAGAATTCTTTGAAAGCGCGCCAAATTCAATTTGGAGTAATTGGGCACGTGTTTTGAATTTTTTGTTTACTCATTTACCGTTAACTGTTTCATTTTTATTGATTGAAATAATAGTTAAATGCGGTACGCTACAGTCGTCTTTCAAATGGTTTTTTTTCGCGTTTGTTGTTGTCGACCTTCCGTTTGTTTACTCGTTCCGATAAGTATCCTGGCTTGTACCTCGTTTACTTTTACAAATTTTTCTCTGGATTTAAAGTAAACAACTATTCTTAACCAAAACAACCACCACCAAGAGTGTGTGTAACTGTGTGTGTGACATATACCCAAACCTTATCTGATTGGCTGTAATGTAACAGTTCAAGCAAATGTTTGCTCATTCGTTTATTCGTGCAGAAAACAAACAAACAAAAACAATCACAATTTATTCAACCAGTTAAATTACACAAAATGTAACCATACAATTAATGGCTGGCGCTGTTGCCAGATCACAATAAACGCTTGGAATATATGCCACCCAGAAGGTATGGGGGGAATACGATTAATTTTGAAGCCAATCAAAGAAGTATTTAGAACATATCTTCTTTTTATCAGGTGAAAGATAAGTAATTAATTATATATTGCTAATAAAACCTAAATTTCTTTGTTTTTGCAGAAAATTGATGATAAAATAAATCCAAATCCGAGGAAGGCTAATTCTGTGCGAGGTTTATTAAAAATTTATTAATTTTATATAATAAAAAGTATACGAATGAAAACATATTTTTAACATCTGGGTAGTTTTCTAGCGACATCTTCTTTTTATTTTCCAGAAGATATATCGGCGATATCTGGGACACTTTTGACAATTTCGTTTATATAAAATTTTTCATTTTGGGTTCGATTTCCAAATATAAAATGTTTATATTAAATAAAAAAATTGTTTTTCCATTTTCAAATATAAATTGTGAATATCTAAAGTTTCACTTAGGAGCACTTTATTTCAAGGATGGTACACATAGTACAATTGAATTGTAGGTACATTGTGTACCTTCGTTGGTACCGTGGTACTACCGAGAATCATTTGATACAATTCAACATTTTTGTGCTGCTAAATTTAAAAAAACAGTGTTGCCAACTTTGTGACAGCAAAAAGCGCAACAAAAATTGTAAAAAGCGTTATTTTCTGCTCAAGAAAATCGTATAAAAGCACCAGATAACATTTTCTTTTAAATGTGGTTACGAAGTTAAACAAATGAACCCAAGTTGACCAGAAAACAGTTTTGTAATTGTATTTCCAGCTAAAATAAAGTAACCACATTTCTTCACCGATAATATCGGTGTTTAGTCCAGTATTTGTTTGTACTTTTTCGAAAATATTTGTACACGTAAAAAAAATAATACTACTCGTATTAATTTAACAAGCAAGAAATTTAGTTTTAAAATTGTAAAAAATTTGAGTTTTCAATAGTACTTACTTTCAATAGTCTTTACTGCAGTCTTTGGGGCTTTTTGAACAGTTTTAGGGTTTTTTTGAACTAAAGCGTAATTGGTTTAAACGCACTAACGACATATTACAAAAGTGCCAATTTAGTGCTTTTTATGTCATTGAAATAGCGACAAAAGCACCAAGTTGGCATCACTGTTTAAAACTTTAAACAAACATTCGGACTGCATTAATGGATTTAATTCATTGTAACAACTACTTGCAAATATTTTCCTAAATTAGTATTAAAGAACAAATTTTGAGCTCAATGCAATAAAAAAAAATCACAAAAAAACTTCGATTTTTTTACACATTATAAGCTTGAAGCGATTATAGTGGTCTAAAGTTCGAGTGATATTACTACATGAAATTCTAGAATTTACAATAATTTCTGCAAATATGAGACTTGCCAACAAATTTTTTACATACTAAACAATTTTGGTACCGTGAGGGTCGAAAAAGTACAATTATTCCGTCGGCTTGGTAAAAACTCTAAAAGCCCATTTTCCATCCCTGCTTTATTTATATAATTATTAGACCTGTTTTTTATGCACCTGATTTATTTTGTTTGTTTTTATTCAACCTTTCAATATTTTATAAATCATAATATTCGCGCTTGCGGGCTATTTGTTTCTAAAAAATTCAATGCTTTTTATAATTTAAAAAATAATTTATTTTTAACTCAATCTTGCACTAATTAAATTTTATAAAAATTTAAAAAATATAAGCACAGAAATTAAATTAAGGTGATTTCCAGATCTTTATTTATTTCGATAAAAAATAAAGTTTTTGAATTTAACGAAATAATAAAAATTCAAAAATAGACCCGGTGATTTTTTAAGAATGACAACTAAATATGTTTTGCTTACATATAAAACTTTTGTCAAAAAATCGTCATTTTAAAAAAACAAATCGTCATTTAATCATTTTGGGTACTAAAAGTCGTCAAAATGACGATAAATCGTCAAACCTGGAAACATTAAATGTAATTTTTTAGTTAAATTTTGTTTTTTAATGAAATTGTAATTTTTTTTTAAACAAAAAAAGTGCAAAAATAGATTCAAAACTTTTTAAACAAAAAATTTGATTAAAATTAAAAATTGTATTTATTCGACCTTTCAGTTTTAATTAAACAAAATAAGGCCAGTTGTAGTTAATATAAAAATTATTTTATTTCTCAATATTTCGACATTCGTCGAATGTCATCCTCAGGAGATGTATATTTAATGTTTATATAAAAACACAGCTTAGAACTACCGTTGTTTGTTTATTGACACCATCTGATATTGCACTGATTTTAACAAAACGACTAAATTTATAAAAAAAAAAAATTAAAACAAATCAAAAAAGAATTTTTTTTTTGACTCTACACTGATAGAGTTTTCCTTCATAGTATTAATGAAACGATTTCATTAAAATCGATTCATTGGTTTATTGAAAAATTTCATTGACTGAATGAAAATTCATTAATATTGGTATTTTTTTCATTAACACTTTTTTTGATTTTTTCGTAATTTCATAAAAATAATTCATTAAATCAATGAAAACTTTTCAAATTTTTTTCAATAAAAATTTTGACTTGTAATAGTAAAAAAAAAATTTTTTTTGTACTATCATTTTGAAATAAAAAAAATGAAAAATTTCTTTTAAACAGAATGGAGCAAAATTGATTATTAATAGGTTTTTTGTTGAAGTTCTGCCTATTATGGAGGCTCTAACTTTTCTAAAACTTCGGGTTCTGATGAGATCTTTAGCCAGATCGAAATACTAGTATCAACCTAGCTAATATGTTTGATTTGCTTTATTTTTGTAAATATACGCAGGTTGAAAGCTCGTTATAAATTGAAAATAACATAAAAATAATCTCGATGTATATAAAAACAAAAAACTAATATAACTGTAAAAAAAAAATATTACTTGAGCCAGAGTACAAACTAAAAATTTTTTATATAAATGGAACATTTTTGGTCTCCAAAGTTTAGTAACGTCATGATGCTTGTTAGGAAAAGACCTAACCACGTACTTGATTACTAAGAAGACAAGAATGGAGCAAAATTGATTATTAATAGGTTTTTTGTTGAAGTTCTGCCTATTATGGAGGCTCTAACTTTTCTAAAACTTCGGGTTCTGATGAGATCTTTAGCCAGATCGAAATACTAGTATCAACCTAGCTAATATGTTTGATTTGCTTTATTTTTGTAAATATACGGAGGTTGAAAGCTCGTTATAAATTGAAAATAACATAAAAATAATCTCGATGTATATAAAAACAAAAAACTAATATAACTGTAAAAAAAAATATTACTTGAGCCAGAGTACAAACTAAAATTTTTTTATATAAATGGAACATTTTTGGTCTTCAAAGTTTAGTAACGTCATGATGCTTGTTAGGAAAAGACCTAACCACGTGCTTGATTACTAAGAAGACAAGAATGGAGCAAAATTGATTATTAATAGGTTTTTTGTTGAAGCTCTGCCTATTATGGATAGCTAATATGTTTGATTTGCTTTATTTTTGTAAATATACGGAGGTTGAAAGCTCGTTATAAATTGAAAATAACATAAAAATAATCTCGATGTATATAAAAACAAAAAACTAATATAACTGTAAAAATAAAATATTACTTGAGCCAGAGTACAAACTAAAAATTTTTTTATATAAATGGAACATTTTTGGTCTTCAAAGTTTAGTAACGTCATGATGCTTGTTAGGAAAAGACCTAACCACGTGCTTGATTACTAAGAAGACAAGAATGGAGCAAAATTGATTATTAATAGGCTTTTTGTTGAAGTTCTGCCTATTATGGAGGCTCTAACTTTTCTAAAACTTCGGGTTCTGATGAGATCTTTAGCCAGATCGAAATACTAGTATCAACCTAGCTAATATGTTTGATTTGCTTTATTTTTGTAAATATACGGAGGTTGAAAGCTCGTTATAAATTGAAAATAACATAAAAATAATCTCGATGTACACTCTAAAAAATGATTGTAAATTTACTACTATAAAACGAGTAATGTTTCATGTATTATTACGCAAATTCTGTAAATTTATACATAAAAATGCGTAAAATTTTTTTGCGTACACTTTTATATACAATAATACCCACTTACAGTATTTTTACCAATTATGTGTTTACAATTAAACACATTGTGGCTAAAAGTAGTATTATTTTGTTAAATAAAATTTTTACGCACAAAGTTTGTAAATATACTAACTTATAACAATAATAAATATTTTGTCATTTTAAATTGAAAAAAATTAAACAAATTAAAAAAAGCCAAAAAAATCTAAAAAATTGAATTTATTGAGAATTTTAATAAAAACAAATGTATAACTGTAGTATTTGTGATGGTGTTTAGTTTATAGTTTATTTCCAAGTGTTTGCAGCCTAATTGTGAAAAAAATTTTAAAATATAATTTATGTACAGAGCTTTAAAGAATACAATTCTGCATTCGATTTATTCAGTCGGTTTTTACTCAATCGATTTAAAAATATCGCCAATATTGAAAAAAATTGCCAAAATTGAAAAAATCGTCAAAAATCGATAAAATTTAAAAAATTTTTAAAATATAAAAACAACGTTAAAATTAATAAAAAAAATAGCTAAATTTAAAAAAAAATCTCCAAACTGAAAAAAACGCTAACATTTAAAGAAAATCGCCAAAAATGAAAAAAAAATCGCTAATATTTAAAAAAAATCGCTAATATTTAAAAAAATCGCAAAAAAATCGCTAAAATTAAAAGAAAGTCTGCAAAAATTAATAAATCGTTAAAATTAAAAAAACGCCTAAATTAAAGAATAAAAAATTGCAAAAGAAAAAAAAATGCCCAAAAATTAAAAAAATGTTCAAATTGGAAAAAGCTTAAATTGTAAAAACGAAAAATATTGCCGAGAAACTTAAAATGGTTGTAAATGTATCTTTATTAGGTTCGAAACTCAGGCGAAGTTCCAAATAAATTCTCTTTGTGCTTTGCGATGCTGTGTTTTCGAGAAAAACGCGATCTAAGAACCTAGCCAATCAGGTCGAAATTTAGAACCGGTATTGGGGTTGAGTTTTGAACACAGGTGCAAACATTTTTCCAGTAGCTCTTTTATTTTTTAACTTATGGACGGTTTTTATTTAGTCAATTTTGAAAAGGTACATATTTCAAAAACTAATGGAGCTGGAGGAAAAATGGCTGCACCATTGTTCAAAACTCAACCTCATTACCCCTACAACGATCCTAAATTTCGATTTGATTGGCTGGATTCGTAAATCGCGTTTTTCTCGAAAAGTAATCATCGCAGATAAAAAAGCGTATTTGAAACATCGCCTATATTTCAAAAACTAACACGGAAAACTTTTTCCAATTTGAGCTATTTTTTTTATCAATTATGGTGATTTTTTTAAATTTTCGCGATTTTTTACTTTTGTCGTTTTTTAAATTTTGAAGTTCTTTTCATTTTGGCGATGTTTTTACTTTTAGCAATTTTTTTTTATTTTTGGCATTTTTTTTTAATTTTGGCGATTTTTTAATTTTGGCAAATTTTAGTGATTTTTTTTTTTTATTTTGGAAATTTTTTAAATTTCGTCGATTTTTTCAATTTAAGTGATTTATTACATTTTTGTCGTTTTTTTCAATTTTGGAGATTGTTTTAAATTTTTGGGGATTTTTTTAATTTTAACGATATTTTTTGAAATTTTAGCGTTTTTTTCAATTCTGGCGGTGTTTTTCAGTTTTGCCGATTTTGGCAAATTGTAAATCGATTGAGTAAAAAATAGATTGAATTCCCAATTATTGAATTCGCTATGATTGAATTCCCAACGATTGACTTCCCAACGATTGAATTCCCAATGATTTAATTCAATAATTGATAATATCGAATGAGCTAAATTGATTGAATTCCCCACTAGTGAATTCCAAAGAATGAATTCTTTGCGATTGATTAAGAAAAAAATCATTCGATTTAAAAAGATCCGATTTGATTTTCTAAAAAAGAATTCAATCTTTGAAGGTCTGTATATGTACAACCACTTATATACAAATATTTATTATTAAATTTATTATTATACAAAATACTAATAAAACTCTTTCTAAAAATTAAATTTTTGTTTTATTTGAAAATTTTTTTGGGCTGTTATTCTTTCTTATAAAAATGTCTTTTTACGCATTTTATTCGTATATTTACAAGTAAAGCATATTTTTTTACCCAAAAATTCAGTAAAATTATTCATTTATTTCTAAATTTCATTACATTTTTACGCACTTGCATAGTACATTTACACACTTTTTGTTGACCAACTTACACGTAATGTGTTTTTTTTTTTTCATTTACACACATAGAGTAAATTTACCCAACTTATAGTAGGAGTATAGTTTCCTACTATAAGTTGGGTAAATTTCAACAAAAATTAATTAGAGTGTATATAAAAACAAAAAACTAATATAAAAAAAAATATTACTTGAGCCAGAGTACATACTAAAAATTTTTTATATAAATGGAACATTTTTGGTCTTCAAAGTTTAGTAACGTCATGATGCTTGTGAGGAAAAGACCTAACCACGTGCTTGATTACTAAGAAGACAAGAATGGAGCAAAATTGATTATTAATAGGTTTTTTGTTCTGCCTATTATGGAGGCTCTAACTTTTCTAAAACTTCGAGTTCTGATGAGATCTTTAGCCAGATCGAAATACTAGTATCAACCTAGCTAATATGTTTGATTTGCTTTATTTTTGTAAATATACGGAGGTTGAAAGCTCGTTATAAATTGAAAATAGCATAAAAATAATCTCGATGTATATAAAAACAAAAAACTAATATAACTGTTAAAAAAAGAATTAACCAAAACTTTGATATAAATATTTTTTTTTTATTAAACTTGCCTAGAGCTAACAGTTTTTGACGAATTTGAATAGTTGGTCACTAAATTCCAGGGAACAGACTATCCAAGAAAAACGATAGTTTTGTTCAAAACGAGACCTAAATTGTTATCGTTTTGACGATGTTACAACAAAAACGTTATGCTAAACGATAATAATTTTATGTTTTTTAACAACATTGTTAACAATATTTAACATTTTTATCTAATATGGTCGTAACTAACTACAAAAAGTTTACTATCATCGTCGATCGTTCTACAGAATTCCAAGCCAGATCGATAAAAAATTACATATTTTGTACCGACATATAAGAAAATATCATCTTAAAACACAAATTATAAAAAATGTAAAGAAAGGTTTAACAATTTTGTAAAAATAAAACGATAAAAACAGAAATAAATTAAAATTGGTTTTTTTAGTTCAGCTTTTAATATTTTAATGCCTGTTAATTATATTTAAACGATTTTTTCAATCATTAAAGTTCTTAATATACATAATTTAAAAAAAGTACAATAATTAAAATATTTCTTTTTTATGGATAAAGAAATTTTATTTTCAAAATTTGTAATCTGTATACTACAATAATCATAAAAAGTGCTAATTATAAAATATCAACGAAAATATTTCATGCAAACTATGAATTTTATTCATTAAACACATGAAACTTTCATAACGATTAGGCTAGGATTAAGGAAAAAAATTTCATATACTTTATGAAATTTTCATTGGGTCAATGAAACCATTCATTAAAATTGATTTAATGAAACACCTTTCATTGACTCAATGAAACGTTTCTTTGGGGACTTTTTTATGAAAAAATTCATTGGATTAATGAAGGAATTCATTAATACTACGCACAAATTTCTATCAGTGTACGTTTCAGATATTTTTTTTATATGTCCGTCTGTCTGTTGAAACGGCGAATACTCCGCCAATATAGAAGCGGTGTTGCTATTTTTCAGTCAAATCGTTTTTTTTGATATTATGAGCAGAGAAAATGAGCAAAATCGGTTTACGGGTTCAAAAGTTATGAAAAGTTTTTAAGCAAATTTTTAAAATGTTCTTTTGTTTTCCTACTGTATAATTCATCATCAGGCTTGCCAGATACTCTTTTTCGTTATCCCCAACAAATCAAAAAATCCCCAATTAGAAAAAAGGTTAAACAAAATAGTTGAGTTAAAATTCTTTATACAGTAAAACTCGCTTAAGACGAACCCTCGGTTAAGCCGAACCCTTGGTTAATACGAACTACACTCAAAAAAATAAGTTAGTACAAAAGTTAGTAAAACGTCTTGTAAATCAGGTATACTATTTTTTAGCAAATTTTTTTGCTAAAATCGTGTTTTCAGCTAAAATTTTTGTTATACTTATTCAGCACTTAACTGTTTTATACTAATGCTTTACTAATATACTAATGTTTTACTAATTAATTTTGCTAAAAAAAATTGTACTGATAAGCATATTAATAGTGTGGACGACAACCAGTTTGAAAGATATACGCAGAATGAAGCAGATGTCGCGGCATGTCAAGATGTAGTAGAGAAGAGGAAATGAATAAAAAAATCAACCATGGAAGACTTTTGTATCTGTTTTTCATACATAAAACAAAATTGAGGATTAAAACAACTTAAATTTTGCGTTGTCACCGGCTTGTGAAAATAATTGTCTTTTAATTAAATAAAGGACAAAATAAAATATTTAAATTTAATATGTATTTCTAAACTAAATGTTTATAGATTTATAATCTAGTGTGTTCAAATTGCAAACAAACAAACATATACAGACATGTAGACAGAGTAAAGCGAAAGACAAAGACGCACATCTTAGGTAGATTTTTATGGTTCCTTTTTCTTATTGCAAAAAAAGGTTGTTTTTTTCGTTTTGTTTGTTTTTGTTTATTTTTTCGTTTCGTTTCGTTTCTATAATTATCTTCGGCAGTTGCGTCCTTTAAAAGAAAGCATCATTTAGACAACCATTGATGTAAGTAGTTGAAAGAAAATTTTTGTTATGTTATATATATTTATTTCTATATATTTGCAGATATTAAATTAATTCATGTCGTCAATGTCGGAAAATGAAAATTTTTATATTTCGTAATTATTGTAAATTATTTTTAAAAGAATCACAACAATATGTTTTATGATTTTCAGCAAATATATTAACGAAATTACAATTTTTTTGCGTTTTTTTTCAGTCTACTAAAATTCAGCAAAAAATTTATTAATTTTTAGCAAGGCTTTTTTATTTCTAATCTACTAAGTGTTAGCAAAACTTTTGCTGAATCTACTAATTTTGTTGCTAAAAATCAGCTCGCTGATTTTCAGCAAAAGATTTTGCTGACATTAGCAATTTTTTTGCCAGCACCCTTCTGACTAAAATTTTGCTGACTCAGCAAAGTTTTTTGCTGACTTTACAAACTTTTTTTTTTGAGTGTAATTTAAAAGTCCCGACGTTTTGGCAACAATTTTCATATAAAATACATCTTTTAATACGAACTCGGTTAATACGAACCCTCGGTTATTACGAACTGTTTGAAGCAGTCCCAAAAACTCGTTTGCATACAAATTACCATGTTTAGTAAACTCTTTATTCGTTTAATGGGATAGACCTAATATGAATTTCATATCCGTGGATGACTTTCGAGCAGTGGCGTACCAAGGGGGGGGGGGGGGCTTTGGCCCCCAGCCCCCCCCCCCCCGAAATATATTCGATTTTATTTTTGTTTTGGTTAGTATGTAATAAATGAATTTATAATATTTTTTTGAGACTATAATTTTTCAAACTAATGTTATATTAACTGAAATTGATCTATGCAAACACTACCATAAAGACCATCAAATCCTCTAGATGCTATTCAAGATTGCAAGAAGGAGCTTTTTCCAAACGTTTACATGTTTTTACATTTACTGATAGTAATTCCTGTTACAACTGCATCCGCGGAGAGAAGTTTTTCCACCCTAAAAAGAGTGAAAACATATTTAAGGAATTATATGGGTGAAGCTAGACTTGGTGCTCTAGCTATTGCATCAGTGTATCGAGAAAAGGTTGAACCTGACAAAATCATTGACACTTTTATGAAAAAAAATCGTTGAATTAAATTTTAAGAGTTTTGTTAATAGTATATAAGGATCTTAATTAATATGATAGCTCACTTTAAAAATCAAAATAAAATTATTCAATTGATACATAAATTTGTTTAATATTTCAAAAAAAAAAAAAAAACTTGTTTGTAGATATAAGAAAAAAACAAAAACATGTCAAAACATTTTTGCTTCAAAATTGCTATCATAGCTGGGTATAACGTCCATGGTAACTTTCCCATCCAAAACTTATTTAACAGATACAAAATATTAGTGTCCGCCCGAACTAATTTTTTTCGGCCGAAGCCGAACTTCGGCCATTATATCAATGTTCGGCCGAAGCTGAACTTTTTGTTTTAATAAAAAAAATATAAATTGTTTTTTTAGATCAATAAATTTAAACCAAAAAGTTATTAAACATAAACAAAATACAAATTTATAGGTATATTTTTTAAAAAAATCATATTTGGAAAATAGTTTTACTATTTTAAGTACAAAAAAAGAATAAAATATTTGTATTGTACTATATTTTATAGTCAAAGAAAAATAGTTGATCGATTTTTAAGTTGATATAGAAAAAAAAAAACTTAAACTTTAATATTTAATATTTAAAATTAAAAAGTTCGATATTGTAATGACAGAAAAGCAATTTTTCCGCATTCACACCATGTGAATTGCTTCGTCTATCAGAATACAGCTGTCCGGCAGAGCTAAAAAGCTGTTCGCTAGCTACACTAGTTGGTGGGGCTGATAAATATTTTATTGCTACAGCTTTTATATTTGTAAATGGACTTGAATTCCAATACTTAAATATATTTATATTTCGGGACCTAAGGCTCCGTAATAAACATTTTAATTTCTTTTTCAATAACATTTTCGTTTGGTTCTGCTACTTCTAAGTCTGGTACTGCATCATGTCTATCCCAAATTGATGAACCTGTTATTCTCTTTTCAGGATTACTTGCCACTCGATTTTTTTTTTTTTTATATTTAATTATATCGCATTAAATTTGATTATTCGCTTATAAGTCTTGTAGCTATATTTCTGGAAATTTTTTTTTAAACTCTTTTGGCTTTTTGATATTTAAATATCGGTGTTTTTTTTGTATTCTATCATATTCAACGTTGTATTTTTTATGTAGTTTTTTTTTTGTAAATTCTGAAAAGTAAATATAACCGCAGTTGTTATTTATTTGTGCTTTTTATAAATAATCATAAAAAGTTCGGTAGTTCGGATAAATTCGGCCAAAATTTGGCCAAACACCGAACTATGCCGAACTTCACTTTTTGGCCGAACTACGAAGCCGAAGCCGAGTACTTAGATTAGATTATATGGCACTATGCACCGCGACCAACTTAGGTCTTTTGTGCTGCCTAAAGTTACCCTAAAGATTCAAGCTACCTATAAAGCCAAAAATCCTATTAGGAAAAATCTTCATAATGTCCGAAGGGGAGACAAAGCGATCGCCAAGAAACTTGGCACGCCTTTTACAAAGCCTCGGACATTCGCAAAGAACATGCTCCGATGTCTCAGCTACCAGTTCGCAAAACCTACACTCATCCGTGTCCGAAAGACCCCTTTTGAGCAGGTGGTATCTGAGATTGCAGTGTCCAGTCAGGTAAGACACCAGGGTACTCAAGTCACCCCTCCCGAGGGACAAGAGTCTCCTCGATCCTGCACTGGAAAAAGAGATTAATCTCTTAGCCTGTCGTTGGCCACGATAGTTTTCCCAATAGAGAGAGAATTCTGATTCCCTCCACGACCCGAGCTTCTCCCTAACATACCCCAAAGGTATACCACAGAATGGTTCAGGGCCAATAAAGGGCATTCGGGCCCCGCAATTAGCAAGACAATCTTCCCTCTCGTTGCCCTCATGCCCCTCGTGACCAGGAACCCACCCTAAGGTAAGCGAGTTGCGCCCGCCAATTCGGTTAAGAGCCAGAATGCATTCCATGACCAGACCAGATGACACCTCATAGGACATTAAAGCCCTTAATGCCGCCTGACTGTCAGAAAGAAGCCGAGTACTTGGTCGGACACTACAAAATATTAAATATAGGCTCTCGTATGTAACAAATTATATGCTTTTCAAAACAAAATTTAAAAAAACAAAAATTGGGCCCCCCCCCCGAAACAAAATCCTGGGTACGCCCGCTGCTTTCGAGATATAGATGCTAATGTTTGACGTCACATACTTTAACAGGTGAAGAAATATTGGAAATTGTTATCCTGCCGAAGTTGAAAATTTGTCAAGTGATATATTCGAACAAAATTGTGTGCCGAAGAAGCTGACAATCATATTTTGGTAATAGAAAAACTTATAACGAATGAAATCGTTAATTCAGTCATTCAGAAAAAAATAACAAATTTTAATTGTGAATGCATGAAACGCTAATTTTATTTTTTATTTTTGTAAAAATCTTGTTTTTGTTTTAATAAATACATATTTTTTATCGTTAAAAAAACAAACCCGCTTAATACGAACCTCACTTAAGACGAACTAATTTTTTTTTTGGTCCCTCGGAGTTCGTCTTAACCGGGTTTTAGTGTATAATTTGAATGCACTAACCAGAGTTGCCAGAAACTTTTATCGATATCAGATCAAAAAATGTCCAGGGAATAAATTCATAACTTTTTTCGTACACTTTTTTTTAATTATCACTCTCAACCTTTAATAAATTTGCAAGGAAACTCTTACTCTCTAATTACATATGTATATTAAAAACCCCATTGAATTTAGAGGACATTCACTGTCAGAACTTTTTTATGTAAAACATGTTAGGTGCATACTCAAAATCTTTTGATTAGACGCATTTTGTTTCCTTAAAAACCAAAATTTTTATTTGATACATACAAAAATATCCTGAATTGAAGTATTGATGGGTAAAAACCAGCGAATGTTGGGAAAATTTCATCTTTGAAGAACGTTTTCTAAAAAGTAGCACAAAATTGCACAATTGAAGTAAATATATTTGAACATTTTGTGAATAAGCGTATACATTTTTTTTTTAATTTTGAGTCAAGAAAGATTGTGTTTTGGATTAACCACCTTCGAACAAAAATTTGAACATTTAGTAAAATATTTTTAACTTTTTTAACTTATTTTGGATTAATTTAATCTTAAAGTTATTCGTTTGAATCTACACTTAGAATACTATGTAGACCAAGGAAAGACGACAATATTTGCTACGGGCTTATTACTGATGAAAAACGGTGGAGTTGGTTCCGAAACCGATGGTCAAAACATGTTGCTCCGTTAATGTACCGTATTCGTTCAGAATTTGACGGATAAGTATTTTAAGGACCGTTAACGTGCCGTCGAAGACGGATTCATGGTCCCGTACACTCCAGAGAGTCCGTAAAAATGTTTCTTGTGTAAGTTTTCTCTGATTCTTTTTGGCAATTTTTATTTGGAAAAATACGAATATCCCAAAAAAAGTCAAAATTTTGAGCTACATCCCATTTCTCATGTTCAATGTTGTTACGTCTTATTTTTACAGAAAAATCATGCTCGAAGAATAGTAACAAAAAAATTAAAAAATCCTTCAGAAATAAGTCTATAGTCGTGTTTTAAGAAGAATGGAAAATATGTCCTTTAAATTTAAAATATCTTTAATTCTACAACGTTTTTAGCTTCTCCTGTAAAAAAAATAAAAAAGTGTTTTACGCAATCTTGCATTTTAGGTGAAGATTTGTGTTGAATTCTTACAATCGATTTTTGTTTACGTTTACTTATAATACCGATTTATTATTTATTAAAATAAAGGGAAAATCAAATTACTGAAAAAATATTTCTCGAACGCCTTTAGTTCAATACTAATCAGATTTGAAACATACTTTTATTTTTTTATGCATTCCGTTAACAATAGTGTGTCGAAGTAACAACATGTGGCACGTGTCATCGCTTGTCATAATGCTTTTCCTACAAATAAAATGATAGAAAAAAAGTGTTCACATAGTTCATATTCCCCATTTTGGTTGCCAGTTTCAAAAGCTTTAAAATTGAAATCTTCACAGCACACTCACCACTCTTTTTTTGAAGATATAAAAAAAAATAAACCGGAAACTTTGACGGAAAAGTATGCTTTCATGCTTGAAAGGCTCTTAACGCCTAAACAGAATGTTTGCAGTTTACGTGTTTGAGAGATAACGTTTAATAAATATGTTGTATGTAATACATATTCTTATTCATTCTTTGAAAGATAATGAACAAATTGCCATTTTTTGACCTCATGTCTTCCGATTTTTTTGTATAAATAACATATAATTCTATATGGAGCCTATAACACATCTCCATATTAGGTTTTTAAATTTTTTTATAAAAATTCAAAAAATCCCAAAAGTATGTATGTGACTTTGAAGATCCGTATACTCGAAAGTTGTTACAGTAGTTTTGACTTAGCTGCACAACCAACTTCTGCACGAATTTTTGTGCAGGTAACCCAAAAGCGCTGCTAACTCAAATTGGTTACCTGCCTTAAAGTGCAGGTAAACTAAATTGTTGAAAACTGCAAAGACCAGATATGATTTAATTTATTTTTATTAATTGTTTATTTCATACAATAGAATTTATATAAAAAACAACAAAACGAAAATAAAAAACATTCATAAAAAATTTTTACATACAAATTTATGTAGGTACAAGCGTTAACTAACTAAGTAAGCAAAACATAAGAGGCAGCTAACGGCGATCTTTTGTATGAAAATAATGTACAACTGCCAAAAACATGAGGCACTTATTTTAAATGCGCAGGTATACACAGTGCACTTAATGAAGGCAATTGCATACGTAATTTTGTAAAATAACAACGAAACCAAAATTTTGTGCAGTTATGTGAAAAGTGCACGTAAGTAAAAGGCAGTTAAATCAAAACTACTGTATCGGATTTCGCTGATTCGAAAAGCGTTCGATTTTTGCGATTTTTTCTCTTTCACACTAATGGACTAAAAAGATGCATTAAAAAAAAATCAATTTTAAAACGGTTTAAAATTCAGAACACTATTAACAATACAAAAACGTGAATTATTTCAGGTAATTTGTAAAAAAAAATATTTTTGATGCAGAATGCATCCAAAAATTGTATTTGCATCATAAATATTTTTGTGGACAGATAAACCTAACGAAATCGCTTTTTTGTAAAGAATGTATTGTGAGTTTTGAACTGTTCAAAATATAAAAATTACAAATTATACAAAAAATGTATGTCTAAATTTTGTTAATCACCTGCGTTCATCACATCACCTTCACTTCATATTATATAAATCCCTAAGTTTTTGGGATTAAGCTTTCCGTTATCACTTGAATTGTAAATTTTTTACATTTTAGAGTTGCCATCTTTGTGAAAAAATTTAAAAAGTTTGCCGCTATTTTGTAGGGATTCATATAATTTAGCATTGGCAACACTTTAAAATAGAATAAAAATGCAAACAAAGAACAAAACACAAAAGAAATAAAATAAATTTATTTTAAGTTCATGGAAAATGAAAACTTTTTAAATTCAAGGGAAAAAAATTTTGTTGGAAATTTGTTTAATTATGTGTTTGTGTAATTTTATTAATTTTTTAATAAAGTGGTGTTATTAGTATTTTTATTCTGCAGGAGATGATACTCTTGCTTACTTATAATTCTAATTATCGATAAATTATTAATTTGAAGTGTTTTTATTAAATTTGTAGTTGTATTCATTTAGCACCTAAAAAATGCAAGTGTTAGATTGGACAGTTGTGGCAGATTTCATTAATTTATTAGAAAAATAGATTTAAAATTCGCTGGTCTCGATTTTGTTGACGTGGCACGTTCGAGGGTTAGGAAAATATATTATTATATAGGGTATAAGCAAGATGTTTAACAATTGTTATAGCATGTGATAATTTTGTGGAATTTTTGTTAAATTTTACCATTTAAAAATTATGTTAATGTTATTTAGTTAACTATGGCTATATTAGTATTCTAAAGTTTAGATAAGATCGATAATTTGTCAAATTTCTTTTAATTTATTGAAAAATTAAATAATTCCTAAAAAAAGGTTAACCACATCATGTCAGTATTCTTTTAATTTTTATTTAGTTGTTGAGAGTTATGATTAGTTGGGAATAGTTAAAACTGATGAGACTATAATCAGTTAGTCTCAATTAGTTTATTATAATCGATAAAAAAAAATGGTATATATACTATATCCCCTCTAAGCTACCCAACGTCAATATTGGAAAGAACGTAGCTTAAAGTCTCAGTAAGTTTTGTCGTTCCGTGCCTTCACGAATCAGCTGTTTGGTTTATGAACAGTGCGTTGAGAGAGAGAGTTGAGCAGATCACTTTACACTTCTCAGAAATAATAATAATTTATTAATATTTAATAACAATTGGTTTTAAAAAAGTAGAAATGGACTATTGAAACCCGTAAAAAAAACAGTGTATATCATTAGTGAAAATAAAGTTTTTATGAAAAAACACATTTTTATTAATTATAAAAGAAAAGAAAGGAAAGAAAAAACACTCAGTTATGGCTGAGTATAGAAAATGCAAAATACTAATTCGTGATGAAACGGGCATTAAATGTATGGGAGTGTGTCATAAAATATACCATAATGCCAGTAAATGCTCTGGTATCGACCAGTATTCATCCCAAGTGTTGGAGCAAAAAAATTATGTACGTTTCATCTGTGATGATTGTATGCAATATGTACAAAATGTCGACATGGTCTTAAGAGAAATACAAGAAGTTGTGAACAAAAACAAACAAAATCTGATTGATTATAAACAGGAATTTGGATCATCATTTAAGCAAAATGAAGATAAAATTAAGGAACTGTTGAAACCCATGGAAAAAAGATATGATTAGAGAATGAAAAAATTAGAAAGTGTTCAAAAATCATGTGAAAAAAATATGGAGGATGTTAAAAATTTATATGAATACATAAACGAGTTTGAAAACAACAACACAAAATTGTGCAAGTCACTTGAAAAAAACAATATCAGTATGTGCAATGAAATAAAGAAAGTGATCAAGGAGACAAGTGAAAAACAAACAAAAATATCATATGCTGAAACTGTCAAAAACAACACAGTATTGCCAGATCTTAATAAACAGGCACCATTGTTAGTGAAACCCAAAGAAAGGCAAGGTGTAGAAAAAACAAAAGAGGAAATAAATAAAAAGGTTGATCCTGCAAAATTTAAAAATTTTAGGAGTAGAAAATAGAAGAAATGGAGCTGTGGTAATTCAAAGTGAAAATGATGAGGAAAGAGAAAAGATAAGAAATGCTATACAAAGTGAACTTAATGAAGGATATGAAATTAAGGTGCCCAGCCCAATAGAATTAAAAGTCAAAATAACAGATATGACTTTCAAATACGAAGAAACAGAAATTATTGAAAAAGCAAAATCCAATGATTAACAACGGTGAAATGAAAATAGCCGGAAGATATGAGTTTAAAAGAAACAATAAAACAATATATAATGTAAAATTAATTGTTGATAATGATACTTATACTAAAATGATCACAGCGCAAAGAGTAAATATAGGATGGGAACGATGCAGAGTGTTTGATGAAGCAGATGTTTTACAGTGTCTTAAATGTAGAGGATACAATCACAAAGCCAAAGATTGCAGAAACCAAGAAATGTCACGGAGATCACAAAACAAAAGATTGCAAAAGCGAACAAATAGTAAAATGCATAAATTGTGTTAGAATGAATAAAAAACTTAATATAGGATTAGATGAAAACCATTTAACGAATTATAAAGAATGTGAAGTTTACCAAAACAAACTCAACTTTAAGAAAAGGAGAATGGGCTTATCCATGTAACAACTAAAGAATATTAATGTTCTATATACAAATATACAAGGTTTAACTAATAACTATAATCAAATAGAAATAATTGCTGCAAACGAAAATTTAGATTTTATTATGCTCTCGGAAACACATCTAACTACATCTGAGAATGAAGATGAAATAACATTACTAGACTACGATCACATAATTACGTATTCAAACTCAACTAGAACTGGAGGTGTTATTGTATATTTTAAGAAAGATTGGAAGGTGGCAAAATTAGTAGAAAAAGTTGAAAACTCAAAATATTGGATTTTAGCGTGCACAGCTGAATATGATAAAACACGAATGATTATTGTTGCGGTATACAGATCACCAAGTATGTGGGGAAGCCGAATTTTGTGAAGTGTTCGATACATTTTTAGAGGAATTAAGTGAAAACAACTGTGATATTATAATAAGTGGATATGTTAACATTGATTGGTCGCAAAACAATATTTATAAAAACAAGATTGAAAGTAGTCTGAATGATAATGGACTTAGGCAAATCGTAAACGAATATACTCGTATAACAAAAAGGTCAAAAACTTTAATTGATTATGTAATAACAAATAGTCACAGAGTATCAGTGGAAAATAGTTACAAGAATAAAATATCAGATCATGAAACATTGTACATAAATATTAAGAGTGAACGAAACGAACAACATGCAAAATGCAACAATTCTCGGGAAATATTCAAATATAATAAAAACTTATTTTCTGGACATTTAAGATCAATAATAAATCACGAACAATATAACGATGTAAATAAAAATACATTGTTCTTTGATAAGTGTTTAGAGGAAACTATAAACAAATTTACAACAAAAAAGAACGACAAACATGGAAATAATGTCAATAAATGGTTTAATAATGAACTTCGCCTTTTGAAAAGAGAAAAAGTTATGAAATATCATACTGCAAGGATTGAAAATACCAATGAAGCGTGGTCAAATTATAGATCAATCAGAAATCTATATGAAGTGAAGATTGAAAAAGAGAAGAATAAGTACATTAATAATAGAATAAATAATGCTAAGGACCAAAAACAGATGTGGAAAGAAATAAAGGACTTAGTTATAAAAAAAGTAACAAACTGTGATAAAGAATGTGATATTTAATGAAGTTGAATATAAAGATAATAAAGAAATAGCTAGTCATTTTAATGAATATTTTATAAATAGTATTAAGTCAATCAGAGACTCAATCGAAAAAGTGCAATACATAAACAATATACCAACAGCAACAAAGACATTCAAATTTCGTGCAATAAATATTATAGAACTTAAGAATATAGTAATGCAGTTAAAGAAAAAACCAGACTATTGTAAAATAGCAACTAAAATGATCACTGATAACTGGAACATCACTGGAAATATGATGTTAAATATAATAAATAAGTCTTTAGAAAGTGGAGAATTTCCGGAAAGTTGGAAAGAAACGATGATAACACCAATAGAAAAATAACAAACACAAAGAAATGTGAAGAATTTTGACCCATGAACACATTAAAAACATGCGAAAAAATCTTAGAAAAAGTAGTTAAGAATCAACTGGAAAATTATATGGAAAATAATTCATTAATATCGAAATATTAATCTGGTTATAGAAAAACATTTTTATGTGAAACGGCGGTAAATTTTGTAATAAATCGTTGGAAAAAAATCGAAAAAAACAAAAAGATAATGGCAATTTTTTTAGATTTCAAAAGAGCATTCGAAACGATAGATAGAGAAATACTAATAAAAAAAACTTTACATGTACGGGGTGCAGAATGTCGAACTTAAATGGTTCAAATCATACTTGTCAAATAGAAAGCAGATCACAAAAGTCAATGGGATAAAATCAAACTTAATCATCAATGAATTCGGGGTTCCGCAGGGATCTATACTAGGCGCGTTATTATTTAGTATTTATATAAACGATATGCCCAACATTTTAACACGAAGCGAAATAATTTTGTATGCGGATGACACAGAAGGAGATAATGAAGAACAATGTCAATATAATTTGAAACATGATATAAATAATATTAGTAATTGGTTAAAAATGAACAAATTAAAATTAAATGAAAACAAAACTAAAATAATAGAAATAAATATGGATAGCAATGCAGACTTTGAAATAAATAACGAAAAAATAGAAAAATTAAAACAAATCAAATACCTTGGCTTTATAATTGATAAAGATTTAAAATTTAATGATCATATAGAATATATTTGCAAAAAAAATCGGTAAAAAAATTGGGTTTTTCAAGAGAATACGAAATAAAGTATCGACAATAACAGCAATACATATATACAATACGATGTTAAAGCCACATTTTGAATTTGGATCTACAATTATTTATACATGTTGTAATTCAACGCAACTTGAGAGACTTCAAAAGCTTCAAAACAAAGCGATGCGGACAATTTTAAAATGCAACAGATATACGCCTATACATTTAATGCTGAACACACTTAAATGGTTAAATATCAGACAACGGTTGAAGTTAAATACGCTACTTTTTATTAAAAAAATTAAACAAGGAAAAACGCCGGAATACCTTTGTGAGCAAATAAGATATGTGGGAGATGTACAGCCATACAGACTAAGAAATGCTGAGAATTTTAGACTACAAAGAGTTACAACAACAGCCATGCAATTATCACTTTTTTATAAGGAATAAAATTATATAATTCATTATCAAACAACATTAAAAGCGAAAGAAATGAACATGTATTTAAAAAAGAATGTATAAATTTTGTAAGAAATAATAATGTAATTTTGTAAAAGAATTTATGTAAACAAGTTGAATTTAAAAGTATAAACAATACTAATAGAGAATTTAATAATAATAATAATAAACTATGGACGAAACAGCTGATTCGTCACGGCACGGACGGCAAGACTAATGGAGCCTTAAGTGGTTAGTAAATTACTTTATGCAAATTATTTTAATTTTGATCAACCATCATATAAAGATCTCCATAAATTTCAAAACGCATATAAATAATTTTGAGGTTATATAAACTAATATAAAAATAATTTTTTTTTTTTACTTAAAATAAATCCGTGATTTAAAACAAGTTTAATATTTTAACCATAAAAATTGTCGTAAATAATTATCGGAAGTGTTATGGAAATGTACACAATTTTATTGCCAATAAAGGAAAAATAATTTTTTGGTGAATTAAATATTACTTAACACGGAAATAATTTACTTGACCGTTTCCATATTTTAAAATAGGACTCTCCAAACACCCGAAAATAATAGCAGACACCTTTTTGCGATGGAGTTATATTGAGGGATTTTGTCTACCAAGTGAAGTTTAATTATACGTCATCATTATTAAATGTGGAAAATTTTGGCATTACGTAATAATATAAGCAGGGCGAGAAGTTTTTATACAAATCAGTATTTCAATTTTTAAATACGTAAACATTTCTGGAGTGGCTCCTTGGAGAAAAACATATTTCGACTGAAGAGTTTTGTAATCATCAAAAATACAGTGAAATGAATTTTAATTAACATAAATCCCTGTGAATATCACCCAAAAAAACTGGCTTTAAAATTTCACGATCATCAAAAAAATTACAGAGTGAAGTAAGTTTTAATGTATATAAAGACCTGTGACTATCCCTAAATCGTCTACAAAACCATTTTAATCCCATAATTAAACATTCCAGAATAATATAAAAATGGCTTAAAATAATTTGTATCAACAAATTATAATATCAAAATGTCAACCATTTCACAGATCGAGCCCACTGTGCATATTTTTATTCCCATGACGTCATTATTAATAAGTAATTGTGTATGTACCATTAAATGGTAATAAGCTGCAGATCAATATCAACTCAATATTAAAAAAATACCTAAATTGTGTATTCTCTTCTTCCCATGACGTCATGAATATTGTAATCAACAAACAACGTATCATAAATAATATTTTTTTTTGTAAAATATTTTTTTTTTCTTAGATTTGTATATATGTACATAGTTCACCCATAGCAAATTTTGCATCACTAACCTTAATTTAAATTAATTTTAAACTAATCTCCTCAAGAAAAAAACTGATCCTACGCATAATTCAAAGCTAGAGAGCAGATTTTGTGTAAAAAGTCATTTTTTATGATCAGATTTTTTATCTTAAAAGATCGTTAACAGTAAGAAATAGTAAGAAGAGAAAGTAAAATGGCAGGTTGTTGACAAAAAACTTACAAGTTTTTACTGGATAAATTTTTGCCAGTAAGAATTTGTAAGAAGAAAAAAACATATGATTGAAAAAATATGCTTGTATTTTTAGTAAACAAAAACAAATATTAAATTAAATTTTAATTGTTTATGGATTTAAAGTGCAAAACATTAAGAAATTAACTATGGAAGAAATTAAAAAACATTCTAAATTATTTCTGGTCGACAATTTCAATTAACTTTTATCTTTTCCATAATGACCTGTTTTATATATTTTACCAATTGTTACAAATTTTCCGTTCGTTTACTTTTTTGTAAATTTGTCTTACTCTCTGTAATTTTGTTACTGAGTAATTTCTTTTCATTATAAATGTAAATCTTTTATTACTATAGATTTTGCTATATTGTCTAAGTTAACTTGTCTGATTCTAATACTATAATTTATAAGATATTGTGTCTTGTTGTATTAGAAAATCAATTTAATAAATACAAATACAAAAAAAAAAAATTTTTTACTGGACTTTACTGGGAAAGTAATCGAACACACTTTTTAATAGATAAAAACTTATTGAACTTCAAACTTTTGAAAGGTAATTAGAGAAAAATATTTTTTTATATTTTGCTTGTTTTTCGGAAAAATTGTAAAAAAAATTTTTAAATATTATTTTTTTTTTATACATTTTCAAAAGAAGAAGAAGTATTTGCCTATTAATTGATATATAGTATGTAGTCTTGTTAAAGGTTAATATATTGCTTTTGAAAGTTGAACCTCAAGCAAATATAGGCAGGTGTATGCATAAAAATGTTATTATACGAGCTTTTTAAATCTTAATACATTTTGGAAAAAAAATATATCATTCAGAAACCACAAATTTATATGAAAGGATTCTGTCAATAAAACATGTAATATTCCTTAGGTATATATCTTATTGGGTGGTATTAGGGACATTGAGTTTTTTTTACCTATATATTTATATGCTATATATATAAGGCCACGATGATTACAATTGACATCAGTTAATCCTTTGTTGTAACGAAGATAACATTAAAATATTATTCACTCTGTAAGCAAGTTGTAAACAATATTCCATAAATCTAATTCGGGCATGAAGTGGAGAAATTCCATATTTGAGAGCATCTTCATCTTGAGTTTCTTGAAATTCTGAATTTTTCTTTCCACATACACTCTAAAAATGGTTGTAAATTTACTACTATAAAATGAGTAAAGTTTTATGTAATATTACGCAAATTCGGTAAATTTAAACACAAAACGCGTACAACTATTTTGAGCACACTTTTATGTACAATAATACGCACTTACAGTATTTTTACTCATTATGTGTTTACAATTAAACACATTATGTTAAAAATTAGTATTATTTTGTTAAATAAAATTTTTACGTACAAAATTTGTAAATATACTCGTACTAACTTATAATAGTAATAAATATTTTAACATTTATAAAATTGAAAAAAAAATAAAACAAATTAAAAAAAGCTGAAAATTAATAATTATTGACAATTTTTGTGAAGTACTAAACAAATTAAAATGTATAAATGTAATATTTGTAATATTTGTGACAGTAAATTAAAAAATTGGTAATGTACCAAAAACATTTATACGGCCATAAATAGAAATGAAATATTCGAGTGTTTCCAGCCTAAAAAAAAATATTTTCTAAATATAATATATTTACAGAGCTTTAAAGAATTCAATCTATCATTCGATTTTTCAATTCTGGTTGACTGATTGAATACTCAAATCTCAATTTTACAAATCAAATGAATTCTCAATTGGTCTCATTCGATTTTAAACTAGAGATAATTTTTCATCATTCGGTTTATTCAATAACTGAATTCAATCGTTGGGAATTCAATCGATTTTTACTCAATCGATTTAAAAAAAAAAAACGCTAAATTCAAAAATCCTAAATTGAAGGGAATTACCAAAAATGAAAAAACAAAAATCGCTAAATTAAAAAAAAACGTTATAATATAATAAAACACTAACATTTTAAAAAAAGATCCCGAAAATTTTAAAATTCTATAAAATTAAAAAAAAAATCTCGGAAAATAAAAAAATCTTCGAAACTGAAAAACATTGCAAAAATTGAAAAAACTCGCTTAATTAAAAAAAAAAACCTAAAAAGGAAAAAATCGCTAAAATTTTAAGAAAATCGGGATAAATACAAGGACAATTTTTTGCCAATATGTGATTTTGGCAATTTTTTCATTTTTGGCGTTTTTTTTAAATTTTGGTGGTTTTTTATTCAATTATGGTAATTTTCTTTTTTTCAATATTAGCGATTTTTTTATTTTGTCGTTTATTTTAAATTTTGAAGATATTTTTCAATTGTAAGTTTTTTTAAATTTTGACGATTTTTTAATTTTTAGCAATTATTCTTATTTTTGGCAATTTTTTAAATTTTTGGAGATTTTTTTTTAAGCTTTTTTTTATTTTAGCGGGTTTTCAATTTGAGCGATTTTTTTTCAAATTTTGGAAATTTTTTCAGTTTCGGCGATTTCGGCAATTCAGAAATTGTAAATCGATTGAGTAAAAAATCGATTGAATTAGCGGTGGATTACAACACAAACACAACAATATGTACATTAGGGCGTTTAAGGCTTAAACTTTCAGCATTTCCACATTTTGGAATTTTTACAACTCTTGAAGCGGAATATAAATATTGTTTGAAAGGGTGCTGGCCCTGTTTATGTGCAAAACAGTCGTTAAATTTTTTTAATTTTTTGTTCTCTTGTGCTTTGTTTTCACAAAACCAGATAAGTTAATACTCAAGAGTTCTAACCTACTTAAAAAAATTATTCAGGGTACCAATTATCAGTTTAAGGGTCACTCTGATGTCCTTATATGTAAAAAATTCAAAGTTTCACCAATAACTCCAGAAATAGGCATCGTATTGGCGTGATACAAAATTTGTTGGATAGCTCCATTCATACCTTTCATTTGATCTTGTTCTTGGAACTTTTGGACAAATGTTGAAAAAACTAAAAAAGTTAACACAAAATGATTTATTTTCTCCCAGTTTACATAAGATTTGACCAAAAAGTATGGAAATTACACAAAAACCATTTTTTTAACGTAAATATTGTAATTTTAATTAACCACAAAATAATGAAAAACATAATTCTTAAATTTTCGATAAAAATTATTATAGTTTTATTGTAGTCTAATTCATATGAGTTATATATGAAGATCGACGACATTAAATGAAAGAAAGAAATCCATAAATTTAATGGTAAAAACTTACAAACATCATTAAAAAAGACAACTTTTAAGACAAACTTTTAAGGAATGTTGAATAAAGCGGAAATGTTTGTTAAACATTAAAGAACAACTTTCTATGTTTATTTCACCTAATGAATTTTATAAATAAAATTTTTGTATAAAAAATTTCCTTTTATAAAAAATTTTTAACCATATCAAAATCACTCAAAATCAATATTTTCTTTATCAATACATTATAGAACAAGAATTGCTTACTTGTACTTTTCGAATAATTTTATTAATACAGTAAAAAACGGTTAAGACGTACTCCGGGGGACCAAAAAAAATTAGTTCGTCTTAAGGAAGGTTCGTATTAAGCGGGTTTTTTTAACGATAAAAAATATGTATTTATTAAAGCAAAAACAAGATTATTCAGATTTTTACATAAATTAAAGATAAAATTAGCTTTTCATGCATTTACAATTAAAATTCCTCATTTTAAAAAAAAAAAAACTGTTATTTTTTTCTGAATGACTGAATTAACGATTTCATTCGTCAGCTTCTTCGGCACACGATTTTGTTCGAATATATTTTTTATGTTTATTAAGCTACTGTGTACCGTTTGTATATTAGGTACTTCTCCTCTATTTCGACTTCTTCATCACTTGACAAATTTTCAACATCGGGAGAATTAACAACTTCCAATATTTCTTCATCTGATAATGTATGTGACGTCAAAACATTAGCATCTATATCTAGAAAGTCATCGGATATGGAATTCATACTAGGTCTATCCCATAAAACGGATAAAGAGTGTACTAAACATGTTAATTTGTATGAAAACGAGTTTTTGGGACTGCTTCAAACAGTTCGTAATAACCGAGGGTTCGTATTAACCGAGTTCGTATTAAAAAATGTATTTTATATGAAAATTGTTGTCAAAACGTCGGGACTTTTAAATTAGTTCGCATTAACCGAGGATTCGTCTTAACCGAGGCCGTATTAGGCGAGTTTTACTGTAGTATGATTATTCAAATAAACTAGATATCCGTACATAATATAATATGTACTTATATTTGAATGTATATTAGGGTGGAGTGAAATGGTCAAACTTTTATTTTTTATTTTTTTATAGAACAACTTAATTCAAGGCAAATATCAAAGCTTTACGACTTTATTTAAGGGTGACGCACGAAGAGTGAAGTTTGAAAAAAATATACAAGGTACTCGAAATACTACTTCTTTTTAAGGTGTAGTGAAGTACCATTAAAAAATGTCTATTCCCCACCAACGCTGTCATTTTAGTTCTTTTCTGGCTAGATCTAGCGATTATATTTCATCTAGATATTACAAAATGGCTAGTTTGCATCTAGTCGGAAGATTCCGCTATTTTTTATTTTTTTTTGCAGTTTTTAGCCATTTTTTTCTACTTATTTTTTTTTTATCTATGCACTTTTTTTGCAGTACAAACACTACAACAATGTGCTAATTTATAAACAAAAAAAACCAAAACGTCTCAGAATCGGAGGAAGATGATATGCGCCTGAATGAAAGGACAAGAAAATCTTAAAAAGACGAAAAACCAAAAGAAAATAAACAGATAAGACATAAGTTGCAAAATCTTGCTTTAGCATGTGACAGGACCGGAGTTTCAGATCGATCTGCAGCATTTATTGATAAAGCAGCAATGCAAAAAGCTGAACTCTATTGGTTGCGAAAAAATTCTGACAGCCATTTGTGTTGACGGTCGTAAAGACAAAACTTTAGTTATGACTACTGATGAAAATGGTTCACATCGGAAGACTATTACTCAAGAACATATCTCTACACTCAGGGAACTTATGCTTTAAAAATATGTAGTTGTTTAGGTTGTAATACAGTTTCTTTATTTTTAATGCAAATGTAAGTCATTTGAAGAACAAATTAAATTTTTTACTAACCTTGCAGTTCACATCAAATGACTGTTTTATGATTTTACATTCATTTTTTGCAGTAGTTTTTTGTTATTCAAAAAATTAAAAATAAATGTTTGTTTATTTTTTACTAACATGTGATTAATTTTTACTATAATTGCTAGTCATTTTTAAAACATTAAAAAACAAATGACAATGTTAGTTGAATTTACTGAAATGTAAGTCGTCCTTTCTTTAAGTGAAATTTCATTTGCTTTTAACTACATTTGCATTGGTCTTTACCAATATAGTATTCTAAGTGTATGATATCTGAGCCCAATTCTGAGTATATAAGCCATTTATCGATAGATTCAGGAAAAGCAGCTTATATTCAGAAGAATATTGTTGGCTTTATGAAAGAAAAGTTTAAATTTTATTCATCTTTGGTGGCAATCGAGTGTGATGGAACAGCTGTCAATACGGGAAATAAAAATGAAGTTATTGCGTTACTAGAAAAACATTTGAAACGACATTTACAATAGTTTGCGTGTTTATTGCACGCAAATGAATTACCACTGCGCCATTTGTTTTTAAGTCTCTATGGAACGAACACAGGTCCTAATAGCTTTTCCGGTGTTATGGGGAAAAATACTCGTAAAGTGCCTTGATTTTAAACCAGAAGCTTTCGAAGCGATTGCCACAGAATTGCCGGACGTTAATACTAATTTATTAAGTACTGATCAGAAATACCTATATGAAATAGGTTCCACCAGAAACATTAGCACACTCTTGCGCCAATAGGATTCTTCATTTGTATATTGGTACGGCTAAACCACCAGATATCCTAAAGCAACTACCACTTTATGCACCAACATGGTTTGACATAAAGTCAAGGCCATCCTGTAAACACGGTCCAGTTCATGTTTTCAACATGGTTAAAAGAAGTTTATATTTAAGAGATGACCTTAAAAGTATTGTTTTAAAAACTAAGAAAAAATTCATATTTCGCACACCCAGAAAATATGTTGTTGGCTATGCTACAAGATGATGCGTTACAAATAAGAGAATTGACACTTCGAAGAGTGTTAGAAGTCAGAAAAGGAATTACCACAGAGAAGGTTCGAGAATTCTGTCTTCCAGAGCTTCAAGTAAATTGGACAAATTACTATGATTTGATAGACTGGGTGAATTTGGAAGAAACAGAACCTCCAATGACCATGAAATATACTGATACAAAAATTTTAAAGTTGATGTCTGCGGAAAACAACTTTCTTGAATTTTAAAAGTTTCCTTGCCAAACTCAAGCAGTAAGAAGGTGTGTCAAGCTCGTCACTGAAGCTTCAATTTCTATCTGTGGATCAGAGGCAAGAGATGGTTTCATTCGCTCCAGAATAAAAACAAGACAAGATATACCATTTTTTGAGACCAAATTCCAATTTTTTAAAAATTATTTTTTTTTTTGTTGTTTAAATACTTAAATACTTATTTATATTAAATGTACTTATGTTAGTAAATATAAGACTGAAACAATTTGAATTAACTTTATATAAAACAATTTTAAACCAAATTACTTTTATTTCAATAAGTAGTCTAATTCCAAAAATTAAAGTCCTCTGCGCCACCTCAAGACCTTGACCTAGGCAGCTAATTTTTTTTTTCAGTATGTTTAAGACTATGGAGCATCGATTCATAGTACAGGAGAAACAAAATTTGAAGAAAAAAAAATTACCCACCCAAATGTATATCCGCTGCAAAGATAAAAACAAAAATATTTAAAGCAAGTTGAATTAAATGCAACTCGATATATTAGGTGTATGTTTTTTTTCCATAAGGCTAAAAAAGTTTTATAAAAAAAATGCTAGTACATATACGTATTTTAATGTGCAAAAAAAAAAAAAATTTAAATGAAGGGAAATTTTTTTGTAAATTTACATTTTTTCAAATTTCTGAGAAACTATAAAAAAAAATATGATGTGAAATGTTGATTTTTTGAAAACCCAGCAAATTTCTTTGATTTAAATACAAAAAAAAATATATTTGTTTTGCATGTGCCGTTTGTTATGTGCCGTTTTCGGCCCGTCATAACCGGTATCCAACTCCGTATACGTATCGTTTTCTGAATCCGTATACGGACAGGGAAAACGGATTTTCAAGAACATCGAAACTGATTCGAATCCATTAATACTCCGTCAATGACGGACCGTTAACGTACTATCATTTAGTATTAAAACGGAGTACCCAGTTGAAGGGAAACGGGCCGTTTACGTACCGTTTTCGGTCGGTAATATATTCTGAAAACGGAGTGCCGTATTATCCAAGTATTCATGATCTTTTAACAAAACCGTCATTGAATACACCAAAATTAGCCCTACTTTTCTTTTTTAATGGAATTTATTTTTGTTTTTACATATTTTAAAGTTCATTAGATTTATTATATATAATAATACAACATTTTTAAAACATTCATTCTGTTTCATAAGATCTATTGTGATTGGGTTGGGATAATTTTCTACTTTTTTCTAAATGATTAAGTTGTATAAGATTTTGAGGAAGGATGATGATTTATCATGCGCTTCATGGACAATTTGTGTCTATAATTAAAAAATTAAAAACTGATTAATCTTTATTATAAAAGATTTCATTGAATTTCAGAAATGCTTACTATTCAATGTGTTTAGCGATAGCAAATATTACGAAATTATCCGTAGTCGCAGGAAATTCAATGGTGATGAAGAATGCTCGATTTAATTGATTTCCATTTTATTTATCTTTTCCATTTTATTATCTTTTAATCTTATTGAAAAGTTACAAATTAAATTAAAATTGATCAATAATTTAGCACGTTTTATTATAAAACCACATTTATTTTTGGTTTTTTTTTTTTTTTGTTCTGCTATAATGTATACGTATCCTTTTTTAATTTAATTTTTTAATTTTCATACATCAGCAAAACAAATTTAAAAAAATAATATTTCAATATTGCTCACACACTTTTCAATAATATGTAACTTGAAAAACAAAATTCCAAATCATTTTGAATTTTTCAATTTAATTGGCTTACTGTTTTTGTAAACAACCTAAAATTGATCAATAATATTTAACGGGTGTACTCCACTTTAGAAATTGATTTATTTGAAAACGGTTATTTATTTTTTAAATACGAACTATTTTGTTTTATCAATTTGACAATAGAACCAACTCGGAATTAAGAGAAGAAAAACAATACCGATTGAAACGGATAAAAACCGGAGTCGTCCGTCTATTACGGTACCGAAACGGATACAACAAATCGGAGTTTAAAACGTAGTTCTTCGAAAAAATGAGTAATCCCATTCTTCGCACTATAACTTCATACAATGTGTAAAATAGTAGCTACATACAATATGTACGTTTATGAAACGTGTCAGCCCGAGTAATTAAGCCGTTTATGCTTAGTTTGTTTTTAGTTCGGCGGATCCGTAGTTTACACACCGTTAACGCACCGTTAGATGCTGAATTCATGATTTCGTTTCTTTCTTTATTTTATAATTTTTTCAAAAAAAATTTAACCTTTTTTATTTTGAATGAAAGTGAATTTCCTGGGCTTTCAAAAAATCAACGTTTCACATATAATTTTTTTTTTATAGTTTTGGAGAAATTTAAAAAATAAAAATTTTAAGATTTGAAAAAAAATTTTTTTTTTGCGAAATTTAAATTTTTTAATATTTCTCAAAAACTACAAAAAAAAATATAATGTAAAATTTTGATTGTTTGATATCCCAGGAGATTCCCTTTCATTCAAAAATAAACAAATTTACATTTTTTTAATTATAAATAGATATGTTATTCTTTTTAGGTTAAACGAGCTTAGGATCATTTGTTTATTAATTATTTATTTCCAATATTTCGTCTCCATGGAACAAATATTACAATTTGAAAAACTAGTTTTAATAATTAAAACTTATATATAAGTTTAATTATTAAAACTAAGTTTTTAATTATTAAAACTAGTTTTCAAATTGTAATATTTGTTCCCTGAAGAAGTCACCCAAGGTGGATACGAAATATTGGAAATAAATAATTAATAAATAAATGATATTAAGCTCGTTTAATCTAAAAAGAACATAATAAAAGAAGATCGAAGAAAACTTAAAATTTTTATAAAAAGATATGTATAGTCTATAGACTATTTATTTTATAATAATATTTATAGTCCTACTCAGCGGCGTACCCAGGATTTTATTTCGTGGGGGGGGGCCCAATTTTGTTTTTTAAATTTTTTTTGTTTGAAAAGCATATAATTTTTTACATACGAGAGACTATATTTAATATTTTGTAGTGTCCGACCAAGTACTCGGCTTCGGCATTGTAGTTCGGCCCAAAAGTGAAGTTCGGCCCAATTCGGCCGAACTTCACTTCACCTGAAAAGAGAATAATAGGTTAATCAATTTGGGATAGACATGATGCAGTACCAGACTTAGAAGTAGCAGAACCAAACGAAAAATTTTATTGAAAAAGAAATTAAAATGTTTATTACGGAGCCTTTAGGTCCCGAAATATAAATATATTTGAGTATTGGAATTCAAGTCCATTTACAAATATAAAAGCTGTAGCAATAAAATATTTATCAGCCCCCACCAACTAGTGTAGCTAGCGAACAGCTTTTTAGCGCTGCCGGACAGCTGTATTCTGATAGACGAAGCAATTCACATGGTGTGAATGCGGAAAAATTGCTTTTCTGTCATGACAATATCAAACTTTTTAATTTTAAATATTAAAGTTTAAGTGTTTTTTATCTATACCAACTTAAAAATCGATCAACTATTTTCTTGACTATAAAATATAGTACAATACAAATATTTTATT
Organism: Delia radicum; assembly: GCA_021234595.1. Lineage (NCBI taxonomy): Eukaryota > Metazoa > Arthropoda > Insecta > Diptera > Anthomyiidae > Delia > Delia radicum. Next base: position 3,091,575 of record CM037856.1, read on the forward strand.
CTTTTTTTGTACTTAAAATAGTAAAACTATTTTCCAAATATGATTTTTGAAAAACTATACCTATAAATTTGTATTTTGTTTATGTTTAATTACTTTTTGGTTTAAATTTATTGATCGAAAAAAACAATTTATATTTTTTTTTATTAAAACAAAAAGTTCAGCTTCGGCCGAACATTGATATTATGGCCGAAATTCGGCTTCGGCCCGAAAAAAATGAGTTCGGTCGGACACTATATTTTGTATCTGTTACATAAGTTTTTGATGGGAAAGTTACCATTGAAGTTATACCCAGTTATGATAGCAATTTTAAAGCAAAAATGTTTTGACATGTCTTTGTGTTTTTAGTTTTTTATATCTACAAAAAAAGTTTTTTTTTTTTTTGAAATATTAAACAAATTTATGTATCAATTAAATAATTTTATTTTGATTTTTTAAAGTGAGCTATCATATTAATTAAGATCCTTATATACTATTAACAAAACTCTTAAAATTTAATTCGACGATTTTGTTTCATAAAAGTGTCAATGATTTTGTCAGGTTTAACCTTTTCTCGATACACTGATGCAAGAGCTAGAGCACCAAGTCAAGCTTCGCCCATAGAATTCCTTAAATATGTTTTCACTCTTTTTAGGGTTGGAAAAAACTTCTCTCCGCGGATGCAGTTGTAACAGGAATTACTATCAGTAAATGTAAAAACATGTAAACGTTTGGAAAAAGCTCCTTGTTGCAATCTTGAATAGCATCTAGCGGATTCGATGGTCTTTATGGTAGTGGTTCCATAGATCAATTTCAGTTAGTTTGAAAATTATAGCCTCAAAAAAATATTATAAATTCATTTATTACATACTAACCAAAAACAAAAATAAATAAAAAATCGAAAATATTTCGGGGGGGCTTTGGCCCCCAGGGCCCCCCTGGGTACGCCACTGGTCCTACTTATTTTATAATTTTTTCAAAAAATTAAATTTATTTTTTAAGACGAAGGGAATTTGCTGGACTTACAAAATCAACATTTCGCATCTTATTTTTTTAGTTTTTTAGAAATTTTAAAAAATGTAAATTTTACACAAACATATTTTTGTTGTTTATTCTCAAAATTAACACTTTTTTTAACTTCTCAAAACTATATAAAAAAATAAGAGGCGAAATGTTAATTTTTTGAAAGCCCAGAAAGTTTTCATTTTATTTAATAATAAAAAAAAATATATTTTTTAAAAAACTTCAAAATAGATGACTATCTATTTTTATCTTACCTAGTCTTATCACTTTTACTATTTTTAAAAAAAAAAATTTTGTTTCATATTTTTTTTAAACAACAATTTTTATAAACAAAAATCGTCAAAAACATTGATTTGTTTTTATGGTTATTTTTGTTCAAAATAAAATCTGGCATGATGCTACTAGCAGCATGAAATGGCTGAAAATTTCCCATTATTATATGTTAACCGATTTGTAGATAATTTATTTTTAGCCAATATATAACCATCAATATGCTGACGCCATTTCAGCTTTGCGGCAACAAACTGCAACTTTTGTTGCAAGCTCCAAAAACTAAGATAGCGGAAAATATAAAGGTTTTAGTCTTTGCTCATACAAAAGGGTTGTTCCTGGGTAACACAGTTGTATTTGATGATTTGAGGATACTTGCTCAAAAGCCGACCAATAACATTTTGATTGAGGAAGTATGTATGCTCATTGCGGAAATGTCCTCAATAACAAGCCCGTTTTTTTAGTACCACAACTCCTTTTTTTTTGGTTATTTATCTTTGGACCAGCTAAAAATTTGGTACTTTTCCAAACAAATAAAATCAAATGAAATTTTAAAATCAAATTATGAATGTTGTTATAAAATAATTCAAATCAAATTGTTGCAAAGATGCCAATTATTGCAAAGATGCCCAAAACTTCTCAGCTTTTTAAATACATGCAAAGCAATGGTGAGGGTAGAGGTAGGTTGTTGGAGACGTTTTCTTTTATTGTTTAAAAATGTTTAAAACCAATTTAAAACTTTAAAAAACCAACTGCTCAAGAAACCTATACAAACCTCTTAGAAGAACCAGTATTCAATGCTCCCACTGGGAGTTAGTGAAATATAAGGTGTACAATTTAAAAGTTGTATTTTTTTTGTATATAGGAGTTGACATGAAAACAAAATCCTGATTTTTAGAAAAAATTTTTTAATAAATTTTATGAATACAAAAAGTATTGTGCAGTCAATAGCTGTTTTTTTAATGAAATGGATTTAATATATTTTTATATTGTTATAGATTTTCAGCATTAACATACCTATTTTTACAAATGATACTACACACAAAAAATTACCAGAGAGATGAAAGCTACTTACAAGGGAGGTATCCTGACCCATTTGATAATTTTTAGATATGTTGTAAAGGAGCAAAAAACGATTGGTATTGTTATTTAGCTGCCCGATCTCATGTTTACGGGTTAAAAAGTGGGGGTTAAAAACCCATTTTCTTTGTATGAAACTGCGGCTTTAACTAACGAAAACTAGATTTATTTGTATACAGGGTTAAAGTACTCAAGAAAACTGTTGGTACCCATATTGCCTATATAATGGACACAGTCACCATATGTTTGAATTATTTGAAATATATAGTTAGTAGAAAATAGTAGAAAAGTTAGTAAAGCGTCTTGTAAATAAAGTATACTATTTCCCAGTATACTATTTTTCGTCATACTTACTCAGCACTTAACTGTTTTAAACTACTGTTTTACTAATGGTTTACTAATGTTTTACTAATTTATTTTGCTAAAAAAATTGTGCTGCTAAGCACGTTAATAGTGTGGACGACAATCAGATTGAAAGATAAGCGCAGAATCAAGTAGATGTCGCGGCATGTCAAGATGTAGTAGAGACGATCAAAATTATACTAAACAGAACAACTCCTGTACGACATATAAAAAAATCAACCATGGAAAGATTTTTGTATCTGTTTTTCATACAAAAGGACGCTAACAATAATAATACATACAGGATTAAAGAAACTTTAATTTTGTGTTGTCACCGGCTTGTCAAAGAAATTGTCTATTAATTAAATTGAAGATAAAATAAAATATTTAAAATTTAATAACCATTTGTAAACTAAATCTTTAAAGTGATACTTAATGTGATCAAATTGCAAACAAATATACGTTCAGGTAGACAGATTATAGCGAAAGACATCTTAGGTAATTTTGTTTCCTTTTTCTTATTGCAAAGAAAAGGGTTGTATATTTAGACAACAATTGATGTAAGTACACTCAGGGAAAAAGTTTCATCATATTTATGAAAAACTTTATAAACATGAAGAAAAACTTCATTGATTTTCGTCTAATCTAACACTTCATAAATGTAAAAGAGCAAATTGATGACAGGATTCTTTGTATATACGAAATGTTTCATAAATATGATGATAAAGTTTCATAACTTCTTATGAAGTGGTTCATAAATATTATGAAATATTTCAGTATTATTATGAAGTAGCTTCATAAGATTTTATGAAATGTTTCATAAATATTTAGAAACGTTTCATAAATATTATGAAAAATGTTCATAAATTATGTTTAACACATTTCCCTAAATTTCTTGATATAAATTACAAAAACAATCTGTTTGTTTTTTAATTCTTTGTATTCACTATAATAAATTTTATTTTACTTAAATCTCAAATTGATTTGATTTTTAATTTTAGAAGATGGTGGTTGATTCTTAATGAAGGTAATTTTTTTTAATGAAGATTTATTAAGTTAGACACTTTATTGAAATTGAACTAGTGGTAGGAAGAAAAATTAGTCACTTTTGTTCCCAGGATTTAATGAGTTTTTTGTTGAAAATTTGTTATTTTTTTTCTGAAAAGAGTTAAAAAATAACTTTAAAATAAATGAATAAATAAATTAGAACTTTTTGTTTTTCTTTACCTCTATTGTTATATTTCCGATATACTTTGACGACATCTTACAACATTTTTAAAAATAAATTTTTTTATTTCACGCGCGATATCTCGCATACAACTTCTTCGATGCTTCTAAGCGGGAATAAATTTAGTGTTAGTTTGAGACAAATATATATGTATTAGACTGTCCCAGACTGTAAGGGAGATTTTTTTTCTTTTCGAATTGAGATACGCATAACCTCTATTTTTTTCCATTTGACCCTAATAACTGAAATAAAAAATATTATTGCTATCGGGTAATGATAACCCGTGCCGACTTGATGTCAAACGTTTAACATAAAAGTTTGTATAGAAGCCATAGATGGATTTTAGAGTTAAATTTTTTTGTATTAAATAAAACTCTGTTTTACTTGTATCTTTAATTTATTAAATATTTATCATTAAAAGAACGTTATTAAATAAATCTTCTTAAAGTTAGCTTTTTACAGTTAAGATATACCTGTCTGTGTTCTTGTACGCAACGTAATATAAATTGCTTTCGTTCCTCTTCAACAGTTATTAAGCCATGAAAGTCTTGCATTAACTTAACCGCTCTTTTGGCTATATTGCTCTTAATGTGAGCAACTTCGTTTTAGCGAGTTGAAATGAAGCATTATTGAAACAAAGTCATCGATGTTTTTCACTGAAATTAGAAAAAAGATAACAGTTAGCATACATCAAAATAATAAAAATAAAACAAAGGTTAACTTAATTTTCACTTGTTAGACTTACCGTAAAGAGAGCAACAAAGTTCTTCTTTCGATGGGATGTCGCGTTTACTGTGGGCTGATATGTTTTCTTTGGCTAAGTTAGTAACCATTTTTACTTTTGTTTCTTGGTCAACGCCAACTAGAGACAAGACAGACACTTCATCTATCAAATACCATAAATGCTGACTGAACTTTTGTAAAGCTACTTTCGAGATGATTTTGCCAATTTTTTCGTAAGTCTTCATGGTATTTTAAAAGCTTGTAGTTAATTGTATAATTCGTACACGTGATGACGGCAAGGGAAAATAAGCATTTCTTTATTCATTTTCTGTTAGAGAAGCACCATTAAAACGGTCTGTATTTGAAGCAGTAGTAGTATCGCAACAAAGAATTTGCACTTTGTCTTCAAGTTCCCAGTCGATAATAGCGTTGCAAATTGCCTGTGCTTGTTCACTTCCTAAAGAGTTGTCCAATTGAAGAGTTGTTCCAATTATGTTGTTCTTTACTACCATATGAGATAACTCTGGGGAGACGTTCTTCTTTAGACTTGCTTGCATCTAAAGCCGGCAACAGTTTGCCATCAAAATGCACAGTTACACTATCCGGTACCTCGTTTTGAAAGGCGACTTTTATATCTACTGCGTGCTCTTTTCGTTTTTTCGTACGAATTCTTTGAATGGAGGACTTTCTAATGTGAAATTCGTCAGTGTGCCTTAATAGATACAGAATATCTCATACTTAACTGACACCTATCTAGTGCTGCCACTAATTTTAGAGTGATGAAGCTTTTCTTCATTGAGTTTTATTAGTATTGGACTCTGTGGTCTAAGTTGGGAAAGTATAATTTTCTGTAAATCTATTATTTCAGAATCAGAAGACGAATTTCCCTGTAATGGTTCATAAGATGTTGTCGAAGGAGTGTAATGGTTGGGTGACATTTGATTCCCTACCAAGGGTTTCTTTGCCGGCGTTTTAAACGCCACCGGCAATAAATGTTTTTATTTTTGGCCGGCACTAAAGAGCGCCAAGGCAAAGCACTTTCAAAGCGCTGTTGGTTTTTAAAAATAAGAAAAAACAAGCCAATTGCTCGGCTGAAGTGCTGATTTAAACTTCTCTTTATTTCAAATTTCGTCCTGCTTATAAACTAACATAACGGTACTTAAATCTAACTTATTCTATGTTAGTTTGTTTATAATTTTACTTATATCAGCTGTTATCATTCACAGTATAATCAGCTGTTATCATTCAATATAACATAAGTAATTAGAGATGTGAGTGGTTATCGATCCACTACAGGAGTTAAGGATGACAATATTTAATACGCCGTTTTTTGTTCTTCAATGTTTCTAATTCTAATTAGCTCCCCAGAGCCTTATGCAAGTAGCCAATCAGAAAAGACAAAAGGTTCGTCTGTCCAAAAGTGTCGGACAAGCACCAAGAAAACTAAATTTCCAACGTTGGCAAAATGTTGACCAACAATGAAATAGGTGGTCTAAAAATAGATTTTCCAAAATTAAAATAAAAAAGTTTTGAACCCTGGCCAACAGATTGGCAGCCGACAGCTCTAACCCTAAAAAAATAGCGAGACATATAATATTTGAAAGTTTAAAACGTTACTGAATGATAACTGCTGGTTAACAGTTGGCTGATCAAATAAGTCAGCACTGGCATAAGGTTTGCTGGAAACAACTTGCTAACGTTGGGAAAACAAAACAAAAATTGGTCCTAAAAGAAAATTTCTAGAACGAAAAAAAAAATCGATTTTATAAAAAAGTATAAAAAAATCACAAAAAAAAAGTATGCCGAACTTGGAACCTTCCGACTACAAACGTACTTCATAACTTTTATAATATAAATGCTTTACCAGTTGTTAGACTTTTGAGTCGTTGGTAATTTCTGACTGAATAGCACTGGGAAAACACGTTTTGCCATTGTTATCCCAGTGGTCTCAGCCAATTTTTTTTTGTGAACCACTGAAATTATTGTTAAAAAAATACTGGCGAAACGCTGGTAAAGAGTCTTAAACAAGGGTTCTGCCAGTTATATATTAACAATTCCTCGGTTAGCCAATAGTATGCCAGTGCTTGCTATTTTGTACCACTGGCAGTTTCTCTCTAAGTAGTAACATGTTCAGATGCAAGTCGGCACGGGTTGCCGTGGCTTTAAATACATTAAACTTTATTTACAAATGTTTTGTCATCATTCGAACAAAATTAAACAGTATGCGTTGAAAAAAAAGAACTTATTTTTTGGGACATTCTAATATGTATATATATATATATTAGAGCGACTCAAGTTGTATGGAAGCGAAATTCGTGCAAGGTGACCCCCCCCCCCCCCCCCTCAAAATGAACATTAGTATTTTTTATGATGACATCTAAAATATTTCGGCTCTAGCTTTGACCTCTCGTGAGCTGGACATTTTGAAAAAGAGTCCATTTTTGCATGTTTTGTTAATTTAAGAATCTGTTTCCTTACCAACATATAATATGGTACTTAATGGTTGAGCGAACAATTCTTTCTTTGGTTCAACTAAAAGGCTAACGTTTTGAAGCCAGCTACATTTCTAGCCACCAACACACCTTAGCTGGGAGAGGTAAGTACCACTATCTCTATGGCATTAGGCTACTATCCCTCCGTCGCAGGTGTATGGGCTAGACGCTAAATTCCGTTTTACAGCAAGTTGAACCAAAAGTGAAAAATATTCATGAAATAGGCACGTTAGAACCTAAAGATCGAGTTCGCTCAGTAGATATCAGTATTTGTTGACTAACTGTTCTAGGGGAGAGGGGAACGCTGAACCGCCTTTAAAGTAGGATCCATGTCAGTAAACGTGTTCAAGGTCCGGGTATGGTTTTCTGTTCGGTCTCTTGAACCTAATCTTAAAAGCATAGTGTAATTTTATTTAGTAATCTACCTTATATCTTAAATCTAAAACTTACATATACCTTACTTTATGGCCGAGGATTTTCAAGAGTTCGATTTGTTGTCTTCATCACATAAGAGTACAAGAACCTGTAGATATAATACAAACATAATTAGTTATACACTCAAAAAAATAAGTTAGTAGAAAAGTTAGTAAAACGTCTTGTAAATCAGGTATACTATTTTTTAGCAAATATTTTTGCTAAAATCGTGTTTTCAGCTAAAATTTTTGTTATACTTATTCAGCACTTAACTGTTTTATACTAATGCTTTACTAATATACTAATGTTTTACTAATTAATTTTGCTAAAAAAAATTGTGCTGATAAGCAGATGTCGCGGCATGTCAAGATGTAGTAGAGAAAAGGAAAATGATATTAAAAAGTACAACTCTAACAAGACAAGTAAAAAAATCAACCATGAAAAAACATATACAGACATGTAGACAGAGTAAAGAGAAAGACAAAAACACACATCTTAGGTAGATTTGTATGGTTTCTTTTTCTTATTGCAAAAAAAAGGGTTGTTTTTTTCGTTTCGTTTGTTTGTTTATTTTTTCGTTTCGTTTCTAGAATTATCTTCGGCAGTTTCGTCATAGCATCATTAAGACAACCATTGATGTACGTAGATGTAAGTAGTTGAAAGAAAATTTTTGTTATGTTATATATATTTATTTCTATATATTTTCAGATATTAAATTAATTCATGTCGTCAATGTGGGAAAATTAAAATTGTTATATTTCGTTATTATAGTAAATTATTTTTAAAAGAATCACAAAAATATTTTTATGATTTCAGCAAATAAATTAACTAAATTACAGTTTTTCTACAAATTTTTGCGTTTTTTTCAGTCTACTAAAATTCAGCAAAAAAATTATTAATTTTTACCAACGCTTTTTTATTTTAATCTACTAAGTGTTAGCAAAACTTTTTCTGAATCTACAAATTTTGTTGCTAAAAATCAGCTCGCTGATTTTCAGCAAAAGATTTTGCTGACATTAGCAACTTTTTTGCTAGCATCCTCCTGACTAAAATTTTGCTGACTCAGCAAAATTTTTTGCTGACTTTACAAACTTTTTTTTGAGTGTAGGAAAATACGGTGAATTTAATCAGTATTAGTAGTTTAAGGTGAGGAAAAAGTGAATTATATCATGGTAATTTAGTTTTTATTTAATTTTTTAATTTGGTTTATATCTTTAACTTCAAACTCATATGTATATTAGTTCTCATGTATGAGTAAACTAGTTCATATGAATGTTTGATGTTGGCATGGGATTGTTACGCTTTCAAACGTGTTCTGATAATGGAACCTAGAAAATTCCGAAATAGATCTATCAACACATCCTGAAAGGGTCAAATAATAAAATTGAAAACAAAAAACTCTATAGATTATTTGTTAGGACAATAACTAATGAAGAAATAAGAGTATGGCCTCGAACTTGAATAATTTTCATTTTCATTGCACAATTAAAGGTCGTAAAAAACATAATTTTATTTTTTAATAAAATTATAACAAACTTGTTAAAAAAGGCAAAGTACCGCCTAGTTTACTTCCCGTTTTATTACAACTAAACAAAATATAAAAAGGAGAGAAAAACAAAAAAAACGTGTATTGAATATCCACTAGAGGTGGATCTTGCACATCAAACAAGTTTTCAATTTATTTTTTGATCAATGGTTATAATCTTTAACTTCAAACTCATATGTATATTAGTTCTCATGTAGTGAGTAAACTAGTTCATATGATGTTTGATGTTTGGCATGGGATTGTTACCGCTTTCAAAACGTGTTCTGATGATGGGAACCTAGAAAATTCCTGAAATAGATCTATCAACACATTCCTGAAAGGGTCAAATAATAAATTTGAAAACAAAAAACTCTATAGATTATTTGTTAGGACAATATCCTAATGAAGAAATATAGAGTATGGCCTTAAACTTGAATAATTTTCATTTTCATTGCACAATTAAAGCTCGAAAAAACATAATTTTTATTTTTAATAAAAATTATAACAGTAAAGGTTTGGGATAAAATCTGATTTTGAACTATACTTATCTTCTTAACCACCACTTGGTGCTAGCAGGTTGAATTCCGCCATAACCTCAATGTTTTTTTTCTTCCAAGATAAAAATTACATCTGGGATCACAAACCATTGAAATATGTTTGGCTAACAAAAATTGGCAACTCTGTTAAGTTCAGTCGTGAATTTTTGTGTTGTGATCTACCAATATTAATTTTTATTATTTCGTGGCTTTAAATTAATCATATGGACATTTAAGTATTTTTTGCAACATTCCTTGTTCCTCCTATATGAAGTGTGTGCGAATTTTCATTGAATTCAATTGTTTTGATATCGTTTTTTGGTGCCAGTTTCTTGCTATTGCAATAACAACAACATTTTATTGCCTGCTGCTTTTAATAAGTTTAAGTATTTATTGTTGTTTTTCTGTGATTTCACAATAATAGGTCCATTCGTTTACACCAAAATTTGCACAAATTTGTACAAATTATTACTGGATTTTACTGAAATGCGTTCGCGTACACATAAATTTGCAAAAGAGAGCATCTACTAAGAGAGTAAAGTGACAGTTGTCAGCAAAAAACCTGCAAATTTTACTGGACAAATTTTTGCCAGTAAAATCCAGTAAAATCCAGTAGAAAACAAAAACATATGATTAAATTAAGTAAACAAACAAAAATAAGCATACATTTAGTAATAAAAACATTTAAAAGATTAAAAGCTGAATTAAAAGGGCGGCAAAAACTAAAAATAATTATTTTCAACCTGAAACAAATTAAAGTAGTCAGTTACAATTATTATAGTAACAATTTATCAGTTTTCTAATATCTCTGTTAATTGTTTTTATTTACATTAATATGTTAGAGATGTAAAGCTAATGAATGTATGAATACTTCTTACCGCATATTATTCAGGGTACCGAATATCAAAAATAAAGTATTTATGTATTTCGTATGTTATTTAACTAGAAACAAAATTAAAAGTAATGTACAAACTAAACAGGTACAAAAGCTTCCACAAAAGTTTATTTAATTAATACAATTGCTACGAATTTTTAATTATTAAAATGCAATGCATCAAGTACCAAAAACAATATATACTGGGTAGTCTAAATAACACTTATTTTACAACACTAAGCTTTTTAGCGCTCATATGTTTGAATTAACCTGCAAGTTTTTGCAATTTTTCCGTTCGTTTACTTTTTTGTGCAAGAGAGTAAAATTTTCATTTTGCCCAAAATTTACTCATCTACTGGATTTTACTGGAAAAGTAAACGAATTGACCTAATATTCATCTGTGATTCACAATAATATTCCTGGTTTGTGTCTAAGATAAACTTTTAATTAACATCAGAACTGTCCAACCTTCTGTACGAAATGGAATGCTCTAAAGAAAATTGCAATGTTACGGGTATTGTAAGAATGGTATCCTGTTGGCTTTGCTTATGCAATTACCATATGACATGTACCTATCTTTAAGGCCGTGATTTGGATGCTCTTTCTGATAAAATAAGTGCCTTTTTGGACTTGTCCACGTTGTAAGGATATCAGTGTTGAATTTTATAATTTCTTTAAAAACTCGCAAGCTGAATTTAATAATATCAAAAAAGATTTTCTGGCAATGTCCGAAAGATTGAATAAATATGGAGAATTGTTTGATTCATACCCTAATTTAGACAAATTTGCCAATTCATCTCATCTTTCGTCTCCAAAAAGAAAAAAAACTTCAAAGAAGTCACCTGATTTACCTCCTACATCTTATTTACCTTCTACATCCAATGTTTTACAACCTCAAAATTTGATTGAAATCGATGCGGTGTCTCCTATACCACCAATTTCTACAAGCTCATCTTCTAACTCAGTTCCACTCCCTATTTCTCTGCAAGAAAATCCTTCTTAGTCGAACGAAAAACATAAATATTTCAGTCCCATCGAACTTATCATACGAACCGAATGCTCATCAGACTTCGAATGATTCCACAAAGCAAGATGAAGCTCCTAAGGAACTTCGTTTACTGCCTCATAGAAACACAATATTTGCCACTCGTTTTGTGCATGATACATCAGTTAAGGATATTGAACATTACATTTATACGAAGTTTTCGATTGATATATCCAAGGATGTCCACGTTTATAAAATAAACGCACGTAATAGAGCATCTTTAAAATAATGTATCTGAGGATTTGTTTGACCAAATAGTTAATGTAAATTTTTGGCCTAAAAATACCTTGGTTCGTCAATTTATTTACCGAGATGATGATAATGTACGTCTTCCAACATCTAATAATTCGGCAACTAATTCAAAAAACTAATTCGAATATTCCAACAAATCGTAAACCAACAAATCGTAAACCAACAATTCGTAAACCAAATTTAAATATAATTGAAAATATTTCCATTGCCTACCAGAACGTTCGCGGAATGAAAACCAAACTAAAATCCTTTTTCATTCAAAGTTTAATCTTGTATTTTTCATAATATTAGTAATAGAAACTTACGAACTTCGAAGTAGAATTGAAAAACAAATACTTAATGCAGAAATAATGTGTAATAAATATCAAATTTATAGACGTGACAGAGATTATAAGGAAATGAAAAATAAGGTGGAGGAGTTTTAATTGCAGTTAATTCAAACCTTCTTCTGAAGAAATTGTATTAAAAGATATTAATGACATTGAATTTGTAGCCATTTGTATAAACTTAAATCCCAAAAAGCTGTATATAACTTGTTCCTATATTCCTCCAAACTCTAGTTTAATCGATTATGAAAAACATTTTAAAGCGACAGAACTCGTAGCAAACCGTTTAAATTCTGGTGATAACATAGTTATTCTTGGAGATTTTAATATCCCAACCTTACTTTGGACCGAAGTTCCTGATACAAATTATTTTATTTCTTCGGTAAATAACGGTGCAAGCAATGAGTTTGTGGATTCACTCGCCGGCCTTTTAGTTTTCCAAATAAATAACGTGCGCAACAAATTTGGCAAATTATTGGATCTAGTATTTACAGATCATCCATCAGACTTAAGTATTAAACGCATTAATCCTTTGTTAACTCCAGAAGACATATCATCCCACTTAGAAATTAACATGTTTATTCAAAAACAAGCTTCCATAAAAACTTCTCAGGTGTTCAGAAAATTTTTGATTTTAGAAAAGCAGACTTCAACAAGCTGAATACTCTTCTTTCATGTATTAATTGGTCTCACTACATTCCGCAAGGAGTTTGTAGTTCGGATACCATTGAAGTAGTTACAGAAATGTTCTATAAGCTTCTGTTTGAATGTTTTGTAGAATCAATTCCAAAGATTATGAGAACATCATTACATGGCCCACCTTGGAATACTAAAGAGCTGTCCCGACTCAAAAATTTGAAAAATAAGCATTACAAGAATTATAAAAACTCAGGTGCACTAACTAATTTTTAAATTTATTTATTAAGTTTTTCAATTATAATTTTTTTTTACTTACCTTACGCCAACCGATTCTTCCGAAAAGTGCCGTTGTTAATCAAATACCGATTTACTGGAAATAGACAAAGAGTGATATATATATATAAAGGAATGGGGAAGAGGCTGAAAGTTTTTTTTGGTCTAAGCTCCCATACTTGGTAATAAATTTCGCACGTTGGTCACAAAAATGTTGGTAAGTGTTCCAAGAAAACACTCAACCGCATTTTAGCACTTTATATTGATATAAGGCGATTTTATTATCTTAAAATAATGTTTTTTTAAATGTTGAAGTTTTTTTATGGTCGCCGGTAAGATATTTTTTTTCCGCCGTCACCGAAATAAAAAAGGTCGCCATGGACCTCTTCAAACACTTATTAGAGATTTTGTTTTTTTGCCCAACACTCAATATTAATGGTACTTACCTTGATTGATGTTCCGTGGGGGGTTTTCCGGTGTGTTAATTTTTATTTTATTTCAGCAGCGCATTATAGCGTTTGTTTGCGCTTTTTTTTGATATGTGGTGGGGATGCCAGATGAATATTTCTGGAAATTTAACCGGTGTCCGGGATTGCACAAATTTCTCTACACATGCCTCGGAGGGATGCCAGATCACTGGTTTTGTTAACCCGAAACAGACCAGTTGGTAGACAAATGCCCCAAAACGACTTGGATATGAGAATTTTTTCCCCCTCATCCTTTTTACAGTTGGTAAGGCAGGATGGTTGGGTTTGTCGCGTCTGCCCTCAAGGGGTTATGATTTTGTCTGGTTTTAGAACAGAAATAGAAGAAGAGAATGCAATTCATTAACATGCAAAACAGCTGTTGGGATAAAAAAACTGGTCGAAATAGAAATGTCAACGAAAGATACAATTGACTTTACGGAAAATGGAGGAAACTTCCGTCCTTTTTTTTCTCTTTTTCGTTTTGGAACCGAGGCCAGGCAGTTGCTGAAAAAAAAAAATAAAACTAGCAGAAAATCAAAGAAATTTAACCGGGTTTTTAATCGTTTTGTTTATTAATGAAAAATTTATGAACGACAAGTAATAATAATATTTTTTTTTTGCTGGAATCGCACTTCCTGTGCCATTTGGAGGAAGAATTAATATCACCTCATCTTGGGTAGCCAGCGCTAACATCCGGCACCATCAGCAAATAAAGCCGTTGAAGTCCTCCAGCACTACGTGGGAAAGGCAGCATCAGCACCGCCACTCCTGGGGTGCTAGGTATTTCTTTTGTGGTTTTTAAAAGAAAAGGGTTCAGGACTTACTGTCTTACCTCGGACGACTAGACTGACTGGACTGTGTAAAAAAAAACCAAATTTGTTTTACTTTTTTTTGATTT